>CM035843.1:131749970-132349970 GCA_020510985.1 Pholidichthys leucotaenia
ATCAGCACTTTAACTTATCTATTCCCTCTGGAAAACAGTTTTGCTGGTGCTAGCTTCTGCTCCTTTAAGGGTTGGTATCCATCAACTTCCCTTGCTTTTTCTTAGCCTCTTCAGATGAAATAAAGAGCCAATTGCCACATACTATGTAGATGAAGACTGCGTTTTTTTGTTTTTTTTTTCATAACAAGCCATCGTTCATTCTTCTGCCTGTGCTTTGTTGCATCTGACAGAGCTGACTGCGCTGCTTCTGGAGTTACGTGCCCTGGCCTGTAACTCTGTGGGCATGTCTTACAGGGGCAGTACATGAAACGCTCTCACATGCACGTACACAACAGGGAGAGGGAAAAAAAAGGAAAAAATTCGACATGAACAAGATTACAACGCTTCTCCACCCCGAACGTCAGTTCCAGTTTTATTTCAGTTAATCACCCAGCCCTAACTCCTACCTCTTCCTCCTAAGCCTTGGCCTTCCCTTGCCCCTTGGAATCAAGTTACTCGGCACAGTGGTTGAAATGGGACATTCCTTCAGGACTATTAAATCTCTGATGGCTTTAACATAAATAAAAAAGTTTTATATGAATCTACAGGGTTTCTTCCACTGACAAAATAGCTGCACAATGCAGCAGAGCAGCATGTAGATGAAATGCAATGAAAAGCATAAAACAGGAGCTTCTTGCTCTAAAAACAATCATGTTTAACCATTTCAGTTTCCTCACATATTTTTTGCTACAGTTGTGGAGATGTCACGACAGCTGATGTTAACGTCTACTTGCTGTGGATGGACCAGCAGGGGTGTGGCCACCCCAGTGACCTGATCGCTGAACTCATGCATTGATAACAACCACAGGAGCTGGTCATAGGGACTGATGGAGGGGGAGGCTCTGCTGTGATCCTGCGACGGGAAAAACCGCAGACTCCAATGTTCTCCCACCGGACTCCAATTGGAGAAGTGTCGCAGTGAGCATAGGCGTAAATCAAGGGTGTCCCCCCCAACCTGGAAAAAACAGAGAATTCCCCCCCCCCATTTCATCATAAATGTTACATCCATCAATCCATCCATCCTCTACTGTTTTTCTGGAGGTTCGGGTTGTGGAGGCAGCAGTTCATGCAGAGAAGCCCAGACTTCCCTCTCCCCGGCCACCTACTCCAGCTCTTCAGAGAGGATACCAAGACGTTCCCAGACCAGCTGGGAGATATAGTCGCTCCAGAGAGTCCTGAGTCTGCCCCCAGGTCTCCTCCCAGTGGGATGTGCCCGAAACACCTCAAGTGGGAGGCGTACAGGAGGCATCCTGATCAGATGCCCAAACCACTTCAACTGGCTCCTTTCAATGTGGAGGAGCAGCGGTTCTACTCTGAGCCTCTTCCGGATGACTGAGCTACTCCTCTAAAGGTGAGTCCAGCAATCTTACAAAGAAAGCTCATTTCAGCCACTTGTATCCACGAGCTCATTCTTCCGATTATTACCCAAAGTTCATGAGCATAGGTGAGGGTACGAATGTAGATTGACTGGTAAATCCACAGCTTTGCCTTAGAGCTCGGCTCCCTCTTCACCATGACAGACCAGTACAACGTCCGCATCACTGCAGATGCCGCTCCGATATGTCAATCTCTCGCTCCATTTTCCCCTCACTCGTGAATAAGACCACGACATACTTAAACTCCCCCACTTGGGGCAGGAGCTTGACACCAACCCGAAGAGGATAATCCACCTCTTTCTGGCTGAGGACCATGGACTTGGACTTCGAGGTGCTGATTCTCATCCCAGCCGCTTCACAAACCATCCCAGTAAGACCTGTAGGTCATTGTTGGATGAAGCCAACCGGACAACATCATCTGCAAATAGCAGAGATGACATCCTGTGGTCACCGAGCATGACACCCTCCGTTCCTTGGCTGCACCTAGAAATCCCATCCATAAAAATTATGAACAGGATCGGTGACAAAGGGCAGCCCTGCCGGAGTCCAGCTCTCACTGGGAATGAGTCCGACTTGAGTGTTGGCAATACAAACCAAACTCTCACAACGGTCGTATAGAGACTGGATAGCTCTTAACATCAAGCCCGACACCCCATACTCCCGAAGCACCCTCCACAAAAAAAACATGAGTGAGGCAGTGGAATGCCTTCTCCAAGTCCACAAAACACATGTAAACTGGGTTGGGCAAACTCCCATGGACCCTCGAGGACTCTCAAGCCAGTAAAGAGCTGATCCAATGTGCCACGGCCAGGCCGAAAACCACATTGCTCCTCCTGAATCCGAGGTTTGACCAATGGCTGGACTTTCCTCTCCAGTACCTTGGCATAGACCTTCCCAGGGAGGCTGAGGAATGTGATCCTTCTAAAGTTGGAACACACCCTCCGGTCTCCCTTCTTAAAGAGAGGAACCACCACCCTGGTTTGCCATGCTAAGGCACTGTCCCCGACTTCCACACAATGTTGCACAGGCATGTCAACTATGACAGCCCTACAACATCCAGGGCTTTGAGGTACTCATGGCAAATCTTGTCCGCCCCCAGGGCCTGGCCACCGGAGAGCTTTTTAACCTCTTTGGTAACCTCAACCCCTGTGATAGGTGAGTTGTCCCCCTTGTCCACAAGCCCTGCTTCTTCTGCAGAAGGTGTGTCAGTGGGATTGAGGAGATCCTTGAAGTATTCCTTCCACCGCCCGACAATATCCCCAGTCGAAGTCAGCAGTGCCCTATCCACACCATGTACAGTGTGGACAGGGAGCTGCTTCCCCCTTCTGAGTTGCCGGACAGTTTGCCAAAATCTCTCTGAGGCCGGTCAAAAGTCTTGTTCCATGGCCTGACCGAACTCCTCCCACGATGAATGTAAGAGCAAGGATTCAGTGCACCCCACCCGGTATGGGGTTACCAGGGCCCCACCCTGGAGCCAGGCCTGGGGGAGGGGCTCGATGGCTAGTGCCTGGTGGCCGGGTTTCTGCCGATGGGACCCAGCCGTGCTCAGCCCTAAGGAGTTACATGGGTCTGCCCTCCATTGGGCTTACCACCTGCAGGAGGGACCATGGGGGTCCGGTGCTATGTGGATCAGGAGGCGGTCGAAGGCAGAGACCTTGGCGGTCTGATCCCAGGCTTCCTAAATGTTACGTAACAGATTAAAATGCATCTGCACCACTTTAAATTGTCAACTTTTTTTTTTTGTGAATTTGCAACTTTATTTTAAATCTACAACTCCTTTCTTGTTAATTTGCTTCTTTTTTCTCACATAAATTTGAAACTTTTTTCTTTAATTATGCAAACTTTTCTTGTAAATTTGCAATTTTTTTTCATACATTTAAAACTTTTTTCTCATAAATTTGCAGCTTTTTACATGTAAATCAGCAGCTTTTTTCTTTTAAATCCGCAACTTTTTTCTCGTAAATTTGCAACTTCTCTTTTATACATTTAAACCTTTTTTTAAATAAATCTGCAGTGTTTTTCTGGTAAATATGCAACTTTTTTCTTTTAAATCTCCAACTATTTTCTTATAAATTTGCTTTGTTTTTCTCATAAATTTGCAGCTTTCTTCTTTTAATTGTGTAACTCTTTCTTGTAAATTTGCAACTTTTTTCTGGCAAATTTGCCATTTTTTCTTTTAAATCTGCAACATTTGCTTGTAGATTTGCAACTTTTTTCTTAGAAATGTTCTAACTTTTTCTTGTAAATTTGCGATCTTTTTCCTTGTGAATTTGTTATTTTTTCTTCATAGATTTACTTCTTTTTTTTTTGCCATAAATCTGAAAGTTTTTTTTTCTTTTAAACTTGAGACTTTTTTCTTCCAAATTTTCAACACTCATATGGACGCCGGTTTAATTTCTATTCTGTATACAGTGGGGCAAAAAAGTATTTAGTCAGCCACCAACTGTGCAAGTTCTCCCACTTAAAAGATGAGAGAGGACTTCCGGTCTGGACGCCATGGCGACTGCAGCTTAACGCTGAAGCTCTCAGACTCAATCCAAGAAAATACCTTGAAAATCAAACTTAACGGATTTTTGGAGGAGTGAAAATCAAAAGACAAAATCATCATGTCTAAAGGAAAACAGAAGAAACTGAAATTTTCCAGGCCAGGACACGTATCGGCCGGAGAATCTGAACTGGAAGATCTCCGTTCAGAAGACGAGGAACTGGTTGTAGCTAACAAAAAGGTTAGCTTGAAATCGCTATTTGAAGAGCTACGACGATTTCGCCGAGAGGTTACGGCCGAATTTCGGGAATTCAGAGACGAATTAAAAAGGACAAACAGCAGAGTGGACCAGGCCGAGAACCGAATCTTGGAAGCAGAGGAACGAATAAAAGTGCTCGAAGATTCTGTGCTGGACCTACGCAAAAGACAAGCATCTATAGAGGCTAAGCTAACCGACCAAGAAGGAAGACAGAGAAGAGACAATATAAGAATTCATGGTCTGATAGAAGGAGCCGAAAACGGTTTTAACTCAATGGCAGAATGTGTGGAATCTTTACTAAGAGAGAAATTGGATATTCCACAAACCACCGACTTGAAGATAGAAAAGGCACATCGTTCATTAGCCGCTAAGCCAGCAGGGGAAGTGCCCCCACGTTCGGTGTTGGTAAGATTTTCCAATTTCAAAATAAAACAAGAGGTTGTAAGACTGGCTTGGCAGAAAAAAGGATTTATGCACCAGGAGAGAAAAGTCTTCGTGGAACACGATTACGCCCCAGAGGTCCTTAAAAAGCGCAGGGAATACAATGACACCAAAAGGGTACTACGTGAGAAGAAACTGCGCTTTCAGACGCCATTTCCTGCAAAGTTAAGGGTCTTCTACGGCGAAGAAACATGTCTCTATAATTCGGCGGAAGAAGCAACAGCTGACATGGCGAGAAGAGGGCTCCCGGTAACGGTATTTAAACCCGCAGCAGACCCAAGTGAGAAGATCAAAGCGCAAACATGGACAACACAGAGACCTTCAAAATCCACGGGCCAGCAGCGGGAAACCCAGCGCCAGAGCGTCACGGATAAACTGGCCGTTTTCAGGTTGGAATAGCGACCATTTTTTTTTTTTTTGAGTCAATCTGCACATCCAACCCCCCTCATACAAGGTAACAAACATTAAAGGAGATGCGTATTCATCATGTGGTAAAACATTTCATGGAACAGTCATAATATTTGAAACAAATAAGTCTTTATAATAAAAAAAAAAAACTTGTTAAAATAGAAATGTGACAATAATCCACATGTCCTCCCCACACTAACAAATACTGTTTTTGCGTGAATGTTTGCTGTGATAGGGGTGGGAGGGTGCACACAATTTCACAGGGTATAGGCATAAAGGGAAAAAAAAAATCATTACAAGTTCGGATTGGGTTCTGAAACTCACGTTAAAAGCATGGGACAACTTACAGGGGTAAGAGAGGGCCCTCAACACGTAACAAAGTTTGAGGAATTTCCCTCAGAGCCTACACTCCATCAAGGCTCTTCCAGGGTCTTTAAAAAGACCCCAGCTCAGGAAGTTCTTTTGACAGTTTTTTGTTTTAAAGTTTTATACACTATGTTCTTAATGTTTTTCTTGTTCTTAATGTTCTTTCAGTTTCTGAGTAGCACAAAAGAGGGCCACCACACAGTTATACTTAGCAAAACAACACAATGGAGAAACAGGGTGTAACCAAAATAATTTCATATAATGTAAAAGGAATCCTGAATCCAGTTAAAAGATCCAAGATTCTAGGCAAAATGAAAAAAGACAAAGCAGAAATAATATTTTTACAAGAAACCCACCTAACAGACGTGGAGCACACTAAACTCAGTAGACAAGGGTTTAAAATGATCTCTTCATCTTCATATAAGTCAGGGAGGAGGAGGGGAGTAGCGACATTGATATCTACCAAAATTACATTTGAAAAAAAATCAGAACACAAAGATAAAGAAGGGAGATACAGTTTGGTAACTGGGCGGCTAAAGGGAGAAGATATCACCCTGCTGAATGTGTATGCTCCCCCAGGGGCTAACTGGAAATTTTATAAAAATGTATTTGACCTAATGATAACTAAAGCTCAAGGTTTAGTGATATGTGGTGGGGACTTCAATCTTAGACTGAATCCATACTGGGATGCTTCTGGTAATTCTCCACATCAAAATAACACCCAAAGCAGGAAGACTTGGATGCTACTAAAAGAAATGGGAATCTGTGATGTGTGGAGGGAACTCAACCCCAGTGCAAAAGACTATACATTTTACTCAACTCCACATTCATCTTACTCAAGGATTGACTATTTTTTTATGTTTAATAGAGACATTGGAAGAGTAGAAACATGTAAAATAGGACTGATGGATCTCTCTGACCACAGTCCGATCTACATGGACTTAAATATCCAAAAATACACAAATAATACATTTTCT
The DNA here is from genome assembly GCA_020510985.1 of Pholidichthys leucotaenia. Taxonomy (NCBI): domain Eukaryota; kingdom Metazoa; phylum Chordata; class Actinopteri; order Cichliformes; family Pholidichthyidae; genus Pholidichthys; species Pholidichthys leucotaenia. The sequence continues at coordinate 131,756,322 of CM035843.1, forward strand.
TGGAGGTTAAATTCAAATGTCCTGAAAGGACCATTGAAAGATGAAATGGAATCAGATATTCTCAGATATTTGGAAGAAAACGATAATGGAGAAGTATCCCCTTTAATACTGTGGGATGCATGCAAAGCTGTAATAAGAGGAAAGATTATTGCAAAACTGGCAACCCAAAAGAAACTAAGACAAGAAAAACTATCCTCATTAGAGTCAGAACTTAAGAACCTAGAAAAAGAACACAAAGGCAACACTCATTCTACTGACTCGCTCAAGATTAAGGAAATTAAAAACCAAATAAATGAGATCTTATGTAATGTAAGTTTCTTCTGGATTTCTATTGTGTAGATCTAGTTCAATTCAATTCAACTTTATTTATATAGCGCCATTTCACAACAACAGTCATCTCATAGCACTATCAACTGTAGGGGGAACCCCCACTGGTCTTGCTCACAGGGGATCGCCTGATTGCTGGGGTCTTTCTGCAACTGTGGGGGTTCCCCCTACAGTTGATAGTGCTATGAGATGACTGTTGTTGTGAAATGGCGCTATATAAATAAAGTTGAATTGAATTGAATTAGATCTACACAATAGAAATCCAGAAGAAACTTACATTTTTGAAACAAAAATACTATGAAGCAGGCAGTAAATCGGCAAAATTGCTAGCCTATAAATTGAGGAAACAACAAACAGAAAGAGCAATCTACAAAATCAGAGACCCAGTATCAAAGGAAATAAAATTCAGAATTCAGGATATTCTTAAAAGCTTCGAGAATTACTATAAGAACTGAAGAAGATCAGATACATTTCTAAAATATACCAAGGTCTTCAAGACTTAAAAGGAGACAACACATCATATATAAAACAGAGATGGGAAAAAGAGGGGAATTTCACTTTACAACTGGAAATATGGGAAAAGCTAAATAAACAGTAATGGAAAAGTACCTCATCCCTGCAGTGGAGAGAATTTGGATGGAAAAACTTGGTAAGATTTTTCAGAACACCTGCACAAAACAAATTTACCCATAAGGGATTGAACTGTTGGCGCTTGTGTGGTGAAAAGACTGCAAATCATTTTCATGTGTTTTGGTCATGCCCAGTTATCCACCAATATTGGACCAATGTACAGACAATATTGGGGAAAATATTTAAAATAACAGTTCCCTTTTCTTTTGTAACTTTGTATTTGGGCCTACTACCGGACTCACTGGAAAGACGAGGAGAAAAATACTTATTCAGTGTTTCAATATTGGCAAGTAAAAAAGCTCTAACTAAAAAATGGATGTTGAAGGACTGTCCTACACCTGAAGATTGGATTAACGTGATCCAAGACATTTACTCGATGGAAAAGTTGACATTCGCACTGAGACAGGACATGGATGGGTTCATGAACTTTTGGCAACCCTGGATCGCATATGTGTCTTCCATTAGATCTAATCTTTGACAAATACCATTTCAATAATGGTTCCGCTCTTTGTTCCAAAGCTACTCAGATGCTCTTTTACCTTTATTTACTTAGTTTTTCTTTTTGTTTGTTTTTTGCTGGTTTGTTTGTTTGTTTGTTTGTTTTTTATTTTATTCTCTTTAATTTCACTTTTTCTTTCACTTTAAAAAAAAAGGGGGTGTTGTAACAATTATTCTTCCAATGTTGTCAGATATCAGAAAATAAGGGAACATGTGATGAAAATGTAAACAATGCATTGCTGTAACGACCTGTATACCCTTTACAAAAACTTAAAAAAAAAAAAAGATGAGAGAGGTCTCCAATTTTCATCATAGGTATACCTCAACTATGAGAGACAAAATGAGAAAAAAAAAAATCCAGAAAATCACATTGAAGGATTTTTAACAAATTAATTGGTAAATTCCTTGGTAAAGTAAGTATTTGGTCACCTACAAACAAGCAAGATTTCTGGCTCTCACAGACCTGTAACTTCTTCTTTAAGAGGCTCCTCTGTCCTCCATTCGTTACCTGTATTAATGGCACCTGTTTGAACTCATTATCAGTATAAAAGACACCTGTCCACAACCTCAAACCGTCAGACTCCAAACTCCACTATGGCCAAGACCAAAGAGCTGTCAAAGGACACAAGAAACAAAATTGTAGACCTGCACCAGGCTGGCAAGACTGAATCTGCAATAGGTAAGCAGCTTGGTGTGAAGAAATCAACTGTGGGAGCAATTATTAGAAAATGGAAGACATACAAGACCACTGATAATCTCCCTCGATCTGGGGCTCCACGCAAGATCTCACCTCGTGAGGTCAAAATGATCACGAGAACGGTGAGCAAAAATCCCAGAACCACACGGGGGGACCTAGTGAATGACCTGCAGAGAGCTGGGACCAAAGTAACAAAGGCTACATCAGTAACACACTACGCCGCCAGGGACTCAAATCCTGCAGTGCCAGACGTGTCCCCCTGCTTAAGCCAGTACATGTCCAGGCCCGTCTGAAGTTTGCTAGAGAGCATCTGGATGATCCAGAAGAGGACTGGGAGAATGTCATATGGTCAGATGAAACCAAAATAGAACTTTTTGGTAAAAACTCAACTTGTCATGTTTGGAGGAGAAAGAACACCATACCTACTGTGAAGCATGGGGGTGAAAACATCATACTTTGGGGCTGGTTTTCTGCAAAGGGACCTGGACAACTGATCCGTGTAAAGGAAAGAATGAATGGGGCCATGTATCGTGAGATTTTGAGTGAAAACCTCCTTCCATCAGCAAGGGCACTGAAGATGAAACGTGGCTAGGTCTTTCAGCATGACAATGATCCCAAACACACCACCCGGACAACGAAGGAGTGGCTTCGTAAGAAGCATTTCAAGGTCCTGGAGTGGCCTAGCCAGTCTCCAGATCTCAACCCAATAGAAAATCTTTGGAGGGAGTTGAAAGTCCGTGTTGCCCAGCGACAGCCCGAAAACATCACTGCTCTAGAGGAGATCTGCATGGAGGAATGGGCCAAAATACCAGCAACAGTGTGTGAAAACCTTGTGAAGACTTACAGAAAACATTTGACCTCTGTCATTGCCAACAAAGGGTATATAACAAAGTATTGAGATGAACTTTTGTTATTGACCAAATACTTATTTTACCGAGGAATTTACCAATTAATTCATTAAAAATCCTTCAATGTGATTTTCTGGATTTATTTTTTCTCATTTTGTCTCTCATAGTTGAGGTATACCTATGATGAAAATTGGAGACCTCGCTCATCTTTTAAGTAGGAGAACTTGTACAACTGGTGGCTGACTAAATACTTTTTTCCCCACTGTAAGTGATCAAATTTTCTTTGTTCATCTAGATAATGGCTCAAATTTTTGTAATATTTTTGTTTTTAAGGGTTTGAACGTTTCCTTACAAATATAGGGGCCACTAAACACAATCCTGCATAGGACCCCGAGTACAACAACACCTATAGTGTCCCCCTCAGTCTTTACTCTTGAGAAAATGTTCTGTTTATTGTCCCCCTAACTGTGAAATGAAATATTCCCCCATGGCAGTGAGTGCAACTTTTGCTCCGCATAAATCCAGCGTGTCTTTTATCTTTACTCGAAGAATTTTACCCTGATAAAACTTTATAGATTCCACAGTTCAGTGTTTCTGAGTTGTACAGCCACAATAAAGACAAAAGGTAAATCTGACACCACTAAAACGTCATTCTCACTCCCTCACGCTGTCTGGTGTCAGCATCTGTTGCCACTCTTGATCCATCTCATCTGATTTAAGTACGAAAACAGTCTTGAAGGCCTCAGACAGTGCTGCGGAGCTGCGTTAATTAACCGGGTCTCTTTGACATGAACTAAAGCCACATTAAAAACACAGCTTAAATGGCTCTCCCTGTCTTAACAGCCCTGGGATTTACGACGCCAGCCTCACGCCCACTCCCTCACTGTTCAGACTTTTTAATTGCTCCCTCAACAAAGCACACAACCCAAACACAGCAGCGCTTCTGTGCGGCCGCCAGCATGGATGGAGACACAATGCGCACCACTAATTCCAGCCTTCTTCCGCACAAACACTCGCTCCTTTTTCTTCCGCCCTCCTTGTTAAGCAGCAGCTCCACTCTGCATCCAAACTAAACTGTGTGTCAGCTGAGTTCATCAGCGGTGGCGGTGGACCACGGAGGTTATAATACAGCCGTGTCAGAAAGCAAAACCACACTAATGGTCCACAAATCCACCGTCAGCGCATTTATGTTTGCTACACCCAGCCATGTGGGTTATGAGGAAGGTCAGACAGAGAAGTTAGACATCTCTGTTGATGGCCGATTCTGAACAAACGTTTCTTCAGAGGCCAGAGGAGGTTTTTTTTGTGCATCTCCGTGACTTTGTAATTTGGGTTTCACTGCAAAATTCAGGGTCAGCTGTCAGCTCTTCCATCCATCCATCATGGAGCAGTGGATGATGATGAATGTAGCAATTTTTGGATTTGACAACTTTTCTGACAGATGACAAAAATCAAGCTAGTATCTCACAGGAATCCGATCGGATTTGAGGAATGTTCAAGAACATCACCATTTGAGGGGTTCGTCAAAGGTTACAAAAGTGTTCGCGCACAGTTTTTATTAAGGTCTTAAACAATTTTGTCATAAAGATTCTTAAGCAGATGCTAGTGTCACTACTTGGCAAAACAAAAAGAACTTTAAAGACACGTGTCACAACTGTTTGCAAACGTCTTACTTACTGGTTGTTTAACCTCCCTTTTCTACGTAGCGTAGGTTGGAGTCGATTGGTTGAATACCAGGCTTAATAGATGCTCTCCACTTGTTCCTGTCGGTTGCCAAGTTTTTGATGATTCTCAGCAGTCTAAGGTTGGCATCAATGTTTTCTTGCCAATGTTTTTCGGCTGTCCACAGGGAATGGCACCACTGGCTTTGAAATCCAATACTCTCCTGAGCCATGCTTCGGTAGGTGCACGCATCAAGTGTCCAAAATATCGCAAACATCCCCATCTCAGAACGTCCGGAATGCTATCTTCCCCTATCCTGTTCTGTAGTTTTTCAGAGGGAATATGTTTTTCTAATTTCACATTGCACATCCACCTGATCACAGCGTTGTCGTATCTGACAATTCTGTCTTACAAGAGAGAATTGTCCCCACTAGCATCATTATAAACCTTTTTATTATGTTACATAATAGAATAAAATTACTTTGAAGCACCAATTCTAAGCAGAAATGAAATTTAAAAAAAAAAAATCAATTTTGCAACTTTTTTCTTATAGATTTGCAACTTTTTTCCATAATTTACAAATTCTTTTCCAGTAAATATGAATCTTTTTTCTCATAAATTTGTGATTATTCTCTTGTAAACTTTCAACTTTTTTCACATAAACGTGCAACTTTTTTCCTGTAAATTTGCAATTTTTTTCTAAAAAATCTGTGATATTCTTTCATAAAATTTCAACTATTTTCTCATGAATTTGCAACTTTTTTTCTGTAAATTTGAAACTTTTTCTTTTAAGTTTGCAACTTTTTTCCTGGAAATTTGTACCTTTTTTTCCTGTAAATTTGCAGAATTTTTTCTTATAAATTTGTCAATTTAGAAATCGGCAAATTTATAAGAAAAAATTCTTACATCCCAACTTTAGAGGGATCACACTCCTCAGCCTCCCTGGGAAGGTCTATGCCAAGGTGCTGGAGAGGAGAGTCCGGCCGTTGGTTGAACTTCGGATTCAGGAGGAGCAATGTGGTTTTCGTCCTGGCCGTGGCACATCGGACCAGCTCTTTACCCTCTCGAGAATTTTTGAGGGTTCGTGGGAGTTTGCCCAACCAGTTTACATGTGTTTTGTGGACTTGGAGAAGGCATTTGACCGCGTCCCTCGTGGTTTTTTGTGGGGGGTGCTTCGGGAGTATGGGGTATCGGGCTTGTTGTTACGAGCTATTCGGTCTCTGTACGACTGTTGTGAGCGTTTGGTTCGTATTGCCAACACTTGGTCGGAGTCATTCCCAGTGAGAGTTGGACTCCGCCAGGGCTGCCCTTTGTCACCGATCCTGTTCATAATTTTTATGGACAGGATTTCTAGGCGCAGCCAGGGAATGGAGGGTGTCATGCTTGGTGACCACAGGATCTCATCTCTGTTGTTTGCAGATGATGTTGTCCTGTTGGCTTCATCCAGCAATGACCTACAGCTCTTGCTGGGACGGTTTGCCACTGAGTGTGAAGCGGCTGGGATGAGAATCAGCACCTCCAAGTCCGAGTCCATGGTCCTCAGCCGGAAAAAGGTGGATTGTCCTCGCTGGGTTGGGGACAGGCTCCTGCCCCAAGTGGAGGAGTTTAAGTATCTTGGGGTCTTGTTCACGAGTGAGGGGAGAATGGAGCGAGAGATTGACAGACGGATTGGAGCAGCATCTGCAGTGATGCGGACATTGTACCGGTCTGTTGTGGTGAAGAGGGAGCTGAGCTCTAAGGCAAAGCTGTCGATTTACCAGTCAATCTACGTTCCTACTCTCACCTATGGTCACAAGCTTTGGGTAATGACCGAAAGAACAAGATCGCGGATACAAGCAGCTGAAATGAGCTTTCTCCGTAGGATTGCTGGACTCACCTTCAGAGATAGGGTGAGGAGCTCAGTCATCCAGGAGAGGCTCAGAGTAGAACCGCTGCTCCTCCACATTGAAAGGAGTCAGCTGAGGTGGTATGGGCATCTGATTAGGATGCCTCCTGGACGCCTCCCACTTGAGGTGTTTCAGGCACGTCCCACTGGAAGGAGACCCCGGGGCAGACCCAGGACTCGGTGGAGAGACTATGTCTCCCAGCTGGTCTGGGAACGTCTTGGTATCCTCTCTGAAGAGCTGGAGCAGGTGGCTGAGGAGAGGGAAGTCTGGGCTTCTCACCTTGAACTGCTGCCTCCGCGACCCGGACCTCTGGAAAAGCGGTAGAAGATGGATGGATGGATGGATGGATGGAAATCTGCCAATTTTTCCTGTAAATTTGCAACTTTTTTCTCATAGATTTACAACTTTTTCCTCATAAATTTGCAACTTTTTTCCTGTAAATCTGCACATTTTTTCTTGTGGATTTGCAACATTTTCCCCCTGTAAATTAACATTTTTTTTGTACTTTTTTTTCAACTTTTTTTCCTGTAAATTTTTAAACTTTTTCTCAAAAATTTGCAACTCTCATCTGGTGTCATGGACGGCGAGAGCGCGCCCCCTCCTTCCTTTTCATCTCTCCGCTGCTCATCAGCACACCTGAGGGAAAGGACACACCTGCGGCCTCTAATTAGCCAGCGTATTTAAGAAGGCATCCTTCCGTGACTCAACGCTGGCTCGTCTGGGTATACTGCCATAAACAGACAGTAAGTCATCACATACACATCGGTTAAGAAGTTATTAATCCATGTACTTTTTCTCCATGGTGCAGGTTGCTGCCATCGTGCAGGTGTGTCTCGGAGGGCTGCGCGTGCTCTCCTGTCACAACTTTTCCCACAACGGCAACCTCCGCCTGGTCAGACTCCACCAGCAGTTCCTTGTCCTGCTGGTTCGTCTATTTCCCATTGGAGTTCTGCTGACGCTCCCTCGGAGCCCAGAGTAAGTGGTAATTTGGCTCGCCCATTTTCCCTATCTCCATTCCTCTGCTTACAGCTCTCATTATCTCTCCACAGGCCCATTCCTCTGGCGAGTGACTGTTCTGTAGCAGTGCAAGTTTTGCAATTTAATAAAACATTCAAATGTGTATACTGTTTGATTGTCTCGCTGTTGCTGCACCTTGCACGTGGGCTGAATAACCTTATCAGTCATGACAGAACGAGCCAGCCTTAACCTCGGCTCAGCAGGTGCAACAGGGGGACAATCTGCTATGGATCGCTTAGAGGCGACCGAGCAACAGGTCACCATGATGAACCAGCAGCTGCAAACAATGATGCAGCAATTGGATACCATCACACGTCATTTGGCTGAAGCGGCTCTTCCGGCTCCTCCTCCTCAGCCTACTCCCGTTATTCATCCACCAGTTTGCCGTACCACCTCCGTTCCCTCACCTCCCCCGTACGCAGGGTTGGTGGGGAACTGCAAGGAGTTTTAAGACCAGGTACGGATGTATTTGGAGCAGGCTGGAGGGGAGTACCCGACGGAGATCGCTAAAATTCAGTTTTTCACCCTACTGCTACGGGAGCTCGGGCCACAGCAGACAGCCCTGAGGACCATAGTTACACGTTTGATCAATTTGTGGCCGCTTTTTGTTGCGCATTCGACCACACCGAGAGTCAGGGGAACATAATGAGCCGCCTTATGACTCTCCGTCAGGGGGCTTGGTCTGTGGTCGTGTTCTCTGTGGAGTTTTGGGTCGAAGCGGCAAACCCGGGGTGGAACGAGGTTGTGTTACACAGCGCGTTCCTCCACGGGTTCAATGACCATCTCCGCGATGATCTGGCAGTTCATGCTGTTCCCGAGACGCTCCCGAGGGGTTGGACAACCGCTACCGTGAGCGCGTGAGGGAGCGACAGGCCTCCTCCTGCTCGTCCGCCGAGCGTGTGCCCGCCGCGGGGACTGACACTGGGGGGGCCAGTGCTCCTCCCAAGCTGATGGACCTCAGCCGGGTTCGTCTAACCAAGGCTGAGCGTCGATGAAGGAGGAGGGCTGGCGCGTGCTTGTACTGTGCTTCCCCGGAGCACGGTCAGGATGAGTGCCCCCGGCGTCCAAAAAGACGCGGCCCGTCAGTAACCATGGGGGGGTCTGGCGGGCGGGACAAAGTTATCTCCCCCTGGCAATTTCTCTATTTCAGCCCTCCTGCAATTGCCAGGGGTCGAGAGAAGGGTCTTAGCGTTAGTTGATTCAGGGGCAGAGAGCAATTTCGTGTTGGCCTGGCTCGTCCGGGACCTGGGTATTCCCACTCTTAAATTGTCCCATCAGCAACGTGTTACCACCATATCTGGCAGCGAGGTTGCGGTTATCGCCGAATGCTCACGGCCAGTTGCCATCCTCTTGTCAGGGAATCATCGGGAGGAACTAACGTTCCTAGTTCTCCCAAATTCTTCATCCCCGAAGATTCTTGGTTATGCGTGGCTCCGGAGGCACAGCCCCATAATTAATTGGGGGCGGAATTCCATCTCCTCTTGGAGCCCGTTTTGTTTGGCCAATTGTTTAAGTTCAGCTGAATGTGCTCCATCAATCCCAGTCTCTCCTCCTCCGGTTGAGCTGCCGGATCTCAGCCTCGTTCTCCGGGCTTATCATGATCTAAGGGAGGTCTTCAGCAAGTCAAGTGCGCTGTCGCTGCTGCCTCACCGCTCTTATGACTGTGCTGTGGACCTCGTCCCGGGGGCGAAGCTGCCATCCAGCCAGCTCTACAGTATTTCTGGGCCGGAGACGGAGGCTATGGATAAGTATGTTAAAGAGTCGCTGAACGCCTGCCTTATTCGGCCATCTTCAGCTCCTCTCGGGGTTGGATTCTTCTTTGTTGGTTCGCTGCGCCCGTGTATCAATTACCATGACCTCAACGCTATAACAGTTAAGGACAAATATCCCCTGCCCTTGATGAATTCCATGTTTGAGCTCCTTCAGCACTCACAGATGTTTACCAAATTAGACCTACGCAACACGTACCATCTCATTCACATTCGTGAGGGGGACAGGTGAAAGACAGCGTTTAAAACACATTTGGGGCAATTTGAGTATTTGGTGATGCCGTTTGGGCTCACCAACGCCCCCACTGTCTTCAAACGGTTAATTAACGACATCCTCCACGATATGCTCTACCAATTTGTGTTTGTCGTTGGATGACATTTTGATCTTCTCCCGCTTGCCAGAGGAACATGAGGTCCATGTAAGGACTGTTTTACAACAGCTCTTGGAGAACCAGCTCTACGTTAAGGCCGAGAAGTGCGAGTTCTCCACAACATCTACTTCCTTCTTGGGCTTCATAGTAGCTGAGGGGAGACTGATTGCCGACCCGGCCAAGGCGAGGGCAGTGCTTGATTGGCTGACACCCCACTCCCGTAGGGAGCTTCAATGCTTCCTCGGGTTTGTGAACTTTTACCGCAGGTTCATCAGGAATTATAGTGGGGTCGCACTGCCCTTTACACAGCTGACCTCTGTTAAGGTTCCCTTTCGGTGGACCGAGACAGCAGAGTAGGCCTTTTCTAAATTAAAGGGCCTGTTCACTGACACACCAATCTTGGCCCAGGTCGATACGCAGCTCCAATTTATCCTTGAGGTGGATGTTTCTGATTCGGGGGTGGGCGCTGTCCTCTCGCGGCACACATCCTCTGATCAGAAGCTCCACCCATGCGCATATTTCTCTCGTCGGCTTACGCCCGCCGAGAGAAATATAGGAGAAATATATTCACCTCGCTGGGCTTTATTTTTCCAGCAGTTTCATTCTACCATCACCTACTGGCCTGGTTCTCGGAATACTAAACCGGACGTGCTATCGCGCCAGTTTGATTCCAAGGAGGTAGCGCCCCCTTCCTTCCCCCAATCCATTCTTCCCTCTTCATGTGTCCTTGGTGCCCTTACGTGGTATATCGAGTGGAGGGTCCGTCAGGCCCAGTCTCGGGAGCCTGTGCCAGCAGGGTGCCCCCGGATCGCCTGTACATCCCCGCTGCCCTCCGCAGTGACGTCATCCACTGGGGGCACACCAGCCGGTTTGCCTGTCATCCTGGAATCACCCACACTATTGATCTGGTTCGGCAGGAGTTCTGGTGGCCCATGCTGTGGCGGGACATGTGGGAGTACGTACGGGTCTGTCAGACCTGTGTCTGGGGCAAGTCTGACTCCCCCTTCCCATCTGGACTCCTCCATTCCTCCTCCATTCCCTCCCTGTCCCTGGTCGGCCATGGTCCCACATTGCCATAGACTTTGTCACTGGACTTCCCCCCTCCCATGGCAAAACTGTGATATTGACCATCGTGGACTGTTTCTCTAAGGCTGTCCACTTGGTGGTGCTCCCCAAACTTCCTTCGGCTTTGGAGACGGCTGTCCTGCTGACGGATCACGTTATTCGACTCCATGGCATCCCAGTGGACATAGTGTCTGACCGGGGGCCGCAGTTTACATCTCAGGTCTGGAAGGCCTTCTGCCGCACCTTAGAAGCTACAGTAAGTGTCTCCTTTGGGAACCACCCCCAGAGCAACGGGGAGGCAGAGCGCGCCAATCAGTCCTTGGAGGCCACCTTGCGGTGCGTGGCAACCGAGCACCCCTCATTGTGGAGTTCACATCTGACCTGGGTGGAGTATTCGATGAACACAGCTATTTCCTCATCTACGGGGCTTACCCCTTTCGAAGCATGGGGTACACGCCTCCACTACTACCCATGACCAAGAGGGAGGTCACAGTTCCTTCTGTGGGGGCTCATGCTTGCCGCTGCAGGCGCATTTGGACGCCCACGTGCGCCGCTCTTACCCGCTCTGTAGAGCGCAACCGGGCCATGGCGGATAAACATCAGACACCTGCGCCCAACTACGCAGTGGGACAGCAGGTCGGGTTGGCAACCAGTCAGGTGCCATTGAAGACTACGTCTAAGAAGCTGTCTCCATGCTTTATTGGGCCCTTCCCAATCTCCAGAATTATCAACGACGCCTCGGTTCGGCTGAAACTTCCACCTACCCTCCAGGTGAACCTGACCTTCCCTGTCTCGCACATCAAGCCCCTCTCAGTCAGTCCCCCCCCCATCCCCCGAAGCCGCTTGGATCATCGACAGCCACCCTGCCCATACGGTCCACTGGATCTTGGATGTTCGCCGTCGGGGCCGGGGTCTCCGGTATTTGGTGGATTGCGATGGCTACGGCCCGAAGGAGCAATCCTGAGTTCCTTCGGCCCAAATCTTGGATAAAGAGATGCTCCGGTCCTACCATCAACCCCATCCTGATAAACCTTATGAATGCCAGGAGGCGCTCCTAGAAGGGGGGGCCCTGTCATGGGTGGTGAGAGCGTGCCGGACACACCTGCGCCCTCTAATTAGCCAGCGTATTTAAGGAGGCATCCTTCCGTGACTCAGCGCTGGCTCGTCTTGGTATACTGCCATAAACAGACAGTAAGTCATCACATACACATCGGTTAAGAAGTTATTAATCCGTGTGCTTTTTCTCCATGTTGTAGGTTGCTGCCATCGTGCAGGTGTGTCTCGGAGGGCTGCGTGCGCTCTCCTGCCATAAGTCTTCCCACGATGGCAACCTCCGCCCGGTCAGACTGCACCAGCAGTCCAGCAGTTCCTTGCCCTGCTGGTTCGTCTATTTCCTGCTGGAGTTCTGCCAGTGCTCCCTCAGAGCCCACGTAAGTGGTAATTTGGCTTACCCATTTTCCCCATCTCCATTCTTCCGCTTACAGCTCTCATTATCTCTCCACAGGCCCATTTCTCTGGTGAGTGACTGTTCTGTAGCAGTGCAAGTTTTGTTATTTAATAAAACATACAAAAATGTATACTGTTTGACTGTCTCCTTGTCACTGCACCTTGCACGTGGGCCGAATGATCTTATCAGTCATGACATCTGGATGCTGCTTAAATTTTTATTTGGGACTTTTTGAATTTTTAAATTGGCATCTTTTATCTTACTTTTGCACCTTCATTCTTGCAAATTTGTACCTAATTTTACATTTATATGTTCAGGGAGCAACTGTGGCGCAGAGGATCAGGGGTTCAATTCCCGCTCTGTCTGCAGTCTGCATGTCGAAGTGTCCTTGAGCAAGACACTGAACCCCCAGTTGTTCCTGATGGATCAGGCCAGCGCCTGTGCATGGCAGCTCCACCACAATCAGTGTGTGAATGGGTGGATAGCAGGATCTGTAAAGTGCTTTGGCCATCCAGAGATGAGTAAAAAGCACTATATAAGTGAACACCATTTACCATTTGTACCTTATACTAAATTGGTAAATACACCATTCCCCTTGTTGCAAAATAACAAGTTGCCTACTGGTTACATTTTGCAAACGTGTTACAACCGCGTGCAGATGCTTACAACTACTCTGCAAATGTTTGCAACTGTTTGCTGAAAAATGCATTTGCAGATTTTTTTTTCGAACATGTTCAAATTTTTTGGAGAACAAGAAAAAACCTGTTTGGGACCTTAAAAACCTTTTGCAAATTGTTGTTCAACCTTTTACGAACTCTGACGAAACCTCAAACACCTTAACGCTTGTGAACATTGGCTACCAATGTAAAAAATCTGGGGAACCCCCCCAAAAAAAAAAAACAAAAACAAAAACCTTGTTACTTTAATGGGCCAACATTTGTCTCACTTTGTCTCTCTAAATCAGTAGTTTTGATTTTGCTCCGGCTGAGAACCACAATGCTTTATTTCATTCGCCCTTTATAACTGTATTTCAGGCATTAAATCATGGATGGCAGCAAACTTTCTTCAGTTTAACCAGGACAAAACTGAAGTTTTAGTCATCAGTCCTGAAGCTCAGAGAGAGAAAATTTTTACCAAAGTTACATAGTCTGTCTTTTACTCCACTCCAACAGGTTAAGAATTTGAGCATCATTTTAGACTCTGAGCTTGGTTTTACTCCACACATTAAAAATGTAACACAAACAGGATTTTACCATCTAAAGATTATAGCCAGAATCTACCCACTTCTCTCTCAAGCAAACATGGAGATACTGATGCATGCTTTTATCACCAGTCGTATTGATTACTGTAATGCTCTGCTCTCTGGTCTTCCCAAAAAGACAATTTCAAATCTGCAGTTATTACAGAACTCAGCTCCACTTATTCTGACGAGGACTAGATGGCAGGCTCACACCATGCCAGTTTAGAAGTCACTACATTGGCTCCCCGTGTCCTTCAGGATCAATTTTAAGTTTCTTTTACTGGTTTATAAATGCTTGCACAGTCTTGGGCCTTCTTATTTATCAGAACTGCTTTTAACATATAAGCCCCCACAGCCCCTGAGGTCCACTGGCACTGGCCTTTTAATGATCCCTATTGTCAGAACACGCACCCACGATGAGGCGGCTTTTAGTTACTATGGCCCATGTCTGTAGAACAGCCTGCTGGAGAACATCAGGGCTGCCGAGAATGTTCATGTTTTTAAAAGCAGGCTCAAGACCTACTATTTTTTCCACAATATTTTTTATTGAACCTTTTTTTACAAACATGACACAAACAGTCAAACACTAACACTAAAGTAATTTAAAAATTAAAAAAAAAAAAACACTAACAAAAAAAAAGTACTAAAAACAACAACAACCATTAACAAAAACAAGTCATCAACAATGCTCCTCTGTTTAGTCTAGGTAATCTATTACATAAGCATACATAATATACATTCACCAGTTTGGAATTTGCAAGGTCCACACATATCATTCCCCTTCTTCTTCAGAAGTTATGTTTAATTTCTTTACATAATCAATGAAAGGTCTCCATATATTCTCAAACACATTTTCCTTTGATTTCAGTATATATGTTATTCTTTCTAGTGGAAGGTTTGTTAACATCTGTCTTAACCACTGAGTCACATCTGGTCTACGAGTCTTTTTCCACAGTAGTGCAATATATTTTTTAGCATTAAGCAACCCGAGGTCTATGAATGCTCTTTCACTCTTATTAAAGTTATGTTTTTCTGGATACAGACCCAACAAAAACAGTTTAGGGTTCAATGTGAATTGTTTTGAAATTATTTTTTTCAATTGTTACCCTCACCTCTTCCCAAAACATTCTGATTTTTCTACATTCCCATAAACGGTGAAATAGGGTTCCTTTACTTTCCATACATTTTGTGCATGTATCTGGTATGTTTTTGTTATATCTATTTAACTCCACTGGTGTAACATACATCCGCATTAACCATTTAAAATGTATCAGTTTAAGACGTACATTTATTGATTTGGTTTGAGCTTCTGCACAAGCCATTTCCCATTGTTCCTCTGAAATTTCAATTTGCAGATCTTTCCAATAATTCAGTCTTTTCTGTGAGTTTTCACTTGAGAATGGTGTCAATGAGTTATAAAACTCTGAAATAATACCCTTTCTCTTACTATCTTTCATCAAAATTTTTTCCAAGGATGAATAAGTAGGTCGGGTGAGAGCATTATTTTGATTTGATCGAATAAAATTTCTAAGCTGAAGATATTTAAAAAAATGTGTTCTATTAAGATTGAATTTAATCGTCAGTTCTTCAAAAGACATTATGTTATCTGAACGTGACAAATATAAGTCTTGAATCTTTTGAATCCCTTTTAAATTCCATACTTTAAATACAGCATCCGCTCTCCCTGGTGTAAAATATTGATTACCCCATATTGGGCTAAATTGTGACAGTAAGTGTGGTTCTTTTAAATATTTTTTGGTTTCACACCATATTTTGATCATGTGCTTTACAATTGGATTTTTAACTTGTTTCTGTAATTTTTTAGCCGAGTCTGAGTATATGAATAAGGGAAGAGGTAAAGGTTAGATTAGATTAGATTATTTGTTTATTTGACAGGGACAGTGCAATAAACATAGACAATTAATCAAATGACAATCAATCTGATGTGTTGCACAAAGAGTGTATAGCTATTAGCTAATTTGCAACTCTTGTCCCTGGATGGGCTTTAGAAAGGAGAAACGGGTAAAAAGAAAAAAGGATAAGGAAAAGAAAAAATGAAAACAGAATAAACAATAACCACATAAATCAATGCAAAAAAGATTATAAATACATTATAAATTGTAGGTAAATTGTATGATTCCATTTCAGTCAAATGAGGAAGATCATTTGATGAAAAATAATATGTCATAGACCTCAGTTGTGCTGACCAGTAATACAACATAAAGTTTGGACATTTCAGACCTCCACGATCAAATGGTAAATATAGTAAGGACAAACATAATCTAGCCTTCCTATTGTTCCATATAAATTCCACTAACTTTTTTTAATTCTTGAGAATAGATCTGAAGGTGATGGTAAAGGAATGTTTTGAAATAAATAAAGTATTTTTGGTAAGATATTACTTTTAAATATATTAATTCTCCCGATCATCGACATTGGTAGTGACATCCATCTCTGAACTAACTCATTAATATCTGTCATTAAGGCTTCATAGTTGGCACTGGCGACTGATTCTAGCTTAGGCAAAATTTGAATTCCTAAATATTTAAACTGATTTACAACACTGAATTGATTTACCTCAGGAGCTGGGTGATTTCTCTGGGTCTCATTTAGCATTAATATTGAAGATTTTGTTTTATTTATTTTATATCCTGATATTTCCCCAAAGTTCTTTATTAAATTTAACACGGTCGGAATTGATTTTTTAAAATTCGACATAAACAAAATTATGTCATCGGCATACAGGGAGATTTTATGTTCTGTTGGTCCTACTTTAATTCCATATATTTGTGGATGTAAACGTACTGCCAACGCTAAAGGTTCAATTGCCATAGTAAACAGTAAAGGTGAAAGTGGACAGCCTTGTCGACATCCTCTATTGATTTTTATTGATTTTGAGATATTGCTGTTTGTTAGGATTTCTGCTGTAGCATTATTGTATATTATTTGGACCCATTTTATGAAATTATTTCCAAGTCCAAACCTTTGTAGGACTTCAAAAAGATAGGGCCAAGACCTACTATTTTAACTTGGCTTTTGATTAGTTTCCTATTTTTATTGTCTTAACTTATGATTTATGTTATTTTGCTCCAGTCACAATTATTTATCTTACTACTAATTATTACTTTTGAACTTACTAGTGCATTGCCCATAGAACGCAAGTATTCCTGTATGAAACATGTATCCCAATTAGGCTTTACAGGCCCAAATGTAGGCTGTGTTTGAAAGTGGAATACAAAAAGGTGTAGGCTATATGTCGGCAATCACATGTTAGACTTTGACAAATATAAAAGGGAGTAAATGGCACTAAGATTTATTTGATTATTTGATTGTATTAATGTTGATTACAGAATACTTAAATATTTTAAATGAATGGGACATCCAGTATTAGTGACTGTTTCAGATCCCTTGTTTATGTGTTTGTCAGATCACTTATTTGTGTGATCTTTTATCACTTCATAATAGTGTATCTTGCACTTTGGGGAATGGGAGTTGTTCAGGCATCATAATTATTTTAGTTTATATCACTGTTCAGTGATGGCGTTCAGTGTAATATTGAATTTCTTCTGTGTATCGTCAATAAACTCATGCAGTACTATAACAGGACACGTTTACAAATATTTGAGACCCATTGTAGTGCATCATTTTATATTTTAACAATATTTTGTTACTAAAAGATTTTTTAAAACTGTAATCAACCGAATTAACTACAAAACACCCAACATTATTATACACAGCAGAAGGACCAGTTTGACTACAACCGTTGCATCGGTGTTGCCCATTTGTGAGTAAATATTTAACTAAAAATTATTTATTTAATTATTTGGGCATTTTTATGTCCTGCATTTGGTCATTCCGGCCATTCCGCTCCACAATCATGGTGGTATTATTAAGTTTTTAATTTTTACATACTGGCACATGTGGGGGGACTCGCAGCCCTGCATAGTACAGTGGTACCACATGGATGAAGCAGAAGCAGGGACTCTCGTCTACCACTGACTGAGCAGGCTGGGCATGCCTCCCTGCGAAGGATCGTGGTCTGCCCGGTTGAGCCACTGCTTCTTCCGGCATGTTCTGTGTTGGATACACCAGTGTCCTTTGTCAGACCCGGGTCCCCGCTGACACTCCGCCCACTCTGCTCACACACCTCATGTTCTCCACATACGGTGAATTACCCTTTACACCTACGCAATCACAGCGACTTTATGGTATAATTTTTTAAGCATTAAATCTGGCCTAGTTGATAGAGCATCTGCCCTACAACCGGGAGGTTGGGGATTCAAGTGCTGGCCGGGTCATACCAAAGACCATATAAAAAAAATGGTACTTCCCACCTTCTAGCTTGGCACTCAGCATAATAGAATGGGGGAAGGAGAAGCTGTCTGTGGCGGTGCCTTGCATAGCAGCGACCCCTCTGATTCTACATGTGATTAACATCGTAGATAGGAGAAACGTAATTTCGTTCTACTGTACATGATTGGTTGTATGGACTGAATGATAATAGAAATGGCTTCTTCAAATCAAATCAAATCAATCTTTATTGTCATATTGCTGTACATACAACTGTAGTGCAGGCAAGATGAAACTGCGTTTCTCTCGGCATCCATATAAGTAGAAGCAACATGATTTAAGACACACTCACCCCTTTTCGCTTCCTTGTTTTGCTCACGGTGCGCTGTGGTGACTGATGCCGTAATGTCACATATTATCCAATCAGTACGGAGTAGGGATGGGCGTATCAATACTTCGATACAAGCTTGTCAATACTCTGGAGTCAACACTTTTCTAAATATCACAATACCACCTTAATACAAGACATGCAATTTATTTTCACTTTTGAGAGTTTTAGGGATTAATTTTATGTGTGAAAACCGGTGAAAAAACCTGCCCAGACATGTTTTAGAGATGGTCTGCTGCATCACATGATTATGGCAGCCTATCAGATGTCAGAGCTGAAGACTCACTGCGCACCGGCAGCCTCAGTCAAAGCAGTCACGGTGACTGCGGTGCAGAGCAAAGTGAGAGTGAGCTCAGCAGTGTCACGGACAGCAGAAGAAGTATATGAGTAACAATCTTTGAACCTGTGTGTAACTTATTGAACGGTTTCTAACTTATAGCTACCCTATTGTAGTGTTAACCACTGGGTTCCAATTTATAAAATCGTTCTTTGCTGAGGAAAAACTGTTTCACCCAAAAGTCTGGTCATGAATTGCTTTTCTTCACCCAAGATCAGAGTTGTGAAACTCTATGCCATCAGGCCATAAAGTGGATAAGTTAATCCCTGCGCAAGACCTGGAGTCATTTCCCCTCACATCCATTTGCCAAAGGAATGCGAAAATGACACAGGCACTTGACAGTAAGACTCCTTACTGAAACTCAAAAGTCCAACATTGCCCTCCAATGGATAACACAGGAATATTTCTTTCCAGGACTGGGAATATTTCTCTCTGAAGTTAAACTATGAATGATGAACAATGAAATAACTCATCCCCCCCCACACACACACAGCATCCACTTTTGAAGATTATGGCGGGTACCTTATGATGGACAATTATGGTTTGAAATGCTTTTATTGATATGATTTGATATGTGTTGCTTTATTTTCAGGAAGAATTAATTTTTGCATGCCTACCATTAAAAAATTATCTCATTTACAATGTAGACACATTGTTTGTTCCTTTATTATCAAGTAGAATAGCTTAGTCACTTCCGGTTATGGCTGCCACGTAGGACGGACGTGTCTCGCTCTGCTCTGCTCCTGGAGAAAAAAATCGGCAAATAACTCTCTCATTTGGGACAGAACGTATCCCAGCATTTGGGCGAGGATATGTCGGCGAAGCCTAAGGCTGGAAAACCAGGAAAAGGAAAAAGCGAGCCGCCGAAACAGTCCAAATTAACGGACTTTCAGGTCTGTGACGCAGCAAACAAAACTCCATATATGGCGGAGGAGGCTGGCAACGGTGCGATTTCTGCGGGGAATGGCGCAGATGCGCTGATGGCTGCCATGAGTTCAATGAGAGCGGACTTTTCCTCTAGATTTGATGGGATTATGACAGCGCTGGAAGGAATAAGAAAGGAATTGGGTGACTGTGTAGAACGAACGGCGCAGATGGAGCTCCGTCTCGCTAGTGCTGAAGATGACGTCACCCGTCTTCAATTAAAGGTGCGCACTTTGGAAAAAAAAAATAAATCTCTGGAAGATAATATTTTGGATTTGGAATCTCGGTCGAGACAGAATAATTTGAGGCTGGTGGGTCTTCCAGAGGAATCAGAAGGTCGGGACGTATGTTCCTTTCTGGAAAAGTGGATTCCGGAGGTGCTGGGCAGCGAGGAGTTGCAATCAGCAGTGGTTCTGGAAAAAGCACATCGTATTGGCCCACGGAGAGACAAGGGACCGCCGAGGACCTTAATTATGAAGTTTCTTAGCAACAGAGACAGGATGAAGATCTTCAACGCTGCACGTGCTAAAGGAGAGATTAAACACCAGGACCAGCAGGTGCGGTTCTACCCAGATTTGGCCACAGGAATCCAGCAATTGAGGAAGCAGTTTGATCCCATACGTAAGGAGCTGCGCAACCTTGGGATTCGTCATGGTGTAATCTATCCTGCGAGACTGCTGACCACGTATGAGGGCAGAACCCACATCTTCAAGACCCCAGAGGAGGCGCAGGAGTTCATCAAGAAGATCAAAGAAGAAGAAGAGACTGGCGGGAGCTAAGCATGAACAAAATATAAGGTAGAATAATTAAGCATTTGCACAGGCATCTGACTGACTTGAAGTAAATAGTAAGTTTACAAAATATAGATTGTATTATATATTAAAAAAACAAAACAAAAACAAAACAAACAAACAAAAAAAAACCCTATGATGTACAAAGTTGTTAAAAATTTTGGAGTTAAGTTGGAAAACTACAGAGGAGAGTTAATGTTACGTCATTAAAAGCAGTAGAGTTAGGGTGATTGGGAGGATGAAGAAGGAGTGGCTTAGGCTGTTCCCCGTGGGTGTGGAACGGTCGATGGCTATATCGGGAGACAGAATTTTTCTTTTGATTTTGGGGGGTTTGCCACAAGTGTGGGAAGGGGAAATTTGTTTGTGTGTAGTTTGTAGGATGAATGTTCAACCACTCATGTTTTTGCTTCTCTGTATGAGCATGTTTACACTGCAAGGTAATCCCAAACTCTCTATTGATCATGGACCAAAGTGTTAATCTTAATTTAACTTCATGGAATTGCAGAGGTCTACAAAATTTAAAAAAACTTAAACAAGTTATGAATAAAATAAAGGACATGGGTTCAAGAATTGTGTTTTTACAAGAAACTCATCTGATAGAGGAGGATGTTAAAAGAATTAGGAGTAGATGGCAGGGAAGTGTATTCACCTCTTCATTTTCATCCCGAGCCAGGGGAGTTATGACTCTCATACATAAATCAGTTCCTTTTCAAGTGAAAAATGTAATTGGAGACAAATTTGGAAGATATGTAATCATTCAAGGTTCTTTGCTATTAGAAAATATAAATCTTGTGAACTTATATGGTCCCAATATAGATGATCAGAAGTTCTTTGCTAATTTATTTCTCATCTTATCATCACTTACAGGGCAACATATAATAGCAGGGGATTTTAATTGTACATTGAATCCAGGTGTGGATAGATCAACAGGACTGGATTGTACGCACATTGGATGTAGGATGACTATTAATCATTTTATGAAAGAATTGAGATTGTTAGATATATGGAGAGAAATGAAACCACAAGTTAAAGCCTATTCTTGTTATTCCAGTACCTACAAGACATTCTCACGTATTGATTATTTTTTGATTTCCACAGAATTAAGGTCCAAGATTCAAAACTGCTTTTATGATAACATCGTGATCTCTGATCATGCACCCTGTTGTCTAATATATGTAGATAAAAAATTGACAAAGGAATCAGGTAGATGGCAATTTCAGCATAAATGGCTTCAGGATGAGGAATTTGTCAAGTATATAGAAAAACAGATAGACGAGTTCTTTGACATCAATACTACACAAACATCAGCATGTGTAAAGTGGGAGGCTTTCAAAGCTTTTATTAGGGGACATATTATTAGTTATACAGGATCAAAATCTAAGAAGACTCGAGAGGAGAGAGCTAAATTGGAACATAAAATAAAAAATCTTCAGGAAAAAGTGTATGCAGGAAGTGACCCAAGGTTGGAGAATGAATTACTGATTTTGAGAGCTGAATACGACAAAAAATCAGCGAATAGAGCTGCCTCGAGTCTTCTAAGATTGAAACAATCTTTTTATGAACAAGGTGAAAAATCAGGAAAATTATTAGCATGGCAGATTAAACAATTGGAAATTAAAACACCAATTACCAGTATTATAAGTAACGGACAGGTAGTTATAGATCCTTTAGAAATTAATAGAGCCTTTAGAGATTACTATGAAAAATTATATGATACCAAAAATGAACCTGATTTAACAAAACTAAATGGGTTTTTGAACGAACTATCTATACCGTGTATACCAAATGAAAACAGGGAGATATTGGAGTCTAAAATTAGTCAAGAAGAAGTTGGGCTAGCCATTGATAATATGAAATCAGGAAAAAGTGCAGGACCAGATGGTCTTCCAGTTGACCTTTATAAAAAATTTAAGAATAAATTAATAAAACCTTTTTTGGAAATGGTTTTAGAAGCATTTCAAAATAATAATTTACCATCATACATAAATAATGCCTTAATTATACTGCTGCCAAAACCAGGTAAGCCCTCTAATAAATGTGAAAATATGAGACCAATAAGCCTATTAAACGCCGACCTTAAGATAATCTGTAAAATTTTAGCAAGACGAATACAAGAAATTTTACCAAATATTATTAATCGAGATCAGAATGGCTTTATAAAGGGTAGACAAGGCTTCCATAATGTAAGAAGACTATTTAATATTATTTATTTTAATAAAGAAGCACCGGATACAGCTCTCCTATCATTGGACGCCGAAAAGGCCTTTGATAGAGTTGAATGGCCCTTTCTTTTTGAAGTCCTACAAAGGTTTGGACTTGGAAATAATTTCATAAAATGGGTTCAAATAATATACAATAATGCTACAGCAGAAATCCTAACAAATAACAATATTTCAAAACCAATAAAAATCAATAGAGGATGTCGACAAGGCTGTCCACTTTCACCTTTACTGTTTACTATGGCAATTGAACCTTTAGCGATAGCGATACGTTTACATTCACAAATATATGGAATTAAAGTTGGACCAACAGAACATAAAATCTCCCTGTACGCCGATGACATAATTTTGTTTATGTCGAATCTAAAAAAATCAATTCCAACCTTGTTGAATTTAATAAAGAATTTTGGGGAAATATCAGGATATAAAATAAATAAAACTAAATCTTCAATATTAATGCTAAATGAGACCCAGAGAAATTACCCAGCCCCTGAGGTAAATCAATTCAATGTTGTAAATCAGTTTAAATATTTAGGAATCCAAATTATGCCTAAGCTAGAATCAGTCGCCAGTGTCAACTATGAAGCCTTAATGTCAGATATCAATGAGTTAACTCAGAGATGGATGTCACTACCAATGTCGATGATCGGGAGAATCAATATACTTAAAAGTAATATTTTACCTAAAATACTTTATTTATTTCAATACATTCCCTTATCACCACCTTTAGATCTATTCTCAAGAATAAAAAAAAAGTTAGTGGAATTTATATGGAACAACAGGAGGGCTAGATTACGTTTGTCTTTATTATATTTACCATTTGATCGTGGAGGTCTGAAATGTCCAAATTTTATGTTGTATTATTGGTCGGCACAACTGAGGTCTATGACATATTATTTTTCATCAAATGATCTCCCTCACTGGACTGAAATGGAATCATACAATTTACCTTTACCTCTTCCCATATTCATATACTCAGATTCGGCAAAAAAATTACAAAAACAAGTTAAAAATCCATTTGTAAAGCATATGATCAAAATATGGTGTGAAGCTAAAAACTATTTAAAAGAACCACAGTTATTGTCACAATTTAGTCCAATATGGGGTAATCAATATTTTAAACCAGGAAGAGCGGACGCTGTATTTAAAGTATGGAATTTAAAAGAGATACAAAAGATTCAGGATTTATATTTGCCATGTGCAGACAACATAATGTCTTTTGAAGAGCTGAGGATCAAATTTAATCTCAATAGAACACATTTTTTTAAATATCTTCAACTTAGAAACTTTATTCGATCAAATCAAAATAAAGCTCTCACTCGACCTATTTATTCATCCTTGGAAAAAATGATGATGAAAGATAGTAAAAGAAAGGGTATTATTTCAGAGTTTTATAACTCATTGACACTATCTGCAAGTGAAAATTCACTGAAAAGATTAAACTACTGGAAAGAAGATCTGCAAATTGAAATTTCAGAGGAACAATGGGAATTGGCTTGTACAGAAGCTCAAACCAAATCAATAAATGCACGCCTTAAATTGATACATTTCAAATGGTTAATGCGGATGTATGTTACACCGGAGGAGTTAAATAGATATAACAAAAATATACCAGATACATGCACAAAATGCATGGAAAGTAAAGGAACCCTATTTCATTGTTTATGGGAATGTAGATTAATAAGAATGTTTTGGGAAGAGGTGAGGGTAACAATTGAAAAAATAATCTCAAAACAAATCATATTGAATCCTAAACTGTTTTTGTTGGGTCTGTACCCAGAAAAGCATAATTTTAATAAAAGTGAAAGAACATTCATAGACCTCAGTTTGCTTAATGCCAAAAAATGTATTGCACTATTATGGAAAAAGACTCATAGACCAGATGTGACTCAGTGGTTAAGACAGATGTTAACAAACCTTCCATTAGAAAGAATAACATATATACTAAAATCAAAGGAAATTGTGTTTGAGAATATATGGAGACCTTTTATTGATTATGTAAAAAATTTAAACATAACTCTTGAAGAAGAAGGTGAATGATGTGTGTGGACCTTGTAAATTCCAAACTGGTGAACATAATATGTATACTTATGTATTGGATTGTCTAGACTAAACAGAGGAGCATTGTTGAAGACTTGATTTTGTTGGTGGTTGTTGGTGTTTTTAGTGCATTTTTTTTTTTGTAGTACTTTAGTGTTAGTGTTTGATTGTTTGTATCATGTTTGTTAAAAAAAAAAAAAAGGTTCAATAAAGATATTGTGGAAAAAAAAGAATAGCTTAGTCACTAAAGTTTTAAAGAATTTATGCTTTAATAGACAGCATATACATGTTTTAGGAGGATCACACTTTTCATATCAAATTCTCTCTCCCCTTTCTGTGGGAAACACACATTTCAGAACTTTGAACTGACCAATCATCTTCCAAGTCTCCCTGCATTTCCTTTTTAGTCAGTTTACGAACTCTGCCAAACAAAGAAACTCAGTGCAACTGGTCAAAAGTTTACGCTAATGGGCAGATCCAACCCTGATCTTTGAATGTAACTGGTCAAGCTCAGTTGTCATAAAATTTACTGTGCCATCCTGCCACACCTTGGAAAAACTTTCCTTTGTTCATCAGTTGGTGAATTACATTCCAGCAGGCTGGGAGTGACTCTTGAAGGAGCAGAGCTTCTGCTCTTCCATTTTCTTTTTTTCCCCCTTTTTTTCAAGTAGGCCCAGAGTCCATGCTCTGTCTAAACTTTTTCTTTTCTTTAAAATTCACTTTTTCGTTATTTTACTCCTTTTCCTTAAATTACCGTGATAACCGTTTAACTGTCAAGATTTCATGGACAGACCGCACCCCTAGTGGCACAGCACAGCGCTGCACCTGTCAAGTGACATTACGTGCCAAACACTCCACAGCTGCACCGAGGATGTGTACTGATGATTTCACCTCACAAGGTGGCACACACGTATAACTTACTGCTCTTGCCTTGGAGGAATCATGGCCGACATAGAAGCATCCATATTTATACCAAAGAGGAAGAAATTTTTCTTCTTCGTCTTCTTTTAGATTAGACAAAATCAAACGGATGTTTCCGATCGACGGAGGAGCATTTGCTCCCGAATTTGCCAACAATGATTCTAAAAAGACCTTATTTAGCTTATGAAGGTAAATGTTTCCATTTTGTTATAACAGAGGGTGCGCGAAGCTGCCTGATTTTCACCTGCTGTCCATGCCCAGTGCCATGTGACTACAGAACAATCACGCTGATGCCCAGTCCATATGAGATAAATTGTGGCGGATTAAAAACGAAATTGCGGTGGAATAATCATAACAGTTTCTGGATGTGAGGGGGGAAAATAAAATGACAGAGGGAAGACAAAATAGCGACCAGGATGCTGCAAAAGGACAAGCAAGCGAGCCGCCTTCGCCAGCGGTAAATGACGAATGCTTACATTGTACTGATTTTCTGGTTCATATACTTTGAAGACAAGATAACAAAATGTCCAAAACAAGAAACGGTGAAAAAAGCAGAACCATTCTTTGTGTAAATATGTCCAAAGTCCACTTTTGACTGAAAGTTATGTAATTCGATATGGCTGTCGTGGCATTATGCAAATTATATGCATAAATTTATTCTTATCTCAAACTTTGGATCATATTTTACATCTTTCTAATTGACAGTATGCCATTATCTCTTACTACTTTCAAGTTATAGCCTTGGAAATCTCTGACATCTGATTTGAATATTTTCTTGAAAAAAATCTTGACCACTCTTGACCACTAGGGGGTTAAGGTGCAATATGGCGCCTGTGACAGTTAAACGGTTAAGAAGATTTTGTTTGATTTTTACTCAGCTTAAAGGGCCTACAGTGATCCCTCACTTATCGCGGTTAATGGGTTCCAGAACCGACCGCGAAAAGTGAAAAACCGCGAAGTAGCGTCACCCCTAATGACGTCACCCATAAATAATACGTACGTTCATTCTCTCACTCTCTCTCTCGTGTGATACGTGTGTGTGTGTGTAAGTGTACATACATACGTAGATGTAAATAAAGTGTACATAAATATGTTTTTAGAACTCTTTTATTCTTATAACAAGATACGTAACTCAAGATGAAGATGATTTACTGCACAGGTTAATGAGAGCTTTACTGCTCCTCAGGTGACGCCTCATCGTCAGGTGCTAGAAGCGCAGGATCGTCGAGGGCAGCTTCCGATAGAGCTGGAGAAGCTGCAGGAGGCGGCGTAGTGGCTCGACAGGAAGACTATTTCGCACAAAATGGCACAAGAGAACAGCAAAAAGTTCCACGCGGCGAGACTAAGCAACACGAGCGATAAAGAGCAATGAATGCGGTCTTCCTTCGCTGCATTGGCGCTCGGCAGGGACAGAAGCTGGGTGAAACGTCTCGGCCAATCAGCTTGCGGGGTGAAACGTCTCGGCCAATCAGCTTGCGAGATTCCTGAGCCGAGCCAACACGAGAACAGCGAACAGAGAGGTGGATTTTTGAGTTGTGCGGCTCTCCGTGTTGATACCTGATGGTCTAATGTAGTCTCCCTGCCTTCTGCTAGCGCCCGCCCATTATTTCTCAATTTTGAATTTTTGATGAATATTTTTGAAAAATCCGCGATGCACTGAGGGCGCGAAAGGTGAAGCGCGAAGTAGCGAGGGATCACTGTATATCATGCAAAATCGACTTTTTTGAGCTTTTAAAAATGCTATAATGTTAATTCCTCAACAAAAACACCCCCAAAGTGGTATTTTGCTCCATTCACGCATCTCTGAGTATTCCTCCTCAACCTTGCTCTCTGAGCTGCTGCTCCGCCCTGTCTCTGATAATGACTGGGTCCCCACGTTCATACATATGAACGTGGGTGAGCCACCCACTCCAGGAAGTGCCTCTGCTGCCAGCACCGCCCCCAGGCTAATGCACACACCCACTTTCTCCGCGCAGCAAACAGAGCGGTGATCAGCAAAACTCTTTCACTTTAGCATTGACGCTGTGAAGAAGTAGTTCCTCTCGCACCTAATCTGCTCAGTGACAACAACTGTTTGCTTTTTTACGTAAGACAATGTCTTCTAAGTGGCGTAAATGTGTCTTTGGCTGTGAGAGATTTAGGAGTTTGTTCAGCCTTCCTAAAGAAGAGCCTACTCATCAGAAATGGTCAAAATAGACCAGCGTGCAGAGGCTAAAATCATAATATTAAACGTGATTAACCATACACTACATAAGAGTAATATTCGTCGTCGGCCTCCGTCGGTCTATGATGACCATGGAAGAGAATCCTAAACGTCTACTCTGCTGGAACAGCACCGCCTGTGGCTGAACAGGCCGATGCGCACCGGTGTTCTACCTTCCAGCGTTGGGCGTTGGTAGGATTCAAGCCTGGGCAGGAAGATATGGAGGACAAGATGTTACCCATGCAGCATGTCCCCCCTCTCCACGTCACTGATGAATCCAAAGGAACAGCAGGGCTGCTATAGTTTGGCACCAGCGCCGTCGCAGGAGCTGCCAGAACGATGTTGAGCACAACAGAGAACTGCCTTAGGGGCTCCGACTCCGGATTTTTCCTCAGGGTTGACTCCCGAAGCCTTTTCCGTGACCGGGTGTGCCGCAAGGCAGCGGAGGTTTGAAATCAGGGTTTACCTTCCCCTAGATGGGCTACCTTCCCAGGTTGACGAGCCACCATCTACCCGAAGCATCTGGTTTTAAGGCGCCAGAGATCCGCCCTCGCCCCTTCTCCTATTAGTAAAAGCAGTTCCGCCGGGCTTAGAGACTAAACCACATGGGCAGGCTAGGAGTTGAACTTGGTTGTCAGAGGCTTTTCGAGACGCACGCCGTAAGGAGCATTTTATGAGCACTGAGAGCTTAACCCCAGTGCCACTCCTGGCTATGACAACCTTGGAACCAAGAATAGGCTAAAATAATAACAGGAGGCTAAAGAGTTCAACATGCTCATCCACCTTTTCTAAAGTTTACTGTAGATGTTGTTTTCGTGGGCTGAACCCAGCGACACGCTGCAGCAGCCGGCTCAGGGGTTACGTCATGAAATGGGTGGCAGCCACAAGAAGGAGAGGCTGAGCCTCAGAGATTGAGGCATCTTACTTCCGGGCTCGCGAAAATAACTCATATTTCATAAGAAATTCATTCTCCAGTGTACCAAAGGTAATATACTATCACATACATGCATATAGTTTACTCTGAAAGGTTTAAAATAGCATGATATAGGCCCTTTAAATCAACTTTGTTCTGACCACAACACATCATAAGAAATGAATTTGTGGTTTGTTTGTTTTTTTTTCATCAAGGTTGATTTTTCTGATCGGACTTTGAATGATAAACAAACAGTATCTGGAATTTGACCACCTGGCCAAATTCCTTTTGCTGTAAATAAAAAGACATCGGCCAGCCGAATGACTACCTAGCTCACGTTTGTGATCTCCACGAGCAGGGCCGTGTGGCAGAACCTGTCTGACAGTCTCTCTCAACAGAATCTATGGACATCCATCTGGATCAAGATTGGCATGTGGGAGGCCTGCTACCACCGGGGGCGCAATCTGACTCCGCTGTGCTGAAGGTCTGTTGTCCAAATTAGAGTTAACTCTTCAGAATATTCGTGGTATAGGTTCTATAAACCTAATATCTTCGAAGTCCTTTCAGAACTTCAAATCCATTTGTCTTTTCATTGATCTCTGTTCTTTTTCAGAGTAACACCAATTTTCCTTTTCATAAAATAGTTTAATCATTATTTTCTTCATAAAATCGCATCCATTTTCCTTAATTAATGCCATTCTATGTTTTTTTCATCTCCCATTACAGTGCCAATTTAAGCTATGTTTTTCTTTTGTTCCACAAATGTTTGATAATACACTTTATGCTCAGTAATACATTACCAGTCTAATGTACTCATGATACATGTTGAATTCCCTGTCTTAAAGTCATCCAAATATGTTCATATATCCTGAAATTTCTCATTGAACTATTAAAAAAGACATATGGGAGTTACTGTTTGATTTCATGTCCACCTTCTTGATTAAAGAAGAACTCACAGGATTTCTTTTTAGACCGATTCATTATCGGTACAAATACAGAGTTATTAATAAAATTGTCCATTCTTTTGGACTGGTGCCCCACGAGCTTATGTGTGTTGGTAATGAAAAGAAATCTTCATTCCTACTCACATGCATATTTACATTAATACTTGTAACAACAATAAACTACTATATAAAACCCTACACTATAATGATGGCTTTGCAGTGTTGGTTCACAGGAAAAACCCGTACAGAGCTCAGCTGCTGCCTGCAGAGCGCGCACACACACACACACACACACACACACACACACACACACACACACACACACACACACACACACACACACACACACACACACACACACACAGAGCTAAACACACACTTTTCGTATAATGGGACCTGTCGGGGATGTGCCTGAGCACTTTCAAGCTACAGGATAGAGATCCAAATTGCTGTTTAGCCCCCCATGTGTTTTTTTTTTTTTTTTTACCTTTAACTGCAGTCAATACCATCAGCCATCCAGTGTTGTTCTGATAGATATGCCAAAATGTCAGAACACTGGAGGAGGGGGATCCAATCAGCTGATCATTCGAAGCACAGAGCTCAGCTGCTTTCCATGACAAATCACACTTTGCTGTTGGCTGCGCCTCCCGGCAAAAGCACACTCCATGCGTTCTTGTTTTTTTCACTTTATTGAAAATAAACTTTTTTTATCGCCATCAGTCTGCGTGCCTTTGAGCCAGGTTGTGAAAACGGTCATCTCACTTTCCTGACGTGTCACATCAGCTGTTTTAGATGTGACTGACCTGACAGATTTGACAGCTCTGCCACGTCGGTCACGTTCCCCGCTGTGGTCTTTGGAGGTGGAATCATCTGGGTTGAACAGACCTAGGATTCATGGATCGGGAGGCTACGGCAGTTTGGCATGACTGCGCTATGCAAAAGTAAACTGAATGTTGGTAACATGCTAAGCATTCATTGGTTTAAGTCTTAATTATTTTTATTATAACTGAATTATATTTCATTTTATTTTATTTACTTTGCTCATTGTTCTATTTTATTATCATTTTATAAGCACTTCCTTCAAGTATTTATGTTCATGACTTTTATTCATATTTCATACTGCCCTTGCAAAAAAGCTGTTAATGAAACTGCAATCATGTGATTTTCCTTTAAGGGGCAGAAAGTATCGGTATCGAAGAAAAAGTCCCATAAATTAATGGTACTGTATTGAAAGGAAAAATGCTGGTATTCTCCACCCCTAGTATGGAGTCAATGCAAAACCCCGTCCACACCTCTAGAAGCCAGAGCATGAGGAGAGAGCGATGACTAAACTTTTATTGATAAAAACGACATATTTTGACTGAACAACTTCATACTCGGGGATGCACACCCTCATAACCTCAGCAAAACACATATAAAATCTTAGGTCAGTCTGACGAACGGTCCAAGAGATATGCATGGAACAGACAGACAGACAGACAGACAGACAGAGATTCCGTGCATTTATAGACAGATGTCTGTATGATTGTATTTAAGTGTTTTATTCTTTTAGTTATCTTAATTGTTTACTCTTTTTAATCAGCAAATTATCTTATTATTATTATTTATCAATGATTGTTTTTGTTTTTTTGATTGCCCTGTCCGGGCTCTGGTATTTCCTCATCCCACGGGGAGTTGTGCCTGTTTTCTGGCTGCGGGGCGCTGGTCTGTGACTGCCCTGGTCTGTGGGGGGGCTTAATTGTGTTTTATTTCAATGTGTGAAGCACTTTGTGTTACTTTTTTCGTATGAAAAGTGCTACATAAATAAAGCTTTGATCGATTGATTCACTCATTCTGCCATATGATTATATGTTTGTTAGCTCAGGCTGTGTTCACTGCCCAACCCAGCTAACGTTAGCAATATGGCGTCAGCAACTGAACTCATAAGTGACAAAAGAGGGATGGTGGGGTGAATTGGGGCTCATGAGCATTTTAAGAGACGGGCACTGAAACGAGCCAAAGTTGGGTCAAAATAATGCTGCAGCAATTAAACCCTGTGATATTTTGACCAAAGCATGTGACATACATTTTATTATAAAACCTGTGGTAACTGTGTCAGCATGTGGGAAAAGTGCAGTAAATGTCTCCTTTTAATTCTCCAACATGAGAAAAGGCTTTCATGTGGTAGCGATGGTTTTCATCCTGTTAAATGATATTTCTTCCTCCGCATCATTGCCAAGAGTTTCTTTATGAGGAAGACTCAATGGAAGCAGTCCTCATATCATTATTACAGACAGTTAATTTTATTTTGTTCAGTTTTCTGTACCGTTTTTAAACTGAAAAGTTCACCAAAGATTCCATAAATGCAGTCCATGACACTAGATCCAAACTCTCAGAGATTAAACATTCAAGATAACTGACGTACAAAAAAATCCACTACTGCCAATCCCTGATAGTAAAATCCCTTTTGGACTCTCCATCTTGACTATTATCACCTAAACACAAAACTGTCTACAGTGGTAGGTATGCTTTTGATTTGTCAGGAAAAAACCTTCTGCCTCAGTTTAGATGCAGATTACTCCAGTGGAAAAAAAGGAAAACTGAGATTCTGCATATTATTTGTCACTGAAACTGCCATTAAACCTGCTCAACATCAAAGCTGGGATTTCAGAAACTGACAAAACAGACAGGAAATGACTTGCTGAATTGATCTCGCAGAGACTTCAGGAGCTGTAAATGGACTTTTCACACCTCTAACTCCACTAAATAAGATTTACCAGTGACAGCCCCGCATTACTTTGATCCAGCACTAACGTGTTTCAGCAAAGAGCCAGACAAATGCCCACTGTCCCACTGATAAATCACCATCGATGGGATCTGGATCGGCTAAAATCTAAACACGCTTTTAATGGGGATTACCCACCTCCAACCCTGTGTTTGTGCTCTGACCCAGAGAAAGAGTTTAAAGAGGTGAACACCATGGTTCGCAGCAGTGACGGGTTAGAGGTTTTAGTAGGTGACAGGATGAAGTCAGAGTTAAGATAAAAGGAAAAATCAGTTGCTATTTAATCTGCTAATATTACCAAACACTTCACATAAAGAAGCCAAACAGGAAGAGTCAGTGTTGGTGTGAGTAGTAGGGATGCACCAATCAGATGTCAGCATCGGATATCTGGTCTAATCCAAACTGTTGATTTTACATCAGAAATGGAACCACAGATCCAGCAGGGGGAGGCTGTGCATATCAGGGCTCAGAATATTCATAAGTAATTTTAAGTATATTTGTATTTTTTTTTATATTTTATAACTTTGTTCATAAATGTGCAGCTTTTATTTTAAATTTGAGAACCTTTTTTGCAAGTTTTCTACATTTTTTGCATAAATTGCCAATTTTTCTCTTTGCAAATTAAACGGTTTTCTAATTTTACAATTTTTCTTGTAAATTTACAATTTTTTTTTTCAAATTAGGATTTTTTTTAATCATTAAACTTTTAATCTTTTTCATGTATTTGCAAATTCCTTCATTTAAATTTGGGACTTTGTTAGTAAATTTTGATTTTTATCATCACATTGCTACTTTTGTGAGATTTTTTCTTTTTTGTTTGTAGATTTGATTAAGAATAAGCAAGATTCTGATCTACGTGAGAGGAAACGAACCAACTCATTAACTGATTTGGACCAAAGAAAAACAAACGTAACTTCTGAACAGTGTGATGCTGAATTAAAGTTGAAGTTGTAAACAAGTGTCATCATGTAAAACTGAATTAGTGCTCATTTTAACGTGCATTAAACCAGTGGTCCCCAACAACCAGGCCAAGGACTGGTACTGGTCCGTGGAACACTCGGAACTGCGTCGCAGAGAAACAATAATTTATCCTATTCCTCTGTATTGACTATCGAAGTATTCCATTTTGAACATTTTTACCAGATATTCTCTTCTTGCCCATCTTCCTGCCTGTCTTGATAGGCTAATTAATGTGGCAGCTACTTGCCAGATTAATTAGCGGTGATGCTCGAAAACTAAACCCACAAACTAGCTAGCTAGTCATCGTTTGAGAGTTTCTTCCGAAAGTGGAAAAGATTCACCGAAAAGATGACAGAAGACTCTGAGACTGCCAAGAAAAAAACAAAGGTGTGCTTAGCAGGAAATACCCCGAGTCCTATTTAAAATACGGCTTTATCAGTACAGGTGACGCAGGTGCTCCAAATCCACCGAGTTTGAGCGTCACTTCCTCAGCTCAAAAGACCCAGACTGCAAAGCAGTGACATGAGTCAACTCTGCAAGAAGATGATTAGCTACTTGAGATTGAAAATGACGGCTTAAAATCGTGCCTGAGGCAACATCCTCACTGCCGACGTTTTCGAATATCCTGAGATCGCCACAAAAGCGCTGAAAGTCCTGCTCCCATTTCTAACTTATCATTGTGAAGCAAGATTTTCAGCAGTAACTGGAACCAAAATGAAGTGTCGGAATAGACTGGACCTAAGGAACACACTCCCGGTTTCTCTCTCTTCTATCACCCTGAGATGGGACCGTCTCCTTGCAGAGAAACAAACTCAGGGATCAGACTGAAGGTGAGTTGTTTTCTTTTTAAAAATCACACACAAATGCAAACGCGCAAACCTTGTAACTCCATATTTCATGTGTTTAAGTGTTTTGCATAAACTCATTTTGTTGGTCACCAGGGTGTTCCAACTTCCACTTCCACAATTTGTTTTTCACAAAATGCTTTTATCATGTAGGAAAAAAAGTTGCAAATTTTTTGAGAAAAAGATGGAAATTTACAAGAAAAAAAGTTGCAAATTTTTAAGAAAAAAGTTGCAAATTTAAAAAAAAAAAAAAATGCAAATTGAGGGAAAAAAGTTGCAAATTTAACCTCTTAAAATTCCGGTGTTACACCAGTAGGATGTTTCAAATTTTCTACTGCCACTCACTGAAGAAAGAATTTTATTTTCTCTGCGTCTGCTAAATTTAGGGTAACTGGCTGGAATGCTAAGGTGTTAACACAATAAAGTTAGAAAATGTTTACGTTCCTGCAAAAGTTTCCTGAATGAGCCCTAGTGTCTTCCTCACTTTGAGTAGACTTTTTTGATTTTACACCATTGTCAAATTTAACCGGACCAGTATTGGTTGGGTACCTAAAACTGCCGGATCAGTGCATCCCTAAGTGCAACTGTGCATTTATGTGTGTGTGTTGGTTCACCTCTTTGGCTCTCTGCACAGCATCACTGGGAGGGTTTCGGATCTGGGGGGAGGACTTGGTGTTGATCTTGTCGTAGAGCTGAAATGAAAACAGACAAAGAAAGGCAGTAAATGAGTCGGATGGCCCACACTGTTATTGACGTTGTTTAAATAGATTAGCAGTTTGAAATGGTGACAAGTCTGTTGTGACACTTAATCAACAGTGATCAACTGCCGTTTTGGTTGATACATTTTACAGTACAAGACAATTAGCGTGAGATACTGATAAAGATTTAAACAATTTGATTGTAATTCAAACTTTAGTCGTATACTTCAAGCGTCTCCGACCAGTTTAACCAGTAACAGTTTAACCACATCACTTACATGGATCCACATCATTCAAGATTTTCCTGAACTAACAAAGCATTTGAAAGTGAAAAAAGTGAGTAAATTTATCCCTGATGAGCTGAAGGATCCCTGAGCTGATGTTGCTCTGAGTGAACCGGTGCCTTGTCGGCCCTCCGTCTCCCATTTTACACCTGAAGTCACGTATTATCAGAGGACACAAAACGGAGACACTAAGATGAATAAAGAAATAAACTGAAGAAATTAAGCTGAGGACTGCTGTGTCCGTTGTGATTATTATTTTGAGGTTGGCTATAATTAATAGTGCATACACTGTTGTGTAGTGTGTGTGTGTGTACATATTTCAGTGTATTTCTTGTCAGCACTTTTGGTTGTAGACAAGAAAATGCGTCCCCTGACTGCTGATCCTGTGAACATATTACTCCGATTAATGCATCTATAAAAGTTGCTCTGGCTTTGAAAACGGGGTTGTTTAGGTTTATTTAGTTGGAAAACACAGTGCTTAGGCAGCCCAATTACTTTTTTCTTCTTTGTGTGTTTTTCTTAGTGTGTTGAGTCATTTTTGTATTGGTATTATGCTATTTACTTTTTTTTTGGGGGGTGGGGGGTGCTATAGGAACATTGTCCCTTTGTGTTAGGGACCTCCAACACTACAAATTAAGCACTGGTTAAGATCAAGTTAAGATCAAGACCTCCTAAATTGTTGGTCTTTCTACACTCTGGTCCAGTGACAGTAACACTAATGCGTACTGATCTCCCGGACACAAGACCCTGCCCAAGAATCCAGTTGTTTTCAAGCCATTTACCACCAAATTATCCATAAAAAGTAAATTGTAGATCGAGGAAGTGAGAGCATCCTCTGGCAGTCCTCCAGCCCAGTCAGAGGAACTGTTCACTGGTGGGCACCAACAATTTAAGACCAACAAAGATCAGCAACACTTCAATATTATGATATCTAGGCAGATGCCCCATAAGGCAGCTGCCTCACTGGTTCCTTCACCAATGTCTGAAGCACAGCTTTCTTCAGATGTTTTCATGGAAATAAAACAATGTAGCATCACTGATTTGTTGTGTGCTTACTGTCAGATTTGGTCTGTTGCTACTACTTAACAAGTAGAAAACTGTTTTCTAACCTTTCTGCATGAAGGCTGACAAAGACTGGAGCTGTGCTTCAGACAAACTCAACTGACAGATAAACTAGAGCCAGTCCAGCCCACGAGTGAATTAAAGAGATTTTATGTCTGCAGCCAAAAGGGCCCGGCACACAGAGTAACCACAGGCAGCAGCTGTAGCTCAAATCAAGGGCGAGCGAGGCGGTTTTAACAAAAGACGAGCACGACCATCGAAAATGGCTGTAACAGCTAAATAAAGAAATAATACAATATCTGATCAGACTTTTATTCAACCTCCTCTGGAGTGCACTGACCTAAGGCCGCAGTGCATCTGTGTTACCTAACATGTGTAAACAGGGAGGGAAAAAACATTCGGAGGCAGACAAAGAGTCACAGACAAACTGAGATTTTGTACCAGACCGTTCAATGGAACCCCGAGAGTCAACAGTCCTTCTGTTGTTTCTCTGACGGCAGCAAGAGCAGCGTGCCCCACTGAACATTATCACAGGACACACAATGATAAATACATGCTAAAAATATAAATATCATTTTGTGCATCAAAGCATTGTACGTAACAGCACTAAATGAAACCCTTCTAGGTTTAAAAAGCAGCTCTCCAAAGGAAAAGCCTGTACTATACTGTCGTATAAAGATGACTGTTGTGTTTGAAGAAGAAAAAGTCAATTTAACAGATTTCAGATTTAGAAATTATAATTTTTGCTTTAGTTAAAGAAATTAATGCCAAGTTCATTTCCTTATTATGTTTTTGTTTTTTTTTTTAAATTTCCAGTGTCTTTTTTAAATGGTTTGTATTGTGGTTTTGTATGGAGCCCAGAAAGAATAGATATTGCAGGGTAGCAACTAATGGGGTTCTGAATAAAGAATGAAGCGATGAATAATAGGGCAACACCCAGGAAATATTACCAAGCATAATTTTTTGCCAGATACTGCTGATAGGTGCAAGTATTTATGCTCCTATACAGCATTTTGTGAGGATAAATATGGACAAAAAAGCTATTAAAACACACTAATGCATAAAGTTGTACTCGCATATTTTTGCATACATCTCACTGCTTTAGGAAATGTGAAGTGTGATGGAATGATTGTGTATTTTAGAATTTTCTTATTGCACCATCATTAACTGTTATTCCCTGTCCTAACATCTTTAAGGAAACTGAATAATCTGACAACCAAACCGTTTACAGAAGTCAGCGTCCTTCAGTATTTAGTGAGGTATTATGATGGAAATACTTTAATTATCTTTAAAAAAAACAACTAATAATCAAGTAAATGTTGTAGTTTAAAACAGTAGTAGTAGTTTAGTTAAATATTTATTTATTATTTAGCGAATGCAAAGTCCTTAAGCCAAGCAGTTGCCTCCTGGTTTGCTGTATGGAGGGTGTGTAATCCTCCTTCCAGTCTTTGGAGCGGGCAAGCCTCTATGATGTGTTCCATAGTTTGCTCCTCTCCACATGCGCACAGTGGGCTAGGGCTACTGCCCCATCTGTGAAGGCTGGCCAAGCAGGGGCCATGTCCAGTCCTGAAGCGATTGAGTGTAGACCACTGTCTCCTTGGGAGGTTGGTGCCCAGGACCTGTTGGTTGGGGTTTATCACCAGCTGTTTGTTTGGGACCTCCTTAGTCTCCCATTCCTCTTGCCAAGCTGTCTGGATGGTAAAGTCAGCTGGGGGAGGGTTTTTCCAAATCGGCCGTCTGGATGAAAGTCGGGCAGTGGGTGGGGTGTAGATATCTGCATGGATTGGTAAGTGAGGAAAATCTTTAACTTTTTGGAGCATCCTTTGAGTTAATGCTGCTCGCCGGATGTGTGGAGGGGCTATGTTTGACAGTACAGAGAGCCAGGGGAGTGGTGTTGAGCGGATTGTTCCAGTTATAGTTCTCATGGTTGAGTTGAGCGGGGTGTCTACATGGTGTGTGTAAGATGACCTGGACCAGACAGGGGCACAATATTCTGCTACAGAGTATGAAAGGGCCAGTGCTGAGGTGCGCAGGGTGGAGACTGCCGCCCCCCATTTTGCACCAGCGAGCTTGCAGAGCAGGTTGTTTCGTACTTTCACCTTAGCAGCCGTCCCCTTTAGATGTTCCTTGAAGGATAAGGTCCTATCAAGGGTCACTCCAAGATAAGTTGGATTTGGGGCATGCTTAAGCTTGAGTCCGCTCAGGTGGATGTTTAGTTCTCTGGCAGCTTTTGCATTGTGGAGATGAAATACACTGGAGACGGTTTTTGCTGGGCTTGGTTTTAGGCGCCAGATTTTGCAGAACTGGTCCAGTTTAGCAAGATCTTCCGTGAGCACCCGTTCCAGTGGTTCAAAGTCTGGTGCTTGGAATGCCAAACAGATGTCGTCTGCATAGATGAATTTGCGGGATTTTGTAGTAGGCAGGTCGTTTATGTAGAGGTTGAACAGAGTTGGAGCTAGAACTGAGCCTTGTGGGAGTCCGTTTTTCTGCATTCTCCATGCACTTGTGTTCTGACTGAGGTGGACTCTGAACCTTCGGTTGGTCAGCAGGGTTTTTATAATTGCTGTTGCCCAAGCAGGGATCGCCTTTATAAGTTTCAGGAGGAGGCCTTTGTGCCAGACCGTATCATAGGCGGCTGTAAGATCGAGAAACACAGCCCCTGTCTTCAGTCTGCTCTCGAAGCCATTTTCAATGAAGGTGGTTAGGGCCAGTACTTGTTCTCCTGTACTGCGGTCCTTGCGGAAACCTGCTTGATCCACACTTAGAATATCCTCTATTTCTGGGGAAATGCGTTGCAGTATTAGGCGCTCCATGATTTTGTAAGGAACGCTGAGTAGGGAGATTGGGCGGTAGCTTGCTGGTAGTTTGTGGTCTTTGCCAGGTTTTGGGATGGCAATGACCTTTGCTGTCCGCCATTTCTTTGGGATCGAGTTCGTTTGTGTGATCCTTGTGTAGAATTGTGTCAACCAGGTTAGGGCTCGGGGGCCAAGATTCTTCATGAATTCTGGGAAGATGTTATCGTATCCTGCTGCCTTTCCACATTTCAGGCCCTGTAGGACTTTCTCCAGTTCAGCAGCCTCGAAGGGTTCAGGGTTCATTTCCTCTACAGGCATTTTTTGGTGTTTTTTTAGCTCAGTTGTAACTGCTCTTCTGGTGTCTTTGTCTTGGGGTGCTTTGGCGATAGTCAGTAGGTGGGATGCAACTTGGTTGGGTGTGACGGATGCTCGGCTTTGGCTAGGGGGCTTCTGTGCAGCTCCTAGGCGACGGATGAGGCTCCAACATTTCCTGCTAGAGTGGGTAAAGCTCCGGTCAGCAACTGTCTCCTCCCATTTCTTTCGCCGGGCTGTATTTAGCGATTCAATGAGATGGTCTGCTATCTCTGGGTCCCCTGATGTTTGATAGGATTGTAGGAGGGCAGCACTTTCTCCGTCCAAAC
This sequence comes from Pholidichthys leucotaenia, assembly GCA_020510985.1. Taxonomy (NCBI): domain Eukaryota; kingdom Metazoa; phylum Chordata; class Actinopteri; order Cichliformes; family Pholidichthyidae; genus Pholidichthys; species Pholidichthys leucotaenia. Next base: position 131,795,798 of record CM035843.1, read on the forward strand.
ATGGGACATAGAGGGGTCGGTAGCCTCGTGGGATTGCAGTATGGGCAGCCTTGAAGAGTTAAATATTGCACAAATGAGGCAGATGAATTTACAGGATTTTTAACAGTATAAACTCTCATAAGCCAACACTAATTGTAAGCTGAACAACTCACCATAACAACTGTGTGGTTCTCCACTGGTTTCCCTCACACTACAGAATTGTTTCTGGCTGGTGGCTGTTATTTCCTGAATCCTCCTCTGATCCTGGTCTCTATGATGTCTAACAAGTACATTCATAATTACAAGGCTGTGGTCCCTTATGAATACAGACTTATATTTTCCTCTTCAGAAGCAAAACTACTGCGTATTTTCAACTGGTGTCCTTAATTTGGGAATTGTTCTATAATATATAGTACTATGTAGAAGTATTTGCCCCTTCCTAATTCCTTATATTTTTGATGATTTGTCACACTTAAATGTTTCAGATCAAACACATTTTAATATTAGACAAAGATAATCGGAGTAAATACAAAATGCAGTTTTTAAATGATGATTTCATTTATTAAGGGGGAAAAGCTATCAAAACCTGCCTGTCCCTATGTGAAAAAAATAATTGCTCACCTTGTTACATTGTGAATTAACTGATTAACTACATTTTTTTGAAAACTGAGTTCAATTTCAGTAGCCACACCCAGGCCTGATTACTGCCCGACCTGTTGAATCAAGAAATCACTTAAACAGAACCTGTCTGACAAACTGAAGTAGACTAAAAGATCTCAAAAAGCAACACATTATGCTGCGATCTAAAGAAATTAAAGAACAGATGAGAAACAAAAACCCAGAACAACATCTAAAGAACTGCAGGCCTCACTTGCCTCAGTTTGGACACTGGTCCATGATTCAAGAATTAGAAAGAGACTCGGCAAAAATGGCATCCATTGGAGAGTTTCAAGGAGAAAACCATTGCTAACCAAAAAGAACACCAAGACTTATCTGACATTTGCCAAAAAAGCATCTTGAGGACCCCAAAGACTTTTGAGAAAATATTCTGTGGATTGACGAGACAAAAGCTGAACTTTCTGTAAGGCCTGGGTCCTGTTACATCTGGCATAAAACTAACACAGCATTTCATAAAAATAACATCATACCAACAGTCAAACATGGTGGTGGTAGCGTAATGGCGTGGGGCTGTGTTGCCACTTTCATGACCTGGATGACTTGCTATATTGATGGAATCTTGAATTCTGTTCTCTACCAGAAAAGCCTGAAGGAGAATGTCAAGCCATTAGTTCGTGACCTGAAGCTCAAGCCCTACAGTGTGGCTGAATTAAAACAATTCTGCAAAAGACTCATTACCAGTTTTCGCAAACACTTGATTGCAGTTGTTGCCACCAAGGGTGGAACAACCAGTTATGGTATTTGGTTTAGGGGGCAATTACTTTTTCACATAGGGCGAGGTAGGTTTGGATAGCTTTTTTCCCTTGATGGTAAATGGTAAATGGCATTCACTTATATAGCACTTTTATTCTCATCTCTAGATGACCAAAGCGCTTTACAGATCCTGCTATCCACCCATTCACACACACACATTCACACACTGATGGCGGCATAAATGATAAATAAAATCATCATTTAAAAACTGCATTTGTATTTACTCAGGTCATCTTTATCTAATAATAAAATCTGTTTGATGATCTGTAACATTTAAATGTGACAAATATGCAAAAGAAATCAGGATGGGGCAAATACTTTTACACAGCACTGTATTAACACCTAGTATTGCTAAATAAAAAGTAGTATCACTGAGGTGTAACAGAACAAAAAATACTGCAGTCACAACACAATACTTGAAGAACGTTTCCACCACTACAACAGAATACTGTTTTACTAGAAAAAATACTCATGATATAAAAGAAATAACAGCTAAAGAATAATACAGCTTATTTTTGAACCCACTGACATGCATCTTTCTTTGAAGTGGGATCTGCCAGGAATAAAAGCAACGGCAAAGACAGATATTGGACCTCCTGAAAATATTTATCTTGGCAGCAATAAAAATAAATGAACCACAGCTTTAAGTGCGAGTCGAAGCTGAACCACCTACAGCACATAATTAGCTGAAAATCTTCTGAAACATTCATGAGATGGAAATGTTGGAAATGGAGATTCAGACATGCTTACACATTGCAAATGGACAAAACTGACTATGTATAGTGTCTCTCGCCACATAAAATTCAGTTTTATAGTATGCTTCCATCACATCATATCTCTATAATCAATGCAAATTGTACAGAGACACATGCATCCTTTTTGTAAAGTCCTGTAATGACGTTTCCTCTAAAATCAGAATATTTAATCAGTTTTCATTTAAATCACAGTCCTGCAGTAGAAAAAAACAGCTTGACAGCTAATGCAGTGAATGAGGTGTAAAACATGTGGAACATATCTGTAAAGTGATTCATTTTATTATTATCAGATTCTTAAAAAAACCCGAAAACTTAAGAATAAACTACTAAAAAACTGCAGTTCCTTTGATGGCCACAGGAGGCCATCTCCAAAAACGAGACAATCCTCAAAGACTCCTATGTTAAAGGGTCCAGCTACACTACACTACACTACACTACACTACACTACACTACACTACACAACATTTTGGTCCTGACAGCTTATGCTGCCCTTTAAACAACTACATGCTTTGGTTTTGTTGTCTTAACTCATCTCTGAAACAGTGGTTGTCCAAGAGTTTCTTGTTGTCCGTCATTTTGACAAATAGGGTTGTAATTTTTTTTTTTGGTCATAATCTATTATTACCCATCATTTTAAGTTCCACGTGATAAGACGGTGCTGAATAACAGGTGGGAAGATGTGGTGGTGGGTCAATGACGAGGAAACTTGGGTGGAAGTGATGTGCCACCCCGGGCGCCCCAGAATGGGGGACGAGGGCAGGCTGACTCCAAATGGTCTCTTACTGATTACAAAAACAATTCTCACACCTGCCAATGTACGTTCAAAATGTCAGTAATCAGTGTGTCTTGCAGTTCCCATTAGTTCTCACAGCGAGTGGTGTTCTTTATCTACACCCAAGCAGTGATTTCCCACCAGTAAATTTTTTTTCAGGTCTGACGCATTTACAAAAAGGAATTTACAGGAAAGCAGAACCTCAGGTGATCCATTCCGCCCAGTCCCACGGGGCAGTTTGTGACCGGGGAGAAGCCATTAAACCCCCCGGGGACCTTCCTGCAGATGAAAGAAGGATGGGTACCCAGTCGAGTGACTGATAAATATCAACTTCTTTATCCTAGACTGCATCACTCCTTGTTTTTTCACCTCTTTTTTTAACTTAGCAATATCAGGACTAGAATGTACTCAGCTTGAGGTGCAGACCCACAGCTTTTGCAGCCATGTAGATTTAAAACCCCAAACCTATAGTCAGACCTAAGAGTGAACCTGTATACCAAGTTTAACTTTCGTTGTTCTTGAGATAGAGTTTAAAAACATTAAAGATTATTTACATCAGTTAAAAGAGCAATTCAATATAGTGGCAATATCAGAGACATGGCTCAGTGAAGAGAAAGGAGTGGACTTTACAATGGATGGCTATGAATTAAATTATATGAATAGAAAAGTGAAAAGAGGAGGAGGAGTTGCAATTTATGTTGATAAGTGCTTGCAATACAAGGTTGTTGAAAATTTGTCAGTGACCGTGGATGATTTATTTGAATGTATTTCAATAGAAATCTGTTTGGACAATATGAAGAATATAGTAGTGAGCAGTTTATCTGGAATTTCCCCATTGTGGGACTAATAAAGGCTTAATTTCCCAGTTTGGGATCAATAAAGTACATCTATCTATCTATATAGAACACCTGGATCAAATATTGATTTATTTAAGGACTGGATGGAAAAAATGTATGCAGAACTTACTCATAAAGTTATGTTCATCTGTGGGGATTTCAATATAGATCTTATGAACTCAAAACAACATAGTATGACAGAAGAATTTATCAACACAATGTACAGTATGGGCTTACATCCAACAATCACCAGACCAAGCAGAATTACGTCACAGTGCCACATTAATAGACAACATATTCACAAATATTACGGAAAATAATATTGTGAGTGGGCTTTTATTAAATTATATCAGTGACCACCTGACGATTTTTGTTGTCTATCAATGTGATTATAGGAAGAAAAATTATACCAAAAATATTAAATATAAAAGAATAAGAACTGAAGAATCTATGCATTTACTGGTAAAGGAATTATTAATACAAGACTGGAAAATAGTTTGTGACGAAAATGATATAAATAAAGCATATGGTGAATTTTTACAACTATTTCAATCATTGTACAACAAAAACTGTCCTATAAAACAATAGTGACGGACAACAAAACAAAAATATTCCTTGGGTCACCAAGGGGCTATTAAATGCATGTAAAAAGAAGAATACATTATATAAACAATTCATTAAGTGTAGAAAGATAGAGGCTGAGATCAAATATAAAAGATATAAAAACAAGCTAAATAATATAATGAGGACTTGTAAGAAAGAATACTACAACAGAATATTAGAGGATAATAAAAGTAAGTTAAGAGGAATATGGCAAGTGCTAAATGGGCTTATTAGGAACCAATCAAAGAATGCCAATTATCCAGAATATTTTATTGAAAAAAACAATTTGATAAATAATATGGAGGATGTGGTTAGTGGTTTCAATAATTTTTTTGTAAATGTTGGTCCAGAATTAGCAAAAACAATAGTGACACCAGAAACAAACAATAGTGGTTCTGTAAATGAAACAGAAGATAGAAATCCAAACACAATCTTTTTGGGTGCAGTAACTGAAAAGGAAATTATTGAGACTGTGAGTAAATTTAAGAACAAAAAAATCAACTGACTGGAATGAAATTGACATGACAATAATGAAAAAAGTAATTGAAGGAATTGTTAAACTACTCACCCACATCTGTAACCTGTCATTTCAAACTGGTAAATTTCCAAACAAAATGAAAATAGCAAAAGTAATACCACTATACAAAACAGGAGACAGTCATCATTTCACAAATTACAGGCCAGTCTCTTTACTTTCACAATTCGCCACAGTACTTGGAAAAAATTTCACCAGAAGACTGTATAATTTCATTGAAAAACACAACCTCCTTACAGACAGTCAGTATGGTTTTAGAGCAGACAAATCTACATCCTTGGCACTGATTGAACTCATAGAAGAAATTACTAGTTGTATAGATAAAAAAAAAAAGTTTGCTGTAGGAGTATTTATAGATTTAAAGAAAGCTTTTGACACCACTGATCACAGAATTTTACTGAGGAAATTGGAATGGTATGGGATAAGAGGGGTCGGACTGAGTTGGGTGGAAAGTTATTTAAGTAACGGACAGCAATTTGTACAAACAGGTGAGCACAAATCACCCTTCATGGACATCACTTGTGGTGTGCTCCAGGGGTCATTTTTGGGACCCAAACTCTATCTTATATATAAATGATACAGGCCTGGACAAAAATGATGGTACCCCAGACGGAGGTTTGCTGTCCCAAAAAGTAAAACCCAGCGCTACAAAAACAGCTTTGTTCCTGCTGCTGTTAAACAGTTGAACAAGATGTAACAATATATTGCACATAATTTAGTTACCTATTTATTAATGTTATTTTATATTTACTTATTTTTAAAGGTTTTTTATTTGGGTTCTAAATCTTGTATTGGGTTTTAGACTTTTGAGTTTTTAACCTCTTTGACTAGTCTTTAACTTTTTAATATGACCCTTCTCTCTTATGTCTTTGTTTTTTCTCTTATCTCTTAGTCCTATGTCCTGAATGGTGGAGCCCTGAGTACTTTTATCATGTTTATAGTAAGCTTCATGTGTGCCTGTGTTTGTGTTCATGTTGAATGTAATTGTGGTTTGTAAATTTGGATGTCACCTGACTGCAAAACAAATCTACCTACGGGTACAAATAAAGTAACTGGAACCTGAACTTAATATTTTGTTGCACAACCTTTTGAGGCAATCACTGCAATCAAACAATTTCTGTAACTGTCAATGAGACTTCTGCACCTCTAAGCATAAGGTATTTTGGCCCACTCCTCATGAGCAAAATGCTCCAGTTGTCTCAGGTTTGAAGGGTGCCTCCTCCAGACGGCATGTTTTAGCTCCTTCCACAGATGTTCAAAAGGATTTAGATCAGGGCTCATAGAAGGCCACTTTAGAATAGTCCAATGTTTCGCTCTTAGCAATTCTTGGGTGTTTTAAGCTGTGTGTTTTGGGTCATTATCCTGTTGCAAGACCCATGACCTGCGACTGAGACCAAGCTGTCTGACACTGGGCAGCACATTTCTCTCTAGAATACCTTGACAGTCTTGAGATTTCACTGTATCCTGCACAGATTCAAGACACCCTGTGCCAGATGCAGCAAAGCAGCCCCAGAAAATAACAGAACCTCCTCCATGTTTCACAGTAGGGACAGTGTTCTTTTCTTGGTATGTTTCATTTTTGCGTCTGTGAACATATCGCTGATGTGCCTTGCCAAAATGTTCCAGTTTTGTCTCGTCTGTCCATAGGACATTCGTTCAGAAGCTTTGTGGCTTGTCAACATGCAGTTTGGCAAATTCCACTCTGGCTTTTTTTTTTTCCACAATATCTTTATTGAACCTTTTTTTTTTTTTTAACAAACATGATACAAACAATCAAACACTAACACTAAAGTACTACAAAAAAAAATGCACTAAAAACACCAACAACCACCAACAAAATCAAGTCTTCAACAATGCTCCTCTGTTTAGTCTAGACAATCCAATACATAAGTATACATATTATGTTCACCAGTTTGGAATTTACAAGGTCCACACACATCATTCACCTTCTTCTTCAAGAGTTATGTTTAAATTTTTTACATAATCAATAAAAGGTCTCCATATATTCTCAAACACAATTTCCTTTGATTTCAGTATATATGTTATTCTTTCTAATGGAAGGTTTGTTAACATCTGTCTTAACCACTGAGTCACATCTGGTCTATGAGTCTTTTTCCATAATAGTGCAATACATTTTTTGGCATTAAGCAAACTGAGGTCTATGAATGTTCTTTCACTTTTATTAAAATTATGCTTTTCTGGGTACAGACCCAACAAAAACAGTTTAGGATTCAATATGATTTGTTTTGAAATTATTTTTTCAATTGTTACCCTCACCTCTTCCCAAAACATTCTTATTAATCTACATTCCCATAAACAATGAAATAGGGTTCCTTTACTTTCCATGCATTTTGTGCATGTATCTGGTATATTTTTGTTATATCTATTTAACTCCTCTGGTGTAACATACATCCGCATTAACCATTTGAAATGTATCAATTTAAGGCGTGCATTTATTGATTTGGTTTGAGCTTCTGTACAAGCCAATTCCCATTGTTCCTCTGAAATTTCAATTTGCAGATCTTCTTTCCAGTAGTTTAATCTTTTCAGTGAATTTTCACTTGAAGATAGTGTCAATGAGTTATAAAACTCTGAAATAATACCCTTTCTTTTACTATCTTTCATCATCATTTTTTCCAAGGATGAATAAATAGGTCGAGTGAGAGCTTTATTTTGATTTGATCGAATAAAGTTTCTAAGTTGAAGATATTTTAAAAAATGTGTTCTATTGAGATTAAATTTGATCCTCAGCTCTTCAAAAGACATTATGTTGTCTGCACATGGCAAATATAAATCCTGAATCTTTTGTATCCCTTTTAAATTCCATACTTTAAATACAGCGTCCGCTCTCCCTGGTTTAAAATATTGATTACCCCATATTGGACTAAATTGTGACAATAACTGTGGTTCTTTTAAATAGTTTTTAGCTTCACACCATATTTTGATCATATGCTTTACAAATGGATTTTTAACTTGTTTTTGTAATTTTTTTGCCGAATCTGAGTATATGAATATGGGAAGAGGTAAAGGTAAATTGTATGATTCCATTTCAGTCCAGTGAGGGAGATCATTTGATGAAAAATAATATGTCATAGACCTCAGTTGTGCCGACCAATAATACAACATAAAATTTGGACATTTCAGACCTCCACGATCAAATGGTAAATATAATAAAGACAAACGTAATCTAGCCCTCCTGTTGTTCCATATAAATTCCACTAACTTTTTTTTTATTCTTGAGAATAGATCTAAAGGTGGTGATAAGGGAATGTATTGAAATAAATAAAGTATTTTAGGTAAAATATTACTTTTAAGTATATTGATTCTCCTGATCATCGACATTGGTAGTGACATCCATCTCTGAGTTAACTCATTGATATCTGACATTAAGGCTTCATAGTTGACACTGGCGACTGATTCTAGCTAAGGCATAATATGGATTCCTAAATATTTAAACTGATTTACAACATTGAATTGATTTACCTCAGGGGCTGGGTAATTTCTCTGGGTCTCATTTAGCATTAATATTGAAGATTTAGTTTTATTTATTTTATATCCTGATATTTCCCCAAAATTCTTTATTAAATTCAACAAGGTTGGAATTGATTTTTTTAGATTCGACATAAACAAAATTATATCATCGGCGTACAGGGAGATTTTATGTTCTGTTGGTCCAACTTTAATTCCATATATTTGTGAATGTAAACGTATCGCTATCGCTAAAGGTTCAATTGCCATAGTAAACAGTAAAGGTGAAAGTGGGCAGCCTTGTCGACATCCTCTATTGATTTTTATTGGTTTTGAAATATTGTTATTTGTTAGGATTTCTGCTGTAGCATTATTGTATATTATTTGAACCCATTTTATGAAAGCCATTCAACTCTATCAAAGGCCTTTTCGGCGTCCAGTGATAGGAGAGCTGTATCCGGTGCTTCTTTATTAAAATAAATAATATTAAATAGTCTTCTTACATTATGGAAGCCTTGTCTACCCTTTATAAAGCCATTCTGATCTCGATTAATAATATTTGGTAAAATTTCTTGTATTCGTCTTGCTAAAATTTTACAGATTATCTTAAGGTCGGCGTTTAATAGGCTTATTGGTCTCATATTTTCACATTTATTAGAGGGCTTACCTGGTTTTGGCAGCAGTATAATTAAGGCATTATTTATGTATGATGGTAAATTATTATTTTGAAATGCTTCTAAAACCATTTCCAAAAAAGGTTTTATTAATTTATTCTTAAATTTTTTATAAAGGTCAACTGGAAGACCATCTGGTCCTGCACTTTTTCCTGATTTCATATTATCAATGGCTAGCCCAACTTCTTCTTGACTAATTTTAGACTCCAATATCTCCCTGTTTTCATTTGGAATACACGGTATAGATAGTTCGTTCAAAAACCCATTTAGTTTTGTTAAATCAGGTTCATTTTTGGTATCATATAATTTTTCATAGTAATCTCTAAAGGCTCTATTAATTTCTAAAGGATCTATAACTACCTGTCCGTTACTTATAATACTGGTAATTGGTGTTTTAATTTCCAATTGTTTAATCTGCCATGCTAATAATTTTCCTGATTTTTCACCTTGTTCATAAAAAGATTGTTTCAATCTTAGAAGACTCGAGGCAGCTCTATTCGCTGATTTTTTGCACTCTGGCTTTTTTATCATTTGTTTTCAACAGTGGTGTTCTCCTTGGTCGTCTCTCATGAAGTCCACTTTGGCTTAAACAACAATGGATGGTGCAATCTGACACTGATGTACCTTGACCTTGGAGTTCACCATGAATGTGTTTAGAGGTTGTTCTGGGCTCTTTTGTTACCATTCGTATTATCCGTCTCTTCCATTTTTCATCAAGTTTCCTCCTGCGGCCACGTCCAGGGAGGTTGGCTACAGTCCCGTGGATCTTAAATTTCTGAATAATATGTGCAACTGTAGTCACGGGAACACCAAGCTGCTTGGAGATGGTCTTATAGCCTTTACCTTTAACATGTTTGTCTATAATTTTCTTTTTAATCTCCTGAGACAATTCTCTCCTTTGCTTCCTCTGGTCCATGTTTAGTGTGGTACACACCATGTTACCAAACAGCACAGTGACTACTTGTCACCCTTTAAATAGGCCAACTGACTGATTACAAGTTTGTAGACATCTGTGATGTTAATTAGAGGACACATCTTGGTTAAACATGTCCCTATGGTCACATTATTTTCAATCTTTTCTAGGGGTACCATCATTTCATCATCATCATCATCACCTCTGTAGTCATGAAGTCCTTTGAACGCCTGGTCCTGCCCCACCTCAAGACCATCACAATTCCCCTCCTGGACCCGCTGCAGTTTGCCTACAGAGCCAACAGGTCTGTGGACGACGCAGTCAACCTGGCCCTCCACTCCATCCTGCAGCACCTGGACTCCCCGGGAACCTACGTCAGGATCCTGTTTGTGGACTTCAGCTCTGCATTCAATACCATCCGCCCCGCTCTGCTCCAGGACAAGCTGTCCCTGCTCAACGTGCCTGACTCCCTCTGCAGGTGGATCACCGACTTCCTGACGGACTGGAGGCAGCATGTGCGGCTGGGAAAGACTGTCTCAGACTCTGTTAGCATCAGCACCGGATCACCCCAGGGCTGTGTACTTTCCCCCCTGCTCTTCTCCCTGTACACCAACTCCTGCACCTCCAGCCACCAGTCTGTCGAGCTGATCAAGTTTGCGGACGACACCACCCTCATCGGGCTCATCTCCAACGGCGACAAGTCCGTCTACAGGAGAGAGGTGGCCCAGCTGGTGCAGCCACAACAACCTGCAGCTGAATGCTTTGAAGACAGTGGAGATGATCATGGACTTCAGAAAAGTCACAGCCCCTCTGCCCCCCCTTACCCTCACAGACTCTCCCATCACCACTGCGGATTCCTTCCACTTCCTGGGCACCACCATCACCCAGGACCTCAAGTGGGAGCCGACCATCAGCTCCCTCATCAAAAAGGCCCAGCAGAGGATGTTCTTCCTGCGGCAGCTGAGGAAGCTCAAGCTACCCACCAAGATGTTGGTGCAGTTCTACACGGCCATCATCGAGTCCATCCTCACCACCTCCATCACCGTGTGGTACGCAGAACCCACCGCCAGGGACAGACTAAGACTGCAGCGCGTTGTGCGCGCTGCTGAGAAGGTGATCGGCTGCAAGCTCCCATCCCTCCAGGACCTGTACATCTCCAGGACCCGGAGGCGTGCAGGTCGGATCATAGCTGACCCTTCACACCCTGGACACGCACTGTTTGCCCCCCTCCCCTCAGGCAGAAGACTTCGGTCCATTCAGACTAAAACTTCCCGCTACATGAACAGCTTCTTCCCCTCTGCCATCAGACTGCTGAACACTAAGTGACTTATTAGACTCTCGTGCACTACATACAGCAGCTCAACCGGACTCATGACAATTATCACTGTTTTCTTTTTGCACTACCGACTGCACTATGTGGAACTCCACAATATCTGCTGCTTGTTAATATATTTAAAAATTGCATAGATTAGTGTTACTTATTCATATTCTACCTTTTATTGCATGCGTAGTTTTTTTATTTTTATCTTTAGTGCTACTCCATGTTTAATGTTGCAGCATTGCACCGAGACAAATTCCTAGTTTGTGTACTACATGAACAATGGCAATAAATCGCATTCTGATTCTGATTCTGATTTTTGTCCAGGCCTGTTTCATGAGTTTGTTTTTTAAAATAATTCTGTTGAACCACAATTCAAAAGCATTGTCTGATTTTCAATGGTTAATTTTCATAGAATTTTTATTTATTACCACTTTTGTCAGATTCAAGTTATTTCTGTAACCATTGTGGGTTTTTCTTTCATTAACAGAGTGGTACCAACAATTTTGTCCACATGTGTAAGTCTGTTGCGTCTTTTGCATTCAATACTATTAGGTCATCATGTTTTTTTTGTTTTTTTTTGCTATCTCTGCATGCAGCCCTGCTTAGGTTATAAAGTCTGACAGCCGTAGGTAGGAAGGACCTGCAAAACCTCTTGGTCGTGCACCTAGGATGATGTAGTCTACTGCTAAATGAGCTCCTCAGTGCGTTCAGTGTGTCCTGCATAGGGTGGGACTCGGACTCCAGCACAGAGGATAGTTTACCCACCATCCTTCTCTCTCCTATCTCCTCCACTGGGTCAAGGCGTTGCCCCAGGACAGAGCTAGCTTTCTTGATCAGTTTGTTCGGTCTCTTCCTATCAGCTGCTGTAATGCCACTGCCCCAGCAGACCACTCCAAAAGTGATGGCTGATGCCACCACCATGTCGTAGAATGTCTTCAGGAGCACCCCTTGTACACCAAAAGACCTGAGCCTCCTCAGTAGAAACAGCCTGCGCTGTCCCTTCTTGTAGAGTGCGTAGGTATTGTGTGACCAGTCTAGTTTATTGTTCAGATACTTGTAGGATGTCACCATCTCAATGTCTGTTCCCTCAGGTTCAGGTTCAGGTTACTTTATCTGTACCCGTAGGTAGATTTGTTTTGCAGTCAGGTGACATCCATATTTACAAACCACAATTACATTCAACATGAACACAAACACAGGCACACATATAGCTGACTATAAACATGATAAAAGTACTCAAGGCTCCACCAATCAGGACATAAGACAAAACTGGATGTTTACTGGTGCTGTGGGGGGTTGTCCTTTCCTGCGGCAGTCCACCACCAACTCCTTAGTTTTTCTCATGTTGATCTGGAGGCAGTTCCGATGGCACCAGTCCACGAAGTCCTAGATAAGTCCTCTGTACTCAGCTTCATCTCCATTGGAGATGAGGCAGACGATCGCAGAGTCGTCAGAGAACTTCTGTAGATGGCAGTGTGTTGTGTTGTGTGAGAAGTCCGCAGTATAAAGGGTGAGCAGGAAGGGAGCCAAAACCGTTCCCTGGGGGGGCCCCATGCTGCCAATGATCGTGTCGGACACACAATCCCGGGTTCTCACAAACTGTGGCCGGTTTGTGAGGTAGTCCAGGATCCATGATGACAGGTGCCGGTCCACCCCTGCGCACAGCAGCTTGTCCCTCAGGATCATCGGTTGAATGGTGTTGAAAGCACTGGAGAAGTCAAAGAACATGATCCTCACCGCGTTCCCAGGCTTCTCCAGGTGGTACAGGGAACGGTGAAGGAGCATGATCACTGTATCCTCCACCCTGATGCCATGCTGGTGGGCGAACTGGAAGAGGTCTAGGGAAACACCTACAAGACCAACCTACAGCCAATAAGCCCATTACAAAAAAAAGCTATAAGGATAATAAATAATGTAGGAAATAGACACCATACCAACTCGTTGTTTTTAAAGTGCTGATGACACGTTTTTAACTTCATCTAATTTTTCAACACATAATACAATATGACAAAATAGGTTGGTCTGTGCAGTTCTAAGTCAAACAGGCTTTTTTTCATGCGAATTTCCGACGTTTTCATGAGCGCCACGTCACCAATTGCGTCAGTGGCTGGAAAACCCCATGGCCATGTTGTAACGTCATCGACAGAACACAGCGCTTGGCTGCCCATTGTACACATAGGATGGAAGCGGTAGAAAACATTGATGATGGTTCCAGCACATGTAGTCTGGAATTGGTTTGTGTTGTCCAATCTTCAGACGATAATAGTTCCGAAGAATGGGTGCATCATCTGCCGTGTTGTCAGCCAGCCAATATTGCCAACACTATCACAACGTGTTAGCCACTCCACACAGCCGTGATTCTGTTGCGCCCTTGTAGCGATGTCGGCTCTGGGGCGCAACCGTGGTTAACATGCTTCCTCTCCATGTTTGCTGGGCGATGTCGGCCCCGAACGCCTACTGTTTGTGTTTCTGTGTATTTTTGTAAGTCTTCACCTTTTGGGATCAGTCTTTATATTCAATACATGTGCTGTGGTGAATCCTGCACATAAATCCATTCATCATAACCCTCCGTGAGCTCTTACGCAGGGCACAGAGAAGGAGGATAAAATAACAAGGATTTACGTGCAGGGTTCACCACAGCACATTTAATACAGAATGACAGACAATTCCCAAAAAGGTGAAGATGTACAAAAAACACAAACACACTTACTGATGGCGTTCAGGGATCGGCATCGCCCAGAGAACGAATGAGAGGAGACGTGTTAGCCACAGGTGCGCCCCAGAGCCGGCATCGCTTCAAGGACGCACGAGAACCACAGTGAACATGGAGTGACTAACACGTCGTGAGTGCTGAAAATACTGGCAGACTAACAGCAAAGATGACAATACTATGGACCAGCAGTGCGTTACTGGCAAAGGGCCGCGAAGTACACGCACTGCTGGTGATGTTGTGATGAGAAGCACCTGAGTGAGGACTGGGAAACATGATCAGTGGGAGGGGAATCAGCTGGTGATAATGATAGAGCAGACGTGGCCGGACCGGCGAGAGTCAGCATGCGATCACAGAAAGTAGGTCAAAGCTGCGCGTAAATCCATTAATCCTTCCCCTCCTCGTGCCCTCCTCCTGCGTAAAAGCGCACGAGGAGGCTTATGACAGTTGTAGTTGAAGAGTGTGGTCTTTCACGGCCTGCTGTTTATCTAAGCCTGCGACACAACGCGAAGGCATAGCCGTAAAATTAAAACAAGAAACCAGAGAAACTGTGAGCTACAAAGCTGCTGTCATTCCAGTCAACAACACCGGCGTCCGTTCTGTCGCTGACGTCATGGGGGTGCCGCCCTTAATTCGGTGGGCGGCACCACAGTCCAGTCAGCGGCTGCAGTTTTTTGATAACTAGTTTATGCAGGCGCGGTTGTAAATATTATATTGATCATCGACAATGACTTTTGGGTTTACACAACATCCTAAAAAATGTCAAAATCGTGTCATCAGCCCTTAAAAAGTTACATGCCATAAAGTTCATGGATTTAGTTAAATTTAAGACAGAACAAGTAATGTACAGGGCAATTAATAATCAACCCCTAACTAATATACAAAAAATATTCAAAAGAAGAGACAATGATTATAATTTGAGAGGAGAATTAAACTTTACAAAACCTAAGGTACGAACAACTAAGAAAAGTATGTGCATATCTGTCTGTAGGGTGGATTTGTGAAACAGTCTGGAGCTGGAACTGAAACTATGTACAAACAGAAATCAATTCAAAAATAGGTATAAACATTATTTGCTAAAAGGATATATGTTAGAGGTGTAGTATTAATATGTAAGATACACTAAACTCACTCTGGGACACTATGGTATGGTAGGTGGGACAGTACTGTGCATATCTGTGTATATCTGTGTTGTTTGGGGCTGGGTATAGATGTATGGACCGTATATATGTAGGGATGGATGGGTGTCAATGTTGATACGTATAAAATATAGTTAATTGTCTACTTGGGGTTCTTAATTGAGGTAATAAGTATGTATTTCACATGGGTTGTATTTAGGGAAAAGAGTTGGAGTAAATAAGTGTTAACTTCTTCCTTCTCCCTTTCGAGCACTGTATACTGTCACTTTTATTGCACTTGTCATTTGTTTTGTTTTTTGCTTTTATGCTCGAAATAAAGTATCTCTCTCTCTCATATGGCATTCTGACCTCAACCTTTGACCTTGCAATCCAAAACTCATAGTCACGGTTCAGGATCCCAAGGTAAACGTGTACCAAGTTCGATGACCCTAACTTGGCCACTTCCTGTGTTGATTTCTGTCTGTGTGGTTTGCTCTGTGGTTAGCTCTCCTCATTCTCCTGAGGATTTTACCTTTAATTGTATTTTAATCAATTTTTTCCATCTACCGTTAACTCTCACTTCTGTTTATCAAACCTCCTGCACCTGTGTGCGCACTCAGTGTCATCTAATCACCCTCTTTAGGCTTCTGTTCACTTTTCATCAGTGTTTTTGTTAGCTTCGGGTTAGCCACTAGCTATGGCTACTAGCTTTCCTTCCCCTTCTCCTCTGGTGTACTCTCTCTGTCAGATGTTTACCTACACCTCTGCCTCTTTTAGTGATAATGGTAAATGTAATAAATGTTATCTTTTTGAGGCGCTCGAGGCGAGGTTGTCTGATTTGGAATCCCAGCTCCGCTGCATTGAAACACCATCTGCACCAGTTAATCTTGATGGACTTCCCATAGCTGCAGCGGAGCTCCCTAGCATAGGGTGGCCTGCTAGCGGTCCTCCAGTCCTCCTCAGCAGCAAGGAGACTGAGTGGGTGACGGTGAGAAGGAAGCCTAGTCGCAAAGCCCTGGTTAACCACTAACCTGTTCATGTTTCTAATCGCTTTTCCCCGCTCAGCGACACACCCACTAAGTAAAAAACTCTGATCATTGGCGACTCTGTAGTCAGAAACGTGAACCTAGAGACTCCAGCGGCCATAGTCAAATGCATTCCTGGGGCCAGAGCAGGCGACATCGAGTCAAATTTGAAAATGCTAGCTAAAAGTAACTGTAAATACTCCACAATTGTTATCCATGCCGGCATTAATGACATCCGACTCTGGCAGTCGGAAGTCACAAAACTTAACGTGGAATTGGTGTGTGACTTTGCAAAAACGATGTCTGCCTCTGTAGTATTCTCTGGGCCTCTCCCCAATCTGACCAGTGATGACATGTTTAGCCGCTTGTCATCCTTTAACCGCTGGCTGTCTGTGTGGTGTCCTGCAAACAACGTGGGCTACATAGATAATTGGAGCTCATTTTGGGGAAAACCTGGTCTTATTAGACGAGACGGTGTCCATCCCACTTTGGATGGTGCGTCTCTTTTATCTAACAATCTGGCATCATTTTTATCCAAATTTCCAAAACCTTGACTACTCAGAGATAGGACCAGGAAGCAGAGTCGCAGTCTTACATGCCTCTCTGCAGCTCCTCTTCATCTGCTACCCCTCAACTGAGCTCCTGTCTTCCCCATCAGAGAATCACTGTCTGCTCCCTCCAAAGCAAATAAAAATATAATGTATAAGAATCCCAAAGTTATTAAACAAAAAGTTGGTAAAACTCAAATTAAACATGAAGCCTCTAAAGTGCATGATTTGGCCTCTGTTCCTCCTCATAATTTAAAAATTAAATGCGGTTTGTTAAATATTAGGTCCCTAACTCCCAAGTCTCTGCTAGTCCATGATCTGTTAATTGATCATCAGATTGATTTAATATCTCTTACAGAGACTTGGTTAGGACAAGAGGATTATGTTGGTCTGAATGAATCAACTCCCTCTGGTTATTTAAACTGTCAAAATCCCAGAAGTTCTGGTCGTGGAGGAGGAGTAGCAACAATTTACCATTCCAAATTACTAGTTAATGTAAAGCAAAAAAGACACTATCATTCCTTTGAGAGCCTGGTCCTCAGTATTGGGCATTTTAGCAATTTTAGGTTAAACCCAATTTATTTGCCATAGTTTATTGTCCTCCATCAACCTACTCAACAGTTTTTATGGGAATTTGCCGAATTCTGAGCTGATTTAGTGCTGAAATCAGATAGAATAATTACAGTAGGGGACTTTAATATACATGTAGATGTAGATAGTGATTGCCTTAATATGGCATTTAATTCAATATTAGACTTGATGGGGTTTTCTCAGAAGGTAGGAAATTCTACCCATTATCTCCACCATATGTTGGACCTTGTTCTGACATATGGCATAGAAATAGAAAATCTGGTACTGTCTCCTCATAACCCTGTACTGTCAGACCATTGTCTGTTAACCTTTGATTTTACTATTTCTGACTATTTGGCTTCTAAAGAAAAATATTACTACAGTAGATGTTGTTACCAAATTTATGCAGATTGTTTCCTCTATGCCATGTGTCAACACAACGGAAATAAGCTATAGACAGCTTGCTCCTTCTGTAATTGATAGCATGGTAGATAGTGTTATAGCTTCTCTGCATCAGACTCAAGACTTGGTGGCTCCTTTAAAAAAGAAAAAGTCTAATCAGAGATTTCTGACCCCTTGGCTCAACACAGAAGCTCGTAGCTTAAAACAGAAGACCCGTCAATTAGAAAGAAAATGGCACTCCACTAATTAAGATGAATTCTATTTAGCGTGGAGAAATCACATTTTAATTTATAAAAAAAATCTCTTAGAAAAGCTAGAATGAGTTATTATTCTGCATTAATAGAAGAGAACAAGAATAATCCTAGGTTTCATTTCAGCACTGTAGCCAGGCTGACAAAGAGTCAGGACTCTGTCAATCCTAGCATTCCCTTAGAGCTTACTAGTCAGGACTTTAAGAACTTTTTCAATAATAAAATTTCATCTATCAGAGATAAAATCATTCAGATTCTTCCCACCGTTAACTTAAATACAGTAACTACTACAACTCCTTCAATTGATATCTGTTTGGATGAGTTTACTCCAATTGACCTTTTAGAGTTAGACAAAATAATTTCCTCATCCAAGCCTTCAACTTGTCTTTTAGACCCTATTCCTACCAGGTTATTTAAAGAAGTCTTCCCACTCATTGGTAGCTTTATTCTTCAAATAATCAATTCTTCATTAACTTTAGGCCATGTACCGCAGGCTTTTAAAACGGCTGTAATTAAACCCTTACTCAAACAGCCAACGCTGGATCCAGGAGTTTTAGCTAACTATAGACCAATCTCTAATCTCCCTTTCATTTCAAAAATCTTAGAAAGAGTTGTTGCTACGCAATTATCTGACCACCTGCAGGGAAATGGTTTACCTGAAGAGTTTCAATCTGGGTTTAGAATCCATCATAGTAGTGAAACAGCCTTAGTGAAGGTCACTAATGACCTCCTTATCGCATCTGATAATGGACTTGTTTCTGTTCTTGTTCTTTTAGACCTTAGTGCAGCTTTTGAAAATTGGAGACCTCTCTCATCTTTTAAGTGGGAGAACTTGCACAATTGGTGGCTGACTAAATACTTTTTTGCCCCACTGTATTTGATAGGTTCCAGTTTGTTCATGTCAATAATGTGTTTTCTTTCAACTCAAAGCTCAGTCATGGAGTTCCACAGGGATCTGTGCTAGGCCCTACTCTTTTTAGTTTATATATGCTTCCGTTAGGCAACATTATTAGAAAGCACTGTATACATTTTCATTGTTATGCAGATGACACACAATTATAGTACCTGTCAATGAAACCTGATGATAGTAATCAATTAGCCAAGTTAGAAGCCTGTCTTAAGGAAATCAAAGCTTGGATGACTTGTAATTTTCTGCTATTAAACCCACATAAGACTGAAGTCATTCTTGTTGGTCCAAAAAACCTTAGAAATACCTTTCCAAATCAAACTTTTAGATCGGACGCGGTTACTCTTTCTCTTTATAGCTCTGTGAGGAACCTTGGAGTTATTTTTGATCAAGATCTGTCTTTCAATTCACATATTAAATTCGTTTCTAAGACTGCCTTCTATCATTTGCGTAATATTGCCAAGATTAGGAGCATCTTGTCTCAGAGTGATGCTGAGAAACTGATACATGCTTTTGTTAGCTCTAGATTAGATTATTGTAACTCTTTATTATCAGGTTGTCCTAAAACATCTTTAAAAAGTCTTCAGTTGATCCAAAATGCCGCAGCAAGAGTTTTAACAGGTACTAGAAAGAGAGATCATATCTCTCCGGTTCTGGCCTCCCTTCATTGGCTTCCCATAGAATTTAGAATTAAGTTTAAAATCCTTCTTCTTACTTACTCACTCTAAATAATCAGGCCCCTTTTTATTTAAAAGATCTGATACTACCGTACTATCCTAACAGAGCACTACACTTCCAAAATGCTGGATTACTTGTAATACCTAGAATCTCCAAAAGTACAATGGAAGGCAGAGCCTTCAGTTATCAAGCTCCTCTCCTGTGGAACCAGCTGCCAATCTGGATTCGGGAGTCAGACTCGATCTCTGTTTTTAAGAATAGGGTTAAAACCTTCCTTTTTGATATAGCCTACAGTTAGGGAGGGATCATGTGTCTCTGAACCCTCCCTTAGTTATGCTGCTAATAGGTTTAGACAGTCGGGGATCTCCAATAATGTACTGGGCTTCACTCCTTTCCTCACTCAATGAATTTTTTTTTTTTTGCTGGTCATTAACATCTGTTTGTTCTCGCCCATACATTGAGTCCCCATCATGCTGTTTGCTCTCTACATGTCTGTTCTTTTCATTTTCTCTATCCCCTCACCCCCCAGCCAGTCGCAGCAGATGACTGCCCCTCCCTGAGCCTGGTTCTGCTGGAGGTTTCTTCCTCTTAAAGGGAGTTTTTCCTCTCCACCATCGCCAAGTGCTTGGTCACAGGGAATCGCCTGATTGCTGGGGTTTTTCTGCATCTGTGGGGGTTTCCCCTACAGTTGAAAGTGCTATGAGATAAGATAAGATAAGATAAGATAAGCCTTTATTAGTCCCACAACGGGGAAATTCCAGGATTGCAACAGCACAGGGATAGCAACACTCAGAGCAACAATCAGAAGGCAAGAAAAAAACAAGCAAGCAAGAGCAGCTAATATACATATGTACATATTACTATAAAATATATATATATACACACACACACAGACACACAGTGCAGAGCATTGTAGCTGGATGGAATAAATATATGAATATATGAACACACAGTGCAGAGCATTGTAGCTAGATGGAATAAATATATGAATATATGAACACACAGTGCAGAGCATTGTAGCTAGATGGAATAAATATGTAAATATATAAACACCCACAGTACGGAGCATTGCAGCTAGGTGGAATAAATATGCAAGTATATAAACACACACAGTGCGGAGCAATGTAGCTAGATGGAATAATATGTAGATATATAAATATAAACACACCCAGTGCTGAGCATTGTAGCTAGATGGAATAAATATGTAAATATATAAACACACACAGTGCAGAGCATTGTTGCTAGATGGAATGAAACAGCATAACCGTCTACTTAGTTATCCTACATGGTATGATTATGTGCCCATACATATTCTCACCCTCCATAGCGACCGGTATGTTCCTAGTTGTATGCCGGAGGGGACCATTGTGTAAGTCTATTGCATCTTTTGCATTCAAAAAACTATTAGTTTGTTACGTCTTTTTGCTATCTCTGCGAGCAGCCCTGCTTAGGTTGTACAGTCTGACAGCCATTGGTAGGAAGGACCTACGAAACCTCTCGGTTGTGCACCTGGGATGATGTAGTCTGCTGCTAAATGAGCTCCTCAGTGCATTCAGTATGTCCTGCATAGGGTGGAACTCGGACTCCAGCAGCGATGACAGTTTAGCCACCGTCCTTCTCTCTCCTATCTCCTCCATCGGATCAAGGCGCTGCCCCAGGACAGAGCTAGCTTTCTTAATCAGTTTGTTCAGTCTCTTCCTATCGGCTGCAGTAATGCCACTGCCCCAGCAGACCACTCCAAAAGTGATGGCTGATGCCACCACCGTGTCATAGAATGACTTCAGCAGCGCCCCTTGTACACCAAAAGACCTGAGTCTCCTCAGCAGGAACAGCCTGCGCTGTCCCTTCTTGTAGAGTGCATCAGTATTGTGTGACCAGTTTAGTTTATTGTTCAGATGAACACCCAGGTACTTATAGGATGTCACCATCTCGATGTCTGTTCCCTGTATATTTACTGGTACTGTGAGGGGCTGCCCATGCCTGCGGCAGTCCACCACCAGCTCCTTAGTTTTCCTCGCGTTGATCTGGAGGCAGTTCCGATGGCACCAGTCCACGAAGTCCTGGATAAGCCCTCTGTACTCAGCTTCATCTCCATTGGAGATGAGGCCAACGATCGCAGAATCATCAGAGAACTTCTGTAGATGGCAGTGTGTTGTGTTGTGTGAGAAGTCCGCAGTATAAAGAGTGAACAGGAAGGGAGCCAGCACCGTTCCCTGGGGGGCCCCCGTGCTACTGATGATCGTGTCGGACACACAGTCCCGGGTTCTCACAAACTGAGGCCGGTTCGTGAGGTAGTCCAGGATCCATGATGACAGGTGCTGGTCCACCCCTGCGCGCAGCAGCTTGTCCTTCAGGATCATCGGTTGGATGGTGTTGAAAGCACTGGAGAAGTCAAAGAACATGATCCTCACCATATTCCCGGGCTTCTCCAGGTGGGACAGAGAACGGTGAAGGAGGAAGATCACCGCATCCTCCACCCCAATGCCATGCTGGTAGGCGAACTGGAGTGGATCCATCGCTGGTTCCACCAGGGGGCGGAGGTGAGCAAGGAGCAGTCTCTCCAGGGTCTTCATCAAGTGGGACGTCAAGGCCACCGGTCTGTAGCTGTTCAGGTCTTTGGGGTGGGAAGTTTTTGGTACAGGTACCACACAAGATGTTTTCCACAGCTGTGGTACCCTCCCCAGTTTCAGGCTCATGTTGAAGATATACGTCACAATCCCACACAGCTGGTCTGCACAGGACTTGAGGAGCTTTGCGCTGATGCCGTCCGGTCCCGGCGCCTTCCTCGCCTTGATCTTCCTCAGCTCCGTCCTCACCTGGGTCCTGGTCAGGGTCAGGATGGGGGGCTGTGTGTTGGGAGTGGGGGGGTGTTGGTGGAGTGGGGAGTGGGCAGCAGGACTTGATTTCTTTAGAGGCAGCAGTGGTTGTTGTGCAGTCAGGGGGGAGGGCGGTTGGTCAAATCTATTGAAAAACAGATTCAGGTTGTTCGCCCACTCCCTGCCCCCTGTGGCCTGGGGGGAGGTATTCTGGAGCCCCGAGATGGTTTTGAGGTTTCTCCAGACCCCGCTGATGTCGCTCTGTTGCAGCTTGTCCTCCATCTTCTTCCTGAAGCTGTCCTTGCCTTCTCTGATCTTTCTCCTCAGCTCCCTCTGTACGGACTTCAGCATCTCCCTGTTCCCTGACCTGAAGATCCTCTTCTTCTCTCTCAGAAGTGTTTTTATCTCAGGGTTGATCCAGGGTTTGTTGTTTGAGTGACGCCGTATGGTCTTGGTGGGAACGGATTTGTCCACACAGAAGCTGAGGTAGCCCGTGAAGGTGTGAATGAGGCCATCGATGTCCTCACCATGTGGATCGCAGAGCTGCTTCCAGGCGGTGGCTTCAAAACAGCCCTTTAGAGTGTCCATTGTCTCCTCAGACCATAACTCCACAGTGTGCATGGCCGGAGGTTGTCTGTGCACTAGGGGTTTGTACACCGGCCGGAGATGAACCAAGTTGTGATCCGATCTCCCGAGTGGGGGGAGTTGTGATGAGGTGTACGCCTCCTTAGTGTTTGCGTAGAATAAATCCAGTGTTTTATTGTCTCTAGTGTGGCATGTGACATACTGGGTGAACGTGGGTAGAATGGGAGATAGTGAAACATGGTTGAAATCGCCTGAGATGAGGAGAAGAGCATCTGGGTGTTCTGTCTGCAGCCTGCTGGTTACTGAATGGATGACGTCACGTGCTGTCCCAGCGTTCGCCGTCGGATTTGCATAAATAACAATGCAGATCACGTGTGAGTGTTCTCTCGGGAGATATGTAGGCCTCATGCTAACAGCTAGCAACTCAATGTCTTTGCTGCAGTGTCGTTGTTTAACAGTGATATGTCCCGGTCTGCACCAGTTGTTGTTAACATACATTATCACTCCACCGCCCCTAGCTTTGCCACTGTCTGGTGTTCGGTCAGCTCGTATCATGTGAAAACCCTCCAGCTCAATGTTAGCATCTGCTGCTAGCTCAGTTAGCCACGTCTCAGTAAACAAAAGGAGAGAGCACTCCCGGTATGTGCTATCATAACGGGAGATAGCCGCTAGCTCATCTAACTTTCCCAGTATCGACCGTACATTTCCCATGACAACAGATGGAAGGGAGGGTCTGTACCTTATATTTTTTGTCCTCCGCCTTACTCCAGCCCGGCAGCCGCGGCGTTTTCGCCTCAGTTCTCTCGGTATGTCGAGTTTTTCCAATGGGACCGGGTGGCGGTTGAATGCTAGCAGCTCTTCTCTGCTGTATCGTATCCTGCTATAAACAGTGGCTCCGTTCACCGGCTCAGGAGACATTTAGGACGATCTGTGTGTCCGTGATATAAGTGGGGTGAAAAAAAAAGACGGATCAAAAGAGAGAGGAAGGGAAAAAGACTCGGAATCGAGCCGCTGTTGCAAAAGGCAGCCTACTCGTGTGGCGCCGACAGAGAAGATGACTGTTGTTATGAAATGGTGCTATATAAATAAAGTTGAACTGAATTGAATTTTACTTGTTCTATAATAATAGGGCACAGTCAATGCAAATGTTGACCTTTGACCTTTTGACCTTGTGTACCAAGTTTGGTGGCCCTAGCTGTTGTTGTGATCTAGTTTATTTCATATTCTGACCTTGAACTTTGACCTTGTGATCCTAAAAGTACAGCCACAGGTACTAGTAACAATCCAGTAACAATCCAGTAACAATCTGGCATCTTTTTTATCCAAATTTCCAAAACCGTGACTACTCAGAGTTGGGACCAGGAAGCAGAGTCGCAGTCTTACACGCCTCTCTGCAGCTCCTCTTCATCCGCCACCCCTCAGCTTAGCCCCTGTCTTCCCCATCAGAGAATCGTTGTCTGCTCCCTCCAAAGTAAATAAAAATATAATGTATAAGCATCCCAAAGTGATAAAGCAAAATATTGGTAAAACTCAAATTAAACATAAAGCCTCTAAATTGAATGATTTGGCCTCTGTTCCTCCTCATAATTTAAAAATTAAATGTGGTTTATTAAATATTAGGTCTCTAACTCCCAAGTCTCTGTTAGTCCATGATCTGTTAATTGATCATCAGATTGATTTAATTTCCCTTACAGAGACTTGGTTAGGGCAAGAGGATTATGTTGGTTTAAATGAATCAACTCCCTCTGGTTATTTAAACTGTCAAAATCCCAGAAGTTCTGGTCGTGGAGGAGGAGTAGCATCAATTTACCATTCCAAATTACTAGTTAATGTAAAGCAAAAAACATGTTATAATTCCTTTGAGGGCCTGGTCCTCAGTGTTGGGCACTTTAGCAATTCCAGGTTAAACCCAATTTTATTTGCCATAGTTTATCGTCCCCCATCAACCTATTCAGAATTTTTATCCGAATTTCCTGATTTCTTAGCTGATTTAGTGCTGAAATCTGATAGAATAATTATAGTAGGGGACTTTAATATACATGTGGATGTAGATAGTGACTGCCTTAATGTGGCTTTTAATTCAATATTAGACTCGATTGGGTTTTCTCAGAAAGTAGGAAATTCTACTCATTACCTCCACCATACATTGGACCTTGTTCTGACATATGGCATAGAAATAGAAAATCTTGTAGTGTCTCCTCATAACCCTGTACTGTCAGACCATTGTCTGTTAACCTTTGATTTTACTATTTCTGACTATTTGGCTCCTAAAGAAAAATATTATCACAGTAGATGCCTCTCAGATGATGCTGTTTCCAAATTTATGCAGATTGTTTCCTCTATGCCATGTGTCAACACAACGGAAATAAGCTATAGACAGCTTGCTCCTTCTGTAATTGATAACATGGTGGATAGTGTTTCAGCTTCTCTGCATCAGGCTCTAGACTTGGTGGCCCCCTTAAAAAAGAAAAAGTCTAATCAGAGATTTTTAACTCCTTGGTTCAACACAGAAACTCGTAGCTTAAAACAGAAGACTCGTCAATTAGAAAGAAAATGGCGCTCTACTAATTTAGATGAAATCTATTTAGCTTGGAGAAATCATCTTTTAATTTATAAAAAATCTCTTAGAAAAGCTAGAACGAGTTATTACTCTGCATTAATAGAAGAGAACAAGAATAATCCCAGGTTTCTTTTCAGTACTGTAGCCAGGTTGACAAAGAGTCAGGACTCTGTCAATCCTAGCATCCCCTTAGAGCTTACTAGTCAGGACTTTATGAACTTTTTCAATAATAAAATTTCATCCATCAGAGATAAAATCAATCAGATTCTTCCCACAGTTAACTTAAATACTGTAACTACTACAACTCCTTCTATTGATGTCTGTCTTGATGAGTTTACTCCAATCGACCTTTGTGAGTTAGACAAAATAGTTTCCTCATCCAAACCTTCAACTTGTCTTTTAGACCCTATTCCTACCAGGTTATTTAAAGAAGTCTTCCCACTTATTGGTAGCTTTATTCTTCATATAATCAATTCTTCATTAACTTTAGGCCATGTACCGCAGGCTTTTAAAACGGCTGTAATTAAACCCTTACTCAAAAAGCCAACGCTAGATCCAGGAGCTTTAGCTAACTATAGACCAATCTCTAATCTCCCTTTCATTTCAAAAATCTTAGAAAGAGTTGTTGCTACGCAATTATTTGACCACCTGCAGGGAAATGGTTTATTTGAGGAGTTTCAATCTGGGTTTAGAATCC
Source organism: Pholidichthys leucotaenia (assembly GCA_020510985.1). Taxonomy (NCBI): domain Eukaryota; kingdom Metazoa; phylum Chordata; class Actinopteri; order Cichliformes; family Pholidichthyidae; genus Pholidichthys; species Pholidichthys leucotaenia. Next base: position 131,821,952 of record CM035843.1, read on the forward strand.
ATCATAGCACTGAAACAGCCTTAGCGAAGGTCACTAACGACCTCCTCATTGCATCTGATAATGGACTAGTTTCTGTACTTGTGCTTTTAGATCTTAGTGCAGCTTTTGATACTATTGATCATAATATTCTACTTGATAGATTAGAACACTATGTTGGACTTAATGGAACTTCGTTGCAGTGGTTTAGATCTTATTTATCTGATAGGTTCCAGTTTGTTCATGTAAATGATGAGTTTTCTCTCAGCTCAAAGCTTAGTCATGGAGTTCCACAGGGATCTGTGCTTGGCCCTACTCTTTTTAGTTTATATATGCTTCCATTAGGCAACATTATTAGAAAGCACTGTATACATTTTCACTGTTATGCAGATGACACACAATTATACCTGTCAATGAAGCCAGATGATACTAATCAATTAGCCAAGTTAGAAGCCTGTCTTAAGGAAATCAAAGTTTGGATGACTTGTAATTTCCTGCTATTAAATTCAGATAAGACTGAAGTCATTCTTGTTGGTCCAAAAAACCTTAGAAATTCCTTTCCAAATCAAACTTTCAGTTTGGATGCAGTTACTCTTTCTCTTAATAGCTCTGTGAGGAACCTTGGAGTTATTTTTGATCAGGATTTGTCCTTCAATTCACATATTAAATTTGTTTCTAAGACTGCCTTCTATCATTTGCGTAATATTGCCAAGATTAGGAGCATCTTGTCTCAGAGTGATGCTGAGAAGCTGATCCACGCTTTTGTTAGCTCGAGATTAGATTATTGTAATTCTTTATTATCAGGCTGTCCTAAAACATCTTTAAAAAGTCTTCAGCTGATCCAAAATGCTGCAGCAAGAGTTTTAACAGGTACTAGAAAGAGAGATCATATCTCTCCGGTTCTGGCCTCCCTTCATTGGCTTCCCATAGAGTTTAGAATTAAGTTTAAAATCCTTCTTCTTACTTACAAAGCCCTAAACAATCAGGCTCCTTTTTATTTAAAAGATCTGATACTACCGTATCATCCTAACAGAGCACTACGCTCCCAAAATGCAGGTTTACTTGTAATACCTAGAATCTCCAAAAGTACAATGGGAGGCAGAGCCTTCAGTTATCAAGCTCCTCTCCTGTGGAATCAGCTGCCAATCTGGATTCGGGAGTCAGACTCGATCTCTGTTTTTAAGAATAGGGCTAAAACCTACCTTTTTGATATAGCCTACAATTAGGGAGGGATCATGTGTTTTCTGAACCCTCCCTTAGTTATGCTGCTAATAGGTTTAGTCAGCCGGGGGACCTCCAGTAATGCACTGGGCCTCACTCCTTTCCTCACTCTCTATGAAATATTTTTTTTTTTTTGCTGGTCATTAACATTTGTTTGTTCTCTCCCATAGATTGAGTCCCCATCGTGCTGTTTGCTCTCTACATGTCTGTTCTTTTCTTCTTCTCTATCCCCTCACCCCCCAGCCAGTCGCAGCAGATGACTGCCCCTCCCTGAGCCTGGTTCTGCTGGAGGTTTCTTCCTGTTAAAAGGGAGTTTTTCCTCTCCACCGTCGCCAAGTGCTTGCTCACAGGGGATCGCCTGATTGCTGGGGTCTTTCTGCAACTGTGGGGGTCCTCCCTACAGTTGATAGTGCTATGAGATGACTGTTGTTGTGAAATGGCGCTATATAAATAAAGTTGAATTGAATTGAATTGAATTGAACTAGTCCCAAGGTCAACCTATGTACCAAGTTTGGTGGCCTTAGCCAGCCACAGACGGCACTGACTGCCCTACTCACGCCGCCTCGTCGTTGATTTGGGTAACTACTTGGCCATTTAAGAAACTTTTCCCATTCGACTACTCTGACATTCTTGTTGTATCCCAGACTAGCCTACATGCTACCGTAGACATCACACAAACAAATCACAGATGAGACAATACTACATAATGGCTATTTGATATGTGCCATGAAGTGGACAGGTGGGAATTACAGTTACAGTTAAGTTACCACAGATCACCCTTCATTTAATTTGTCAATGATTTTTCCATCAATGCCTAAAAAAAAAAAAAAAAAATCGGTCAGTGAAGGAATATTCGTTTTTTTAACTTCGGATGTCGTTAAGGCTTAAAATTAGGGTTTCGGCTGTTTACGTTAACGGCTTATAAGGCTTCACCTTCATTAATTCAACCTCTTAATCATGTTTATTGATGTCTTTTCAACAGCTTTTGTTATAACCCGAGCGTCGGTTCTGATCGCGCTCGGGTTAAAGTTATGTCTCGCTGCCGGCCTTGACAGCTGCGGGCGGTATTTTGGCCTCTCCGGGCTCTTATTGTGAAAGTGCTCGGAGGGGTTTCCGCCTGTCAACGGTCGGTCAGCTGTGTGTCATCTGTCGTCAGTACCTGGGTTATTTAAGCTGAGTGCTGGCGTCATTAAGACGCAGCAGTGTCTGATCGCATGGATCGTTAAACTGATCGTTATTCTGTTCACTCATCGTCACGGATGCCTGGACTATATTCACCTCGGCTGCTTAAGGGCTTGACCGTCTTTTCACCGGCACTAGTAAGTGAGCTGTATTAGCCTTATTCCCTCCGGTGTAATTTGTGCTGTAAGTCCCTGCTTAGCAGTCCGAGTGCAATTATTACCTAGCTTGTCTGTGTGTGACTGTTTCCTGCCCTGGACCTGTAGTGTGCTTTTTTGCCCTATGCTTCCTGTTCTGCAAGGACGCTGTCATCAGCTCAGCAGCTTGTGTAAACACCTTTTCACCGTAATAAAACTCACTAAAAACTCACTGGTGGACTTGTGTGCGTCTTATAGGTGGCTCGCGAGGGCCACCGTGACAGTACACTGCTGCCCAAACAGCGTTTTACGGTGACGCCATTTTGAGACGCTTTTTCACCAGTGTGTTGAGTTTTGGACGTTGTTTTCCCTGTCTGGGACCTGTGTATGTGAGGAATGCCGTCACCGAAGAGTCACGTGCTGACGTGTGTTTTGGAAGCGGTAGATGAGTTACTCATCTCCGCTTCCATGTTGGACTACGACCACGGCATACATTGGTACCTGGACGCCACCGAAGATGTGCTCCGTAATCTCTCTCCCTGCTTCGCCAACCACCCGGAAGTCGACGCTAGGAGGGAGGACATCGCCGCCCAATGCGAACTGTTCCTGATGATGGAGGAGGAACGCGGCATGGAGCAGGTGAAGAGGCACACCTGCTCTTCGCCTAGGGATCCATTTCGGGAGTTCGCACCATCTGGGGGCCGGCGAAGGCGTCGGCGTCACGGCCGGGCGCATCTTCGGCAAGCTCCAGCTCCGGATCCAGTTCCGGGCCGCCGGGATGACCCCCTCAACCAGCCAGCTGCTGAGAGTGAGCTGAGTCCTGTGCCGGTGGGCTCCGTCCTTGGATCCTGCTCCATCCAGCGAGCGAGGGAAGGAGCAACGCCCGCTACAGCTGACAACATCCTCCCCCCGGGAGACAGGCAAGTCCAAGTTCACTTTTCCAGTAATAATAGTGATCTGTCTTGTCTGACTCCTGGGAGTGAAGCTCAGGGTTCGCAGCTCCCTGAGTTTCTTTCCCCAGCTGTAGCCAGTTATATTAAACCTGCTGCCTCTGTGTCTCCTCCTGCGGAGCAGTCCTCGGCGTCAGTCCCACGCCGGCGAACGAGGGGGAGGCCTGCAGCTCTGGGAGATATCCCGGTCTTGCAGCCTTGTTTCGGACAGAGGAGGAGAATGGACTGCAGTGAGGAGCCAGAGCCGACGAGAGAGCGTCCCCAAGGTTCTTCAGGGATGCAGCCCGAGTCAGCAGGTCCAGGGTCCTCTGCCTCCACGCCATACGGGTTATTGGCATGGACGTCTGCGCATGAGGATCCAGCTGCAGAGACCATCAGGCCGGTTGTGGAACCCGACACAGCCGAGTGGGAGCCCGACGACAAGCGTCTTCCTGAACCTGGATCGGCAAAGTCCTGGACGGCTCCAGAGCCCGAGTGCAGGCAAGTGCTCTTTCTTGTTTTCCTGTATGGTGTGTTAGAGCATTTTTGCCTGCCTCATGGGGAGGCGAGTGAGGGGAAGCCGGCCGCTGCACCCGAGCTCGTCTCGCTGGGCTCTGGCGCTGCCGGTGGAACTGATCCCGGTTCTTCCTTGTGTTCTGAGCACCTCCACAGCGTTGCCGGTCCGGAGCCAATCAAGGTCACGGGACCGGGGGTTCCAGGTTCGGAGATGGAGGTCGTCGCCGGAGCAGTCCTGACCCAGTTGGGGTCCGACGTGTGGGCCGAGGTGACCCAGTCGGGGTCCGACGTGTGGGCCGTGGTGACCCAGTCGGGGTCCAACATGTGGGCCGTGGTGACCCGGTCGGGGTCCGACGCGTGGTCCGAGGAGACCCAGTCGGGGTCCAACGTGGGTGCAGCGGTGACCCAATCTGGGCCCGTCCTGACCCAGTCGGGGTCCGACATATGGGCCGAGGTGACCCAGTCGGGGTCCAACGTGGGTGCAGCGGTGACCCAATCGGGACCCGTCCTGACCCAGTCGGGGGCCGACGTTTGGGCAAAGGTGACCCAGTCGGGGTCCAACGTGGGTGCAGCAGTGACCCAATCGGGGCTCGTCCTGACCCAGTCGGGGTCCGACGTATGGGCCGAGGTGACCCAGTCGGGGTCCAACGTGGGTGCAGCGGTGACCCAATCTGGGTCCATCCTGACCCAATCGGGGTCCGACAAGGTCCAGCGCAGGTGCGGCTGCGACCCAATCAGGATTCGAGGGGGCCCAGGGTTTTGGTTGTCCCCCTCTCAGGAGCCACCAGCTGGGGGCCATTAGTGGGTTTTGTTTGACAGATCGGCGCTCTCCTGTTTTGTTGTTTTCAGGTGAGCAGCTGCACGCAATCCCTCCACAGTCCTGCTGGTTGTGGCATGCGGGTCGGCCACCCGAGGAACTGCTTGGAGCGTTCGGCATCTTGGGTTGGCCACCCAATATACTGTGTGTGTTACGGGGTGACCTGGTTCGGCCACCAGAGGACGTATTCCTGGGGGCATGGGACTGGGGCAGGCCACCTGACTGTTCATGTACTGTGGGTTTTTCTGTGGGCCCATTTGGTGCCAAATCTTGCCTTGTACATCTAGCAATTTTTGTTGTGTTTCCCAGTCGTAGTCTTAGTCTGGTCTGAGCAATTTTAGATTGCCTTTTGTTTCCAAAGTCTTAGTCTTAGTCAGGTCTGAGCAATTTTAGATTGCCTGTTGTGTTTCCAAGTCATAGTCTTAGTCAGGTCTGAGCAATTTTAGATTGCCTCTTGTTTTTTTTTGTAGCCAAAGTCATAGTCTTAGTTAAGTCCGAGCTATTTTTTTTTGATTACCTCTTTTCTTGTAAGTCATCGTCTTAGTCTAGTTCGAGCATTTTGTGTTTCCAAGTCATAGTCTTCGTCAGGTCTGAGCAATTTTAGTTTGCCTCTTGTTTTTTTTTTGTAGCCAAAGTCATAGTCTTAGTTAAGTCCGAGCTATTTTTTTTTGATTACCTCTTTTCTTGTAAGTCATCGTCTTAGTCTAGTTCGAGCATTTTTTGTTACCTTGTAAATCATTGTCTTTGTCTAGTCTGAGCAATTTGTGTTTGCCTCTTGTTACCTTGTGAGTCTTTGCCATAGTCAAGTTAGAGCATTTTTTGTCTCTTGTTTTTTTTTCCCTTGTGAGTCTCAGTCTTGTCATAGCCTTGTTTAGTCATGTGTTTTCTTTTGTCTTTGTTTTTTCTTGTTTTTTTTCCCCAAAGTCATGTATTTCCTGTATGGTTTTTTTTGTCTGGTCTTAGTCTTGTTTTTTTTTTTTTCCCTGAGTCATGTGTTTGTATGTATTTCTTGTTTTGGTCTTTGTCTTGTTTTTGTTGGTTGGTTTCTCTCCCTCCGTACCTGTCCCCCTACCTCCCACCCTGGGGGGGCGGGGGGGGGCAGGGTGGTCCCTTGGGGCGTCCGGAGTCCGCTCGTGGAGGGAGGGTACTGTTATGACCCGAGCGTCGGTTCTGATCGCGCTCGGGTTAAAGTTATGTCTCGCTGCCGGCCTTGACAGCTGCGGGCGGTATTTTGGCCTCTCCGGGCTCTTATTGTGAAAGTGCTCGGAGGGGTTTCCGCCTGTCAACGGTCGGTCAGCTGTGTGTCATCTGTCATCAGTACCTGGGTTATTTAAGCTGAGTGCTGGCGTCATTAAGACGCAGCAGTGTCTGATCGCATGGATCGTTAAACTGATCGTTATTCTGTTCACTCATCGTCACGGATGCCTGGACTATATTCACCTCGGCTGCTTAAGGGCTTGACCGTCTTTTCACCGGCACTAGTAAGTGAGCTGTATTAGCCTTATTCCCTCCGGTGTAATTTGTGCTGTAAGTCCCTGCTTAGCAGTCCGAGTGCAATTATTACCTAGCTTGTCTGTGTGTGACTGTTTCCTGCCCTGGACCTGTAGTGTGCTTTTTTGCCCTATGCTTCCTGTTCTGCAAGGACGCTGTCATCAGCTCAGCAGCTTGTGTAAACACCTTTTCACCGTAATAAAACTCACTAAAAACTCACTGGTGGACTTGTGTGCGTCTTATAGGTGGCTCGCGAGGGCCACCATGACAGCTTTAACAGAATTATCTGACAAACACCAGAAACAATCCAATAAATTGTATTTTTCAGAGAATAAAATTCTGGTAATTTTACTTTGCTGCATACTAATTAAGATTAATTAACATGTCAGTCTCAAAGTGCTGCCCATATCTCCTTTAAATATAGTGACCAGAGGCTCCATAAATATTAGGAAAGTGATTGTAAAACAGTCCAGGTTTTAAAATGGGTAGAATGCAGAGGGATGGCAGTGAAATAAAAGGCTTTGTGGGTATACTGAACATAAAAATGCACATACATTATGTTTCATACACAGCTTCTTATACATTGATGCATGCGAGTGGGGGCTGAGGGTGTCAGGGTTTTACGGTCTATGCATCCCTTCTCTTCAGTGACAACCTGATCCCTGCAAAACAAACACGGCTTCTCTGGCAGTGGCAGCACACACTCCACACGTCTGCCTCACTCCTCTTCATCTGCAAACTCTCAGAGAAAGACAAACAACGTGCTCCTCAGAAAATCCTTATAAAAGTACCAAAATAAACCAGAGAGCCTGAGGGCTGAATCGTATTCCATGCTACCGAGTCTGCAGCCACTGAGCATCCACACATATTTGCTGCTCTACAGTCCCTGTACTTTCCAGGGGCAAGTTGTCAAAATCCTTTTGGCTTTTGTTGAGCATTAAGCACACTTGAAGCGACCTCTGAGGGAAGAAGTAAAGAATCTGCAGCCTATGACCTCAAAACTTTAAATGCATTGTTCTATTTATGTGTTCTCAAATGCAGAATCCATCACTTTAAAGCTGCAGCAGCTCTCATTTTTAAGCTGGAAAAAAAAAAAACAGCGTGATATCTTAATTTCTTGCTAGTGACAAGCAAATGCAGACATAAGTTCCTCAGGGGCAATTTCTTTTCCTGCCTCTGCAAGCGTCAGAAGCCCGAGGAGTTCCGGAAACATGAGGAGAGGAAACAACAGCACACGTGCACTTGACTAAAGCGACTCATTATGCACGTCAAATAGCAAAAAACACACGCAGAGGGCATGTCGGGCTGACTTCAGATTAGCTTGAGGCATCACTTGACAAACTATCTTCCTGCAAATGCATCAGAAGGGAAAACAACTCAGAAAACACACTCACCCAAAAGACGGCGAGTGCTTTGTTTTTAAGGCAGGAGCTCTGTCCGATCAGTGCCTACAGGATTTCTGTATTCCTTGGAGTGGAGCAGACTCTCAGATGCGCAGATAAGTGATGGAGACTGTGCTTGTGAATGGCACTGAAGGCTCCACAATAGGAGACATTGTTTGTTCTGTGTGAGCGAGGCTGGGCTGCACTCCTCTCAGAGCAGGGCGGGGGTGAAGCTGAGGCTGAAAAGAAGACGACATCTGCAGCACCCAGAAACCCACTGGGAAGATCCCAGCCCACAACAGCCTTGACACAAAAACACATCTCTACATAAATAAGTCCTTGTGTAACAGTTCCCACACGCGTTCTGGTTTTAGCTCTGTGGATCGTCCTCGTGGAAATGTGGTGCAGCTTTTCACAGCAGGTATGCAAACACAGGTGCAACTAAAAGTAATTAGATGTGAACAAATTAAAGGGACTGTGAGGACTGTTCAGTACCACTGGATGCCGCCCTGGAGCTCCACTCCCAAACCCACACAAAGGTGAAGCGGCTACTCCAATTCTAGATGTGATACTGGAATTTAATTCTTCTCTACATGCTTTGGTTCATTTGATCCCACCGAGCGTTATTAGGACTAGGGGTGGGGAATCACCAGAGGCCTCACATACTGTATGATGCTATCACAATACTTGGGCTGCGAGTCAGTATTATCACGATCTTGTTCGCACAATATAATATTCAAGGTTCAAACAGTTGGGAGGGTTAAGAAGATCACGATAGTAACACTAACCAGTCAGTGCCGTGTCAGGCTGTAGCTCGGGTTGTTATGCAGTCTCATGGCATCGGGTGCAAAGGAACGCCTGAAGCGTTCAGTTTGTATATGGGTGGGATGATGCAATGGCTGTATGGGCTGCTGAATGACCAGTCCAGTTTACTGTTAATGGAGACCCCAAGGTTAACCGAGAAAAACACGTGCTGACATATATGGTACAAACGTGACAGTCACGAGCTATGACAAAATCTATATATGAGAAATATGATATTACATAAAACCAGTAGGTGATTTGAGGGAGGATGCCATCCCACTTGTTAGCAAAATGACCCAAAAGCCTCCCTCTTGTTAACCTGCCATCCCCCATCCCCATTCATAGGTGTAAATCCAAATCTAATTCTCAAACATTTTAAATAAATTTGGAATTTTTTTCTTATAAATTTGCAACTCTTTTCATAAATTTCCAACTTTTTCCTCAAAACATGGACTTTTTTCCTCAAAAATTTTCAACTTTTTTCCCCATAAAGTTGTGACTTTTCTTGTAAATGTTCAACTTTTTTTTCTAACAAACTTGCAACTTTTTCCTTTAAATATTCATGTTTTTTTCTCATAAATTTTTGACTTTTTCTCAGAAATGTAAAACTTTTCTCAATTTGTGTTTTTCTTGTAAATCTGCAATTTTTTCCTGTAAATTTTCCACTTTTTTCCCATAAATTTGCAACTTTTTCCTCTAAAAATGTTTTTTCCTCATAAATTTTCAACTTTTTTTCTAATGAATTTGTAACTTTTTCCTCAAAAAATTGACTTTTTCCTCAAATTTTTTTTACTTTTTCCTCATAAATTTGTGACTTTTTCTCAAAAATGCAAACTTTTTTTGCCTTAAGTTTGTAATTTTTTCTTGTAAATTGTCTAAACTATTTTTCATAGATTTGCAACTTTTTCCTCAAAAAATTGACTTTTTTGCTCAATTTTTTTCCTATAAATTTTCATCCTTTTGCTAATAAATTTGCATCTTTTTTACTGTAATTTTGCAACTTTTTCTGATAAATTTTCATTTTTTTTCCTAATAAATTTGCAACTTTAATTGTAAATTTGCAACTGTTTTCTGAAAAATTTGCCATTTTCCCCTGTACATTTTCAACTTTGTTCTCGTAAATTTGCAATGCTCATCTGGATGCTGGTTAAATGTTTATTCTGTGTAATAAAATTGTAAATTGTGATTTAAAAAAAATTAAACTTGCATCTTTTGTCATAACTTGTCATGTTTCGTCATTCTTGCAAATTTGTATCCAATTTACATTTATATATTTTTACCTCATGCTAAATTGGTGAATACCCCTCATCCCTTGTTAAAAAATAAAAAATCACCTATTGCATTAAACTACATCATTTTCCATAGATTTACTGTATATTGGAATTGTTTTCACAGTCTGATGAGTTTCTCCTGTTGGCATTTAGAAACACTCCATGCAGAAACATTTCCACACTGACTTAATATTTCAGACTCTTACAGTATGAAGGTGTTGTACAACTACAAAAGTCTTAAAATCCAGGAGATAATTTTTATTACATATGCATAGTAGAATATAGAAATAAAAAAATGCAATAATTGCTACCTTATCTTGACTTTGCCATTGGGCCTCCTTGAAACTTTGAGGCCCTCCATCTATGGTGCTCACAGAATCAATTATCCACCTTAATTGCCGCTGAAATGAATTCATGGAGTAACTCTGGATCATCTTGGGTAATTAACGTGTCCTTAACAGTGTCAAAGAGAAAATTATAGAATGCACACTGTAGCGCCTCATCAGCTGAGTCGGAAACTTAAAAGCAAGTTCTGAATGAACACAGAAACCCAGCAGACAAACCAGTACGTCATTCACAACTTTATTTCTATCCATTAGTTGGATACCCAGAAGTCTTGCTGTCACCATACTGGCTGGTGCGCGTGCACGCGCACACACACACACACACACACACGCACACAGACTCTACAGCATTTTGTCAAATCTGCCTCTCTGCACAGAAACAGCTTGAAAATAAACCAGCTCATCAATCACCAATTAACCTAACATGGATGTTTTTGGACTGTGGGAAGAAACTGGAGCAGCAGGAGCAAACCCAGTCAAGCAAGGGAGAACAGTACTAACCACTTTACTGCTGTCCTGTGTAAGGCAAGCATTAGGATCCTCACTGGTGTTTTGTTCCAGTCACAGGGACGTGCAGCAGAAATTGTGCTGCTTCCAGTCATGTCACGTAACACCAAACAACACTGGTACTGAAAATTCCTGAAGAAATTTTCACGAGTATCTCGGTGCCTGATAAAAGTGTGATGATGAGCACTGGTATTTCAGCTTAGAGATCAGGAGGAAAATAGTTAAATGATATGAATGCATGTAAAAAAAAAAAACCTGTGCTGCCACGTTGACTGATATAATTTGGAGGACAAGTCTCAACCCATGGTGCCACACAAGTAGTGCTGTTCAACCAGGTCTGCCCAATAAAAATAAATGATGAGCACAAGAGAAAAAAAAATATTCCTCCTCCAGGGTTATTGGGAGAAACAAAAAAGGACAAGTAAAGAAAAAAAAATATTAAAGCTCAAGTTGAGCAGCTGCCACTCGGGCGGCTCTTCAGTCAGTGTCAGACTTTAGTAAGAAAAACTATTCCCACTAAAGAAGAGATAGATATGGAATTCTGGCTTTGAATGAATTTCTGATAAACATGTTTGTAGATGAACTACTTTTGACTTTTTATGTTAATTTAAATACTTTCTGAAGCTTCTATATAATATTCTGGATCTGATCTCGGCCTACGGCACTCAGCCTTCATAAAAATGATTTTTTCTGTATCACACAAGGAGTGTGGGGAAGAGGAATTAAAAAAGCAGCGAGAGCGAAGGGGAAACTGAGGGCTGTGAAAAACATCTTGCTACACTACAGTGTGAAGGACATCAGCGATAAGTTTGGTTCAACGCTGGCACCACAGCAGTTCCTCTTTGAACTGGAGCGATGATGCTTGAACTCTGCCTGAACTGCATGATGAAGCATTTTTACAGCAAAACAAACCACTGACATCTTAGAAGTGCAGTAATTTAGATTTTACACTTTTATTAACAACTGGTTGAGCGCTGTCAGCTACTGACCCCTCTGACTGCATTTCTGTTGATTCTGAGACTCTAGTTTACAAAGCTGGCCCCGCCCATTTTTCTAAGCCCTCCTCTGGAAACCTTTGGCCTGCCTCTCTTAATTGGCATTTACCCACTACAAACACATGCTGTAGATTTTCTTTATATCAATAAATGCCCCTCTGGCTAACAAATAAGGTATGCTGTCAAAGATGCCTTTTCTGGGTATTTATTCTTGATTAAAAGGAAAATTTCATGCAGCAGTCCGGCAGAAATTTTCACAGTCAAAATGGTGTGGGCAGGTTTTATACCCCACAACAAATAAAGATAACATGTTATGAGAACGTTCTGTGGAAGTACGGAGCCTTGCTGTCTCCTGGAACTGACCTTGATAAGGCTAGAGTCTCAGAGCGCATTCACATGGCCACTGTTTGGTCTGGACTAAAAGACCAAAGTGTGTATTCCATGGATAGTTCGGTTCGTTTGAAAAGGGGGGGGTCTCGGTTCGCTTGCAAACGCAGTCTGGTGCGCTTCACTTGCTGTGTGAATGGAAACGGAGTATCCAGCGGACCAAAGGGCGGACGTGCCCCTCTGTGTTTGTGTAACCACAGCAACACACAGTGAGAAGAGAAAGTAGCATTTACTATAAAGGTGCCTTCATATCAAACGCAAACGGGCAAATTTTTCACGCAGCACGATTACATTATAACTCAATGTAAATATATGAAAAAACATTAATTCACCGTCTGGGTGAGATGCAGACAGGTGAAGTTCCCACTCACCTGAAAAAGCTGTCCCTGTTGAAAACTTGATGTGTGTTTCCTGGCAGCACGTCCATGGTAGGAATCCATGGGTAAATAAATCCAACATCCCGATTCAGCTGAAGAGCTCCTGGTTCTTCAGCCTCCTTTTTGGGTAGAAAATAAAGTCAACCGCGCGGATCCAAGAAATAGTGTTACCGGAGAAAACTGAGGAGAAAAGTTTGAAAAAAATGTACTTGGACTTGGAGGAGTGAGGAGTGAGACGCAGGCTCTGACAGACATTTGGTCTGAGGACCAGATTTCTCAGCTGCTTGTGGCTACACACAAGAACACCAATGTTTTTAAAACGTTTAGCGGCATGATGGTGGCACGGAGGGTTTACACAGACAGCGGAGCTTTTCACTTTTATTAGTTTGTGGCGCATAAAGACCTTACTGAAGGGAATGGTGTTAAGCTGAGAATTGCTCGCTTGCTGAGAATTGCATCCCATCGTCGAATAAACATAATTTAATTTACAAACGGTAAAAGCAATTTTTGCTTCTAAAAATGCACAAATGGTTACAAGCCTGGCTGTAGTGTTATAGTTTTGGTGCATGGGATGCAATTCTTGGCAAGCGAGCAATTCTCGGCATAACACCGGTCCTGGCCAACTGATGAGCAGGAGTTCTCTTCTTTGCTGAGATTTTTTCTTCCTGGTCAGTGGTGGCTTCGGCTACAGTGCCACAAACAAGCAGTTGTTGTAAATGCATGACGTTGTCCAAGCAGTTTGGTCCGCTTGAGTGAAGTGCTGTATGAATGCAAACCAAACCAAATGAAGGTGTGAAAATTCTCGCCATCCCCCGCCAAGTCGAACCAAGACTCACGGACTATCCTGGTGTGAATACAGCCTCAGTGTCTAAGGAAGAAACATAATAACAGGGACACGGTATAATTTTAATAGATAAAATAACCACTACATGGCTTCTACTGACTCTGCAAATCACACTGAAACGTATATCTTACTCCCAGCTATTATGTTATTATTAAATTATGTGCACAGTGTTCTGCAGCTATTGTTTGTTAGCCAGGATAGCATCACATTATTCAGTTTGTCTCCTATTAAACATTTAATGCTCTGGCTCCAATGAACCCATGAATAAAAGCAAAACTTATATCTTATTTCCAGTTGTGATCTAGTTTATTTTATTATTAATTTATGTACACAACGCAGTGTGGCTGATGCAGTCAGCATACTTAATCCAGCCTAATTTGACCTAGCATAGCCATCATGTTGTTTATGCCATTTACCCAATTAAAATAACAATGCATAAGCTGTAATGAACCTGTAAAACAAATGGAAAAAAATATATGTTAATCCTAGGTTTATGTGGCTTCTTTCATTAATGACTTGCATTCAGTTATTGCTGTTAGCGGGCAGATTTGCTCTCGAGGTTCAACCTTAGTGCAACGCAAATTAGGGTGTGCCTCAAAAGGACTTCCGGGCTAAGTCAGATTTTTGGCTGCTAAGGCAGGGTGAACTATGTATAATCCAAGATCACGTTGTGGCATTCCTAAAGTGAGAATCCCCCCACGCTTGGTTCAGTAGGACTGTCTATTGCGGTCAAAATGATGCTTTATTTCTTCCGTTTGTGAAAAGATGATCCTGAGATTGGTTCTGTATGTGTTAGCATTCTGTAACCACTAGCACTTGAGCTAGCTAGTAGCCAGCTTTTCTGATACAAACTGACATGATGTCTGTGATGTCAGCTGGCTACAGACCATGTAAGGAATAGCAACGCACCATCTGAAGTACATGGAGCCCCGGCGGCAGCAGCCGGTCAGACGGTAAGAACGGGCCTCTGTGCCACAGTGAACCTGCTCTCAGAGGCTTTTCTGATGGGTGCCCTTTCTGCTCTGCTCGCTGGAGGCTGCAAAGGAACCACAGGAAAGCTGGGACAGGGGACCCTTAATCAGCAAAAGCCAACCCAAAAGTGTGGGGAGCTGGTTCGCTATTAGCATAGACTTTAGCATGGCTAGCAGAGAACTGAAAGACGAAGGAGGAGATGGAGACGGCTGGTGTTAGGAGGTGTGGCCAAGCTACGGCTCTGCTTTGGTTTGAAAGCCAACACAACTCATCAAATTGCAGCTTTCTGTCAGATAACACACCACTTGTTACTACTAACTAACTAACTAACTAACCTGCACCTATATAGCGCTTTTTCTAGTCACAAAGACGACTCAAAGCGCATACTACAAATGCCTTGGCTTCTCATGTTTATTTCTTCTTTTTTAGCATTGGAAAACACACAAAAAAATGCAAGGAAAACAAAAAACAAAACAAATCTCAGACATTTCATACAAAACCACCAAAAATGGACTTCCGGTGCAAACAAGATCAATAAACATCAGCATACCAAAGAATTCTTAACTGCAACAATTTTCTGGTAGAAGTGGTGCACTCTCTGACGGAAATGCAGCTGTGCTAGCATTTTTTAGCCGTGACCATAAAGTTCTCATATAGCTGGATAAATTTTGTTGGAAAAATGTAACCACCCACTAAAATGTGCTATAGCTATAACAATCTGTAGAATTTAATTCTAATAAGCAACTGAATTTGAGCTAGAAAATGACATTTGTTGATATTTGAGGTTTTGATCTTTTGGCTACTTGACGTCTGCTCCTTGTCTTTACATCACTACACACCTGGACACAAACCACTGAGGAAAAAAGAAAGTCAACCAACTGGATCAAAGAGTCGTAAAAAAAACAGAACACACAGCCAAAGTGAAGCTCTCTAGGGAACTCCTGCTCTGTGACCCAACATGGTTCTGATGTGGTGAAGTGGGTGTAGGTCAACGGTCTGCCGGTGCGACCTACAGCTCAGCGACTTCTGTCGACAGCCCTGAGTCACAGAAATGAGCAGCAACCTGCCAGTAGTCAACACAGGCTCACCACTGCTGCTGCACACACAGAGAAAGACGTTGAATGTAAGGGCAGGTCTAAAAACAAGGTGACCTTTCATCCTGCCTCCAGAAGACCCAACATCCCCGTGTGTGTCGGTGGGAGAAATACATTCGTGCCTCATAATGCACAGCCTGGTTTCAGAGAGTAAGGCCAGCTACGCACAGTTTTTTTTTGTTTTCTGTGCGAGAGTGGTGGAGAGTGGTGGAGAGTGGTGGAGACTGCTGGCGACGCTTTCTGGAGGAATCTATGAGGAACATCACTCTATCATCACTCTATCATCACCTGTCCACACACCAGAGCTCCTCACAAGATACCTCACCAGGGAGTCAGAAGCTCCTTTTAAGTTTGCTAAGCAGCATTTTGACAAGCCTATGAAGGAGACTGTAGTGGTTAACTACTACTACACCAGGGGTCAGCCACCTCTGCTATGAAGAGTCATTTTAAACAATTTTTGTTAAAAAAAAACCCTGCATGGAGCAACAAAATATTTGAGCCTTAAAAAAAGAGGTAAAAGAGCCAAAAAAATTTGCAACATTGTTGTAAATTTGGCAGATGATACAACTTTCTTTTATCCAGGGGAGAAACTAACATAGGTGATGGAGGTGGTAGAAAAAGAATTCATACAAATAAAAAGGTGGTTAGACTTGAACAAATTATCATTAAATTTAAACAAGGCGCACTTTATGATATTTTCCAAGAGAAACATAGATGCAAATGTCTCTCCCTCATTATAAATGCTATTGAGATTGATAGAGTTCAAATCAAGTTTTTGGGAGTCACTGTAGATGAAAATTTATAATGGAAATCACATAAATAACAAAGACTAAATTATCAAGAACAATTGCTATACTACATAAAATGAAGGACCTGGTAAATAACCAAGCACTGCTGATGATATACTAATCTATGATAGTTCCATATTGCACCTACTGTGTCGACGTCTGGGGAAATGCAAGAAAAACAGTAACACGATCTGTTTTTATTCTACAAGAGAGCCATAAGAATAATCAGTAGAAAGAAATATAAAACCAACAGACCCTCTATTTTATCAACTAAAACTAATAAAATTTCATGAATTAGTTGAATACTGCATTTTGCAAATTACGTTCAAAGCAAATAAAAATACATTACCAAACAATATTCAAAGGAGATTTGAAAAAAGAGAAAGCCACTCTAACTTAAAAGGAACAGAGATCTTTAAAAAAACAAGGTTTAGGACCAGATTGAGGGGGCACTGTGTGTCTGTGAAAGCACTGCAGCATTTGTTTCATTTGTGTTACTTCTTTTTAAATTGTATATAGTATTATTTGTATATTATGTGATGGTAACAGTAGAATTAAGATAAAAGGGGCAGATTTTATAAGCTTTTTTTTCTTCTTTCTGCTCCCTTTCATTCTTTCAGTTTATGGACATTTTGTTGTTTTATTGAATGAAATAAAAGTTATAACTAAAATAAACTAAATTTGCACCTTTTAAATTAATTTACAACTTTCTAAAGGTAGATTTGCTATTTTTCACTTAAATTTACAACTAATCTCATATATTTGAGGCTTTTTTCCTCTGGACTCTGAATATGAAATAAATTTGCAACTCATTTCCTGAAAAACTATTTTTCCCTTTCTTCTAAATTTAAACTGTTTATTTAAAAAAATATGAGATTTAAAATTAGTTTGTTTAGAGCAGGGGTTGGCAACCTGTACTTCACAAAGAGCCACTGTGAGTGATTTTTGTATAAAAAAATCCGCATGGAGCCACAAAAATATCTGAGCCTAAAAACTGAGGTAAAACAAGAGTTACAACTACAATCTGGCTTGACAACATCAGCTTTTTTTTTCCCACAATATTTTTTATTGAACCTTTTTTTACAAACATAGCACAAACACTCAGACACTAACACAAAAGTAATTTAAAAATTAAAAAGAACAATAACAGCAACAACAACAAAATGTGTAATAAAAACAACAACAGCAACTAACAAACACATGTCAACAACAATGCTCCTCTGTTTAGTCTAGGTAATCTATTACATAAGAATACATAATACACATTCACCAGCTTGGAATTTGCAAGGTCCACACATATTATTCACCTTCTTCTTCAGATGTTATGTTTAAATTCTTTACATAATCAATGAAAGGTCTCCATATATTCTCAAACACATTTTCCTTTGACTTCAGTATATATGTTATTCTTTCTAGTGGAAGGTTTGTTAACATCTGTCTTAACCACTGAGGCACATCTGGTCTATGAGTCTTTTTCCACAGTAGTGCAATACATTTTTTGGCATTAAGCAAACCGAGGTCTATGAATACTCCTTCACTCTTATTAAAGTTATGTTTTTCTGGACACAGACCCAACAAAAACAGTTTAGGGTTCAATGTGAATTGTTTTGAAATTATTTTTTCAATTGTTACCCTCACCTCTTCCCAAAACATTCTGATTTTTCTACATTCCCATAAACAGTGAAATAGGGTTCCTTTACTTTCCATACATTTTGTGCATGTATCTGGTATGTTTTTGTTATATCTATTCAATTCCACTGGTGTAACATACATCCGCATTAACCATTTAAAATGTTAAGACGTACATTTAAGACGTACATTTATTGATTTGGTTTGAGCTTCTGCACAAGCCATTTCCCATTGTTCCTCTGAAATTTCAGTTTGCAGGTCTTCTTTCCAGTCATTCAGTCTTTTCTGTGAGTTTTCACTTGAGAATAGTGTCAATGAGTTGTAAAACTCTGAAATAATACCCTTTCTCTTACTATCTTTCATCAAAATTTTTTCCAAAAATGAATAAGTAGGTCGGATGAGAGCATTATTTTGATTTGATCGAATAAAATTTCTAAGCTGAAGATGTTTAAAAAAGTGTGTTCTATTAAGATTGAATTTAATCCTCAGTTCTTCAAAAGACATTATGTTATCTGAGTGTGACAAATATAAGTCTTGAATCTTTTGAATCCCTTTTAAATTCCATATTTTAAATACAGTATCTGCTCTCCCTGGTGTAAAATATTGATTACTCCATATTGGGCTAAATTGTGACAGTGAGTGTGGTTCTTTTAAATATTTTTTGGTTTCACACCATATTTTGATCATGTGCTTTACAATTGGATTTTTAACTTGTTTCTGTAATTTTTTAGCCGAGTCTGAGTATATGAATAAGGGAAGAGGTAAAGGTAAATTGTACGATTCCATTTCAGTCCAGTGAGGAAGATCCTTTGATGAAAAATAATATGTCATAGACCTCAGTTGTGCTGACCAGTAATACAACATAAAGTTTGGACATTTCAGACCTCCACGATCAAATGGTAAATATAGTAAGGACAAACGTAATCTAGCCTTCCTATTGTTCCATATAAATTCCACTAACTTTTTTTTAATTCTTGAGAATAGATCTGAAGGTGGTGGTAAAGGAATGTTTTGAAATAAATAAAGTATTTTTGGTAAGATATTAGTTTTAAGTATATTAATTCTCCCGATCATCGACATTGGTAGTGACATCCATCTTTGAAGTAACTCATTAATATCTGTCATTAAGGCTTCATAGTTGGCATTGGCGACTGATTCTAGCTTAGGCAAAATTTGAATTCCTAAATATTTAAACTGATTTACAACATTGAATTGGTTTACCTCAGGAGCTGGATGATTTCTCTGGGTCTCATTTAACATTAATATTGAAGATTTTGTTTTGTTTATTTTATATCCTGATATATCCCCAAAGATCTTTACTAAATTTAACAAGGTCAGAATTGATTTTTTAAAATTCGACATAAACAAAATTATGTCATCGGCATACAGGGAGATTTTATGTTCTGTTGGTCCTACTTTAATTCCATATATTTGTGGATGTAAACGTACTGCCATCACTAAAAGTTCAATTGCCATAGTAAACAATAAAGGTGAAAGTGGACAGCCTTGTCGACATCCTCTATTGATTTTTATTGATTTTGAGATATTGCTGTTTGTTAGGATTTCTGCTGTAGCATTATTGTATATTATCTGGACCCATTTTATGAAATTATTTCCAAGTCCAAACCTTTGTAGGACTTCAAAAAGATAGGGCCATTCGACCCTATCAAAGGCCTTTTCGGCGTCCAATGATAGGAGAGCTGTATCCGGTGCTTCTTTATTGGAATAAATAATATTAAATAGTCTTCTTACATTATGGAAGCCTTGTCTTCCCATTATAAAGCCATTCTGATCTCGGTTAATAATATTTGGTAATATTCCTTGTAGTCGTTTTGCTAAAATTTTACAGATTATTTTAAGATCAGCATTTAATAGGCTTATTGGTCTCATGTTTTCACATTTATTAGGGGGTTTACCTGGTTTTGGCAACAGTATAATTAAGGCATTATTCATGTATGGTGGTAAATTACCATTTTGAAATGCTTCTAAAACCATTTCCAACAGTAGTTTTATTAATTTATTCTTAAATTTTTTATAGAGGTCAACTGGAAGACCATCTGGTCCTGCTCTTTTTCCTGATTTCATATTATCAATGGCTTGCCCAACTTTTTCTTGACTAATTTTAGACTCCAGTATCTCCCTGTTTTCATTTGAAATACATGGTATAGATAATCCACCCAAAAACCCATTTAGTTTTGTTAAGTCAGTTTCATTTTTTGTATCATAGTTTTTCATAATAATCTCTAAAGGCACTATTAATTTCTAAAGGATCTATAACTACCTGTCCATTACTTATAATACTGGTAATTGGTGTTTTAGATTCTAATTGTTTAATCTGCCATGCCAATAATTTTCCTGATTTTTCACCTTGTTCATAAAAAGTTTGTTTCAATCTTAGAAGACTCGAGGCAGCGCTATTCGCTGATTTTTTGTCATATTCAGCTCTCGGAATCAGTAATTCGTACTCTAACTTTGGGTCACTTCCTGCATACACCTTTTCTTGAAGAATTTTTATTTTACGTTCCAATTGGACTCTCTCCTCTCAGGTCTTCTTAGATTTTGAACCTGTATAACTAATAATATGCCCCCTAATAAAAGCTTTGAAAGCCTCCCACTTTATACATGCCGTTGTTTGTGTAGTATTGATATCAAAGAACTCATCTATCTGTTTTTCTATGTACTTAACAAATTCCTCATCCTGAAGCCATTTATGCTGAAAATGCCACCTACCTGGATCCTTTGTCAATTTCTTGTCTACATATATTAGACAGCAGGGTGCATGATCAGAGATCACAATGTTATCATAGAAACAGTTTTGAATCTTGGACCTATTCTGCAGAGATCAAAAAGTAGTCAATACGTGAGAATGTCTTATAGGTATTAGATGTCACGCCGCGCCATTCATCAGCGGCGCCACCTGCTCACGCACCTGACAATCATCAGCGGCGAGGGATAAAGGCCGTCTCGCCCGGAGGCTCGGCCTGAAGCCGTCAGACTTCGTCCCTCACCGTTGTGAGCATACTTCCCTTCAGCGTAACCATTGTTGTAAGAAGATCACTTACCTCTTCTCTTCAGTCTTCTCCCCTGTGCACAGGTGGATTTCCCAGCGGCGGACATCTCCTCTCCATCGCCCAATCCTCGCTGCTGCACGGAGCTCCCCAGGTGGCTGTCTTCCGGGCCTCACCCCCTTGTTGTGCCAGCTGTCCTGACCCACCAAGTAAGTCCTTCTCTCGCCATACATTCCTCCTGTGTTGGTGTATGCCCGTCACTCTCTCCCTGTGCTCTCTCCATAGGGTTGCTCGGCTGTACGGTCACCTGCCTCTGTGCCTGGAGCTGACACCATCACCAGCACATTTACATCCCGCAGACACGCACTCATTCTCCCCTGCTGTTAATAAACTCTTTGAACTACTCTAAGCCTGTGTGTGTGCGTCTCCTGAGCCGTGCGTTATGTCAGTACGGCTTCAGCAGAGCGGCTCGGCGGACGGCGGGCTCGCACACCGGCTTACTACTCTCGAGGCTAGAGTGGATCAAATTGCTTATCAACAGCAGGTCATCCTAAATCAATTAGTAATTATCACTGGCCGATTGGACCGCCTGGACCCCCAGCAGCCGTTCCCCCCGGCTCCTCAGGGTGGCGCAGCTCCTGCTGTTCCGGTGGCCGTCCAGCCAGCTCCAGTGGCACCGGCCCGACTCACACCTATTCCGACCCCCGCTCGCTTTAGCGGAAAGCTCGGCGGAGCGCGGGGGTTTGTGATGCAGTGTGAGTCCGTGTTTGACCGTGTGCCCGGAGACTTTCCCTCAGATCACAGTCGAATCGGCTACATAGGGAACCTCCTGGAGGGGCGCGCTCTAACTTGGGCCTACGCTATCATGGCGAGACCCAGTTATGCCACCCTCACCTATGCCGAGTTCGTGAGGCGCTTCCTGGAGGTGTTCGATCATTCTCGTTCCGAGGCGGTCCAGGTCGATCGGCTTCTCGCTCTCCAGCAGGGAAACCGGTCGGCCGCGGATTATGCCATCGAGTACCGGGTAGCGGCGGAGGAATTGGGCTGGGAGGAGCGCTCCCTCTGCGGCCTGTTTCTCCGCAGCCTCAATAGTGATCTAAGGGATGAACTGGCTGGACGGGATATCCCCGGAACGTTAGCGGAGCTAACCTCACTGGCTATCAGCTTGGACAACAGGCTGCGCGAGCGCTCCTCAGGACGGAAGCCGTCTGCTTCTCGCCCTCGGGGAGTCCCGCTACGCCTGCCCCAAGCTCGCCCCCTGGCGACGCCGCCACCATCGTGCCCCGAGGAGTCGGAGCCGATGGTGACGGGCTGGGCAAAGCTCTCCTCGGCAGAGAGACAGCGCCGCCGTGAGTTGGGTCTCTGCATGTATTGCGGAGACAGTCAACACACGATAGAGCTTTGCCCACAAAGGCCAAACGGCGGGGTCCGCGAGTCACTGTAGGGGGCCTCGCGGACGTCAATCGGCAAAGTCCCCTCACTCAATTAAAGCTGCCCATCCGTTTTTGCCACAACCCCACTGGGCACCTCACCCACGCACTGGTGGATTCGGGCGCAGAGGGCAGCTTCATTTCACAAGGCCTGGCAACCCGATTGGGCATCCGCTGTCGGGCATTAAAACACCCCATCTCCCTGGTCCATCTCTCCCGTGCCTCCCTTGGGAGAGTTTCTCACCAAACCCTGCCCGTCCCAGTCATCATCTCAGGGAACCACCGGGAGGAGATGGTATTTTACGTCCTGCCCAACTCTGTGTCGCCCGTCATCCTGGGGTATCCCTGGCTACGCCTCCACAACCCTGTCCTGGACTGGAGGTCCGCTGGGGTATCGGCATGGAGTACCTTCTGCTTGGGCACCTGCCTTCAGTCCGCTGCCTGCTCCCCATCCGCGGCTCCCCCTGTGGCGGATACAGCACCTCCGGACCTGTCACTGGTGCCTCCAGAATTTCACGACCTGGGTATGGTATTTAGCAAATCGAAAGCTATGTCTCTTCCCCCGCATCGACCATATGACTGTGCCATCAACCTCCGCCAGGGGGCTCCCCTGCCATCTGGTCGGCTCTACAGCCTGTCGGCGCCGGAGAAGGATACCATGAATACATACCTGAAGGAATCTCTGAGCGCTGGGATTATTCGCCCATCGTCGTCACCCGTGGGGGCAGGGTTTTTCTTTGTCGGGAAAAAGGACGGATCCCTCCGCCCCTGCATAGACTACCGAGCGCTGAATGACATCACTGAGAGGGACCGTTACACCCTGCCCCTCATGGACACTGCCTTTCACTCCCTCCAGGGGGCGACCTGGTTTACCAAGCTGGATTTACGCAGCGCTTACCACCTCGTCCGGATCCGGGAGGGAGATGAATGGAAGACAGCCTTCCGTACCCCGAACGGCCACTTTGAGTATCTCGTCATGCCGTTCGGGCTGACCAACGCTCCTGCCGTCTTTCAGCGCCTCATTAATGACGTCCTCCGGGATTTCATCGGCCTTTTTGTGTTCGTCTACCTGGATGACATCCTTATCTTCTCCAGGTCCAGGGACGAGCACCAGGTCCATGTGAGGCGGGTCCTCCAAAGACTGCTGGAGAATCGTCTGTACGTGAAGGCTGAGAAATGCGAATTCTACGCTAGGACCACATCCTTCCTGGGATTCATCATCGCTCAAGATCAGGTGCTCCCAGACCCAGAGAAGGTGAAGGCGGTGGTGGAGTGGCCTACTCCCGCATCCCGGAAGCAGGTGCAACAGTTTGTTGGCTTCGCCAATTTTTACCGCCGCTTTGTCCCAAATTTCAGCTCGATCGTCGGACCGCTGACCCGCCTCACGTCCCCGAAGGTCCCGTTCCGGTGGACTGAAGAGGTCGCTGCTGCCTTTAGGGCGCTGAAGGCGGAGTTCTCCTCCTCCCGGGTCCTTCGCCAGGTCGACCCCGCGCTGCAGTGCATTGTGGAGGTGGACGCATCGGACACGGGAGTGGGAGCAGTGTTATCCCAGCGGTCACCTGACGATGGCACCAAACGGCCGTGCGCCTTCTTCTCCCGGCGCCTGTCCCCGGCGGAGAGGAACTACGATGTGGGGGACAGAGAGCTCCTGGCCATTAAACTCGCCTTACAGGAGTGGCGCCACTGGCTAGAGGGGGCGGACCTGCCGTTTGTGGTCCTGACGGACCACAAGAACTTAGAGTATTTACGATCTGCCAAGCGCCTGAATGCCCGCCAGGCGCGCTGGTCTTTGTTCTTCGCCAGGTTCCGCTTCTCGATCACCTTCAGGCCGGGCTCCAAAAACGGCCTGCCTGACGCCCTCTCTAGGCAGTTCACCCCCGTGGAGGCTGAGGAGACGCCCCACACTATCCTGCCCAGGTCGTGCGTCCTCGGTGCCATCTCTTGGGACATTGAAGACAAGATCCGGAAGGCGCAGGAGGTGGAACCTGATCCTGGCGGCGGACCGGAGGGAAGACTGTTCGTCCCATCTGCGGTCCGAGGAGAGGTCATCCACTGGCTCCACACCTCCCGGCTCACCTGTCATCCCGGCACCTCTCGGATGATCAGCCTCCTCCAGCGGTCCTTTTGGTGGCCAGGCCTGCGGAGGGATGCAGCCCGCTACGCCCGGGCTTGCCCAATCTGTGCCACCAGCAAGTCGGGAAATGCCCCCCCAGCGGGTCTGCTCCAGCCTCTGCCCGTCCCCGGCAGGCCCTGGTCGCACATCGCACTGGACTTCGTCACCGGACTCCCCGTTTCCAACTCCTTTGACACCGTCCTGACCATTGTGGACCGTTTCTCCAAGGCGGCGCACTTCGTTCCCCTGCGAGGTCTCCCTACTGCCCTGGAGACGGCGGGCCTCCTCGTCCAACACGTGGTCAGGCTGCACGGGATTCCGGTGGACGTGGTCTCGGACCGGGGCCCCCAATTTTCGTCCGAGGTTTGGAGATCCTTCTGTAACGCCATCGGAGCCAAGGTGAGCCTCTCCTCCGGCCATCACCCCCAGTCTAACGGGCAGTGTGAGAGGACCAATCAGGAGCTGGAGGCTGCGCTCCGCTGTGTTACCAGATCCAAGCCGACGTCCTGGAGCAACCATCTCGCCTGGGTGGAGTATGCCCACAACACCGCCCGCTCTTCTGCAACGGGGATGTCCCCCTTCAAGGCGTCCCTGGGTTACGACCCCCCGCTGTTTCCAGCGCAGGAGAACGAGGTGACTGTCCCCTCCGTTAGGGCGCACCTTAGGCAGTTCCGCTCCACCTGGGCTGCCGCGCGTCATGCGCTTTTACGCACAGCGGAGCGCAACAGGACCGTGGCGGACCGGCACAGAAGACCTGCCCCGGCGTACAGAGTTGGGCAACTCGTGTATGTGTCTACCCAGGACGTCACGTTAAAAGGCGAGAGGAGGAAGCTGGCACAGCGTTTCATGGGTCCCTTTCCCATCACCCGGATCATCAACCCGGTGGCTGTGCGGGTGGCTATTCCCCCCTCCCTCCGCATCCATTCCACTTTTCATGTGTCGAAGGTGAAACTGGCAGTCACTGACCCCCTTTGCCCTCCTCCTGCAGCGCAACCCGCGCCCCGGATGATTGGTGGCCATCCGGCCTGGTCCGTCTCCTCCATCCTGGACTCCCGGCGCCGAGGTCGTGGGTTGCAATACTTGGTGGACTGGGAGGGCTATGGGCCCGAGCATCGACAATGGGTGCCCCCGTCGTTTGTGTTGGACCCATCGCTCATCGCGGACTTCCACCGAGCGCACCCGGATAAGCCATCGCCAGGAGGCGCTGCTAGAGGGGGGAGTACTGTCACGCCGCGCCATTCATCAGCGGCGCCACCTGCTCACGCACCTGACAATCATCAGCGGCGAGGGATAAAGGCCGTCTCGCCCGGAGGCTCGGCCTGAAGCCGTCAGACTTCGTCCCTCACCGTTGTGAGCATACTTCCCTTCAGCGTCACCATTGTTGTAAGAAGATCACTTACCTCTTCTCTTCAGTCTTCTCCCCTGTGCACAGGTGGATTTCCCAGCGGCGGACATCTCCTCTCCATCGCCCAATCCTCGCTGCTGCACGGAGCTCCCCAGGTGGCTGTCTTCCGGGCCTCACCCCCTTGTTGTGCCAGCTGTCCTGACCCACCAAGTAAGTCCTTCTCTCGCCATACATTCCTCCTGTGTTGGTGTATGCCCGTCACTCTCTCCCTGTGCTCTCTCCATAGGGTTGCTCGGCTGTACGGTCACCTGCCTCTGTGCCTGGAGCTGACACCATCACCAGCACATTTACATCCCGCAGACACGCACTCATTCTCCCCTGCTGTTAATAAACTCTTTGAACTACTCTAAGCCTGTGTGTGTGCGTCTCCTGAGCCGTGCGTTATGTCATTAGAATAACAAGAATAGGCTTTGACTTGTGGTTTCATTTCTCTCCATATATCTAGCAATCTCAATTCTTTCATAAAATGATTAATGGTCATCCTGCATCCATTGTGTGTACAGTCCAGTCCTGTTGATCTATCTATACTGGGATTCAATGTACAATTAAAATCCCCTGCTATTATATGTTGCCCTGTAAGTGATGATAAAGTAAGGAATAAATTAACAAAGCAGTTTTGATCATCAATATTGGGGCTGTATAAGTTCACCAGATTTATATTTTCTAATAACAAAGATCCTTGGATGATTAGATATCTTCCAAATTTGTCTCTAATTACATTTTTCATTTGAAATGGGACTGTTTTATGTATGAGAATCATAACTCCCCTAGCTCGGGATGAAAATGATGAGGTGAACACGTTACCTTGCCATCTTCTCCTAATTCTTTTTACATCCTCCTCTAATAGATGAGTTTCTTGTAAAAATACAATTTTTGAATCTATGTCTTTTATTTTATTCATAACTTGTTAAAGTTTTTTAAGATTTTGTAGACCTCTGCAATTCCATGAAGTTAAATTAAGATTAACGCTTTGATCTATGATCAATAAGGAGTTTGATATTACCTTGCAATATGAACATACTCTTACAGAGAAGCAAAAACATGGATGACAGAACATCCATCCTACAAACTAAACAAAAACAAATTCCCTTTCCCCACAATTGTGGTAATCCTCCCAAAATATTCTGTCTCCCGTTGTAGCTAGTGACTGTTCCACACCTGCGAGGATCAGTCAAACCACTCTCTCTTTCTCCTATCAATCACCCTAACTCTACTACTATTCTTATGACATTACCTCTCTTCTGTAGTTTTTTCAACATAACTTCAAAGTTTTATAGCAACTTTGTACATCATAGCTTTTTTTTTTAATACAGTCTGTATTTTGTAGACATGTTACATGTTTCAGATCAATCAGATGTCTGTACATATGCTTAAATGTTCTACCTTTGTCATGTTCATGCTTAGCTCCCGCCAGTTTCTTTTTGGATCTGCTTGATGAACTCCTGCGCCTCTTGAGGGGTCTTGAAGGTGTGGGTTCTCCCCTTATATGTGACCAGCAGTCTTGCCGGATGAATTACTCCATGCCGAATCCCTAGGTTGCGCAGCTCTTTGCGGGCCGGGTCAAACTGTTTCTTTAATTGTTGTATTCCTGTGGCCAAATCTGGGTAGAACCGCACCTGTTGGTCCTGGTATTTAATTTCCCCTTTAGCTCGCGCCGCATTGGTGACTGTCATCTTGTCTCTGTAGTTGAGGAACTTCATAATCAGCGTCCTCGGTGGTGTCTTATTATCTCTCGGTGGGCCGATTCGGTGAGCTCTCTCTAAAACGACCGATGACTGCAGATCCGCGTTAATCAGCGCTTCTGGAATCCACTTTTCCAAAAAGGAACATGGGTCCCGTCCCTCCGCTCCCTCTGGGAGGCCCACCAACCTCAAATTATTCCGTCGCGAGCGGGATTCCAAGTCTAGGACATTATCTTCCAGACTTTTGAATTTTAATTCCAGTGTTTGCAGTTTAGATTGTAGGCTGGTGACGTCATCTTCAGCGCTTGAAATTCGGAGCTCCGCCTGCGACACTCGCTCCATGCAGTCGTTTATTTCCTTTCTCATACCTTCTATCGCTGCTATAATCCCATCAAATTTAGACGAAAACTCTGTTCTCATGGAGTTGATGGCAGTGAGCACTACGTTTGTCCCCTCTTCAGCAGTTCCCGCTCCGCCGCTGGCTCCCTCCTCTGCCATTGCCTCTGGAGTTTTTCTGTTTTGCCTCGAGTGTGAAAGTCTGTTAGCTTGGGTTGTTTTGTCGATCTACCTTTTCCTCCACCTAATTTTCCAACCTTGGTCTTTGCCATGTTCGCGCCAAAACGTTGGGATGGGTTTTTGTTCCAATTGAGAGAATTTTAGTAAAATTTTTATTTTTACAAGCAGAGCAGTGTGAAACACGTCTTCCTACGTGGCCGCCATAACCGGAAGTCCAATTTGCAGCTTTTTAATTGTAAATTTGTTTTCTTTTTCTCACAAAATTGCAACTTTTTCTGGTAATGTTCTGATTATTTGCAAAAAGTTAGTCTTTTTTTCTTGTAAAATTATGCGGGGTTTTTTCCTCATTAAACTGTTTTTTTTTGTTGCAAAATTAGTTATATTTTTGGCATAAATGTTTTGTTTCTTTCTGAACTTGGCATATTTTTCTTTGCAAATTTAACACCTTTATCGAGTAAAACTGAAGACTTTTTCCATGTAAATTTGTGACATGTTTTCCATTAAAGTTATAAGCTTTTTCATAATTTTTTTTGCATAATCTTATGCTTTTCTCATAAGATTGTCTTATCTGAGTGTCACCTTTTTTCTAGGTAAAAATGTTGCCTTTTTCATATAAATTTGCAACCATTTTCTTTTAAAATTTTAGCTTTTTTTCTGGTAAATTTATGAGTTTTTTTCCTTGTCAATTTGTGTTTTTTCCCCCTCAAAATTACAACTTTTTTCTCTAAATTTTGAATATTTTTGGCATAAACATCCAGCTACTCTCATAAATTTATTACATCTTTTTTTAATAAGTTTATTACCTTTCATGGGCAAAACTGCAGCATTTCTTATAAAGAATTATTACATTTTCCTCATAAAAGTCCAACTTTTTCCAGTAAATTTGTGTTTTCTTTTCCCGAAATTTTGTGACTTTTTTTCTTGCAAATTTCTGGAATTTTTCCTCAGAAAATTGAAACAGTTTTCCCCAGATTTATGAGGGTTTTTTTCATAAATTGTCAGGTTTTCTCATTTTATCCCCCCTTTTAAGATATTTTTCTCATGAATGTGCAACCCTTTTTCTT
The DNA here is from genome assembly GCA_020510985.1 of Pholidichthys leucotaenia. Classification (NCBI taxonomy): domain Eukaryota; kingdom Metazoa; phylum Chordata; class Actinopteri; order Cichliformes; family Pholidichthyidae; genus Pholidichthys; species Pholidichthys leucotaenia. The sequence goes on from CM035843.1 coordinate 131,850,830, forward strand.
TTAATATATTGCTTCCTTTCATGGAAATTTATGAGGTTTTTTTTTTTGCCTCAAGGCTACTGTCTACGGGCAAAAGAGCCACATGTGGCCCCAGAGCTGCAGGTTGCAGACCCCTGGTTTAGAGCAATAAGCCCAAACTCCCACCTGAGCAATGTGGGAGATTAGTTTCTTCATACAGGAAGGGTCTAAAAAAATCATTTAAAACATTTTAGCTACTGAGTTCAGTATGTCTGGTGAGGTGTTCAACACTCATTTCCTCCATTGTATCAATACAAGTTTTGTGCATAACAGTGAAACAAACAAACAAACAAAACAACAGGAGACGATGTGATTTAAAGCACGTTAATAGAGAAACTGTAGTCACTGCTGTTGGAAACATAAAATCCACCGACACCTTCAGCCAGGGCATTAAAGTCAGCGAATTCATTCCCACGCTTTAATGAGCAGACAAATGATCATTCTGTCTCATTAGTTATTCATGGAGTGCAAAGGCCTTGAGAATGGAGTTAATAAAGCACGGCGCACGTGTGAGGACACTTACGTCGAGCAGTGTGTGTAGATGCTGGTCCTGAAAAACGCTGTGGAGGAAGTCAAGATCCTTTTCGCTGCAGTCCGTCAGAGCATGGATTTCCTCCAGACTGTCCAACACCTGAGACACGGCGCCTAAAACACAGCAGTCAGTTGGTCATGGCACAGCACCGTTTCATCTAAAGCTGAGTGATGCACATGCACATGCAGAGCTTATTAACTGGACCTATCATGATTTTCCTTGTTTTCTCTCTGTTACAACAGTAAACTGCATTAAACCTGTCTGCAGTTTCAAATAATGAAGTAATCCCAATGTGTCAGCCCAGCTAAAAAGGGCTCATTTCAGAAAATAAGGGCTAACTATGATTACGTTTGAAATTCTGATAATGTAAATCTACTCTATCAGAGGTAGAGAATAAACTATGAAGCTGGGAATGAGCATAGTTCACTTACTGCTTGTCACCATGAACACCATATCATAACTACATCATAATTATGACCTGTCTACTTGCATTTTGCTATTTTATTTATTACAATCTTTTGCACAAACTGCAACGTTTCCCCACACACAAGTTACTTTTTCATCCGACTATTTTTCCACACCCAAGTTTGCTTGCTTTGGTTCAAATCAGCTGATTGGTTTGTTCCCTTTCACACAGAAGAAACCACGCCATCAATGAGCTACAGCCTAGATGCAGACCCTTAAGGGCAAGGTCAATGGCCTAGGAGAATGGATGACAGATAGGTGGACGCAACATCAACACATCAGCTCCTTTTGGCTTTGCCAGACTGACATAAAAACCCAAGCAGACCAAAAACAGTCATGTCAAATCACTTGAGAGAAAAACTTCAGGACGTTCTCTCCTCCTACTGATCAGATGTTTTTGCTGCAAGAACAAGATTTTCTGTACCAGAGTTACACTGAAATCTGTGACCCATCAGAATGCGTACCTGCATAAGACATAAAGCATACTAAAAAAAAATACAAGAGCAATAAAAGTACACTTAAAAAAATTAAGTACAAATTTGGTCTCTTCTTCTTTCGGCTACTCCCTTCAGGGGTCTCCACAGTGGCTCATCTGTCTCCATCTCGCCCTATCCCTTGCATCTTCTCTAACACCAGCCCTCTCCATGCCCTCTTCACTACATCCATGAATCTTCTCTGTGGTCTTCCTCTTTTTCTCCTTCCTGGAAGCTCCATCTTCAACATCCTTTGTCCAATATCTCCACTATCCCTCCTCTGCACATGTCCAAACCAACTCAGCCTTGCCTCTCTTACTTTGTCTCCAAACTGCCAAACCTAGCTGTCCCTCTGATATACTCATTTCTAATCCTGTCCCTCCTAGTCACTCCCAATGACAGTCTTAGTCATCTTCAACTCTGCCACCTCCAGCTCTGCCTCCTGTCTTTCTGTCAGTGCCACCATCTTCAAATGTCAGAGTAGGTCTCACTACCATCTTGTAAATCTTCCCTTTCACTCTAGCTACTATAATTCTGTCGCAAATCACCACCACACTCATCTCCACTCACTCCACCTTGCCTGCACACACTTCTTCACCTCTCTTGTTCATTTTCCATTGGATGCTTGACCCCAGGTATTTAAACTCATCTACCTTCACTACTTCTACTCCTTGCATCTTCACCGTTACATACTGCATCCCCCTCATTCACACACATGTATTCTGTCTTGCTTCGACTCACTTCCATTCCTCTTCTCTCCAGAGCATACCTCCACCTCTCCAGGTTCTCTTTCACCTGCTCCCTACTCTGACTACAGATCACAATGTCATCTGCAAACATTCCTTCACAAATTTTAAGTTGTTCTTTAAAATTTGCAGTTTTTCTTCTCATAAATATGTACTTTAACAGTAACCCATTTCATAAAGAATAAGTGCTAAATCATACTTCAACTAGTGTCACAACTAGCATCTTATTCAGGGGGAAACGCTGCATAATCCTTAGTAATACTGTTAATGAACATACTGCATCGTGTAAAAGAGGAAGTTACAGTGGCAGGTGTGATTCCACTTTAGTTTGACATATTTTTTGTTCTATTTTCTGCAATTGAACACATACAGCGAATAATCACAACACAGAGAGCAAAGTGATACCTACGTTCTGCTGCTAGTAGTCCTAGCAAATGGGAAGCATTAACAGAAACACAAACAAATAATAATAAAAACGCTGACAATTGCAAATTAAAATTATTACAATTAACGGCAGCTACAGTTGTTTAGCCTAACTAATAACATAAATGACAGGAATTTGCATTTTAGTGTATTCATAAGTGGTGTTCTGCATGCAGCATCAGCAATTTCTGTGTTTACTGAGTGTATTGTCTTTTCTGTGCATTCAGCGGCTGAGCACAAGAGGAACTAGAAAGAGGAAGGAAGTTATGGGGGGAGGATGTGTGTTATTGATATGAAAGGGTGACATATGTAAGTTTTAAGCTTGTGGGGTTTTTTATGGATGTACCTGAGGAAGAGGGGTCGTCGGAGAAGTCATGAAGCTCCTCGGGCGGGTCGCCGTAGAAAGCGTTAAACTTGTGGCTGGAAACTGCAGCCAGCACAGCTCCCTAAAAAAAAGATAGCGATCAAGACAAAAGTAGCATCATAACATTTGGTTCTGTCTTCAGGTCATTATCATAAACTCAGAGAGATGGTATCATGAAGGCAAGCCATGACAGCTGCAGAACATCCACACTATGCATGAAACCTTTAGCTTCCTCCTGGCGTTGAACTTTCTCAGCTGCTCCACAGTCTCGGGCAGGTGGATTTTGTAGGCATACCGGTCCCTCTCCTAAGAAAGCAAACACAGAAATAACAAATGCTGACACAAGTATGGGTTTAGAGGTATTCTTAACTAATCAGCTATTTGAAAAAAGTTATACAAGGTCAAAGTCATATTTGTTGTGGCAGAAACAGAAAAGCTTTAACTGGACTGCAATTCAACATGTAGCACAAGCTGTTCCATTCTGGGAAGGGGTTCAAATACATTAGATTTATGTTTGCATTAAAGAGCCCCAATTATACTTTTTGAGAAGTTCGCTAGTCTAACTGCTAGACTGTGGGGGCATGGTGTGGGGGGTTCCTCCACCCAGAGAAGGCAGGGGGAAGGGGAGAATGGACTGAAGGAGGAGGTGTCACCGGGGGGTATCAGACGGGACTGTTGGGTTTATGTGCCCCCCGGGGAGAGTAAGAGACGCTGGAGCTGCTGAGAGAAGAAGGGTGTTGGAGCGGCGCTGGCGTTGTCATGTTAATGTGCCACACACTCCTTTGTTCCAAACAACAATGTATTACAGTTGGAAGTTCCGGGTCTCGATGCATGGAAATAAAGATATAAAAGAGGAATGCACAGAGACCCGGGATTCTCTTTTGCTGTAAGTTATGTTGGAGGAAGAATAAAGTTTCTGTGTCGTCCAGCTTGTTGCCTCGCCTGCCTCCTTTCTCCACATTGGTGATCCTAAGATGTGCCATGGAAAGCGAGCTGTGCACCACCCCAGAGACCTCCTGGAGGGAGAGCACCAGCGCCGCGTGCGCGGTCTCAATCGAGCTCTCGGATTTCTGGCTTCACAACCCGACCACGTGGTTCTTGCACACAGAAGCCCAGTTCGCACTCCGCGGGATAACAATGGATGATACCAGGTATTACTACGTGGTCGCTGCGCTGGATGCAGACACCACATAGCAGGTGACGAGCCTGCTCCAGGAGCCGCCAGCCCAAGGAAAATATGAAGCGCTCAAGAGGATGCTTCTCCAGCGCTATACCCTTTCTGACAGTGAGAGGGCAGAGACTCCTAACGCGTTCAAAGTTAGGGGAGAGATCAGCAGTGGAGCTAATGGAGAGCATTTGGCGCTGAGGGGGAAAGACGACAAATCCTTCCTGTTCGCCCACTTGTTGCTCAGGAACCTACCGGCTACAGCGAGGGCGATCCTGGCCAACTCACCACGGCTGGTTGCCAAGGACTACAATGCCCTGGCACAGGAAGCGGATCGCATCATTTTGGCAACCAGAACTCTCAGCGTGCAGACAGTGGCACCAGTATCCATGAGAGACTTCAGCGAGGTTGAGGAGCCATTCATGGTAGCCGGGATGGACACCAGAAGACGAAGGAATGGGGCGATCTGTTTTTATCATCACTGTTTCGGCTCGAACACCCAACGCTGCCTGACGCCATGCCAATTCAAGAAGCCAGGAAGTTGGTACGATCGGAATTCAGTGGCAGCAGCAACCAATGGCGACAGGAACAGACTGCTTTATGTCACGGACACATGTTCGGGGAGACGGTTTTTGGTGGACTCCGGCTCCCAGAAGAGCCTCATCCTGCCAGTCAACGCAGACAGGGTGGCAGGACGCAGCGGTCCCGATCTCACAGCTGCCAACAGTTCCACCATCAGGACGTTTGGCGAGCGGACACTGACGATATGCTTACACGAGTGCAACTTTCAGTGGGACTTCGTGATAGCTGTATGTTCCGGCTCCATTTTAGGCACAGATTTTTTTATGTGCTTATGAGTTGTTAGCTGATGTTGCTAATAGGCGATTAGTAGATGCAATCTCTTTCACCTCACTGCCCTGTGCAGCTCGGGGAGCTGGGTCAACAACACTGGCTAACGTTATAGCTCCAGGGTGTAAGTACCAACAGTTACTTGAACAGTTCCCAGCACTCACGGTCCCGACTTTTTCGGCTACGGTAACGAAACACGGGGTCGAGCACTTTATTATGACAAAAGGCCCGCCAGTGTTTGCAGGACCTCAGCGTTTGGATGCAGCTAAACTGGACAATGCATGAGATGAGTTTGCCAACTCAGAGCAGCTGGGCATCGTCAGGTGCTCCAACAGCCCGTGGGCATCCCCGCTACACATGGTGCCTAAAGCTGACGGGCCGTGGTGACCGTGCGGTGATTTCCGGCGCTTGAATAACGCCACGGAATATGATTGTTATCCCATTCCGCACATCAAGGATTTCTCCGTGCACCTGGCCGGGGCACGTGTTTTTCTGAAAGTGGATCTGGTCCGCAGATACCATCAGGTCCCGGTGCGTGCGTAAGACATTCCAAAAACAGCGGTAATAACGCCTTTCGACCTTTTCAAGTTTTTACGCATGCTGTTCGGATTAAAAGGCGTGGCGCAGACCTTCCAGAGGATGATGGACGCAGTGCTTCATGACTTGTCCTTCATTTTCGTCTACTTAGACGACATTCTGGTAGTCAGCGCGTCCAAGGAGGCGCACATCGTCCATCTCAAGAAAGTTTTCTAGAGGTTGGAAGAGAACAGGCTGATAGTCAGCCTGGCGAAGTGCCAGCTCGGTGTGCAAGTGATTGATTTTTTGGGCCACCGCATTTCTCCGCAGGGCGTGATCCCGTTACCGGATAAGGTGCGTGCAGTGTCAGATTTTCCGCGTCTGCAGACCGTGAGAGCACTACAGGAGTTTTTGGGAATGGTTAATTTTTATAACCGTTTCCTCCCCAAGCAGCCCAGCTGATGCAGCCGTTGTATGCCGTGCTTAAAAAAAGAAGCCTGTGGAAACCGTCGACTGGACTCCCAAGCGAGACCAGGCTTTTGCAAATGCCAAAACAGTGCTGGCGGATGCCACGTTGCTAGCCCACCCGGATCCGTATGTACAGATAGCGCTCACTACGGATGCGTCTGATGTTGCCATAAGGACAGTTGTGGAGCAGTACGTCTCAGGTTCGTGGCAGCCGCTAGCATTCTTTAGCCGAACCTTGCACGACAACGAATGCAAATACAGCACGTTCGATAGAGAATTGCTGGCTCTCCACCTGGCGACGCATCATTTCCAGTTTTGACCGAAGGGGCACAAGTTCACTGCATTCGTGGACCACAAGTTACTGACGTACGCGATGGCCAAGGTCTTGGAACCGTGGTCGGCCCAGCAGCAACGGCATTAGGCCACAATTTCAGAGTTTACTACTGAAATTCAACACATTGCCGGTAAGCTCAACATCGTGGCCGATTGCCTGTCGCGTGCGTTAATCGCACCGGTCTATATGGGAAGTGATTTCCCTGCCACAGCCGCGGAACAAGCTGGGGACGCGGACATTTGCGCGCTTCAGTCTGCGCCAACTAGGTTAAGGCTGGAGGACAGGGTGGTGCAATAAGGGTGTGCTCCCTTGCTCTGCGATGTCTCCACCGGCCGCCCACGCCTGGTGGTTCCAAGCTCTTGACGCCGTCACGTTTTTGAGTCGGTCCACTCCCTTTTGCATCTGGAAGTGCGTGCTTTGGTAAAGCTAGTGGGGGCGAAATTCGTCCGGCCACGCTTGCACAAAGACATAAAAGAGTGGGCTGCAGCTTGCGTTGCGTGCCAGCGGGCCAAAGTGCACAAGCACACCAGAGCCCTCCTCGAGCCGTTCCAAATCCCAGCCAGGAGGTTCAACCACGTCCACGTGGATTTGGTGGGACCCCTCCCGCCATCACAAGGTTTTATGCACCTCTTAACAATCGTGGACCGCACCACGTGCTGTTCTGAAGTGGTCCCGCTGGCTTCTACCACGTCCACAGAAGTGGCTCGCGCTTTTTTGTCAGCTTGGGTTGCACGTTTCGGCTTTCCATCGGACATCACGTATGACAGGGGTCCACAATTCATTTCAGAACTCTGGTCCACAATGGCCCAGAGCCTGGGGGTCAAAATTCACCACACTACCACGTACAACCCCCAGGCTAAAGGGTTATGCGAGCGTTTTCATAGGTCGCTTAAAGCAGTGCTCAGAGCTTCACTCACGGACACAAATTGGGTCAACCACCTGCTCTGGGTTTTTTTAGGGTTGCACTCTGCACCTAAGGAGGATTTGGTAGCCTCCCTGGCAGAACTTGTTTTTTTCTCAGCCGCTGCATATCCCCGGAGAGGTTTTACCGGAAAACCCCGCACCCGAGGCTGATCCGCCTGCGCAAGTTTTACATAGTACGGAGGCTGTGAGCATACCAAGCCTGGCCCACCATTGTTTTCCCTTCACATTTGTCCGAAAAAGCTTACAGAATGCCAGTTTTGTTTTTGTCAGGCACAATGCGCACCGGACCCCGCTGCGCCCACCCTACGACAGGGTGCTCAGGGTGTTGGAACCTGGGGAGAAGCATTTTGTGTTCGACTTGGGGGGGCGTAGGGAGACCGTCTGCATCGACAGGCTGAAGCCCGCTTTTGTGTTGGCAGATGAACAGGTGGTGCTGGCCCAAGCTCCCTGGCACGGACACCCACCGTTGGTGGCTCCGCAAAGTGGTGATCCCTCGGCAGGTACCTGCGCTCGCGAAGCTAATGTGTTTTCCCCCCCTCCCTCTTTCCATCCACAGACTGATGTGCCCTCCGGTACACCTCACCAGCAGGGCGGTTCGACTGGATTGGCAACCCCCCGTTACAGCCGCTATGGGCGCCAGCTCACGCCCAAAGGATGGAGGGGTTAGTGCCCCTTCTGGGTGTTGAGGGGGGCTGTGTGGGGGCATGGTGTGGGGGGCTCCTCCACCCAGCGAAGGCAGGGGGAAGGGGAGAACAATGGACTGAAGAAGGAGGTGTCACCGTGGGGGTATCAGACAGGACTGTTGGGTCTATGCGTCCCCCGAGGAGAGTAAGAGATGCTGGAGCTGCTGAGAGAAGAAGGGTGTTGGAGCGGCGCCGGCAATATGTCATGTTAATGTGCCACACAATCCTTTGTTCAAACAACAACACTGGTCAACATCAAATTTATTGTCTAAGTTTTTGTAGCTGATTTAGGACAATTTTGATGTGCTGAATCCAAAAATCACATTGGTTTTGTTCAATCAGGTCAACTTTTTGAAGTATGCCCACATGTTTTTTTTACGTTTTTGTTTACATGTACGGGTATTTTCACTTTATATGATGCAAAATTCTTTTTTTTATTTCTTGAAATTCTCTGAATTTTGAACAATGATGATGTAACATTCAATTTACATGTACTTACCTTTATCAACGTCTACTATTCAGTTTACAGTACAACTGTACAACTGCTGTACAACTGCTTACAACTTAGCATAAAAACCTGACCTGATCGAGAGAAACGGATGTCATTTTCAGATTCAGTGGTGCAAAATTGTCTTAAATCAGTTGAAAAAACACAGACAACTTACAAAAAAATTATTTTTGTTATGTTGTGCAATGTATTATGGTCCGAAGTTCCGGGTCTCGATGCATGGAAATAAAGATATAAAAGAGGAATGCAGAGAGACCCGGGATTCTTTTTTGCTGTAAGTTATGTTGGAGGAAAAAGAAATTTGTGTCGTTCAGCTCATTGCCTCGCCTACCTCCTTTCTCCACAAGACATCCATTTATATCTGTTTTCTATATATTCTGTCCATTCCCACTACACACCCATTTTCCCAGGTCCATCATCTACCAATCCTTGACCATATGTGTCATTCATAAATGTTATTTATGTGGACTGAACATCGTTTATAAACATGCTATTTTTTTCTCATAAATTTGTTTTTTTTTGTTGCAAATTTGCTACTTTCTTGTAAATTTGCAATGTTCATTTGGATGCTGGTAAAATTTCTATTAAATGTAATGGTTTCATTTTTTCTTTTTCTGTTCATCTAGACCAGGGGTCTGCAATCTGTGGCTCTTTTGCTCATACTTGGTGGCTCCTTTTGGTTTTGAAAAACTCAAATTTACAGAAAAACTGTCAAATTTTTGAAAGAATAAATTCACTAATGTACAAGAAACAGCTGAAAATTAAAGAAGAAAAACTCTAAAATATGAGAGAAAACTGACAAAAAATTATGAGAATGTTATTTATAAGAATAAAATTGTGAATTGACAAGAAAAAGTTCTAAATTAAAGAGAAACAATGCAAATTTACATGAAGAGTTGTACATTTAAAAAAAAATGGTTAATTAAGCTGCAATAAGCTCTGCCACAACTTGTTTCTGGCTGTAAAAAAAAAAGCACCAAGCTGCTGCAATGTGCGAGAAGAAAAGAGGAATCATGGTTCATTTTGTGTGAAAGAATGTGTGTGCACGTTGAAATTTTTGTGTCGTATATATAGAGGTGACAAAATTGTTGGTACCCCTCTGTTAATGAAAGAAAAAACCCACAATGGTCACAGAAATAACTTGAATCTGACAAAAGTGGTAATAAATAAAAATTCTATGAAAATTAACCAATGAAAATCAGACAATGCTTTTGAATTGTGGTTCAACAGAATTATTTAAAAAAACAAACTCATGAAACAGGCCTGGACAAAAATGATGGTACCCTTAATATTTTGTTGCACAACCTTTTGAGGCAATCACTTCAATCAAACAATTTCTCTAACTGTCAATGAGACTTCTGCACCTCTCAGCAGGTATTTTGGCCCACTCCTCATGAGCAAACTGCTCCAGTTGTCTCAGGTTTGAAGGGTGCCTTCTCCAGACGGTATGTTTAGCTCCTTCCACAGATGTTCAATAGGATTTAGATCAGGGCTCATAGAAGGCCACTTTAGAATAGTCCAATGTTTTGCTCTTAGCCATTCTTGGGTGTTTTTAGCTGTGTGTTTTGGGTCATTATGCTGTTGCAAGACCCATGACCTGTGACTGAGACCAAGCTGTCTGACACTGGGCAGCACATTTCTCTCTAGAACACCTTGATAGTCTTGAGATTTCATTGTACCCTGCACAGATTCAAGACACCCTGTGCCAGATGCAGCAAAGCAGCACCGGAACATAACAGAACCTCCTCCATGTTTCACAGTAGGGACAGTGTTCTTTTCTTGGTATGCTTCATTTTTGCGTCTGTGAACACAGAGCTGATGTGCCTTGCCAGAAAGTTCCAGTTTTGTCTCGTCTGTCCATAGGACATTCTCTCAGAAGCTTTGTGGCTTGTCAACATGCAGTTTGGCAAATTCCAGTCTGGCTTTTTTATCATTTGTTTTCAACAGTGGTGTCCTCCTTGGTCATCTCCCATGAAGTCCACTTTGGCTCAAACAATGACTGATGGTGCGATTTGACACTGATGTACCTTGACCTTGGAGTTCACCATGAATGTGTTTAGAAATTGTTCTGGGCTCTTTTGTTACCATTCGTATTATCCGTCTCCTCCTGCGGCCATGTCCAGGGAGGTTGGCTACAGTCCAGTGGATCTTAAATTTCTGAATAATATGTGCAACTGTAGTCACAGGAACATCAAGCTACTTGCAGATGGTCTTATAGCCTTTACCTTTAACATGCTTGTCTATAATTTTCTTTCTAATCTCCTGAGACAACTCCCTCCTTTGCTTCCTCTGGTCCATGTATAGTGTGGTACACACCATGTCACCAAACAGCACAGTGACTACTTGTCACCCTTTAAATAGGCCGACTGACTGATTACAAGTTTGTAGACACCTGTGATGTTAATTAGAGGACACATCTTGGTTGAACATGTCCCTATGGTTACATTATTTTCAATCTTTTCTAGGGGTACCATCATTTTTGTCCAGACCTGTTTCAAGAGTTTGTTTTTTAAAGTAATTCTGTTGAACCACAATTCAAAAGCATTTTCTGATTTTCACTGGTTAATTTTCATAGAATTTTTATTTATTACCACTTTTGTCAGATTCAAGTTATTTCTGTGACCATTGTGGATTTCTCTTTCATTAACAGAGGGGTACCAACAATTTTGTCCACGTCTGTAATATTCGAGTGGGGCCACTTGTAGCAGAGTAAAAAGCAGCATTTGCAAGCAGAGATTCTCTTTAAGAATGAGACAAACTGACACACGTGTCAGATGGCCCCCCCCTCCACAGAGAAACATCACATCTCCCAGCTGAACTGTCGAGAAATCATTCTTAAGTACCCCTCCATCTCCATCCACACATGAAGACACTATAAAAGCCTCTCCTGACATCACATGACAAGCACAGATGCTGCTGCTTCCCGTCACTGCCATCCTGTGTGAAGAGCTGACTGATGATTGGTGGTGGCTCTGGAGCATACAGACTCTCAAAAAAGGCTAAAATTTTTACAAGAATCACAACTTTGGATGGTATTTAATGACCATCCAAAGTAGGAAAACACTCTTATGTTTGGGGTGATGCACCGGGTTAACAGATGGCCACCAATCATCATCCAGGAATCCTTTGACGATGTAATCTGTAATTTGAAGATGTAATCACTGGGACTGCAGATACCGCTCTACCTATCCTGAAACCTGAAGGCAGATGGGCACTGGTTAAGATGAAATCAGAAGGTCCAGATGGCATCTACACCAAAATGCTCAGAGCATTAGATGAGGAAGGTATTGACATGATCTTAGGAAACAGCACAAAAATCTAAGGTATGGGAAGTTCCAACAGGACATGCGGAAGTCCGCTTTTGCTCTTCCAAAAATCCCTGGAACCCTTGACTGCGCAAACCACCGCACAGTAAGCCTCATGCCACATACACTAAAGTTACTATTACCAATTGTCCTGCAAACAATCAGATGAAAGTTACTTCCAGAAATTCCACAAACTCAATGTGGATTCAGGCAAGACGGAGGTACAAGATGCCCAATTTTTGTCCTGAGAATGGTAGGAGAACAGGTCATTCAGCACCAACAAGACATCTTTCTGTACTTCAATGACTACCAAAAGCCTTTGACAAAGTGCATCATACCAAACTTGTGGCACAAGAAACTGGTTCACAATCAAACATGGAGTCCACCAAGGATGTGTTATGTCGTTGGACTTCTTCAACCTGTACTCAGAAGTGACCCTCAGGGAGCTTGAGGACATGCCAGAAAGAACTGTCATCAACGGCATCATGATCAACAACATCAGGTATGCTGAACAGCTCCAAAGGCTCTTCGAGGCTTAGTAGCCGTGCGGGAACATCTTGGGTTACATGTCAACAGCAAAAAAACTAAATGCATAGTCACTGCTGCATGCTATCAGTGACATGGGAACGGGACAACAGAACAGGTTTCCTCATTCAGTTACCTTGGACCTTTAGTCACCTCAGATGCCCGCTGCAAAAAGGAAATCTGAAGAAGGATCAGCCTCGCAAAAGACACCTTCAACAGGCTTCGGTTATTATTCACCAACAAGAAACTTGCACTCTCAGTCAAAACCCAACTACTTAAAATCTTCACCTGGTCAACTCTTACACACAGGTGTGAATTTTGGACCTTCACAGCGCAAACTCAATGAAATGTCGATACAGCAGAAATGTAGTTTTACCGCCACATGCTCAGCTCTCGTATGTGGATTGGATTACAAACAAAAAGGTTCTACAATGAGCTGAAACAAAGAGAGCAAGAGAGCAGCTATGGGCAATCCAACAGAGACAACTGAAGTTTCTTGGCCATTCAATTTGAGAAGAGGCGCTCCAAAACCTGACTCAGAGTGGAAAATTCAACCGAAAACACACCCCTGGTGGGCAGAGGAAAACCTTCCTCAGCAACTTTAACCTTGCGAGGCATGTTTGGAATGACACAAGAAGCAGACCAAAGTGGCAGGCAGCTCGCCAAACGTGGACAACTTACCTTGAGCCAGGGGTGGTTCAGAGCCTCGTAGACAGTGATCCTCTCAGCAGGGTCCAGCATCAGCATGCGTCTCACCAGGTCTTTGGCACTCTCTGAGATGTGGCTCCACTGACGGGGGTTCATCTGCAAGCATTTAAAGGTCAGACTCAATAAAACACAGCATTTTTGTGGGTTTTAACCTTTTGAAATGCTTTCTTGGGCCATATAACTACAGTAAAAATATGTCTTTACAAAGAAATTGTTAGAATTTTTACATTTAGGCAGAATGGGCAGGTATTCCCCACTGAGTTTCAATGCCCAAAGTGCTTGTAACTCTGTAAAGTATGTCTAAGTGTTTAGTTGAGTTCAGCTTGTTGCTGAAGTACAGTTTAGTTCTGATGATGGTTTAGTTCTGGGTGGGTAGTCATGGCAGTCTACATAACCTGAACAAAACATAGAAAGAAGCTCCATCACACCTAGGTGTGAAATATTAAACATATATATATAGTTAGTAGAAGAGAGCAAAAATGATTAAAAAAGTAGTAAATTGCACTGCTGTTACGCTAAACTAACCCACCTAATGGCTTAACAATTCTTCTGTCACGCCACTTTGGGTTGTCACTATTTTCAGTCATGTATTCCTTCCTGTCTTTCTCCTTGTCTGCACCATAAAGCTTCTCCCTGAAGGTCAAGCATAGTTGACCCTTTTATATGGCTATCGAAGCAGGAGATGCTAACAGTGACACTAACAGAAGTAACCAATGAATGCGCACAGAAGTTAATAATAAAAGAAGCCACGTAACCACTAGGACGAAAACATATTTTGGTGTGTTTCACATGTTCATTACAGCCCATAAATTATTTGGAATGGGTAAATGATACGATGGCTAGCCCAGGCTAGGCTAAGCGTGCTAACAACAGCCATGGTAAGCTGCGCAAACAAAATAACAATAAAATAAGCCGCATAACAACCGGGAATAAGATATGATTCATAGGATCATAAGAGTGGTATGTGGAATAAGAAAATACTTAATAACTTCAGGAAACAACACATTAGTGACGGAATACAGTGACTCATTCTTATAAGACTTTGCAGCATGATGGCCCCCGGTTGGCAACACAGGTGGGCCAAAGATTTCAAGTTAAGGACCTAGAAAAGTGGGCGACCAGACTGGCTATGTAAACAAAGGTATGAGAGTTAATAAACAGATGGACATGACAACTGGAACATTATGTAATCCTGACAACTAGAGTTTTAAAAACGTACTGCAGTCCAAATTCAAAACAGTGGAGATGACTGTCCCCACTCTCTTCCTGTCAGGCAGGCTGCCAAGTTGAGGACAGGAGTTATACTGTAGAGCAATGATGATTCCTACACAGTAAGTTGTTCTTTTTAGTTCTAGCAGAAATGATCCCTGGTCCTGTTCTCTTGCTCGTCTCCTGTTCTCTCCAGCAGAAGTTTACCTGTTTCATCTTTCATTGACGGGTTTGAACCACAATTGGCTCTGGTTCTGGGAAGTAGTCTTGCCAAAGAAATACAAAAACAAACCTTTCTGGGACAGATGGCAATGTCCGGGCTGTGACACTGTTGAAGAAGCCAGTTTTTTACCTTAAACGTTTAATTAATCTCTTGTGACACCTCTTGGTTATTTTTGTGGTTTATTAAATAAATTATCTTTTTAACACTATGCTAATTAAAACTCGGAGTGAGTTTCCAGGCATCTTCCAAAATAACTGAGAACTCCTGAGGGTTCTTGTCTTTTCGGGTGGATGAAACGCCTCATCAAATCCTCGTTTGAGGCAGTTTACCTTGTATTTGCCTTTGCATATGGCTTCAAACAGTCGGTCCTTGGTGCCGTAAAACGGGAGACACCCTGACAGGAGAATGAAGAGGATGACTCCACAGCCCCACACATCCACAGGTTTACCGTACGGCTCTCTCTTCACCACCTCTGGAGCCATGAAGTGGGGAGTTCCTACACGGCCTGCAGTTACAAACATAGAGTACATGAGACACATGTGAATAAATAACACAAAGCAAGACTTGCTTTTTAATTACTTAATCATTTTTATTTAAAACTTTCTGGACTAAAAACAACAACAAAAGGATGCCATGACAGGTTTTACTTCCTTGTTTGGAACATTACTGCCCTTCTCCTGATTGTTGTTCCTTGGCCGTTCTCACCCACAAACTTTGTATATTTTCTGATATTTTAGTCATTTACATCCTTCTTTGAATAGAACGTCTCATGAAAGAGGAAACAAGCATTCAATAATGGTGTGCTTCCCATTTCTAAACGAATGTTAAAGAACTGCATCTATTTAAAACCCAGGATCTAAAGTTCACCTGCATTCAGTTTCAATGTTGGCAATTATCAAATGCTTCTCATTTCATTCTGATAAGCCAAGTACATAACTTATACTCCACACTTTATCTAAGAATTTTAAATTGTAAATAATAAATATATAATATAATATATGTATATACATAAATAATATAATAAATACTAAATAATCAAATTTTACATTGATATAGCAATGCATAATTGCAAAAACTTGGGGTAACTAAGGATTGAACCTTTCTGAAAATTGTTTTCACTCTCTAAAACAGAGACAAACAAGGTTCAGTTTAATCTAGACTGAGACCACTTCGTCTTGCTAGTCCAAATTTTGTCTGTTTTGTCTGGAAAACTTTTTGGGAGAGGATTTACCCCTGCAATTATGGTTCAGCTCAAACTGTGAAATGTGAAAGTCTAAACCATCATCATCATCATAGCAGTCTATCGTGGGCGACAATGACTGTTTCATTTAGGTCTGATCAGATTCCTCCACACAGCTCTGTCCTTAGCCTTCTGCTGCCAGGAACTCCTGTCTATATCCAACTTCTTCAAGTTTCTTTTTACAGTGTCTTTAAATCTGAGCCTTGGTCTACCCTGATTGCGTTTGCCCTTGCATAACCGTGAGTAGAGTAACTGCCGAGGGAGACGCTGGTGGTCCATCCTCTCAACATGTCCGAGCCATCTCAGATTCATCTGTATGAGCATGTCCTCCATTGATGGTAGACCAGCTCGTGTCAACACTTCTATGCTGGTTATCTTGTCTTTCCATGAGATGTTCATTATGGCTCAAAGGTGTCTCATCATGTACGTGTGGAGTTTCTGCATCTGCACTCCATAGACAGTCCAAGTTTCAGCACCGTACAGCAGAGTAGCCAGTACTGTTGCTCTGTACACTTTGCATTTCACACGAATAGACACATGTCGGTTGTTCCACAGTCTCTCCCTCAAGTTTCCAAACACAGCACTTGCTCTTCCCATTCTGAGAGATAGTTCATCCTCCAGCCTAGCATTCTCTGAAACAGTACTCCCTAGATACTTGAAAGTCTTGCACTTGACTAGTGGCTCTGTACCAATGCTGATCTCTTCTGGTAGTGATGTTGATAATTGGAACTTTGGTAGCTGATAAAGGCACTCTGTCTTCTTGATGTTGATTTGGAGGCTGAATTGGCTAGCTGCTCTTGCAAATTTCTCCACTAAAGATTGCACATCTTCCACGCTGTGTGCAACTAGAGCACTGTCGTCAGCAAAGAGCATTTCTCTTACTACCTTTATCGATGTCTTACTCTTGGCTTTAAACTGTGCCACACTGAACAAGTCTGCTTCTTTCCTTGTTTGAATGTATACTCCTTCTGAAGTGTCTTTGAAGGCCACCTCAAGCATGGCTGCCAGATATAGCGAGAAGAGCGTAGGCACCAGCACACACCCTTGTTTCACCCCATTGCTTACTGAAAAGTCTTTAGATACTGAGCCACTCATTGCCACATTTGCTTGCATACCTGTATGGAGTGCCTCGATCAGGCTGACAAACTTTTCTGTACAGCCATATTTCTTGAGTACCTGCCAAAGTCCTTGTCGCGGAACAGTATCGAAGGCTTTACTGAAGTCTATGAAGACTACATAAAGCGGCATGTTCTGTTTGAGACACTTTTCTTGAACCTGTTTCAAGCAGAAAATCATGTCCATTGTGTTTCTTCCACTTCTAAAGCCGCACTGGGTTTCCGGTAGTACATTCTGCGAGATGTGTTCACTGAGTCTGTTAAGTAGTACACGTGAGAGAATCTTACCAACAGTGGCTAGCAGTGATATACCTCGGTAATTTCCACAATCTTTCCTGTCACCTTTCTTGAACAAAGGCACAATGCTTGCATCCTTCCAGTCTTGAGGTACTTTCTGGGCATCCCATATCTCTTGGATGAGCTTGTGCAGGCAGTTGGTCAGCTGAACACCACCAAATTTCCACACTTCTGCTGGAATTCCATCCCTTCCTGGAGCTTTACCATCTTGTGTCGTCCTGATAGCTGCCATTAGTTCATCAAAATTTGGTGGTTCATCCAGACTTGATATAGCTGGTCGCTGCACTAGAGCTTCTTTAGCCTCTTCAGTGAGATCTCCAGGATTGTTTAGTAGTTGGTCAAAGTGGTCTGCAAATCTGTCCAGGATCTTGTCTTTCTCCTGCAAAACCGTTTCACCATCCATAGCCTTTAGTTGGATCAATCCTCTTGGTTTAGGGCCGGAGATTTCTCTCAAACTTGTGAAGAATGTTTTCATGTCCTTCCTGTCTGCTGCAGTTTGAAGTTCCTCCACTTTCTCATCCCACCAGTTGGACTTCATCTCTCTGGTGTGCTTCTGTAGCTCACGCTGAGCCTTTGAGTATTTCTTCTTCTTCGACCTTGTGTTACACTGTAGGTTTTCCTGCCTAGCTGTATTCCTTGCTTCTAGTAGTTTCTTCAGGTGTTCATCATGCTCATCAAACCAATTTTGATGTTTCCTCTCAGGGTGACCTAATACATCACTCGCAGTCTGATACGCCGTATCCTTCAGTGTTGCCCATTTCTCTTCTATATCATTCTCTGAGTTGTTGCTGTCCCAGTCTTTCAAGTTCTCATCCATTTCCTGTGAAAGTTCTTCCTGCTTCTTTTGGCCTTTCAGTGCACTAGTGTTTAGCTTCCATGGTGGCTTCGGACCCGTCCTTCAGTGCTGTTTTCATCTCCAAATCCTTAATCTAGATCTCAGCATAACATGATCAGTACCACAGTCCGCGCCCCTCATTGCTCTGGTGTCCAAAACATCCCTTATGTCTCTCTGCCTGACTATGATGTAGTCTAAAAAGTGCCAGTGCTTGGATCTTGGGTGCATCCATGTCTTCTTGTGTGTCCTTGTGCTTAAATAGAGTGTTGGTTATCACAAGGTTGTACTCTGAACATAGTGCAAGTAGAAATTCTCCATTAGCATTGCACTTGCCTACTCCATGACTGCCTAGCACTCCTTTCCATTTCTCAGTGTCCGAACCAACTCTGGCATTAAAATCTCCAACGAGTATCAGCCTGTCATCAGTCGGTACACGCCTGATAGTCTCACGTAAATCACTGTAGAACTCTTCCTTCACCTCCTCTGTGTTGGTCATTGTTGGGGCATATACACTGGTGAGTGTGGCATACATTTTCCACTGTAGTGGGAGTCTCATAGTCATCCTGTCGTTGATTGGCACCGGTTCCTCATCAAGCATTGCTGCTATCTCCTTTCTAACTGCAAAGCCCACACCTGCTTCTCTCCTTTCTTGAGTTGATCTCCCACTCCAAAAGAAGATGTACCCATGGTCTTCCAAGCTGTCATATCCAGGCAATCTTGTTTCACTAAGTGCAGCTATGTCTTACATTGTACCTGTTCATTTCCAGGGCCACAAGCGTGGTCTGTCTTTCTGGGCACTGTGATGTTGTTCTGTCCAACAGAGTGCGTACATTCCATTCCGCTACACACAAGGCTGCTGTTTTCCTCTTCTTTTGTCTTCCTGCTCCTAGCTTACTTTTCGCTGCCTGTCGGAGTGTGAACAGATCAGCGTGGACCTTGTAAGCCTGGGCGACGTCCGAGCCGGTATGAGTTGCTTTCTGATTGACCATTTCATGAAACTGCGTGCAAAGTATTTGACTACCGCTAGCTTTTGCTGGACTAGTAGCACTTTCTTGGCAGATAAAGGTATTATCAGTGGCAAGGACAAACCAAGACAAACTGACTCCAGTATCTGTTGCAGTGACTGACCAGATGATAGGTTTGTTTATCTCTGCTCTTTGTATAGTGCATGTCACAATGCACCGACTGGCACAGTCCACCACAGACCTTGCGACAGATGTGTTTATCTGCTAGGATGTCCAGTCTCACCCCGTGTAACTGGGAGTGGTCCACCACAGACCTGTGGCAGATATTGTTTTTAGTTCTGCCAGGATGCCCTGTTTCACCCTCCACGCCCTCGGAAGGGCGGGGATGCCGGTTGAGTCGCCGATAACCCGACCCATGAGACAGGTAGTACCGGTTCTCATGGTTACCCGGTAGCAAGCAAGCCAATGCCTGACCTGACCAAAAAAAAAAAAAAGTCTAAACCAAATGGGACAGATCTGAACGTCTCCCTAAAGAGGATGTGGGAGGAAAACCATACAGATATAAAACAAGGGAGAAGATTTGATATGATGTTCCATAAACCGGAATGGCACAAGCAAGACAGAATACACATGTCTGAATGAGAGGGAGCAAGGTGTAATGGTGAAGATGCAAGAAGTAGAGGAAGTGAAGATGGATAAGTTTAAGAAAAAAAATTGCTAATTTATGAAAAAAAGTTGCAAATTTACAAGAAAAATTTGCAAATTTATAAGAAAAAAGTTAAACATTTGTGAGAGAAAAATGCTGTAGATTTAAGAGAAAAAAGGTTGAAAATTTGAGGGAAAAAGTCACAAATTTACAAGACAAAAATTGCAAATTTATGAGAAAAAAGTCACTCATTTTTGAGAAAAAAGTTGCAAATCTGCAAGAAAAAGTTGAAAATTTACATGAAAAAATGCAATTTTGCAAATTTGCAAGAAAAAAATTAGCAAATTCACAAGGAAAAGTCAAACTAAGAAAAAAGTTGCAAATTTACAAAAAAAAATTGCAAATTTGGTCAGAAAAGGCTGCAGATTTATGAGAAAAAAGTTGAAATTTTACAGGAGAAAAGGTGTAAATTTACAACAAAAAATAGCAAATTTATGAGAAAAAAGTTAGACGTCTGTGAGAAAAAAGCTGCAGATTTATGAAAAAAGTTAAAAATTTACGAGAAAAAAGACAAATTTAAAAAAAAAATTTGCAAATTTATGAGAAAAACATTACCAACATTTAAAGAAAAAAGTTACAAATTTTTGAGAAAAGAAGTTGCAAATCTACAAGAAAAAAATTAGCAAATTCACGAGGAAAAGTCAAACTAAGAAAAAAGTTGCAAATTTACAAGAAAAAATTGCAAATTTGTCAGAAAAGGCTGCAGATTTATGAGAAAAAAGTTGAAATTTTACAGGAGAAAAGGTGTAAATTTACAACAAAAAATAGCAAATTTATGAGAAAAAAGTTAGAAGTCTGTGAGAAAAAAGCTGCAGATTTATGAAAAAAGTTAAAAATTTACGAGAAAAAAGACAAATTTAAAAAAAAAATTTGCAAATTTATGAGAAAAACATTACCAACATTTAAAGAAAAAAGTTACAAATTTTTGAGAAAAGAAGTTGCAAATCTACAAGAAAAAAATTAGCAAATTCACGAGGAAAAGTCAAACTAAGAAAAAAGTTGCAAATTTACAAGAAAAAATTGCAAATTTGTCAGAAAAGGCTGCAGATTTATGAGAAAAAAGTTGAAATTTTACAGGAGAAAAGGTGTAAATTTACAACAAAAAATAGCAAATTTATGAGAAAAAAGTTAGACGTCTGTGAGAAAAAAGCTGCAGATTTATGAAAAAAGTTAAAAATTTACGAGAAAAAAGACAAATTTAAAAAAATTTTTTGCAAATTTATGAGAAAAACATTACCAACATTTAAAGAAAAAAGTTACAAATTTTTGAGAAAAGAAGTTGCAAATCTACAAGAAAAAAATTAGCAAATTCACGAGGAAAAGTCAAACTAAGAAAAAGGTTGCAAATTTCCAAGAAAAAATTACAAATTTGTGAGAAAAGGCTGCATATTTATGAGAAAAAAGTTGAAAATTTACAGGAAAAAATTGCAAATTTACAAAAAAAAGCAAATTTATGAGAAAAAGTCACAAATTTGTGAGGAGAGGCTGCAGATTTGAGAAAAAAAGTTGCAAATTTATGAGAAAAAAGTTGAAAATTTACAAGAAAAAATTTGCAAATTTATGACAAAAAACATTTCCAACTTTTCTAGAAAAAAAATACAAATTTATGAAAAAAGTTGCAAATTTACAAGGAAAATTGTAAATTTATGAGAATAAAGTTGCAAATCTGTGAGAAAAAAGTTAAAACATTTACAGGAAAAAACTGCAAATTTATGAGGAAAAGTCACAAATTTGTGAGAAAAAACTGCAGATTGATAAGAAAAAGTTGCAAAATTATGAGAAAAAAGTTGGAAATTTACAGGAAAAAGTTGCAAATTTATGAGAAAAATAAGTCACATACTAACAATTATTTTAGTAGTTGATTAATCTAATGACTACTTTTTCGAGTAGTTGACTTATCGCGATTATTTCTCTCATGTCCGCCAGCTCAGCTTCCTGCTGGTACGGCTCCTGTTCGGGGCTCCAGGTCATGTTTTACCTCACCTGTTTAAACCTGCACACCTGTGAAAATCACTTTGTTGTCAGTCTCTGCCTTAATATAATGTAGCCTATTATAAAAAGTTCCCATGGCTAAATAAAATAATGGCCCATCAAATGTGAGTTGGAAACTTGAACATGACAGCTTAATCAGAAGTGTTTGTAGCAGCACAATTAAATAATAGATGTTAAAGTGGGACAGCAGTGGCTCAGGTGGTAGAGTAAGTCGTCCAATAACCGGATGGTTGGTGGTTCGAATCCCGCTCTCCCCAGACATCCTGCCGTTGTGTCCCTGGGCAAGACACTTTACCCACCTTGCCTCCAGTGTCCATGACACTGGGTATGAATGTGTATAAATGTTCGGTCAAAGAGGCCGTTGGTGTGGATTAGCAGCCACGTTTCTGTCAGCCTGCCCCAGGGCAGCTGTGGCTACAGTAGTAGCTTGCCACTGACATAGTCTGTCTGGAGTGAATGAAGTAGCACCTTTGAGTGTCTATGATAAAGCGCTATATAAGTCTGATGCATTATTATTATTAAAGTGTAAAAACTCAAATAGCAGCTCTGCTGCTCCATAAAGGCTGTTGTAACTGCGTGTTAAAAACAAACTACAGTAATATTCAACTCCACTAAAGTAAAAAAAGAAAATAAACTAGTCCATGCTGTTTGAAACTTTGCTGGGTCTAGAAGTTTAAAAGTTTAATTAGGCTTCAGATGAAAATTGAAAGAACTTCTTCCAGTCCAAACTAAATAAATAAATAAACACACAAAAAACACTTTAAATATCAGTGCAGGAATGTGATTCTCCACTACACATACAGTGAAATATTTAAGCTGCTTTAAATTCATTTGTGATGATTATAGTTATCATGTCAAGTACTAATAGTGTGGTCAGTTTTCTAAAGCTGAGAGAGTCGCTCATTTAAAATAAGAAGTGCTAACCTTACTGGTGCAGTTCACTGACAGGTGGCCGGAGACGGAGGAACGGAGAGGAGGGGGGAATGGATGCATCGCTGTAGTGCAGCTGTGATATGACAACACTGCTTTACAGTCTACATTTAACGTGTTTCATTTATTAATTTTCGGCAAAATCCTCCCATACTTTGGAAATTTTTGGCCTTCTCCATGATTCTCTCTCTGTGTCGCCATGATGCGCTCCTCTTCTTCTTCGCTGGAAGAGTTAAACTGAACATTCCCGTGGCATGCATGTAAACTTTAAAACTAAACGATTTGTCAACAATAAAAATCTGTGTTGACAAATTTTTTATGATTGACGCTATCAATAACGTTGACTAATCATTTCAGCCCTACATACAGTATTAACAATGGGCAATGCAAAATAAAGAGTGAAGAAGAGAGTGGAGGCAGGGTGGAGATGAGTATCGGGTGATTTGTGACAGAAGCAGAGCAGGTAGAGGGAAAGGAAAATGTACAAGACAGTGGTGAGACATGTTATGAGGTATGGTTTGGAGATGGTGGCACTGACAAAAAGACAGGAAGCAGCGCTGGAGGTGGCAGAATTGAAGATGCTGAGACTCTCATTGGGAGTGACTAGGAGGGACAGGACTATAAAGCATAAAGGGAAAATAATGTATCATGTTGTAATCTTAATATTATATTTGATCACTATGAATATCAAGAATCTGGTTCCTCTTCACAGTTCCTATTTTCTTACACGTCATTTCAACCTCCTCTGTGTTCATGGTGTCTGTGATGAGGGGAACTCCTCTGTGTTGTGATGTTTTTTTCTTTCTTTTTTTTTAAACATACCTCCCGCCACCAGTCCCGACTCTCCGAGCTGGATGGCCACTCCAAACCCCCCCAGCTTCACTGGGGCCGAGTTCTCTTTGGACGCCAGCAGCACGCAGTGAGGCTGAGAACAAGAGAACAGAGTGGTGAGGAGAGGCTCATGATTTCAGCGTTTGTTTTTGCTAATTAAAGAGTGATAACCTCCTATAAATAAAACACTCGACACACTAAAGACGTACCCCCCACCACCGGCCCCCATGGCCACACGCAAATAACAGAGATGTAGGAGGATCACAGAAGTGTTTTGCTTGAGCTGCAATCTAGTCTTTTTTTCAGTGTTTTTAAGAGTCGCTTCTGTTATAACCAGCATTCCTCCTGCTAGACAGACCAGCTTTCCAACCTGCGGCGCTTTTGCTCAAATTATGGGTAAGCTGCAAATTCACAACAAAATAATTAATGAAAAATCCCTCCTGCCTTTTGGAGTTTCCTCTTTAGTGGGTTATGTAGGATTTTTGTGACATTATATGGTGTGCAAAGCCATTGTAGCATAAATTTTAGTCACCAAACTGTCACAAAAAAACCTACACAAACCACAAAAGGTGAAACCCTAAAAAGCTGAACAGGGGTTCTTTAAAAGGCTTTTAACATAGCCTAAGTTAATGATTACTTAAATAAAACAATAAAAACAAACTTTTTATTTTTTAAAACGATGCAACCTCTCACAATTGTGAAGCAAAGACCAACATTTTAGCGTTCTCACAGCCATCTACAATGTGAAACAAAACTTTGTGGCCCAGAGTCGACGACACTATGCACCAAAAACAGCATCTGTGGTTTCACATCACTCCATGCAACTGTGTCTACTCTGCTGGATATAATTTAAAACAAAACCACTGTAGGATCTTCAGTTTTCACTCACCACTTAACTTTTCTTGTGAAATATTAAAATGATGTGACTATACAGTTAAAAGCATGGGTGGATATTTCATTTCACTTTTGGGGGACAACAATAAACAGAACATTTTCTCAAGAGTAAAGATTGAGGGGGACAATATATTGTAGGTGTTACTGTAGTTGGGGCCCGATGCAAGATTGTGTTTAGGGGCCCCTATATCTATAAAAGAGAAGAGCTCAAACCTCTAAAAACAAAAACATTATTAAAAACTTGAGCCATTATCTAGATGAACAAAGAAAATTTAATCAGTTGCAAAGAATAAAAATTAAACCAGCATTCATATGAATGTTGCAAATTTAGAAGAAAAAGTTGCAGATGTATGAGAAAAGAGGAGTGAATTTATGGAGAAAAAAAACAGCATATTCTTTAGGGGAAAAAAGCTGCAAATTTCTGAGAAAAAAGTTGCAAATTTACCAGAAAAAAAAAGTTTTGAATGTATGAGGAAAAAAGTTGCAAATTTACAAGGGGTAAAGAGGATAAAGACTTGTACTTATATAGCTCTTCTTCTAGTCACAAAGGCCTCTCAAAGCACTTATCTAGTAGCCACAATAACCCTCTTTTCTAAGGGCCAACAGATACCCAAGGACAATTAGAGTCACCAATTAACCTAACATGCATGTCTCTGGATTGTGGGAAGAAACTGGAGCACCCGAGGTAAACCCACGCAACACAGGGAGAACATGCAAACTCCACACAGAAAGGCCCCCACCCCTGCCAGCCTGGGGATTTGAACCTGGAACCTTCTAACTGTGAGGCAACAGTGCTAACTGCATTACTGTGCTGCCCAAGAAAAAAGTTGCAAATTTATGATAAAAAAAAAGAGCTGCAGATTTACAAAAAAAGTTGCAGATTTAAAAGGAAAAAAAGCTGCAAATTTACAAGTAAAAAGCTGCAAATATGAGGGGAAAAAACTGCAGATTTACAAGAAAAAAGTTGCAGATTTATAAGAAAAAAAGCAAATTTACAAGAAAAAAGTTGTAGACATGACAGGAGTTGCAGATTTAAAAGAAAAAAGCTACAAATATATAAGAAAAAAAAATGCAGATTACAAGAAAATGTTTCAGATTTACAAGAAAAAAGTTGCAGATTTATAAGGAAGAAAAGGAAATTTACAAGAAAAAAGTTGTAGATTTACATGACAGGAGGTGCAGATTTAAAAGAAAAAATCTGCAAATATATAAGAAAAAAATGCAGTTTTACAAGAAAATGTTTCGGATTTACAAGAAAAAAGTTGCAGATTTACATGAAAAAAGCTGCAGATTTAAAAGAAAAAAGCTGCCAATTTATAAGTAAAAAGCTGCAAATATGAGGAAAAAAATTGCAGATTTACAAGAAAAAAGTTCCAGATTTAAGAGTAAAAAGCTGCAAATATGAGGAAAAAGTTGCAGAATTACAAGAAAAAAGCAAATTTACAAGAAAAAAAGTTGCAGATTTAAAAATTGGTGCTTCAAAGACATTTTATTTTCTTATTTTATATAACATATTATAGAAAAAGGTTTATGATGAATTGGGGGGAGGGATTCTGTTTTTTCCAAGCTGGGGGAAGAGGGGGCATCATTCCCCACCCCCTTCCCCCAGCTTGGGTGGAAAATTAAAACATGGTATTTTGGGAGCTTTTGTTCCTTCACAGCTGATGACACTGACCAGATGCAATCAAATTGCAAAATCTCGGGACTTCCGGTCATGGCGGCTACGTGAGAGGACAGGTCTCACTCTGCTCTGCTCCTAGAGATAAAAAATCGGCATATAACTCTCTTATTTGGAACAGAACCTATCCCAGCGTTTGGACGAGGATATGCCGGTGAAGCCTAAGGCTGGGAAATCAGGTGGTGGAAAAATTGAACCGCTGAAACAGTCCAAACTAACGGACTTTCACGTCTGTGGTGCAGCAGAAAAAGTTCCAGATATGGCGGCGGAGGAAGCTAACGGTGGTGCGGTGACTGCTGACGACGGCACAGGTGCAGTGCTCGCTGCCATTAGCTCAATGAGAGCAGACTTTTCCGCTAAATTTGATGGGATTATAGCAGCGATAGAGGGAATGAAAAAGGAATTGGGTGATTGTGTGGAACGAATGGCGCAGGTGGAGCTTCGAGTATCCAGTGCTGAGGATGATGTCGCCAGCCTTCAATTAAAGGTGCGCACTTTGGAAAAAAAAAAAAAAAATGTCTGGAAGACAATGTCCTGGACTTGGGGTCCCGGTCGAGACGGAACAACTTGAGGCTGGTGGGTCTACCGGAGAGAACCGAGGGTCAGGACCCATGTTCCTTTTTGGAAAAGTGGATTCCAGAAGCGCTGAACAACGCGGAGCTGCAATCATCAGTCGTTCTAGAAAGCGCACACCAAATTGGCCCACCGAGAGATAAGGGACCACCGAGGACGCTAATTATGAAGTTCCTCAGCTACAGAGACAGGATGAAGATCTCCAACGCTGCGTGAGCCAAAGGAGAAATTAAACACCAGGACCAGCAGGTGCGGTTCTACCCAGATTTGGCCACAGGAATCCAACAATTAAGGAAACAGTTTGACCCCGTACGTAAAGAGCTGCGCAACCTTGGGATCCGTCATGGAGTGATTCACCCTGCAAGACTGTTGACCACGTATGGGGGCAGAACACACATCTTCAAGACCCCTGAGGAGGCGCAGGAGTTCATCAAGAAGATCCAAGAAAAGACTGGTGGGAGCTAAACATGAACAAAATATAAGGTAGAATATTTAAGCATTTGCACAGGCATCTAATTGATCTGAAGCAAATAGCAAGTTTACAAAATATAGATTGTATTACATATTAAAAAAAAAAAACCTATGATGTACAAAGTTGCTAAAAATTTTGGAGTTAAGTTGGAAAACTACAGAAGAGAGTTAATGTTACGTCATTAAAAGCAGTAGAGTTAGGGTGATTGGGAGGATGAAGAAGGAGTGGCTTTGGCTGTTCCTCGTGGGTGTGGAGCGGTCGATGGCTATATCGGGAGACAGAATTTTTCTTTTGATTTTGGGGGGATTACCACAAATGTGGGAAGGGGGAATTTGTTTGTGTGTAGTTTGTAAGATGAATGTTCAACCACTCATGTTTTTGCTTCTCTGTATGAGCATGTTTACACTGCGAGGTAATCCCAAACTCCCTATTGATCATAAACCAAAGCGTTAATCTTAATTTAACTTCATGGAATTGCAGAGGTCTACAAAATTTAAAAAAACTTGAACAAGTTATGAATAAAATAAAAGACATGGGTTCAAAAATTGTGTTTTTACAAGAAACTCATCTAATAGAGGAGGATGTAAAAAGAATTAGGAGTAGATGGCAAGGAAGTGTATTCACCTCATCATTTTCATCCCGAGCCAGGGGAGTTATGACTCTCATACATAAATCAGTCCCATTTCAAGTGAAAAATGTAATTGGAGACAAATTTGGAAGATATTTAATCATTCAAGGATCTTTGCTATTAGAAAATATAAATCTGGTGAACTTATATGGTCCCAATATAGATGATCAAAAGTTCTTTGCTAATTTATTTCTTATCTTATCATCACTTACAGGGCAACATATAATAGCAGGGGATTTTAATTGTACATTGAATCCAGGTATAGATAGATCAACAGGACTGTACTGTACGCACAATGGATGTAGGATGATCATTAATCATTTTATGAAAGAATTGAGACTGCTAGATATATGGAGAGAAATGAAACCACAAGTTAAAGCCTACTCTTGTTATTCTAATACCTACAAGACATTCTCACGTATTGACTATTTTTTGATCTCTACAGAATTAAGGTCCAAGATTCAAAACTGCTTTTATGATAACATTGTGATCTCTGATCATGCACCCTGCTGTCTAATATATGTAGATAAGAAATTGACAAAGGAACCAGGTAGGTGGCAATTTCAGCATAAATGGCTTCAGGATGAGGAATTTGTTAAGTACATAGAAAAACAGATAGATGAGTTCTTTGATATCAATACTACACAAACATCAGCATGTATAAAGTGGGAGGCTTTCACAGCTTTTATTAGGGGACATATTATTAGTTATACAGGTTCAAAATCTAAGAAGACTCGAGAGGAGAGAGTCCAATTGGAACATAAACTAAAAATTCTTCAAGAAAAAGTGTATGCAGGAAGTGATCCAAAGTTAGAGAACGAATTACTGATTTTGAGAGCTGAATATGACAAAAAATCAGCGAATAGAGCTGCCTTGAGTCTTCTAAGATTGAAACAATCTTTTTATGAACAAGGTGAAAAATCAGGAAAATTATTGGCATGGCAGATTAAACAATTAGAATTTAAAACACCAATTACCAGTATTATAAGTAACGGACAGGTAGTTATAGATCCTTTAGAAATTAATAGAGCCTTTAGAGATTACTATGAAAAATTATATGATATAAAAAATGAATCTGACTTAACAAAATTAAATGGGTTTTTGGACGGACTATCTATACCGTGTATTCCAAATGAAAACAGGGAGACACTGGAGTCTAAAATCAGTCAAGAAGAAGTTGGGCTAGCCATTGATAATATGAAATCAGGAAAAAGTGCAGGACCAGATGGTCTTCCAGTTGACCTTTATAAAAAATTTAAGAATAAATTAATAAAACCTTTTTTGGAAATGGTTTTAGAAGCATTTCAAAATAGTAATTTACCATCATACATGAATAATGTCTTAATTATACTGTTGCCAAAACCAGGTAAACCCTCTAATAAATGTGAAAATATGAGACCAATAAGCCTATTAAATGCTGACCTTAAGATAATCTGTAAAATTTTAGCAAGACGGATACAAGAAATTTTACCAAATATTATTAACCGAGATCAGAATGGCTTTATAAAGGGAAGACAAGGCTTCCATAATGTAAGAAGACTATTTAATATTATTTATTCTAATAAAGAAGCACCGGATACAGCTCTCCTATAATTGGACGCCGAAAAGGCCTTTGATAGGGTCGAATGGCCCTTTCTTTTTGAAGTCTTACAAAGGTTTGGACTTGGAAATAATTTCATAAAATGGGTTCAGATAATATATAATAATGCTACAGCAGAAATCCTAACAAATAGCAATATCTCAAAATCAATAAAAATCAATAGAGGATGTCGACAAGGTTGTCCACTTTCACCTTTATTGTTTACTATGGCAATTGAACCTTTAGCAATGGCAGTACGTTTACATTCACAAATATATGGAATTAAAGTTGGACCAACAGAACATAAAATCTCCCTGTATGCCGATGACATAATTTTGTTTTTGTCGAATCTTAAAAAATCAATTCCGACCTTGTTGAATTTAATAAAGAATTTTGGGGAAATATCAGGATATAAAATAAATAAAACTAAATCTTCAATATTAATGCTAAATGAGACCCAGAGAAATCACCCAGCTCCTGAGGTAAATCAATTCAATGTTGTAAATCAGTTTAAATATTTAGGAATTCAAATTGTGCCAAAGCTAGAATTAGTCGCCAGTGCCAACTATGAAGCCTTAATGACAGACATTAATTGTCACGCCGCGCCATTCATCAGCGGCGCCACCTGCTCACGCACCTGACAATCATCAGCGGCGAGGGATAAAGGCCGTCTCGCCCGGAGGCTTGGCCTGAAGCCGTCAGACTTCGTCCCTCACCGTTGTGAGCATACTTCCCTTCAGCGTCACCATTTTGGTAAGAAGATCGCTTACCTCTTTTCTTCAGTCTTCTCCCCTGTGCACAGGTGGATTCCCCAGCGGCGGACATCTCCACTCCATCGCCCAATCCTCGCTGCTGTACAGAGCTCTCCAGGTGGCTGTCTTCCGGGCTTCGCCCCCTTGTTGTGCCAGCTGTCCTGACCCACCAAGTAAGTCCTTCTCTCGCCATAAATCCCTCCTGTGTTGGTGTATGCCCGTCACCCTCTCCCTGTGCTCTCTCCATAGGGTTGCTCGGCTGTACGGTCACCTGCCTCTGTGCCTGGAGCAGACACCATCACCAACACATTTACATCCCGCAGACACGCACTCATTCACTCCTGCTGTTAATAAACTCTTTGAACTACTCTAAGCCTGTGTGTGTGCGTCTCCTGAGCCGTGCGTTATGTCAGTACGGCTTCAGCAGAGCGGCTCGGCGGACGGCGGGCTCGCACACCGGTTTTCCACTCTCGAGGCTAGAGTGGATCAAATAGCTTATCAACAACAGGTGATCTTTAATCAATTATTGAATTTAACTAACCGGTTGGGCCGCTTGGATCCTCAACAGCCGTTCCCCCCGGCTCGTCAGGGTGGCGCGGCTCCTGCTGTTCCAGCGGCCGTCCAGCTGGCTCCGGTGGCACCGGTTCGGCTCACACCGATTCCGACCCCCGCCCGCTTTAGCGGTAAGCTCGGCGGAGCGCGGGGGTTCATTATGCAGTGTGAGTCCGTGTTCCACCGTGTGCCCGGAGATTTTCCCTCGGATCACAGTCGGATTGGTTACATAGGGAATCTTCTGGAGGGGCGTGCGTTAACTTGGACCTACGCCGTAATGGCGAGGCCCAGTTATGCCACCCTCACCTATGACCAGTTCGTGAGGCGCTTTCTGGAGGTCTTTGACCATTCTCAAACCGAGACGGTCCAGGTCGATCGGCTCCTCGCTCTCCAGCAGGGAGGCCGGTCGGCAGCGGACTACTCGGTCGACTTCCGGGTAGCGGCGGAGGAATTGGGCTGGGAGGAACGCTCCCTCTGTGGCCTGTTCCTCCGCAGCCTCAATAGTGATCTGAGGGATGAACTGGCTGGACGGGATATCCCTGGGACGCTAGCGGAGCTGACATCCTTAGCGATAAGTTTGGATAACAGGCTGCGCGAGCGCTCCTCGGGGCGGAAGTCTTCTTCTTCTCGCCCTCGTGGAGTTTCGCCGCACCTGTTCCAAGCTCGCCCCCTGGCGGCGCCGCCAGCATTGTGCCCCGAGGAGTCGGAGCCGATGGTGACGGGCTGGACCAAGCTTTCCCCTGCGGAGAAACAACGCCGCCGTGAGTTGGGCCTCTGCATGTATTGCGGAGGTGACCAACACACTGTGGAGCGTTGCCCGCGGAAAGCCAGTCGGCGGGGTCCGCGAATCGCTGTAGGGAGCCTCGCGGATCCCAACCGGTTAGACTCTCTCACTCAATTAAAGCTGCCCATCCGTTTTTGCCACAATCCCACTGGGCACCTCACCCACGCACTGGTGGATTCGGGCGCAGAGGGCAGCTTCATTTCACAAGGCCTGGCAACCCGATTGGGCATCCGCTGTCAGGCATTAAAACACCCCATCTCCCTGGTCCATCTCTCCCGTGCCTCCCTTGGGAGAGTTTCTCACCAAACCATGCCTGTCCCAGTCATCATCTCAGGGAACCACCGGGAGGAGATGGTATTTTACGTCCTGCCCAACTCTGTGTCGCCCGTCATCCTGGGGTATCCCTGGCTACGCCTCCACAACCCTGTCCTGGACTGGAGGTCCGCTGGGGTATCGGCATGGAGTACCTTCTGTATGGGCACCTGCCTTCAGTCCGCTGCCTGCTCCCCATCCGCGGCTCCCCCTGTGGCGGATACAGCACCTCCGGACCTGTCACTGGTGCCTCCAGAATTTCACGACCTGGGTATGGTATTTAGCAAATCGAAAGCTATGTCTCTTCCCCCGCATCGACCATATGACTGTGCCATCAACCTCCGCCAGGGGGCTCCCCTGCCATCTGGTCGGCTCTACAGCCTGTCGGCGCCGGAGAAGGAGACCATGAATACATACCTGAAGGAATCTCTGAGCGCTGGGATTATTCGCCCATCGTCGTCACCCGTGGGGGCAGGGTTTTTCTTTGTCGGGAAAAAGGACGGATCCCTCCGCCCCTGCATAGACTACCGAGCGCTGAATGACATCACTGAGAGGGACCGTTACACCCTGCCCCTCATGGACACTGCCTTTCACTCCCTCCAGGGGGCGACCTGGTTTACCAAGCTGGATTTACGCAGCGCTTACCACCTCGTCCGGATCCGGGAGGGAGATGAATGGAAGACAGCCTTCCGTACCCCGAACGGCCACTTTGAGTATCTCGTCATGCCGTTCGGGCTGACCAACGCTCCTGCCGTCTTTCAGCGCCTCATTAATGACGTCCTCCGGGATTTCATCGGCCTTTTTGTGTTCGTCTACCTGGATGACATCCTTATCTTCTCCAGGTCCAGGGACGAGCACCAGGTCCATGTGAGGCGGGTCCTCCAAAGACTGCTGGAGAATCGTCTGTACGTGAAGGCTGAGAAATGCGAATTCTACGCTAGGACCACATCCTTCCTGGGATTCATCATCGCTCAAGATCAGGTGCTCCCAGACCCAGAGAAGGTGAAGGCGGTGGTGGAGTGGCCTACTCCCGCATCCCGGAAGCAGGTGCAACAGTTTGTTGGCTTCGCCAATTTTTACCGCCGCTTTGTCCCAAATTTCAGCTCGATCGTCGGACCGCTGACCCGCCTCACGTCCCCGAAGGTCCCGTTCCGGTGGACTGAAGAGGTCGCTGCTGCCTTTAGGGCGCTGAAGGCGGAGTTCTCCTCCTCCCGGGTCCTTCGCCAGGTCGACCCCGCGCTGCAGTGCATTGTGGAGGTGGACGCATCGGACACGGGAGTGGGGGCAGTGTTATCCCAGCGGTCACCTGACGATGGCGCCAAACGGCCGTGCGCCTTCTTCTCCCGGCGCCTGTCCCCGGCGGAGAGGAACTACGATGTGGGGGACAGAGAGCTCCTGGCCATTAAACTCGCCTTACAGGAGTGGCGCCACTGGCTAGAGGGGGCGGACCTGCCGTTTGTGGTCCTGACGGACCACAAGAACTTAGAGTATTTACGATCTGCCAAGCGCCTGAATGCCCGCCAGGCGCGCTGGTCTTTGTTCTTCGCCAGGTTCCGCTTCTCGATCACCTTCAGGCCGGGCTCCAAAAACGGCCTGCCTGACGCCCTCTCTAGGCAGTTCACCCCCGTGGAGGCTGAGGAGACGCCCCACACTATCCTGCCCAGGTCGTGCGTCCTCGGTGCCATCTCTTGGGACATTGAAGACAAGATCCGGAAGGCGCAGGAGGTGGAACCTGATCCTGGCGGCGGACCGGAGGGAAGACTGTTCGTCCCATCTGCGGTCCGAGGAGAGGTCATCCACTGGCTCCACACCTCCCGGCTCACCTGTCATCCCGGCACCTCTCGGATGATCAGCCTCCTCCAACGGTCCTTTTGGTGGCCAGGCCTGCGGAGGGATGCAGCCCGCTATGCCCGGGCTTGCCCAATCTGTGCCACCAGCAAGTCGGGAAATGCCCCCCCAGCGGGTCTGCTCCAGCCTCTGCCCGTCCCCGGCAGGCCCTGGTCGCACATCGCACTGGACTTCGTCACCGGACTCCCCATTTCCAACTCCTTTGACACCGTCCTGACCATTGTGGACCGTTTCTCCAAGGCTGCGCACTTCATTCCCCTGCGAGGTCTCCCTACTGCCCTGGAGACGGCGGGCCTCCTCGTCCAACACGTGGTCAGGCTGCACGGGATTCCGGTGGACGTGGTCTCGGACCGGGGTCCCCAATTTTCATCCGAGGTTTGGAGATCCTTTTGTAACGCCATCGGAGCCAAGGTGAGCCTCTCCTCCGGCCATCACCCCCAGTCTAACGGGCAGTGTGAGAGGACCAATCAGGAGCTGGAGGCTGCGCTCCGCTGTGTTACTAGATCCAAGCCGACGTCCTGGAGCAACCATCTCGCCTGGGTGGAGTATGCCCACAACACCGCCCGCTCTTCTGCAACGGGGATGTCCCCCTTCAAGGCGTCCCTGGGTTACGACCCCCCGCTGTTTCCAGCGCAGGAGAACGAGGTGACTGTCCCCTCTGTTAGGGCGCACCTTAGGCAGTTCCGCTCCACCTGGGCTGCCGCGCGTCATGCGCTTTTATGCACGGCGGAGCGCAACAGGACCGTGGCGGACCGGCACAGAAGACCTGCCCCGGCGTACAGAGTTGGGCAACTCGTGTATGTGTCTACCCAGGACGTCACATTAAAAGGCGAGAGGAGGAAGCTGGCACAGCGATTCATGGGTCCCTTTCCCATCACCCGGATCATCAACCCGGTGGCTGTGCGCGTGGCTATTCCCCCCTCCCTCCGCATCCATTCCACTTTCCATGTGTCGAAGGTGAAACTGGCAGTCACTGACCCCCTTTGCCCTCCTCCTGCAGCGCAACCCGCGCCCCGGATGATTGGTGGCCATCCGGCCTGGTCCGTCTCCTCCATCCTGGACTCCCGGCGCCGAGGTCGTGG
This sequence comes from Pholidichthys leucotaenia, assembly GCA_020510985.1. Taxonomy (NCBI): domain Eukaryota; kingdom Metazoa; phylum Chordata; class Actinopteri; order Cichliformes; family Pholidichthyidae; genus Pholidichthys; species Pholidichthys leucotaenia. The sequence continues at coordinate 131,885,333 of CM035843.1, forward strand.
GTTGCAATACCTGGTGGACTGGGAGGGCTATGGGCCCGAGCATCGACAATGGGTGCCCCCGTCGTTTGTGTTGGACCCATCGCTCATCGCGGACTTCCACCGAGCGCACCCGGATAAGCCATCGCCAGGAGGCGCTGCTAGAGGGGGGAGTACTGTCACGCCGCGCCATTCATCAGCGGCGCCACCTGCTCACGCACCTGACAATCATCAGCGGCGAGGGATAAAGGCCGTCTCGCCCGGAGGCTCGGCCTGAAGCCGTCAGACTTCGTCCCTCACCGTTGTGAGCATACTTCCCTTCAGCGTCACCATTTTGTTAAGAAGATCGCTTACCTCTTTTCTTCAGTCTTCTCCCCTGTGCACAGGTGGATTCCCCAGCGGCGGACATCTCCACTCCATCGCCCAATCCTCGCTGCTGTACAGAGCTCTCCAGGTGGCTGTCTTCCGGGCTTCGCCCCCTTGTTGTGCCAGCTGTCCTGACCCACCAAGTAAGTCCTTCTCTCGCCATAAATCCCTCCTGTGTTGGTGTATGCCCGTCACCCTCTCCCTGTGCTCTCTCCATAGGGTTGCTCGGCTGTACGGTCACCTGCCTCTGTGCCTGGAGCAGACACCATCACCAACACATTTACATCCCGCAGACACGCACTCATTCACTCCTGCTGTTAATAAACTCTTTGAACTACTCTAAGCCTGTGTGTGTGCGTCTCCTGAGCCGTGCGTTATGTCATTAATGAGTTAATTCAGAGATGGATGTCACTACCAATGTCGATGATAGGGAGAATCAATATACTTAAAAGTAATATCTTACCTAAAATACTTTATTTATTTCAATACATTCCTTTACCACCACCTTCAGATCTATTCTCAAGAATTAAAAAAAAGTTAGTGGAATTTATATGGAACAACATGAGGGCTAGATTACGTCTGTCCTTACTATATTTACCATTTGATCGTGGAGGTCTGAAATGTCCAAACTTTATGTTGTATTATTGGTCGGCACAACTGAGGTCTATGACATATTATTTTTCATCAAATGATCTCCCTCACTGGACTGAAATGGAATCATACAATTTACCTTTACCTCTTCCCATATTCATATACTCAGATTTGGCAAAAAAAATTACAGAAACAAGTTAAAAATCCATTTGTAAAGCATATGATCAAAATATGGTGTGAAACTAAAAACTATTTAAAAGAACCACACTTATTGTCACAATTTAGCCCAATATGGGGTAATCAATATTTTAAACCAGGGAGAGCGGATGCTGTATTTAAAGTATGGAATTTAAAAGGGATTCAAAAGATTCAAGATTTATATCTGTCATGTTCAGATAACATAATGTCTTTTGAAGAGCTGAGGATCAAATTTAATCTTAATAGAACACATTTTTTTAAATATCTTCAGCTTAGGAACTTTATTCGATCAAATCAAAATAATGCTCTCACTCGACCTATTTATTCATCCTTGGAAAAAATTTTGATGAAAGATAGTAAGAGAAAGGGTATTATTTCAGAGTTTTATAACTCATTGACACTATCCTCAAGTGAAAACTCACAGAAAAGATTGAACTATTGGAAAGAAGACCTGCAAACTGAAATTTCAGAGGAACAATGGGAATTGGCTTGTACAGAAGCTCAAACCAAATCAATAAATGTACGTCTTAAACTGATACATTTTAAATGGTTAATGCGGATGTATGTTACACCGGTGGAGTTAAATAGATATAACAAAAACATACCAGATAAGTGCACAAAATGCATGGAAAGTAAAGGAACCCTATTTCATTGTGTATGGGAATGTAGAAAAATTAGAATGTTTTGGGAAGAGGTGAGGGTAACAATTGAAAAAAATAATTTCAAAACAAATCATATTGAATCCTAAATTGTTTTTGTTGGGTCTGTATCCAGAAAAGCATAACTTTAATAAAAGTGAAAGAGCATTCATAGACCTCAGTTTGCTTAATGCCAAAAAATGTATTGCACTACTGTGGAAAAAGACTCATAGACCAGATGTGACTCAGTGGTTAAGACAGATGTTAACAAACCTTCCACTAGAAAGAATAACATACATATTGAAATCAAAGGAAATTGTGTTTGAGAATATATGGAGACCTTTCATTGATTATGTAAAGAATTTAAACATAACTTTTGAAGAGGAAGGTGAATGATGTGTGTGGACCTTGTAAATTCCAAACTGGTGAATGTATCATATGTATACTTATGTAATGGATTGCCAAGACTAAACAGAGGAGCATTGTTGATGACTTGCTTTTGTTGGTGGTTGTTGGTGTTTTTAGTGCATTTTTTTTTGGTAGTACTTTAGTGTTAGTGTTTGATTGTTTGTGTCATGTTTGTTAAAAAAAGGTTCAATAAAGATATTGTGGGAAAAAAAAATTGCAAAATCTCATCTGATCACAGTGCTTTCCCTCACGTGTGTTAAGCAGAATGTCAGCAGAGCACTTCCCGTTCTTTCAGTCTCTCTCTGTGGGTGCGTATTTGTGGCTCTGTGCAGTAGTTCTGAGGAAAGAAGGGGGCGGAAACCATAGTTTGAAGTTTCCACTACAAAACATCACCACATTCTGCCCTTCAGCATTTCTCTGACAACTTTCGACGGTGCGGCTGGGGACAGCAATGTAGTGGCATTTCCATTTCAGATGATAGTATCTGGTTGCTGAAGGACTGGGAGACAAACCCACAATGGCACAAAGGAAAAGTCTATGCTGGATAATTTATCCTTCAGATTTGAGTGAAGAGGATATCCTAGAGTGAGTGAGAGGATAATATTAAGGAAAAAAAGACTGCAAAAGCTGCAACAGAGCATCCTTTTTTAAATTAGCTTCTATTACAAGGTGAGTGCTTGAATGCGTTCACATTTTCAACTATTTGACATATTTTAGTTTTCTATACTCTGTGCAAAAATAGTAGTAAGTGGATTCCTTCTCCTTTCAGCACTGTGTGAGTTACTGACCTGAGTGAACGGGTCCCCTAGTGGTTGCTCAACAGGGTGCTTTTTTTTTTCCCCCACAATATTTTTATTGAACCTTTTTACAAACATAACACAAACAATCAAACACTAACACTAAAGTAATAAAAAAAAAATACTAAAAAAAACCCACCAACAACCACTAACAAGAACAGATCTTCAACAATGCTCCTCTGCTTAGTCTAGGCAATCCATTACATAAGTATACATATTATACATTCACCAGTTTGGAATTTACAAGGTCCACACACATCATTCACCTTCTTCTTCCAAAGTTATGTTTAAATTTTTTACATAATCAATGAAAGGTCTCCATATATTCTCAAACACATTTTCCTTTGATTTCAGTATGTATGCTATTCTTTCTAATGGAAGGTTTGTTAACATCTGTCTTAACCACTGAGTCACATCTGGTCTATGAGTCTTTTTCCACAATAGTGCAATAAATTTTTTGGCATTAAGCAAACTGAGGTCTATGAATGCTCTTTCAGTTTTATTAAAATTATGCTTTTCTGGATACAGACCCAACAAAAACAATTTAGGATTCAATATGATTTGTTTTGAAATTATTTTTTCAATTGTTACCCTCACCTCTTCTCAAAACACTCTAATTTTCCTACATTCCCATACACAATGAAATAAGGTTCCTTTACTTTCCATACATTTTGTGAACGTATCTGGTATGTTTTTGTTATATCTATTTAATTCCACCGGTGTAACATACATCCGAATTAACCATTTAAAATGTATCAATTTAAGACGTACATTTATTGTTTTGGTTTGAGCTTCTGTACAAGCCAATTCCCATTGTTCCTCTGAAATTTCAGTTTGCAGGTCTTCTTTCCAATAATTTAATCTTTTCTGTGAGTTTTCACTTGAAGATAGTGTCAATGAGTTATAAAACTCTGAAATAATACCCTTTCTCTTACTATCTTTCGTCAAAATTTTTTCCAAGAATGAATAAATAGGTCGAGTGAGAGCATTGTTTTGATTTGATCGAATAAAGTTCCTAAGCTGAAGATATTTAAAAAAATGTGTTCTATTAAGATTAAATTTGATCCTCAGCTCTTCAGAAGACATTATGTTACCTGAACATGACAGATATAAATCTTGAATCTTTTGAATCCCTTTTAAATTCCATACTTTAAATACAACATCCGCTCTCCCTGGTTTAAAAATATTGATTACCCCATATTGGGCTAAATTGTGACAGTAAATGTGGTTCTTTTAAATATTTTTTAATTTCACACCATATTTTGATCATATGCTTTACAAATGGATTTTTAACTTGTTTCTGTAATTTTTTTGCCGAGTCTGAGTATATGAATATGGGAAGAGGTAAAGGTAAATTGTATGATTCCATTTCAGTCCAGTGAGGGAGATCATTTGATGAAAAATAATATGTCATAGACCTCAGTTGTGCTGACCAGTAATACAACATAAAGTTTGGACATTTCAGACCTCCGCGATCAAATGGTAAATGTAATAAGGACAGACGTAATCTAGCCTTCCTGTTGTTCCATATAAATTCCACTAACTTTTTTTTAATTCTTGAGAATAGATCTGAACGTGGTGGCAAAGGAATGTATTGAAATAAAAAAAGTATTTTAGGTAAGATATTACTTTTAAGTATATTGATTCTCCCTATCATCGACATTGGTAGTGACATCCATCTCTGAATTAACTCATTAATGTCTGTCATTAAGGCTTCATAGTTGGCACTGGCGACTAATTCTAGCTTAGGCACAATTTGAATTCCTAAATATTTAAACTGATTTACAACATTAAATTGATTTACCTCAGAAGCTGGGTGATTTCTCTGGGTCTCATTTAGCATTAATATTGAAGATTTAGTTTTATTTATTTTATATCCTGATATTTCCCCAAAATTCTTTATTAAATTCAACAAGGTCGAGATTGATTTTTTAAGATTCGACATAAACAAAATTATGTCATCGGCATACAGGGAGATTTTATGTTCTGTTGGTCCAACTTTAATTCCATATATTTGTGGATGTAAACGTACTGCCATCGCTAAAGGTTCAAATGCCATAGTAAACAATAAAGGTGAAAGTGGACAGCCTTGTTGACATCCTCTATTGTGTCATGATGGCCGCTAGGCCATCATCAGCATCATCAACATCAGCTGCGCTCACTTCAGCAGGTGGCAATCAGCGGGCCATAAAAGCCCAACGTGCGGACGCCTCAGCACGGAGTCGTCTGTCAATCTCACTGAGCAACGTGCCAAGATCTCGACCTCTCGTGAAGAACTCTACGCTTCGCCAAACCAGGCCACGTAAGCCATCTCTTCACAATTCCTCTGCTAGCCTTTTCCCCTGTGCACAGGTGGACCTCCCTGGCGGTGGACCTCCCTCCTCTGCTGACGAGGCACCGTCTCCCGCTCCGCGGAGCTCCTCCTCACCTCCACAGCACCGGACACCACGAGCATGACGTCGCACAGACACCAGGAGTCAGTCAGCCTCTCATTGTGGCACCCGCAAGTAAGCCCCTGCAGCATACCCGCCAAACATTGCTACTGAACGACAGTAACCTTGTGCTTGTGTTTTCCAGGGTTGCCAGGTTACCACAAGACGGGCTCAGCTCCAGTGGCCAGACGAACATTCACACATTCACTCACACTTCACTCACAAATCCACAATAAAGATTATTGTCAGTATCTCTCGTGTCAGTGTCTGTCTCTTGGGTCGTAAATCATGTCAGTACGACTCCGTCAGGATGACCCATCAGACAGTGCGTTGTCGCGCCGCTTTAACACACTCAGCGCACGAGTAGATATGATTTCCCACCAGCAGACAGTAATCTTAAACCAACTAACTCAGATTAACAGCCGGCTGGATCGCCTGGAAGGTCACCAGGCATTCCCCCCGGCTAGCGGGGACGCCTTCTGCCCCTGCAGTTGCGGCTACTAGCCAAACCAGCCCATCTTCCACACATCGTCTAACTCCTGTACCAACCCCCGCACGCTTTACTGGTAAACTGGGGGAGGCTCGGGGTTTTTTGCTACAGTGTAAGTCAGTTTTTCTCCGCGTCCCGGGGGACTTTGCCACTGATATGAATAAGATTGGGTACATCATCAACCTGCTGGGAGGCAGGGCTCTTGATTGGGCTTATACCATCATGGCCAAACCAAATTATTCATTGTTAACTTACCAGCTGTTCGTGGCAGAGTTCATGGAAGTGTTTGATCATGCTGACCGGGTCGTGGTGTTAACTGAACGGCTGCTTGGACTTCGGCAGGGCAGTAGATCTGCCGCCGATTATTCCGTGGACTTCCGGGTATTAGCTGGTCAGGTTGGGTGGGGGAAGCCAGCACTCTGTGGAATTTTCCTCCGCAGCCTTAACTCAGAGTTAAAAGACGAGCTAGCGGCAAAGGAGAAACCAGACAGACTTGGGGAATTAATCTCCCTCACCATCAGCCTAGATAGCAGACTGAGGGAGCGAGCTGCAGAACGGCGAACAGCTATCTGTGCGAATAAGTCTCGCCCTCGCTCCGCTAGGTCCCCCCTCCTTGCTCTGCCCACATCTGAAGAACTTCCGGAGCAGGAGGATATGGTTGTGGGGCAATCGGGTCTTACAGCGGCTGAGAGACAGCGCCGCAGGGAGCAAGGGTTATGCTTCTACTGTGGGAATGGGGCACATGGAGTAGTCAATTGCCCGTTAAAAAGGGGAGGTCCGCGGATCACGGTAGGGGGGTTCGCGGACAAAAATCAGACAAAGCCCCTCACTAGTTGCCACATTCCCATTAGGCTCATTCATAAACACAAGGAACACACCACACTTGCCTTAGTTGACTCTGGGGCTGAGCAAAACTTTATCTCCAGAGACCTGGCAACCCTGATGGGCCTCAGCTGTCAACCTCTACGCCTGCCCATCCATCTGGTCACCCTGTCAAAAGCATCTCTGACGTCAGTTTCCCACCAGACGGCACCTGTGTAAACGATAGTTTCTGGTAATCACAGGGAGGAAATACGGTTCCTGGTCTTGCCCTTCTCCTCCTCACCCGTCATCTTGGGGTACCCATGGCTCCGGCTGCATAACCCCACGTTCGACTGGCAAGTTGGGAGAATAACATCTTGAAGCTCATTCTGCCTGAGCGCCTGTCTTCAGTCCGCTGCATGTGCTCCCTCAGTGCCGATGACGCCTCCCTCAACACCTCCTCCGGACCTGTCAAAGGTGCCTGACGTCTACCATGATTTGGGCCAGGTGTTTAGTAAGTCACGGGCGTTGTCCCTTCCCCCCCATCGCCCGTACGTTTGCGCGATTAATCTCAAGGCTGGGGCCCCTCTCCCGGTGAGCCGCCTGTACAGCCTGTCAGCTCCTGAACGCGAGGCCATGGATACGTACATCAAGGAGTCCCTGGCCTCCGGTATCATCCGTCCATCCTCCTCGGCCGTTGGGGCAGGGTTTTTCTTCGTTGGGAAGAAGGACGGGTCGCTGCGCCCCTGTATCGATTTCCGGGGTCTCAACGACATTACTATTAAAGACAAATACACTCTTCCCTTGATGAACACTGCTTTCGATTCCCTCCAGGGGGCGGCGTGGTTTACTAAACTAGATCTACGGAACGCCTATCACCTGGTGCGCATTCGGGAAGGAGATGAGTGGAAGACTGCTTTTCGGACCCCGAGCAGCCACTTTGAATATTTGGTGATGCCGTTTGGGTTAACCAACGCTCCGGCAGTGTTCCAGCGCTTAATAAATGACGTTCTCCGGGACTTTCTGAATTCCTTCGTCTTTGTTTATCTTGATGATATCCTCATCTTCTCGCGCACACTGGAGGAGCATCAGGTGCATGTACGACGGGTCCTACAGCGCCTCCTGGAGAATCAGTTGTTCGTCAAGGCGGAGAAGTGTGAGTTCCACACGGATCGCACCTCCTTTCTGGGGTTTATAATCGCCTGTAACCAGGTGCTTCCCGACCCGGACAAGGTCAAGGCGGTGGTGGACTGGCCTACGCCCACATCCAGGAAACAGCTACAGGGTTTTTTGGGGTTCGCCAATTTTTACCGGCGCTTCGTGCCAAATTTTGGGAACATCGCCAGACCCCTGACTGCACTCACATCCCCGAAGGTCCCTTTCCATTGGAGTGAGGAGGCTGCCGCGGCATTTGACAGGCTGAAGGGAGAGTTTGCTTCGGCACGTGTGTTGACCCAGGTGGACCCGGAGCTTCAATGCCTGGTGGAAGTGGACGCATCAGATTCGGGGGTGGGGGCGGTACTCTCTCAGCGCTCCCCGACAGACGGGAAGATCCGCCCCTGCGCTTACTTCTCTCATCGTTTGACACCTGCTGAGAGGAATTACAGCATCGGCGACAGGGAGCTATTGGCTGTCAAACTTGCGCTGGAGGAGTGGAGACACTGGCTGGAGGGGGCTGCCCAGCCGTTTGTCGTCTGGACTGACCACCGCAATCTTGAATACCTTAGGACTGCCAAGCGGCTGAATGCACGTCAGGCCCGCTGGTCTCTCTTCTTCGGCCGTTTTAATTTCACGATCACCTACCGGCCAGGGAGTAAGAATGGCAAGCCTGACGCCCTTTCCAGGCAGTTTGACGCGCCCTCCGCTGACGACCGGGAGGAGCCTATTCTGCCACCTGCGTGTGTGGTTGGTGCGTTGACCTGGGGCATCCGCGATAAGGTCAGAAGAGAACAGGAGGTGGAGCCCGATCCGGGTGGGGGGCCCCCGGGTCGCTTGTTCGTCCCTCATCCTGTCAGGAGCCAAGTAATAGAGTGGGGTCACGCGTCCAAGCTGGCGTGCCATCCGGGTGTGAGTCGGACCGTTGATCTCCTCCAGAGAACCTTTTGGTGGCCAGGGCTGCGAAGGGACGTTAACAACTACGTCAGGGCCTGCGCTCAGTGCGCCACGGGGAAGACATCATCATCGGCCCCGGCAGGTCTGCTTCATCCTTTGCCCGTTCCCTCCCGCCCCTGGTCCCATGTAGCCATGGACTTTGTGACCGGTTTGCCCCCCTCCGGCCACTTCACGACCGTTTTAACCATCGTGGACCGTTTTTCTAAAGCTGCCCATTTTGTGCCTCTCCGGGGGTTGCCTTCAGCGCGGGAGACGGCGGACCTCCTCGTTCTCCATGTGGTTCGCCCTCACGGAATCCCCGCTGACATTGTTTCGGATCGAGGGCCACAGTTCGTCTCGCAGGTTTGGAAGGCGTTCTGTACGGCGCTTGGGGCCACGGCCAGTCTCTCCTCTGGATACCATCCTCAGAGTAACGGCCAGTGCGAGCGAGCCAATCAGGAGCTGGAGGCTGCGTCATCTCCTCCTGCTCTTCTTCATGGAGCATATACCTCCCGCGGATCGAGTACGCTCATAACACCACGGTGTCCTCGTCCACAGGGATGTCCCCCTTCAAGGCATCACTGGGGTACGATCGACCCTTGTTCCCGGAGGAGGAGGGGGAGGTAGCAGTCCTGTCCGTTCAGGCTCACGCCAGACGCTGTCGGCAAGTTTGGTCCATTGCCCGCAGAGCCCTTCTGAGGACCACGGAACGGAACATTGAGGTGGCCAACCGCCATAGGAGGCCTGCCCCGGATTACAAGGTGGGTGACAAGGTATGGTTGTCCACAAAGAATGTCAGTGTGCCTGCCGAGAAGCGTAAGCTAACCAAGCGCTTCATCGGTCCCTTTGTTATCTCCCGCATTGTCAACCCTGTATCTGTGCGTCTTGCTCTCCCCTCTCACATGCGCATCTGCCCCACTTTCCACGTCTCCCAGGTCAAGCCCTACGTCGCCGACCCGCTGTGCCCGCCCCCTGCGACTCCCATTTCCCCGAGGATGATCGATGGCCATCCGGCCTGGGGGGTAACGGCAATCCTGGATGTCAGCAGGAGGGGTCGGGGCCTTCAGTATTTGGTGGACTGGGAGGGGTTTGGCCCTGAGCATCGCTCCTGGATACGCCCTGCGTTGATCCTTGACAAGCAGTTGATCCGCGATTTCCATCGGGCGCATCCAGGTAGGATTGGGCAGGTGCCTGGAGGCACCTCTAGAGGGGGGAGTACTGTCATGATGGCCGCTAGGCCATCATCAGCATCATCAACATCAGCTGCGCTCACTTCAGCAGGTGGCAATCAGCGGGCCATAAAAGCCCAACGCGCGGACGCCTCAGCACGGAGTCGTCTGTCAATCTCACTGAGCAACGTGCCAAGATCTCGACCTCTCGTGAAGAACTCTACGCTTCGCCAAACCAGGCCACGTAAGCCATCTCTTCACAATTCCTCTGCTAGCCTTTTCCCCTGTGCACAGGTGGACCTCCCTGGCGGTGGACCTCCCTCCTCTGCTGACGAGGCACCGTCTCCCGCTCCGCGGAGCTCCTCCTCACCTCCACAGCACCAGACACCACGAGCACGACGTCACACGGACACCAGGAGTCAGTCAGCCTCTCATTGTGGCACCCGCAAGTAAGCCCCTGCAGCATACCCGCCGAACATTGCTACTGAACAACAGTAACCTTGTGCTTGTGTTTTCCAGGGTTGCCAGGTTACCACAAGACGGGCTCAGCTCCAGTGGCCAGATGAACATTCACACATTCCCTCACACTTAACTCACAAATCCACAATAAAGATTATTGTCAGTATCTCTCGTGTCAGCGTCTGTCTCTTGGGTCGTAAATCATGTCATATTGATCTTTATTGATTTTGAGATATTGCTGTTTGTTAGGATTTCTGCTGTAGCATTATTGTATATTATCTGAACCCATTTTATGAAATTATTTCCAAGTCCAAACCTTTGTAAGACTTCAAAAAGAGGGCCATTCGACCCTATCAAAGGCCTTTTCGGCGTCCAATGATAGGAGAGCTGTATCCGGTGCTTCTTTATAAGAATAAATAATATTAAATAGTCTTCTTACATTATGGAAGCCTTTATAAAGCCATTCTGATCTCGGTTAATAATATTTGGTAATACTTCTTGCATTCGTCTTGCTAAAATTTTGTAGATTATCTTAAGGTCAGCATTTAATAGGCTTATTGGTCTCATATTTTCACATTTATTAGAGGGTTTACCTGGTTTTGGCAACAGTTCGCGCACGCAGCGACCAGCAGCCGGTGGCTTGTCACCAGACTGCAAACCAAGTCTACCTACGGGTACAAATAAGTAACAAAAAAAAAAAAAAAAAAAAAAAAAAAAATGTATGGTGGTAAATTACTATTTTGAAATGTTTCTAAAACCATTTCCAAAAAAGGTTTTATTAATTTATTCTTAAATTTTTTATAAAGGTCAACTGGAAGACCATCTGGTCCGGCACTTTTTCCTGATTTCATATTAACAATGGCTAGCCCAACTTCTACCCCGACTAATTTTAGACTCCAGTATCTCCCTGTTTTCATTTGGAATACACGGTATAGATAGTCCGTCCAAAAACCCTTTTAGTTTTGTTAAGTCAGTTTCATTTTTTGTATCATATAATTTTCATAGTAATCTCTAAAGGCTCTATTAATTTCTAAAGGATCTACAACTACCTGTCCGTTATTATAATACTGGTGATTGGTGTTTTAAATTCTAATTGTTTAATCTGCCATGCCAATAATTTTCCTGATTTTTCCCCTTGTTCATAAAAAGATTGCTTCAATCTTAGAAGACTCGAGGCAGCTCTATTCGCTGATTTTTTGTCATATTCAGCTATCAGAATCAGTAATTCATTCTCTAACTGTGGGTCACTTCCTGCATACACTTTTTCTTGAAGAATTTTTAGTTTATGTTCCAATTGGACTCTCTCCTCTCGAGTCTTCTTAGATTTTGAACCTGTATAACTAATAATTTGTCCCCTAATAAAAGCTTTGAAAGCCTCCCACTTTATACATGCTGATGTTTGTGTAGTATTGATATCAAAGAACTCATCTATCTGTTTTTCTATGTACTTAACAAATTCCTCATCCTGAAGCCATTTATGCTGAAATTGCCACCTACCTGGTTCCTTTGTCAATTTCTTATCTACATATATGAGACAACAGGGTGCATGATCAGAGATCACAATATTATCATAAAAGCAGTTTTGAATCTTGGACCTTAATTCTGTGGAGATCAAAAAATAGTCAATATGTGAGAATGTCTTATAGGTATTAGAATAACAAGAGTAGGCTTTAACTTGTGGTTTCATTTCTCTCCATATATCTAGCAATCTCAATTCTTTCATAAAATGCTTAATGATTATCCTGCATCCATTGTGCGTACAGTCCAGTCCTGTTGATCTATCTATATCGGGGTTCAATGTACAATTAAAATCCCCTGCTATTATATGTTGCCCTGTAAGTGATGATAAGATAAGAAATAAATTAGCAAAGAACTTTTGATCATCTATATTGGGGCCGTATAAGTTCACCAGATTTATATTTTCTAATAGCAAAGATCCTTGAATAATTAGATATCTTCCAAATTTGTCTCCAATTACATTTTTCACTTGAAATGGGACTGATTTATGTATGAGAGTCATAACTCCCCTGGCTCGGGATGAAAATGATGAGGTGAATACACTTCCTTGCCATCTACTCCTAATTCTTTTTACATCTTCCTCTATTAGATGAGTTTCTTGTAAAAACACAATTTTTGAACCTATGTCTTTCATTTTATTCATAACTTGTTTAAGTTTTTTTAAATTTTGTAGACCTCTGCAATTCCATGAAGTTAAATTAAGATTAACGCTTTGGTCTATGATCAATAGGGAGTTTGGGATTACCTGGCAATATAAACATGCTCACACAGAGAAGCAAAAACATGAGTGGTTGAACATTCATCCTACAAACTAAACACAAATTCCCCCTTCCCACATTTGTGGTGATCCCCCCAAAATCAAAAAAAACCCTCCGTCTCCCAATATAGCTATCGACCGCTCCACACCCACGAGGATCAGCCAAACCCACTCCTTCTTCATCCTCCCAATCACCCTAACTCTACTGCTTTAAATGACGTAACATTAACTCTCTTCTGTAGTTTTCCAACTTAACTCCAAAATTTTATAGCAACTTTGTACATCATAGGGTTTTGTTTTGTTTTTTTTAATATGTAATACAATCTATATTTTGTAAACTTGCTATATGCTTCAAATCAGTTAGATGCCTGTGCAAATGCTTAAATATTCTACCTTACAATGATGGCATTGGTTACAGGCACATTTCTAAATTGCTGACTGTTCCAGTGAGCACTGTGGGAGCCATCATTCGGAAGTGGAAAGAACATCATTTTACCATTAACCAGCCATGACCAGGAGCTCCTCGCAAGACTACACTGCTGAAGAAAAAGCATGTTGAAGCTCGTTTAAAGTTTGCTGCACAAACTGGCAAACTGGTATTTTACTGGCAAACCAGTAAAATACTGGGAGAATATAGTCTGGTCAGATGAGACCAGTGTTTTTCAGTACATGGTACAGGCAGACTTCATATAATTGAAGGAAAGATGGATGGACAAATGTATAAAGACATCTTTGATAAGAACCTGTTGCCATCTGCCAAGGTGCTGAAGATCAAACGAGGGTATACATTTCAGCAAGAAAATGATCCCAAACACACAGCCAAGGAAACTCTCAAATGGCTCCAGAGAAGGAAAATAAAGCTGCTAGAATGGCTCAGTCAGTCACCTGACCTGAATCTAACTGAAAATCTATGGAACAAACTAATGATCTGGGTTCACAGAAGACACCCATAGAACCTTCAAGATCTGAAGACAGTTTGTGTGGAAGAATGGGGTAAAATCACTCCTGAGCAATGCCTGTGCCTAGTTTCTCCATACAGGAGGTCTCTGGAAGCTGTTATTACCAACAAAGGCTTTTCTACTAAATATTAAATGAATTTCACCAAGCGTGTTCAATACTTATTCCCTGTGTCATTCCACTTTATTAAATATAACTTGTTTTATGAACACAGTTGCCTCGATTTCTTTGTATGTATGGATTACTTGGGTTGTTACTGATATCTGGTGAAAATCTCAGGTCAATGGCTCCATCAGAAACTTGTTTAATGAGAAAAATGTTGATGTGTTCAATACTTATTTTCCCCGCTGTACAGCTCTAGAAAAAAATAAGAGACCACTGCAAAATCATTCTTAAAATCGCATCTCTGCATGTATGATAGCTATCCATTTGAGTATCTGCTGAATTCCAACACAAGAACACCTCAACCTACTTAAGGAGGTATTGAGTAGGTGATCATCTAAGCATGTTAAGTGTAGCATCATCTCACTTTGGCTCAGCAATAATTGTTCTTCTGCTTAGACATTTTGTTTCACCCAGGAGTAAGACAGTCAAGAACTGATTTTCTTCCCCAGGCCACAGCTGAAATCCCATTCCTTTGCTAAAACCAGTCTAAAAGAATTCAACCTATTTCCTCCTGTACCCCTTTATTGCCCCCATAAACATGGAACAGACATGGAGCCCTCATGGCCTACACAGATCCACAACTCAGTTAATTTCCTTAAACTCTGGGACATGCTGGATTTAACCAGTGAACTTTAAAGTACATTATTACAAACTCAATTCTAAATCTTCCCTTCTTTTCAGGACTATGAAAAGCAAATGGACTCTGATGTTTTAATGTGGAAAATCAATAATATGTGTGAAATGCATTAATCTGTGATTTTATATATATATATATATGCATGTTAAAAATGTTTAAATGAATGTTTATTCCTGCATGTTGATTTAGAAGCACTGCTTATAAGTTACATTAAGGTTAGCTTAGTTATACATAAGTGTGTAAAAGCATACAGTGGGGTAAAAAAGTATTTAGTCAGCCACCAATTGTGCACGTTCTCCCACTTAAAAGATGAGAGAGGTCTCCAATTTTCATCATTGGTATACCTCAACTATGAGAGACAAAATGAGAAAAAAAAAAATCCAGAAAATCATATTGAAGGATTTTTAATGAATTTATTTGCAAATTATGGTGGACAATAAGTATTTGGTCAATAACAAAAGTTCATCTCAATACTTTGTTATATACCCTTTGTTGGCAATGACAGAGGTCAAACGTTTTCTGTACGTCTTCACAAGGTTTTCACACACTGTTGCTGGTATTTTGGCCCATTCCTCCATGCAGATCTCCTCTAGAGCAGTGATGTTTTCGGGCTGTCGCTGGGCAACACGGACTTTCAACTCCCTCCAAAGATTTTCTATGGGGTTGAGATCTGGAGACTGGCTAGGCCACTCCAGGACCTTGAAATGCTTCTTACGAAGCCACTCCTTCGTTGCCCGGGCGATGTGTTTGGGATCATTGTCATGCTGAAAGACCCAGCCATGTTTCATCTTCAATGCCCTTGCTGATGGAAGGAGGTTTTCACTCAAAATCTCACGATACATGGCCCCATTCATTCTTTCCTTTACACGGATCAGTCATCCTGGTCCCTTTGCAGAAAAACAGCCCCAAAGCATGATGTTTCCACCCCATCCTTCACAGTAGGTATGGTGTTCTTTCTCCTCCAAACACGACAAGTTGAGATTTTACCAAAAAGTTCTATTTTGGTTTCATCTGACCATATGACATTCTCCCAGTCCTCTTCTGGATCATCCACATGCTCTCTAGCAAACTTCAGATGGGCCCGGACATGTACTGGCTTAAGCAGGGGGACACGTCTGGCACTGCAGGATTTGAGTCCCTAACGGCGTAGTGTGTTACTGATGGTAGCCTTTGTTACTTTGGTCCCAGCTCTCTGCAGATCATTCACTAGGTCCCCCTGTGTGGTTCTGGGATTTTTGCTCACAGTTCTCGTGATCATTTTGACTCCATGGGGTAAGATCTTGCGTGAAGCCCCAGATCAAGGGAGATTATCAGTGGTCTTGTATGTCTTCCATTTTCTAATAATTGCTCCCACAGTTGATTTCTTCACACCAAGCTGCTTACCTATTGCAGATTCAGTCTTCCCAGCCTGGTGCAGGTCTACAATTTTGTTTCTGGTGTCCTTTGACAGCTCTTTGGTCTTGGCCATAGTGGAGTTTGGAGTCTGACTGTTTGAGGTTGTGGACAGGTGTCTTTTATACTGATAACGAGTTCAAACAGGTGCCATTAATACACATAACGAGTGGAGGACAGAGGAGCCTCTTAAAGAAGAAGTTACAGGTCTGTGAGAGCCAGAAATCTTGCTTGTTTGTAGGTCACCAAATACTTACGTTCCACCATAATTTGCAAATAAATTCTTTAAAAATCAGACAATGTGATTTTCCGGATTTTTTTTTCTTATTTTGTCTCTCATAGTTGAGGTATACCTATGATGAAAATTGGAGACCTCTCTCATTTTTTAAGTGGGAGAACTTGCGCAATTGGTGGCTGACTAAATACTTTTTTGCCCCACTGTATTCCAGTGTATTAAAATTGTGTGTCCATGTGGACCAGTATCAAATTTCACCCAGCCTTCACTAAGCCCCAGCTTCTCCATCCTATTGGTCCCTCGCAGACAAAGCCTGTCATTGGACTAAAGTTCATCAAGCCCGCCCACGAAGAAGGCTTATTGGCTGAGGTTGCTGTCAACCCGGAAGCCCGCGAAAGCTCAACAGAACTTATAAAAGGAGAAAGACCCCTTTACGACGTTAAAAGATCTCTTTTAACGTCGCTCTTTGGATGCTCTTTTTGGCTTTTTCGCCTCCATTCGTTGCTCTCTTTTGTCTCTCTTCTTTGTCCATTGTCTACACACAGCAAGAAAGAACTTTGGGAAGAACAAAGGACTGTCCGAACAAAGACTTCTCCCATGTGTTGCTTTTCCGAGCACAGAACAGATAACTCGTAATTTGTTTATGTAACTTTGTATTTTAATGTTTTTTTCTTTTTCTCTTAAATGCCTAGGAATTCCTATTTCTTTGAGCTCAATTTTTAATTGGAGTTAAACTCCAATTTTTATTTATCTCTTTTTCTTTGTTAAACTTTCTGGGGGTGGCATTGAGCATAGGGTTTCACTCTATGCTGATGATCTTTTATTATTTCTCTCCAACCCACTTACTTCATTACCTGCTATACTTAATATTTTGGATAGTTTTAGTAGGTTTTCTGGTTATAAAATTAATCTTAATAAGAGTGAACTGTTTCTGATTAATGAAAAGATTCAAGTTCAGGATTTTGAAAATTTTCCTTTCAAGGTTGTTATTGATCATTTTAATTATCTTGGGATATGTGTCACTAAACAATTTAATTACTTGTTTAAAAATAATTTGCTCCCCTTACTTGACCAGTGCAAGTTAATACTTTCCAAATGGTCCCCATTATCCTTGTCTTTAATTGGCAGAATCAATTCTGTAAAAATGATGTTACTTCCAAAGTTTTTATATTTGTTTCAATGTCTCCCCATTTTTATTCCTAAATCCTTTTTTAAGTCTTTGGACTCTCTGATTACCTCATTTATTTGGAATGGTAAACATCCGAGATTGAGGAAAGTTTTTCTTCAAAGACCCAAATCAGTAGGTGGCATGGCTCTGCCTAACTTTCAATATTACTACTGGGCAGCAAATATCAGGTGCATGTTATATTGGAAACATTTTTATCTGGAACCCAAATCACCTATTTGGATCCTTATGGAGTCACATGTGGACAATCAAACTTCCCTACCGGCAATTTTAGGTTCACCACTTCCCCTTGCTTTGTCTACACTGGGTAATAATAAAGTAGTTCGTCAGTCTCTTAGAATTTGGTCTCAATTCAGGAAAAATTTCGGTCTTCAGTTTTTTTCCATTAGAAGTCCAATTGCCGCAAATCATTTATTTACCCCATCAACTATTGATAGTGCATTTCATATATGGCACAGAAAAGGTTTAAAATCTTTTGCGGATTTATATTTTGATGGTCAATTTGCAAGTTTTTCTCAACTTTCCACCAAATTCGACATCACTTCTACACACTTTTTCCGCTTCCTCCAGGTCAGACATTATGTGCAAACCATGACAAAACAATTCCCTCAAAAACCTTCTGATAATCCTCTAGATGATTTTTTATTAGTTAAACCAACTTCTAAGGGGGTAATGTCAGTTTTATATAATTTAATTTCAAATTTACAATCTTCTTCTCTGGCCGCTATCAAATTGAACTGGGAACAAGATCTTAATTTTACTTTTACTGATGAACTGTGGGACTCTATTCTTGGCCAGGTTCACACTGTATCAATGTGTGCTCGTCACGCTCTTATTCAATTTAAGATTGTACACCGGATGCACCTGTCCAAGGTTAAGTTAGCACGTATTTACTCGGATATAGACCCAACTTGTGAAAAGTGTGGTAGCGCTCCTGGCACTTTGCTTCACATGTATTGGTCCTGCCCGGCATTGATGAATTTTTGGCATTCTGTTTTTATCACTATGTCTGAAGTCCTGCAATATCAAATTAAACCTGATCCATTATGCGCCATTTTTGGTGTGGCTCCAGAACTTGTCTTGCCAAGTTCCAAATTAAAAGTATTCAAATTTTCATTATTATTGGCCAGACGTGCTGTATTACTGAAGTGGAAAGACTCTTCACCCCCTTCACATTTACAGTGGATAAAAGATATAATGTCCTGTTTGGATTTAGAAAAAATCAGATATACAGTCTGTGGCTCTGAAAACAAATTCTATAAATTATGGCGCCCGTTTCTTGATTTCTTTGAAAGACCCACGATTATAGTTTCTGAGTAGCTCATATCCCCTTTACCCCAACCCCATTTCACACACATAATTTTTCTTTGTATTTTTTTTTTTTTTTTTTTATTGTTTATTTAAAGGTTTTTGTGCTTTGAAGCATTTACATTTGTTGGCTTTAAGTTCTAGTTTTTTACTGTTTGGTTGAAACAAAAATGAAAATTTCTAATACTTTGTATTGTATTGATACTTCAATTAATAATAATAAAAAGACCTTTGAAAGAAAGAAAGAAACTTTCTGTAAAACCACCGTTTGTTTTAATTTTAATGTAAGTTTTAATCTTGACTTTATTTTTATAATATTTTTCTTGACCAATCACACACCAGAAGCTATTATTTTTTATCTAAAGTCCGAAACTCTTTAATTTGAGATCAGATTAGATATCTTTAATTAATTATTACCGAAGGCCTCTGAGAAGACCCAGCTCCCGCATCACGCGCAGCTGAGGAATCAGCACGCTTCTGCTGAATTTCAACCATTGAGATCAAACATACGATCTCATCCATCGTCGAGAATATTTGCGGGACAAATATTCTGGGTTTTGCCCCTGAACAACACATCAAAACTTCATGAGGACGACGAAAGAACGTTGACCAGATCAACGGGGAATCATTGAACGAGGAATCACGTGAGCTGCAAACTTTAATTCATCTGCTGAATTAAACATCTGAGGTTCGGTAATAATTTGTGTATCTAATCAGATGCAAATTAAGAAGCCCTTAACATAACTCTTCTTTTCATTAAAATTCCGTTTTTATTTTCTTAAGATTAATCCAGGACTTTCCATATAATTAGTAAACTTTCTCCATAAATTTGCGTTGTTTCCATAATCTGTTAACTCAAACTGATAGAAATTCATTTCTCAGTTAACCCTGGTTCCGAAAATATTGACATTGTTAATCTATCATTTACAAGACTGATTTTATGGTTAATGAAATTACTGCAATATCTGTTAATCATTTCATTTAATAAATATGTGAAAATGAGAGAAGTTGTTGAGAATTTATTTCATTCTGAGTCTGTTTCAAGCCCAGGTATCGAATTCACGGAAAAATTTTTGAGACTGATTATTAATTAATTTATTGAGTGATTAAACAGGTATAAAGTGAAATTAAAGATTAAATTGCTTCTTAGAGATAGAAGCTGGTGCCCCACGAGTGATATTAAATTTTCTGGTGTATATGAAACGAAATTTGATCTCAGATTCCAATACATCAATATAAATTAAATAATTTATAGCTGATCATATTTATTAATTTCATATTTTTCTACATAAGACACATGGAAGCTGTGAATAATAATCAGTTGTATAAGTTATTACACAAATACAGATGTCTGAGTTTTTCCTTAGTCAAACCTCAAGTATTGTAGTGTTTAAGAATGATCTTGAACTCATTTTCCTGCATTATTTGATCTGATCTTTTTCATTGTTTTGGTCAGTTTTCATTTTCTATAAATAAATGCTCTGCTTTGACTTGGAATTTGGGTGAGTTGTTTTCAGTAGGTTAGAGGAAAAAAAAACTTAATTTTACACAAACACATAAGTACTGTATAAATAGTAAAAAAAACAACAACAAAGTGATAATTTTGCAGTGGTCTCTTAAAGCTGTATTTGTTTCTGAATGGGTAACATACTTTCATCTAAATCAGTCAAAATTTATTTGGTACATTTCATACAAATCAATGTAGTTCACAGTGCTTCTCAGATTGGTAATTTGACAATAAGACAGGAAAATACACACACACATACACACACACGCGCGTGCGCAGGGAAAATGACAGAGGCAACAGCAGCAGCTACCACCAGGCTAAAGCTTCTTTTGGATGTAAAAATTCCAGCCATAGCTTGCTGCAGCAGACAGCTACAACCTGCTAGCCCAGGACCTGCAGCAGACAGCCAAAACCAGGCTAAGCCCAGGACCAGTCAAGAACACAATCACAGGAGATGTCTGAGATTGCTACCCGAGGGCGACTTCACTTTATTGAAAAAAACAAAAAACAAAAAAAAAACCACACCACACCATACCACACTGACACAGCTGACAGACAACATGGGTCCAAAGAAGATGCAGATTGAGGAGATTAAAAAATCACTTGACTTTCTGGCCGAAGAAGTTTCTGCTGTCAGGCTGCAGCAGAAAAGTATCCTTGCCCTGGTGGAAGAGGTAAAAGTTCTGTGCACTCAAAATGCAGAAAAGGACAAGAGACTTGCTTACCTAGAGAGCAGGGTCACAGATCTTGAGCAATATACAGTCATGTGAAAAAATTAGGATATCCCATTAAATATTCGGTTCTTTATTAAGAAATGTTCACATATCTATGTCTAACCTTGTTTTTGTTTTTATTTGCATTTTTTAACATTTATTTTAGCCATTTTAAGTGGGAATGAATGTGGGGGTGTCCAAAAAAAGATGGGGGGGTATCCTAATTTATTCCTCACTATTTGTTTAGAATTATATTTTACAGAAAATTTGAAAAAAGTCTTTAATTCATTTTAATTGTTTTGTTGTATTACATGAATCTCCCAGTATTTTAAACACTGATATTAAATATCCAAATGTCCAAATATGTAAAAAAAAAACCAACCAAACAAACACACAAACAAAAAAAAAACACCACACAGGCTTATACAGGGTATCCTAATTTTTTCACATGACTGTACACGGATAAACGATGTAATCATCACCGGTCTCCAGATAAAACCAAGGTCATACACCTGAGCAGTGACGCTCAGTGGCGCTCGTAAATTGGATGCTAGCTATCATGCAGTCTAAGGGGATAGATGTGGAGGCCGAGAGCATCAAGGCATGCCACCCCCTTCCCAAAACGAGCCCTAACAACAAACCAGCCGTCATTAGATTTGTCAACAGAAAACACAAAACCGCACTGCTCAAACAGGGAAGGAAGCTAAAGGGGACCTTTTAAAAGGTAATAATCACCCACTCACATAGATATGACAGTTACTAATAGAAATCACCCAGCTACACCTGAGGACCATAACTATATGGAGCAGATGATTTATAAGCACGACCAGCCAGAGCTGCAGACATTTGAATACACTGATCATAGCACACAGGACCTGGAACACGATATAGACCCGGACAATAATTTCTTCTCCTTCATTCTAAACACCTGTTGCTATTATACCATAGATCAATACAACAATAGTTTTGATGCACAGGGAAAACTATCAATAATCCATTTTAATAGCAGAAGCCTATATGCACATTTCAGCCATATTAAAGAATTCATAGATCAGTTTTCAAAACCATTCAGCATCATTGCAATATCAGAAACTTGGATAAATGAAGCTAAAGGCACAGACTTTGATCTGGATGGTTACGAATTCCTATATATTAATAGACGTAATAAAGGTGGAGGAGGAGTGGCTCTGTATGTGGACAAGGATTTAAAATTTAAGGTTCTGGAAAATTTGACAACAGCAATTGATAATATATTGGAATGTATCACGGTTGAAATCTGCAATGAAAAGCAAAAAAAATGCAATTGTCAGTTGTGTTTACAGAGCACCAGGCTCTGATGTTAAAATCTTTAATGGTTGGAATGAGGAAACCTTTTCAAAACTAAGAAACAAAAACACTTTTATTTGTGGAGATTTTAATATTGATCTGCTGAAACCAAACAAACACAAAGCTACAGATCGATTTATAAATATAATGTATAGTATGGGATTACATCCAAAAATAGCTCGGCCTTCCAGAATCACATCTTACTCTGCCACTCACATTGACGATATATTCACTAATGACATAGAAAATAATGCAACATGTGGGCTATTAATAAATGACATTAGTGATCACCTACGAGTTTTTACAGTCTATGGCAAGAACTATAAGAAAACTAAACCCGAAAGAACTAAAATAAACAAACGAGTGAGAACAGATGAATTGCTGGCTGCTCTAAAACATGACTTAATATCATAACTGGGATGACCATCAAATTAAAGATGTTGATGGTGCATGTGAGGAATTTCTTAAATGACATTTTTATATAATAAAAATTGTCCTATAACTCAGATTAGTAAAAAAATAAAATATAAAAAATGTCCATGGATAACCAAAGGTTTACAAAATGCCTGCAAAAAGAAAAACGCACTGTATACAGAATTCATAAGACAAAGAACGAAAGAGGCAGAAAATAAATACAACTAGAAAAGCACTCAGAGAGTTCATACCTCCGCCAAGGCTCCTTCCTTCCCTCCCTTTGTCCATCCATCTGTTTGCATCTCCCCGCCTCCATCCCACCATACACTGCAAGATTGGGCCTTGGTAGTGGTATGCGGTTACGTCAGGGTAGAGCAATTCAGGGTTGCGTGTGTGTGTGTGTATTGTTTTATTGGTTTGTTACAGCTTTAAGGCTGTTCAAAGTGAATGATATTATAAGTATAATGTATAATGGATTAGTGTGCTTGCTTTTGTATATTTTGTTATTTGTGTGAGTGTATTTTTGTTGATTTGAGTTGATTATGAGTTATACCTGTGCTAACTGATTAAATCAGCAGGAGCAAATTAGTGAGCTCCGTTGTGAACTCTCTGTCCAGAAGGACGTATTTAAAGATGGTGCGTGACTGTGACAACAATCACAACGAGAGAACAATGAGAGAAGTCTAGGAAAGTCTGCAGAGAAGTCTTAGAGAAGGCGTCAAGGAGCCTTCAAGGGAGAAGTCTTCCAGGAGCCTTCAAGTGCAGAGGACCGGAGGATTTGTGAAAGCGTATTATCGAGGAGCACGGAGGAAACGAGGGCAGGAGCGCAGGAGCGGAGAAAGGACGGAGGAAGAGCAGGTGTGGTGATTTGACAGCGGCAGCACGGGACCGAAGACACCGAGGGTGACCATACGACAGAGGTGCCGTTGTGTTGGATGGAAAGGCGAATACACAGCTAAGTAAAGGAATGTACTTATTGTCTGTGTGTTGTGGGTGTATCAAATCAAAATCAAATCAAATCAACCTTTATTGTCATATTGCTGTACATACAACTGTACTGCAGGCAAGATGAAATTGCATTTCTCTCAGCATCCATATAAGTAAAAAGAACATAATTTAAGACACACTCACACACACCCTCACCCCCCACCCCAACACAGCAATTCACACATCCCTGAGACATACTTGAAAACTAACCAGAACTATAATATACAAATAATATACATAATGTCCATAGGTGCAGTAGTATGTATGAGAGATTCCGGATCAACTGTTCAGCATCCTAACAGCTTGTGGGAGGAAGCTGTTAATCAGTCTGGTGGTTCTACCTCTGATGCTCCGGAATCGTTTGCCAGATGGCAGCAGTTCAAAGTGTTTATGCAGAGGGTGAGAATGGTCCTTGACAATGTTCAGTGCCCTGCTCCTACAACGGTTCTGAAAAAGTTCTTGGACTGAGGGGAGGGAAACTCCAATTACCCTCTCAGCTCCCTTAACTATCCTCTGCAGCGCTTTTTTGTCTGACATACTGCAGCTGGAGTACCATGTTGCAATGCAGTACGTCAGAACACTGTCCACCACATATTAGCCCCTGTGTGTTCACGGGAGGCTAAGTTTGTGCTGCGCTGTGTGCTGAAGGTTTCCCCCAGACGATGGATACGAAGGAGCCGCTCCTCCCACTTTCTGCCTGTTTGCCACCTCTCCTCGGGCCTGGAACATTCCCTCTTCGAGGTGTACAGGAGGGTCTTGGACAAGCCCGGACGGATGGTACTTTTCTTCCAGGATAAGGAGGACAATAGCGGGTGTTCCTGGCCGGACAGCCAGTGAATGCATCACGCTCTATTGCGGACGTTCTGAAGGTTTTTTCACGTAGCGTAGGAAGTGACTTTTTTCATGAATGAGAATTGCATAGCTTTTTTTCCTTGTGTGCTTTTTAGGGTATTTATAGTATTTATAATATTTATTGCGGGGTTAGTTTAGTTATTGTGCACATTGGAAATTTATGGTTCTTATTGGGAATGTATGGTTCTTATTTGGGGATTTAAGGTTCTTATTGGGTAGGTTGTAGTCTATAACCATTTTAAGAAATTGTCTAATAAAGATGTATGATTGCTTTCCTACCTTCCAGAGTATTTGTGTTGTTGTGGCCCGAGAATCATTTATTTTATTCATAATGCTCACAGTGATGGGCACTTCCAAACTGTGACATTTATTTGGCGTTGTCGGTAGGATTCTCTTACCACACAACATAAACACGGAAGAGCATGATGAACCCTCGACCTCAGCTGTGAACAATCAAACTGTAATTAACACGGTTGCTATGCCATGGTTTATGAGGGTACCTTGGGTCCCAAAGTTTTCTGGGGAGATGAGCCAGATCAAGTTTGGAGAATGGTTGCGGCAGATCGAAGCACTCTTGACAGCTCAGGGCCTTAGTGATGAGCAGAAAGCCGACTTTGTGATTGGGGCATTGGAAGGTGATGCCAGGAGGGAAATTCGACTGTTAGACCCTAGCTCCAGAAGAAATGTTCAAGAAATTTTGTCCCGCTTAAAACGACTATATGGTGAACAAACTCCTCTAGCTGGATTACAGGTCCAATTCTTTAAGTGTAGGCAGGGGGATGGAGAAAGTGTGGGGTCCTTTATCCTGCACCTACGAGAACTGTTTGGCAGGTGGCGTGAGCAGGAACCTGATGGCTCAGCACAGGATGAAAGCACAGCACGTGATCAGCTAATACTGGGTCTGAGGGCTGGTGCTGTCCGACAGGAGTTGCAGTGGCTGGTGAGACGCGAGCCCCGTATGACTTTTGTTGAGGCCTGTAATGAGGCTAGAGCGTTGGGTGGAGAACGTCTGGGCCAAGAGGAAGCATGGGCATCAAGCATAAATGCACCTGTACAGACTGTATGTGGGCCAGAAACCGATGGTTGGAAAGAGAGGTTCAAGGCAGAAATACGTCATGGGGTGCAGGAACAAATCTCCATACTCAGCTGTACTGTGATGGAAGAGGTGAAACAGCTACTCTCCGGTATGTGCCACAGTCGTCCACTAGGGGATATCTCCTCTAGAGGGAAATCTTCTATTTCCTACCGCAGGCCAGCCTTCCAGTGGGATGAACAGGGCCATCCAATTTGCAGAGGCTGTAGGAAGCCAGGCCATATTCAAAGGTTTTGTCCGGATAGAACTCTACAGGCACAGATCTCCGAAGTAGTTGTGCCACCTGCTACGGGGCCAGTGACTGAGGAAACCGAAACCGGGACCTTGAAGGAGAAAATGGTTGGCTCATGTCCAGGTGTAGAAGTAAAGGTGGCCGGCACAAAAGTTCCTTGTGTTCTAGACACAGGGTCTCAAGTGACACTGTTTTCTGAAACTTTCTTCCAGAAGTGGTTAAGCCATGTCCCCTTGGCAGACGCAGGAGAGCTGAAGTGGCTGACTCTGAAAGCAGCAAATGGTATGAATATTCCCTATGTGGGTTATGTGCTGCTAGACTTTGAGGTTCCAGGAGTTGTGGTACCGAATAAAGGGGCAGTCATTGTGAAGGATGCCTGTTTAGGCTCTGACAAGGGGATTTTGGGAATGAATGTGAACTTTAGCTGCTGGAAGTTTTTGTTTCAGGGACCCCATCCTGGTGTCTCTCCTTTTAAGGTTACAGTGTCTCCACCTGCCTTAGGGCAATGGGAAAGAGCGTTTGCGGTCTGTAGTCAGGTGGCCCAGGAGGAATTGGTGGATGGGAAAATAGATGTGACACGGTTGTCCAAGCAGTTACCAGTAGACATTCCACCCTGTAGTGAGATGGTGATTTTGGCCCCTGTGTTGGGGGGCCACCACCTTCCAAGTGGACCTGTCCTGGTGGAAGGGGTGTCTGATAGTATGGAGTGGCAAGTTGCCCGGGCTGTGACTAACTTGGAAGGGGGTAAAGTACAGATTAAGGTATGCAATGTTAATCCTTACCCCATCGGTCTGCCACCGCGACAGGCTCTGGCCTCTGTGAACTCTTTGTCCCCTGATCAGATATATAGTGACAAGCAGTTGGCGCTGCAGGTTGTTGACCAGAACACGGTGGAGGTGGATATTCAGACTGTTCAGGCGCCTAGAACCAGTGAGCCTGTGTCATGGACTTTTGAGGGGGAAACCTTAGTCCAGAACAGCAAAGAGAGTTGAAACAACTGGCAAGCTGATGGAGCTTTGTTTTTGCTAAGGATGAGGAGGATTTTGGCCATACTACTACAGTGTTGCACCAGATACCAACCGGAACCGCACCTCCAAGTCGAGAAAGACATCGGTCTGTCCCCTCCTCTCTTTATCTTGAGTTGCGAAGTCTGCTGCAGAGTACGTTGGAACGAGGAGTGGTGACAGAGAGCGCTAGTCCTCAGGCTGCACAATTGTGCTTGTAAGGAAGAAGGATGTGTCCCTACATTTTTGTGTGGATTACAGGAAATTGAACTCTGTGACCCACAAAGACTCATTCCCCTTACCACGGATTGAGGAGTCCTTAACCTGTCTCAAACAAGCGTGTTGGTATTCCACTTTTGACCTGGCCAGTGGGTACTGGCAGGTGGAAGTGGACCCAAGGGACAAGGAGAAGACCACCTTTATAACACCTACAGGATTGTATGAGTTTCAGCGGATGCCATTCAGTCTCTGTAATGCCCCAGCCGCTTTTCAGAGACTGATGCATTGGTGCTTGGGCAGCATGGTGAATGATTTCATTCTGATTTACCTTGATGATGTCATTGTTTTCTCACCTGATTTCCATTCCCATGTCACCCATTTGGAACAGGTTTTCGAGCTGCTGGCTAAACATGGACTGAAGTTGCAACCACAGAAGTGCCATCTTTTCCAACACGAAGTGGGGTATCTAGGGCACATCATTTGCAAGGATGGGGTGGATACCGATCCCGAGAAGACCAGGGTGGTCCAGCAGTGGGAGCCACCTAGAACAGTGAAAGGGGTTAGATCATTCCTGGGTTTTGTGGGATACTACAGGAGTTTTATTCCTGGGTTCTCGAAGATCGTAGCACCTTTATACGCTACCCTGGGGGGGAAGGCAGTTTCATGCGGGAAAAATCAGGCCATAGTTTGGTCTCCGG
Source organism: Pholidichthys leucotaenia (assembly GCA_020510985.1). Lineage (NCBI taxonomy): Eukaryota > Metazoa > Chordata > Actinopteri > Cichliformes > Pholidichthyidae > Pholidichthys > Pholidichthys leucotaenia. The sequence continues at coordinate 131,912,949 of CM035843.1, forward strand.
AATGTCAGGCCGCCTTTGAAAGACTTAAGTCGGCGCTGTTGAGTGCTCCAGTGCTAGCTTATGCTGATTTCTCCAAGCCCTTCAATCTCTATACAGATGCAAGTCTGGAGGGGCTGGGAGCAGTGCTTGCCCTCCTTTAAATTGGAGTTGTTGGCACTAAAGTGGGCTGTTACAGAAAAGTTTAAGGATTACTTGTGGGGGGGGGGGGGCCTTTTACAGCTTTCACCGATAACAACCCCTTTGTCCACCTGGACATGGCGCAGCTTGGTGCAGTAGAGCAAAGGTGGGTGGCCCAGCTGTCCAACTATCAGTTTACCATAAAATACCAACCTGGAGTGGCAAATGGGAACGCTGATATCTTGTCCAGGCTCCCACAGGATGAATCCCAAATTGAGACTGGCGCGAACTTTATGATGGTTACCCCAGAGGATACGGAAGACCGGCTTGCTCATCAAAGGGCGGACCCGGCAATGCAGCAGGTTTGTGCATGGCTCCGACAGGGTAACTGGCCGTCTAGAGAGCGTCAGCAGGAAGCTTTACCACTGGCCTGATGGTTGTTGAGGGAGTGGAAAAGGTTACGGTTGAGTCAAGGCCTGCTCCAGAGGAAGGTAGAGGATCCACAAACAGGCCGGGTGGTGTACCAAATTGTGGTACCTTTAGTGAATGCAAGGCCATTGTGGGAATGGTTCCATGCCTCTTGTGGCCACATGGGAGCGAATCGAGTTGAGGTTGCTTTGAGAAGGTGGTTTTTTTGGCCTCAGATGAGTGAGGACGTGCGCAAGTGGGCTACAGAGTGCCCTACTTGTTGTGAGAATAAGGCCAGGCCAGAAGTAAGGGCACCCCTTCAGCCAATTGTCTCATTTTATCCTCTGGAGACCGTGACCATTGACTTCCTGTCTCTAGGAAACCCTCAAGGCACCTATCCATATATTTTGGTTATGACTGACTTGTTTTCAAGGTATGGATGGGGAGTGCCAACTAAAGACCAGACGGTGGTGACAACGGCTCAGGTACTGTGGCGGAACCTCATTCAAACATGGGGCTGCCCTGAGAGGATCCTGTCAGATAGAGGGGCTGCCTTTGAGTCTGCAGTGTTGCAGCAACTTTGTGCTTTATATGGCTGCAAAAAGGTGCGCACTACCCCTTATGATCCCCAGGGAAATGGGGCATGTGAACGCGTCAATCAAACTTTGCTGTCCTTGTTGTGCTCGTTGACTGAGAAGGAGAAGACCAGATGGACAAAAGTTTACCTGCTTTGCTCTTTGCCTATAACAACACAATCCATAGCAGCACAGGTTTGACCCCTCACTTTGTTCTGACAGGGCGGCATGCAAGGTTGCCGGTGGAGATTGCCATGGGAGTTTGCCCCCAGCCTGAACGGTATACAATGGAGGAGTGGCTTCGTCATCATCACAGGATTCTGAATGGAGCCCACACATGAGTCTTGGCCCAAATGCAGCGGCAGCAACACAAGGACAAGCAGAGGTATGGTTGTCATGCCAAGGATGTTCCACTGGTGCCAGGAGAGAGGGTGTTGCTGAGGAATTTTCGATGCCATGATCAGAATAAGTTTGCCCCCCCCCCCCCCCGATGGCAACCCTCCCCTTTTGTGGTGGTGTCTCAGTTGGGTCCACACACACCGGTGTACAAGATCCGACCAGAGGGGCTGAGTGGGCCAGAGAGGACTATGCACAGGAACAACCTCAGATCATGTCCCATCAGACCCAGTGATCCACCAAAGGATGTGCTAGTGCCACCGGCTGAGCTTGAGAACATTGGGGCACACCTGTTCCTGCCTGTTTCTTTGCCTCTTGCAGGGCCCAGTTTAGTCCTAAGTCCAGCCGTGGGAGTGGAACATTTGCAAGATGTGGTGCAGGCATCTGATCTACCTACTTCAGTGTCCCCACAGGAACAAGTACCCCTGAGGCGCTCTCAGCGAAGCAAATTGGGGAAAAAAGCCGGTTAGATATGGTGATGGAAGTTAATAGTCGGGGACGACTATTTAAAAAGCTGAGGGGAGAAATGTCAGGGTAGAGCAATTAAGGGTTGTGTGTGTGTGTGTGTGTGTGTATTGTTTTATTGGTTTGTTACAGCTTTAAGGCTGTTCAAAGTGAATGATATTATTAGTATAATGTATAATGGATTAGTGTGCTTTCTTTTGTATATTTTGCTATTTGTGTGAGTGTATTTTTGTTGATTTGAGTTGATTATGAGTTACACCTGCGCTAACTGATTAAATCAGCAGGAGCCAATTAGTGAGCTCCATTGTGAACTCTCTGTCCAGAAGGACGTATTTAAAGATGGTGCGTGACTGTGTTAAGAGAGAAGTCTAGGAAAGTCTGCAGAGAAGTCTTAGAGAAGGCGTCAAGGAGCCTTCAAGGGAGAAGTCTTCCAGGAGCCTTCAAGTGCAGAGGACCGGAGGATTTGTGAAAGCGTATTATCGAGGAGCACGGAGGAAACGAGGGCAGGAGGGCAGGAGCGGAGAAAGGACGGAGGAAGCGCAGGTGTGGTGATTTGACAGGGCCAGCATGGGACCGAAGACGCTGAGGGTGACCAGATGACGGAGGTGCTGTTGTGTTGGATGGAAAGGCGAATACACAGCTAAGTAAAGGAACGTGCTTATTGTCTGTGTGTTGTGGGTGTATATTAGCCCCGGTGTGTTCATGGGAGGCTAAGTTTGTGCTGCGCTGTGTGCTACAGGTTTCCCCCGGACAACGGATACGAAGGAGCCGCTCCTCTTCTCTCTGTCTGTTCGCCACCTCTCCTCGGGCCTGGAACATTCCCTCTTCGAGGCGTACAGGAGGGTCTCGGACGAGCCCGGTCGGATGGTACTTTTCTTCCAGGATAAGGAGGACAATAGCGGGTGTTCCTGGCCGGACAGCCAGTGAATGCATCACACTCTATTGCGGACGTTCTGAAGGTTTTTTTCACGTAGCGTAGGAAGTGATTTTTTTCATGAATGAGAATTGCATTGCTTTTTTCCTTGTGTGCTTTTTAGGGTATTTATGGTATTTATAATATTTATTGCGGGGTTAGTTTCTTAAATTGTGCACATTGGGAATGCATGGTTTTTATTGGGAATTTTTTTTTTAAATTTTGTATACTTAATTGATCCCCAGAGGGGAAATTGAGGGCATCCACCTGGATGGATGAAGCAGCCACGGTACGGCGCTATCCCTTAACCATTCACACACACATTCACACCTAGGGCCACTTTAGAGTCTCCAATTAACCTAACCTGCATGTTTTTGGCCTGTGGGAGGAAACCGGAGAAATCCCGGAGTAAACCCATGCAGATACAGGGAGAACATGCAAACTCCACACAGATCACTATTGGTCAGGGGCTGGGATCGAACCAGGGATCCCACGGCCAAGGGTGAGTTGCTGTGCTGGTGCAGTGCTAACCACTGCACCACTGCACCGCCCAAATTTATGGTTCTTATTGGGAATGTATGGTTCTTATTTGGGGATTTATGGTTCTTATTGGGTAGGTTGTAGTCTATAACCATTTTAAGAAATTGTCTAATAAAGTTGTATAATTGCTTTCCTGCTTTCCAGAGTGTTTGTGTTGTTGTGGCCCGAGAATCATTTATTTTATTCATAATGCTCACAGTGATTGGCACTTCCAAACTGTGACAGTTACAGATGAGCTCCAAAATGTAATGGGTTTGTCTGCAGGCCAAAGACCATCTCTGGTTAAAATTTCAGCAAAATCCATACAGTAGTTTTTACATAATCCCACTAAACCATTGCAAGAAGACTGAGCCTTGGTGGAGGTATGCAATCATGGATCACCCCCAAAATGTAATGGGTTCGTGTGTAGGCCAAGAACCACTTCTGGTGAAAATTTCATCTAAATACATCCAGTAGTTTTTGTGTAATCCTGCTGCACAAATGCAAACAAAGCCCTTGGTGGAGGTGTGCACTCTCAGATCATCACCAAAATCTAATCATCTGTTCCCCGTGCCATGATACATCTTTCCTGAAAATGTCATCAAAATCCATCCATAACTTTCTGAGTTATGTTGCTAACAACTCTTCTGGCGCCACACGAGTAAGGCTGCCTTTTTGCAACAGCAGATCAATTTCTTCCTATTTCTATTTACTATCTGGCTCTCTTGCTAATCTTTCTGATTCGGCGACACCTTATCCATCACAGACACGTAGATCGCCCAAATGTCTCCTGAGCCAGCGGACGGAGCCACTGTTTATTGCAGGAGGCAGTACAATAGAGACCAGCGGTTAGCACTTAACCGGCCCACGATGTTAATGCAAAAACTCGACATACCGGGAGAAATAAGACGGAAATGGCGTGGATATCGAGCTGGAGTAAGACGGCGGGCGAGGAATATAAGGTACAGACCCGTCCTCCCATCCGTTATAATGGGGAATGTACGATCGCTACTCAATAAGACTGATGAGCTAGCGGCTATCTCCCGCTACGAGAGCATCTTCACAGAGATTAGCTTGATGTTGTTTACTGAGACATGGCTAACAGAACTAGCAACAGATGCTAACATCGAACTGGAGGGTTTCCACGCAATATGGGCAGACCAGACACCAGACAGTGGGAAGGCAAGGGGCGGAGGAGTGATAATGTATGTCAATAACAGCTGGTGCAGACCGGGACATATCACGGTTAAACAACATCACTGCAGCAAAGACACTGAGTTGCTACCTGTTAGCATGCGGCCTACCTATCTCCTGAGGGAATACTCACACGTGATCTACATTGTTATTTATGCAAATCCGACAGTGAACGCTGGGACAGCGCGTAATGCCATTCACTTAGTAACTGGCAGGCTGCTGACAGAACACCCAGGTGCTCTCCTACTCATCTCAGGTGATTTCAACCACATTTCACTTTCCCCCATTCTGCCCACGTTCATGCAGTATGTCACATGCCACCCTAGAGACAATAAAACACTGGATTTATTCTATGCAAGTACTAAGGAGGCGTACACCTCATCACCACTCCCCCCACTCGGGACATCGGATCACAACTTGGTTCATCTCCTGCCGGTGTACAAACCCCTAGTACACAGACAACCTACAGTCATGCGCAAGGTGAAGTTATGGTCTGAGGAGGCAATGGACGCTCTAAAGGACTGTTTTGAAATCACTGCCTGGGAGCAGCTCTGCAATCCACATGGTGAGGACATCGATGGCCTCACTCACACCATCACGGACTACCGGACTACTGGAGTGGTGGCTCAGTTGGTAGAGCATCCGGCCCACACCCGGGAGGCAGGGGTTCAAATCCCGGCCGGGTCATGCCGAAGACCATATAAAAGTGGAACTTCCTGCCATCCAGCTTGGTGCTCAGCAATAATGGAATGGAGGAGGGAAATCTGTGGCGGCGCCTTGCATGGCAGTGGCCCTCTGATTCTGCACTGGGGTGTGTGCGATTGACACTGTAGATAGGTAAAGCACAATCTCGTTCTACTGTACATAATTGGTTGTACGGTTGAATGACAATAAGGGTGATTTAATTTAATCAGCTTCTGTGTGGACAACACCGTACCCACCAAGACCATATGGTGTTGCTCGAACAACAAACCCTGGATCAACCCTGAGATAAAAACACTTCTGAGAGAGAAGAAGAGGATCTTCAGGTCGGGGAACAGGGAGATGCTGAAGTCCGTACAGAGGGAGCTGAGGAGGAAGATCAGAGAAGGCAAGGACAGCTTCAGGAAGAAGATGGAGGACAAGCTGCAACAGAGCGACATCGGTGGGGTCTGGAGAAACCTTAAAACCATCTCTGAGCTCCAGAATACCTCCTCCCAGGCCACGGGGGGCAGGGAGTGGGTGAACAATTTGAACCTGTTTTTTAATAGGTTTGACCAACCGTCCTCCCCTCTGACTGCACAACAACCACTGCTGCCTCTAAAGTCATCGAGACCTGCTGTCCACACCCCACTCCACCAACACCTCCCCACTCCCAGCACACAGCCCCCCAACCTGACCCTCACCAAGACCCAGGTGAGGATAGAGCTGAGGAAGATCAAGGCGAGGAAGGCCTCGGGACCGGATGGCATCAGCGCAAAGCTCCTTAAGTCCTGCGCAGACCAGCTGTGTGGGATTGTGGAGCACATCTTCAACCTGAGCCTGAAGCTGGGGAGGGTACCACAGTTGTGGAAAACATCTTATGTGGTACCTGTACCAAAGACTTCCCACCCCAAAGACCTGAACAGCTACAGACCAGTGGCCCTGACGTCTCACATGATGAAGACCCTGGAGAGACTGCTCCTTGCTCACCTCCGCCCCCTGGTGGGACCAGCGATGGATCCACTCCAGTTTGCCTACCAGCATGGCATTGGGGTGGAGGATGTAGTGATCTTCCTCCTTCACCGTTTCCTGTCCCACCTGGAGAAGCCTGGGAATGCGGTGAGGATCATGTTCTTTGACTTCTCCAATGCTTTCAACACCATCCAACCGATGATCCTGAAGGACAAGCTGCTGTGTGCAGGGGTGGACCAGCACCTGTCATCATGGATCCTGGACTACCTCACTAACCGGCCACAGTTTGTGAGAACCCGGGATTGTGTGTCCGACACGATCATCAGTAGCACGGGGGCCCCCCAGGGAATGGTTTTGGCTCCCTTCCTGTTCACCCTTTATACTGCGGACTTCTCACACAACACAACACACTGCCATCTACAGAAGTTCTCTGATGACTCTGCGATTGTCGGCCTCATCTCCAACGGAGATGAAGCTGAGTACAGAGGACTTATCCAGGACTTCGTGGACTGGTGCCATCGGAACTACCTCCAGATCAACGCGAGGAAAACTAAGGAGTTGGTGGTGGACTGCCGCAGGCAAGGACAACCCCTCACAGCACCAGTAAACATATAGTGAACAGACATTGAGATGGTGACATCCTACAAGTACCTGGGTGTTCATCTGAACAATAAACTAGACTGGTCACACAATACCGACACACTCTACAAGAAGGGACAGCGCAGGCTGTTCCTACTGAGGAGGCTCAGGTCTTTTGGTGTACAAGGGGCGCTGCTGAAGACATTCTATGACACAGTGGTGGCATCAGCCATCACTTTTGGAGTGGTCTGCTGGGGCAACGGCATTACAGCAGCCAATAGGAAGAGACTGAACAAACTGATCAAGAAAGCTAGCTCTGTCCTGGGGCAACGTCTTCACCCAGTGGAGGAGATAGGAGAGAGAAGGATGGTGGCTAAACTGTCATCTCTGCTGGAGTCCGAGTCCCACCCTATGCAGGACATACTGAACACACTGAGGAGCTCATTTAGCAGTAGACTACATCATCCTTGGTGCGTGACCGAGAGGTTTCGCAGGTCCTTCCTACCTACGGCTGTCAGACTGTATAACCTAAGCAGGGCTGCTCGCAGAGATAGCAAAAAAACGTGACGACCTAATAGTATTGAATGCAAAAGACTCAACAGACTTACACAAATGGTCCCCTCCAGCATACAACTAGGACAATATCAGTCGCTACGGAGGGTGACAATATGCATGGGTACATATTCATACCATGTAGGGTAACTAAATAGACGGTTATGCTGTTTATTCCATCTAGCTACAATGCTCCGCACTGTGTATATATATTTATATATTTATGTGTACATATGTATATTCACTGCTCTTATTTTATTTTCTTGTCTTCTTGGTTGTTGCTCTGAGTGTTGCTATCCCTGTGCTGTTGCAATCCTGGAATTTCCCCATTGTGGGACTAATAAAGGCTTATCTTATCTTATCTTATCTTATCTTAACAAACCAACAGACAAACGCCTGCAAAAACATAACCTCCTTGGCGGAGGTAAAAATTATAGAAATAAGTTAACTACTATTATTAGGAATAACAAGAAAGATTATTATAAGAGAATACTAGATAAAAAAACAAAGATAATATTAAAGAAATATGGGACATATTGAACAGTATAATCAAGAATGGCTCTAGACATTCACACTATCCGGAGTTTTTTGTTGTCAATGATAAGGATGAATACAATATGGATGTTGTAGTTAATAGTTATAACAATTTTTTTTGTCAATGTTGGTCCAGATCTGGCAGAAAAAATTCCTGACCAAGGTATAACTAGGACAATCTTTGATGAACTGACAAACAGGAATCCAAATTCAATGTTTCTTAATCCTGTGGATGAAAAAGAGGTGATTGATATTGTTATGAAGTGTAAAAACAAAAAGTCAACAGATTGTGATGACACTGATATGATAATGGTAAAAAAGGTAATTGATGGGATTTCCAAACCATTAACCTATATATTCAACTTATCATTTCCAACTGGTATTTTGCCTGATAAAGCTGAAGTCATTCCACTGTACAAATCTGGTAACAAGCATCATTTCACGAACTACAAACCTGTTTCACTTCTTCCACAGTTTTACAAAATTCTTGAAAAACTTTTCAATAACCATCTGGACAAATTCATAGATAAACACAATTTAGTCATTGACAGTCAGTATGGGTTCAGATCAAACAGATCCACATCACTTGCATTATTAGATACAATAGAGGATATAACGCATTCCATTGATCAGAAAAAACATGCTGTTGGACTATTCATTGATCTGAGAAAGGCATTTGACACAATAAATCACCATATATTAGTAAGAAAATTGGAAAGATATGGTATCAGAGGGGTTGTGTTGCAATGGATAATGAGTTATTTGAGTAAAAGGAGACAGTTTGAGAGTTTGGGTGAATAGTGCTCTTTATGTTTGGATACTGTCTGTGGCAGGGGTCTGCAACCTTTGCCAGCCGAAGAGCCGTTTTGCCCATCTCCGACTAAAACAGACGTGGCTGAGAGCTGCAACGGCAATTTGACCTTTAAAATAAAGATTATGCTGCTTATAAAGTTTTTTATATACTGTACATAGCTCTGAATATTATGTGGCGTTAATGAATTCCTACTACAGCAGTGGGAAAAAACTGCTTATAGCTTCATTTATATAGCTTCATTCATGAAATAAATGTTAGATATATATCATAAATTGTTTTGTGCTAAAAAATAAATTTCTGAATATCTGACCATAAGTTTTGCATAGTTTTAATTATCAGCACATTCATAAATTGTTTAAATCTGAAAAATATCACCCATCTCCTACTTTCAACAGTGATCACACAGCTTTAGTTCCTGATATTTTCATAAATTAGAGATGAAAGTTTTATTTAGAAGAAGCTACTTTTCATCCTGTTTCCTCATAATGCTCCTTGTTCAGATGTATTAATATAATATAAATCTGTATCCTTCACTTGTTCTCCAGACTCTCAATTTGACAAGTAGTGGATTGGTTGTGGGCGGCGCGGTGACAAAGTGGTTAGCACTGCGGCAGCACAGCAACTCACCCTTGGCTGGGGGATCCTGGGTTTGATCCCAGCCCCCGACCAACAGTGATCTGTGTGGAGTTTGCATGTTCTCCCCGTGTCTGCGTGGGTTTACTCTGGGATTTCTCCAGTTTCCTCCCACATGCCAAAAACATGCAAGTTAGGTCAATTGGCACCAAACTGGGGATTCTAAATTGTCCTTAGGTATGACTGTGAGAGTGAATGGTTGTCTGTCTCTCTGTGTTGGCCCTGCGATGGACTGGCGATCTGTCCAGGCAAACAAACTAAAATGTGTTGCATTTATGAAATCAGGGAACTCCTGCAGAGAAAACAAAATTACATTTCTGCATGCAACAAAAACATTTTGAACTCTGAAAAAAAAAAGACATTGGGTTGAAGGTTGACATTGGGTTGAAAGGAGAGTGCTATTTCTAGCACTGATGACTCCTGATCCTTCGATAAAAATCTCATAATTCCGCTGAAAACAATACCGAAAGCTCAGAATTCCAACACGAACCAGCGATGTGATTTGGGGTTGGGGAAATTATCTGAAAATTCAGCAGGGGGTCTGGGGGACATAGTCCCCCAGCGGGGTCCGGGGTGGGATGGGGGGCAAGGGGGGCAAAGCCCCCCGAAGCTCCTGGGTTTTTATGATTTTTAAGTACCAGAACTGTGCTTAAATGACATAAAACAAACAGCTGAATGCCACTTATTACTGTATAATATTGACTTATATTCCAAGAAGATAGCATTCCTAAAATATTCCAACAAGCATTATCCATCACATGCTTTAACACTTGATCAAATCAAAATCAGTTAATTTTATCTGTTCCATAATAGAAATAAAATTCCAACATACCATTACTTTTTATAATTTCAGCATTCATTTCAGATCACCAGTTTCAATCTCTATTGAGTCTTGAGCAGTTCATTTTGCACAATCACTGATGTAGCTAAGTCTTAGAAATATTCAAAAGTTATGAGTCAATGTCCACTGTGCACTGTCAATTTCAAACTGTTTGGAATCATAAAAGGGGATGGTTAACTTTTATTACCGTTTAATCCCTCGCGCCAGCCCAGCTCATACAGCCGTTGTACAGTTAATGACTCTCCACCTGGCCATATCGATTACCGGTGGCCATACGCCACTTCCAGTCCTGCCTGAAAGGGCGCAGCTTCACTGCGTTCGTGGACCACAAGCCGCTAACGTACTTAACGTACTTTATCTTCCTGGAAGATAAAATAAAGCGGAATTTGGCGAATTAACAGAAAATCACATCCCTGAGAACATGCCGCCATGAATCTTTGAAAAAGCATACAACGAGCCATTTGATTGGTTCAATCGTTTGCAACTATCCAATCGCAGGGCTGTTTACAATACAGCAGTAGCTTGAACACAACACATCCGGGTTATCGCGGGTGACGACTTCCGACTTCGTGTTGATTTTTGCTGACGGTGATTAAACTTTAACACGTTTTTTTTTTTAGATTTTACAAGATCACCATAATCTTCAAATTTAGAATTACATTTTAAAAACTAATGAACTAAAATAAAATACATTTTAATTAAATACTCATTATTTATTTTCCAAAGCCACAGGGAGCCGCAGCAGAGGGATGAAAGAGCCGCATGCGGCTCTGGAGCCGCGGGTTGCCGACCCCTGGTCTGTGGTGTTCCCCAGGGGTCAGTGTTGGGTCCAAAATTGTTCATTCTTTATATCAATAACATTTGCCAAAGTGTCACAAATATTAAAACTGGTTTCGTTTGCTGATGACACGAACACCTTTTGTGGAGGAGAAGACCTACAGCAATTACTGGATGACATAAACATAGAAATGGAAAAACTGAAGATGTGGTTTGACATAAACAAGTTATCACTAAACTTAGGCAAAACAAAAATTATGTTATTTGGCAACTGTAGAACAAAAATGCCAAAAAAAAATACAAATAGGTGGAACAGATATTGAAAAAGTCAATGAAATCAAATTTCTTGGGGTGATAATTGATGATAAATTAACTGGAAACAGCATATAAAACATTTAAACTCAAAAACCACCGGAGTGGTGGCTCAGTTGGTAGAGCATCCGCCCCACACCCGGGAGGCATGGGTTCAAATCCTGGCCGGGTCATGCCGAAGACCATATAACAAAGCAGAACTTCCTACCATCCAGCTTGATGCTCAGCAATAATGGAACGGAGGAGGGAAATTTGTGGCGGCACCTTGCATGGCAGCGACCCCGCTGATTCTAGATGTGATTAACATCGTAGATGAGAGAAACGTAATTTCGTTCCACTGTACATGATTGGACTAAATGACAATAAAGTTGGCTTTACCTTTAAAATATCAAGAATGATTACAGTTTTAAGCAAAGCAAAACAAGTTCTGGATCACAGATCACTCCTCACTCTTTACAGATGGTTTCACCATACTTCAGCTACTGTGCGGAGGTTTGGGGGAATAGTTAAAGAAGCCCACTACCGTCACTAATTATTCTACAAAAAAGAGCAATAAGAATTATTCATAAAGCTGGTTATACAGATCACACAAATCTATTGTTCTTGCAGTCAAATATATTAAAATTTCTGGCTCAGGTAAAATACCAAACTGGACAAATCATGTTTAGAGCCAAAAATAATCATTCATTCATTCATTCATTCATTCATTCATCTTCTTCCGCTTAATCCTTTTCGGGTCGCGGGGGGGCTGGAGCCTATCCCAGCATCTTTGGGCAAGAGGCAGGGTACACCCTGGACAGATCGCCAGTCCATCGCAGGGCCAAGACAGAGAGACAGACAACCATTCACTCTCACATCCATACCTAAGGACAATTTAGAATCCCCAGTTTGATGCCAATTAGCCTAACTTGCATGTTTTTGGCATTTGGGAGGAAAAATAATCAACTTCCAAAAAATATTCTAGGCTTGTTTACAGAAAGGAAAGGCAGTTGCAATCTAAGGGGATTATTTAATTTTAAAACAGTAAATGTAAGAATAACCAGAAAATGTTTCTGTGTATCTAGCTGTGGAGGGAAATTATAGAACAATCTGAATGATGAACTGAAGCAATGTCCAAACATAAAACAATTTAAAAGGACGTACAAAAAAAGAAGATCTTCGCAAGGTACAAGGATGAAGGTGTTTGAACAAAATTGTGTTTCTGAATATTGTTTATTAAATGTATGTAACTTTAGAGGGATCACACTCCTCAGCCTCCCTGGGAAGGTCTATGCCAAGGTACTGGAGAGGAGAGTCCAGCTGTTGGTCAAACCTCAGAGTCAGGAGGAGCAATGTGGTTTTCGTCCTGGCCGTGGCACATCGGACCAGCTCTTTACTCTCTTGAGAATCCTCAAGGGTTCGTGGGAGTTTGCCCAACCAGTTTAAATGTGTTTTGTGGACTTGGAGAAGGCATTTGACCACATCCCTCGTGTTTTTTTGTGGGGGGTGCTTCGGGAGTATGGGGTATCGGGCTTGTTGTTACGAGCTATTCAGTCTCTGTACGATCGTTGTGAGAGTTTGGTTCGTATTGCCAACACTCGGTCAGACTCATTCCCAGTGAGAGTAAGAGTCCGCCAGGGCTGCCCTTTGTCACTGATCCTGTTAATAATTTTTATGGACAGGATTTCTCGGCACAGCCAGGGAATGGAGGGTGTCATGCTTGGTGACCACAGGATCTCATCTCTGTTTTTTGCAGATGATACTGTCCTGCTGGCTTCATCCAGCATTGACCTACAGGTCTTACTGGGACAGTTTGCTGCTGAGTGTGAAGCGGCTGGGATGAGAATCAGTATCTCCAAGTCCGAGTCCATGGTCCTCAGCCGGAAAAAGGTGGATTGTCCTCTCTGGGTTGGGGACAAGCTCCTGCCCCAAATGGAGGAGTTTAAGTATCTTGGGGTCTTATTCACAAGTGAGGGGAGAATGGAGCGAGAGATTGACAGACAGATCGGAGCAGCATCTGCAGTGATGCGGACGTTGTACCGGTCTGTTGTGGTGAAGAGGGAGCTAAGCTCTAATGCAAAGCTGTCGATTTACCAGCCAATCTATGTTTCTACCCTCACCTATGGTCATGAGCTTTGGGTAATGATCGAAAGAATGAGATCGCGGATACAAGTGGCTGAAATGAGCTTTCTTCGTAGGATTGCTGGACTCACCCTCAGAGATGGGGTGAGGAGCTCAGTCATCCGGGAAAGGCTCAGAGTAGAACTGCTGTTCTTCCACACTGAAAGGAGCAAACTGAGGTGGTTTGGGCATCTGATCAGGATGCCTCCTGGACGCCTCCCACTTGAGGTGTTTCGGGCACGTTCCTCTGGGAGGAGACCCGGGGCTGACCCTGGACTCGCTGGAGAGACTATGTCTCCCAGCTGGTCTGGGAACACCTTGGTATCCTCTCTGAAGAGCTGGAGCAGGTGGCTGGGGAGAGGGAAGTCTGGGCTTCTCTGCATGAACTGCTGCCTCCACGACCTGGACCTCCGGAAAAGTGGTAGAAGATGGATGGATGGATTATTTTCTATGATTTAATTTAAATGATACATATATTGTGTTGTGTATGGCTAGGAAGCAAATGAATAGAAATCATTGATTTGTGGAGAAGGGGTGGGACTGAATAAGTTTAGACTTCTTCCCACTCCTTTTTGGATATGTACGTAAATTATGTGCATAGTGAAACTTGTGTTTTGTATGGTGTCTTATGCTTTGATATATACTTTTTAAAAATTTTCTTAACAATGTTTCCTACATCACTGTCACTGAATGCTTGATGTTACACATTCAAAAAATAAATAAAATAAAAATTAAAAAAAAAACAGTGCATCCAGAAAGTATTCACAGTGCTTCACTTTTTCCACATTTTGTTACGTTACAGCCTGATTCCAAAACAGATTTTCATTTTTTCCCCCTCAAAATTCTACACACGATACCCCATGACATGAAAAAAGTTGAGATTTTTGCAAATTTATTAAAAATTTAAAAAAACTAAGAAATCCCATGTACATAAGTATTCACAGCCTTTGCTTTGAAGCTCAAACTTGAGCTCAGGTGCATCCCGTTTCCACTGATCGTCCTTGAGATGTTTCTACAGCTTAATTGCAGTCCACCTGTGGTAAATTCAGTTGATTGGACATGATTTGGAAAGGCACACCCCTGTCTATATATGGCCCCACAGTTGGCAGTAGGGCTGCAACTAACGATTACTTTGGTAGTCGACTAATCTAACAACTGTTCTTTTTTTTTGGATTAGTCAACTAATCGCGATTATTTCTGTCCTGTCCACCAGCTCAGTTTCCTGCTGGTACGGCTCTTGTTTGGGGCTCTAGATCATATTTTACCTCACCTGTTTAAACTTGCACACCTGTGAAAATTACTTTGTTGTCAGTCTCTGCCTTAATATAATGTAGCCTATTATAAAAAGTTCCCATAGCTAAATAAAATAATGACTCCTCAAACGTGAGTTGGAAACTTGAACTTGACAGCTTAATCAGAAGTGTTTGTAGCAGCACAATTAAATAATAGATGTTAAAGTGTAAAAACTCAAATAGCAGCTCTGCTGCTCCATAAAGGCTCTTGTAACTGCGTGTTAAAAACAAACTAGAGTAATATTCAACTCCATTAAAGTAAAAAAATGAAAATAACAAGCTAGTCCATCCTGTTTGAAACCCTGCTGGGTCTAGAAGTTTAAAAGTTTAACTAGGCTTCAGATGAAAATTAAAAGAACTTCTTCCAGTCCAAAATAAATTTTAAAAAACACTTTAAATATCAGTGCAGGAATGTGAGCCTCATCTACACATACAGTGAAATATTTAAGCCGCTTTAAATTTATTTGTGATGATTATGGTTATCTTTAATTTTATTACGAATCATGATCTTCTAATTTATCGAGATGCGCTAATATTCAGAATGAAGGCTGATATTACAGTGACAATAATAGAAAATATAAAAAAGAGTAAGTTGCTCATGTAATTCAACCATTTACTGCAGTTAACATACAGCCAGCATAACGGAAGCAGCTCAGCTGTCAGCAACCGTCGTCAGAGAGATTACTGTCTGACAGCAGGTAAACTATTTAAACGGCACACACTAACAATGTGGTCAGTTTTCTAAAGCTGAGAGTGTCACTCATTGAAAATAAGAAGTGCCAATGTTACTTGCTAACCTTACCGGTGCAGTCCGCTGATAGGTGGCCGGAGACGGAGGAACAGAGAGGAGGGGGGAATGGATGCATCGCTGTAGTGCAGCTGTAATATGACAACACTGCTTTACAGTCTACATTTAACTTGTTTCATTTATTAATTTTTTGGTAAAATCCTCCCATACTTTGGAAACTTTTGGCCTTCTCCATGATTTTCTCTCTGTGTTGCCATGATGTGCTGCTCCTCTTCGCTGCTGGAACAGTTAAATGATTTGTCGACAACAAAAATCTGCGTCGACAACTTTTTATGATTGACGTTATCGACAACGTCAACTAATCGTTTCAGCCCTAGTTGACAGTGCATGTCAGAGCACAAATCAAGCATGAAGTCAAAGGAATTATTTGTAGACCTCCGAGACAGGACTGTCTCGAGGCACAAATCTGGGGAAGGGTACAGAAAAATTTCTGCTGCTTTGAAGGTTTCATTGAGCACAGTGGCCTTCATCATCTGTAAATGGAAGAAGTTTGGAACCACCAGGACTCTTCCTAGAGCTGGTCGGCCGTCTGAACTGAGCAATCGGGGGAGAAGGGCCTTAGTCAGGGAGGTGACCAAGAACCCTATGGTTACTCAGTCAGAGCTCCAGCGTTCCTCTGTGGAGAGAGGAGAACCTTCCAGAAGGACAACCATCTCTGCAGCAAATCCACCGATCAGGCTTGTATGGCAAAGTGGCCAGATGGAAGCCACTCCTTAGTAAAAGGCACATGGCAGCCTGCCTGGAGTTTGCCAAAAGGCACCTGAAGGACTCTCAGACCATGAGAAACAAAATTCTCCGGTCTGATGAGACAAAAATTGAACTCTTTAGCGTGAATGCCAGGTATCATGTTTGGAGGAAACCAGGCACCGCTCATCACCAGGCCAATACCATCCCTACAGTGAAGCATGGTGGTGGCAGCATTATGCTGTGGGGATGTTTTTTTGGTGGCAGGAACTGGGAGACTAGTCAGAATAGAGGGAAAGATGAATGCATCTGTAACATCACAAAGGCTGTAACATAAAATGTGGAAAAGGTGAAGGAAGCACTGTGAATACTTTCCGGATGCACTCTCTCTCTGTGTGTGTGTGTGTGTGTGTGTTCTTTTCATCTTCTGTGTGTGTGTGTATGTCTGTTCTTTTCATCTTCTCTATCCCCTCACCCCCCAGCCAGTCGCAGCAGATGACTGCGCCTCCCTGAGTCTGGTTCTGCTAGAGGTTTCTTCCTGTTAAAAGGGAGTTTTTCCTCTCTACCGTTGCCAAGCATTTGCTCACAGGGGATCGTCTGATTGCTGGAGTCTTTCTGCAATTGTGGGGATTTCCCCTATATTTGAAAGTGCTATGAGATGACTGTTGTTGTGAAATGGCCCTATATAAATAAAGTTGAATCGAATTATGTGTGTACAAATGGACCACACATGGTACATTATACTCCCATCCCTAGCCATTATCAATGATCCATAGCTAGCACACCTTCAACTGAAAAATTTATTACAAAGATTCAATATACTGCAGATCTGTAATAAAACTAATAACCATGTAATTGCAAGGAGTTTAAACAAAGCAAATAATCTACAATTCCAAAGTGGAACAAAGTTTGAGAAAACATCAAAAAAATAATTTAACCACCTACAATATGTGCATCTTCAATACATGTGCAACATAAAGTGGCTGGGAAAAAATAAGTCCCCCTCCCAAAAAATGGGATCCCTCATTTGAATCAAAGCTTCTCTATAAATAGGAAGTAAATCTGTTTAGAAATGTTTAAACTATGCTGGTGACATTATAAAATGGAGTGAAAAACTACAAGCCACCCCCTCCCCCAAAATGGACCCCCTCATTAAATGTATAAATTTGATGTGAATCTGATCAGAAATGTACAAGCTATAATGGGGCTGCGTGAAAAATGAAAATAAAACTGGAACTGATGTTCAGGGTGTAAACCGGCATAAGTGCTGTTTGGAAGCAGCAAAACACTGCAGAAAAAGACCCAGCTTGCTACAAGAAAAAGCGAGCGAAGTGCATGGAAACTAAAGCTAAGTTACTGTTAGCTGCTAATGGCTATCCATGTTGTCTGAATAATTTTACAGTGGAAAATGACCATAGTGGAAAACTGTGAAGAGGTACTGTATGTAAACAAGCACTGACTTGTGCACTGAACAATATTTAATGTGTGTGTAAAATGACAATAAGTCTGTTCTTTATTCTATTATGCTCTCCTTTGGGGATCAATAAAGTATACAAAATCAAATCAAATCAAATCAAAATCAAATTTACTACAGCACCACAGTGATATGATACCACACTCTTGTGTAATACTGCTTGATTACAAGCCTTGTCAGTGAACTATAAGGAAGAAGAACGGAGGGGGGGACCCGAAACAGATCTTAAAGGGTCAATTAACCCTGATGCTAATTTCAGGTCAAATTGCCCAGCCCTAAGCTACAGTAATGACAACAGAAAATGTCAAATGAAATGATGACTGAATGGACGGACAAACTGTTTTTTTGGGAGGTGGGGGGTGGTTAATAATAATTAAAACAGCCAAGAGTTTAGAAAGAACAAAGTCAAAGTGGAATTTGATGCTGGCACATAAAAAAGATGATTAAAACCAAAAGGACATTCTGGACTTCCGGGAAGATGGCGGAGAGACATAATGCTTAAACAGAGAGCTCTCCCTAGCCGGATTAAAAATCATCGGTAAATGGCCAACTCGACATAAACGGATCAATAAACCAAGGGATGAAAACACGAAGGAGCCGGGCACACGGACAAAAGCAGGGTAAAATTAAAGAATTCCTCTTCAACAACGCAGGAGAAATCGCTGAACACGAGGCCCAAAAAAACGAGGTGACTGCAGCAGGGAAAATGGAGGACGCCAAACTCGATACCATGAACACTGGCTTCGCCAATTTAGGTAAAGAGTTAAAAGACTTCAAGCGGCAACTCCAACAGGATTTAGCGGCTCTTAAGGAGGAGCTGAAAAAAGAGATGAAGGAGGAAATTATGGGCCTCCGAAGAGAAATGGAGCGCAAGCTAGTAGAAAACATGGAGGAGCTGCGCTCTCAACGGGCGTGTATGACAGAAGCACAGGCCCGAATATCGGAGCTGGAAGACTGGAAGAGCGAGGCAAACGAGCAGCTGCAGACCCCGACAGCACAAACGCAGAGGATGCAGGAAAAAATAACCGACCTGGAGAGCAGGTCCAGACGGAGCAACATACGCATCTTCGGGATCCCAGAGGGCATTGAAGGCAACTCGATGACGAAATTCATGGATCAGTTCTTGAGCTGGAGCTGCCCGGTGAAGCGGATCTGCAGATTCAACGAGCGCACAGAGCCTCGGCACAGAACCCGAAACCAAACTCTCCACCCAGGTCAGTTGTGGTAAACTTTCTGAAATATGACGTAAAGGAAAGAATCCTGACACAAGCGTGGAAAAAAAAGATACGAATCGGCGACAAACAGATATTCTTTGATCATGACTACCCGACAGAAATTGTGCAGCAGAGAAAGAAATATGCCAACATTAAAAAAAACGCTGAAAGAGAAAAAAATTAGATTCCAAACGCCGCTAACGAAGATGAGGATTCATTGGAAGGACGGCGTAAAAACCTACAACACGGCCAGAGAGGCAGCACGGGACATGATGGAGCGGGGCTTTGTGGTGAGCGTGCCGGAGGAAGCGGCTGGAGCAGCGGCGACACTGAACGCATCACGACAGCCGGAGTGGAGGCGAGTGAGCGGCAGAAGAAGGGAGGAGACGTGGAGCAGCGGGCCCAGGTAAAACTGCAAGGCTTTCAACTGAAAGCCTAGATTACAACAAAGATTAAGAAAGGCACAGAAGAAATGAAGGCCAAGAAGACAAGGTAAAAGAGAAACAAAAGGCTAGGAGAGGTTTAAGTGATTTTTGTTGGACATTTCTAGACTAATGACTATTACTTGGATAGTAAATACAGGTCTAGGGAGGGCCCCTCACTCGGTGAGGACATTCCCTCCACCCACCAACAGAGACCATTGGGAAGAAGAAAGGCCCAAAGTACGGAGGTCGAGATTTTTTAATGTGTTTTTATATAAATATGTGTTATTTTTGTTGTTAAAGGGGCTAGGAGCACAAGTTAAAAAAATGGAAAAACATGAATATGGGTAAAAATCTTAAGATAATGACACTAAGGAAAAAGCCGAAATTATATTTATGCAAGAGACACATTTGAACAAGACAGAACATGAGAAACTAAAGAGATTTGGCTATAAGAACTCCTACTACAGTTCATTTAAGGGAGGAACTAAAAGGGGGGTTATGATACTAATTTCAAATAAAATACAATTTGAATGTGAACAAGAAATCCAGGATAAAGAAGGCAGGTATGTAATAATAAAGGGAAGAATAGATGGTATGCAGATCACATTAGTGAACATCTATGCCCCACCAGAAAGTGACAAGGGTTTTTTTCAACATCTGTTTGATCTCATAGCAACACACAGTGAAGGAGTCCTAATTTGTGGAGGAGACTTAAATGTTGTCATGGATCATGAAGTTGACACAAGTGTTAAGAAGACAAAAAAACATG
This sequence comes from Pholidichthys leucotaenia, assembly GCA_020510985.1. NCBI lineage: Eukaryota > Metazoa > Chordata > Actinopteri > Cichliformes > Pholidichthyidae > Pholidichthys > Pholidichthys leucotaenia. The sequence continues at coordinate 131,932,997 of CM035843.1, forward strand.
TAACAAAGTTGATAAGAACCTCACTGGCAGAAATGGGTATGGTAGACATATGGAGGGACCTGCACCCACTCGAAAAAGACTATGCACATTATTCAGCAGTCCATAAAGTACACTCTAGAATAGATTACTTCCTTATGAATGAAGGTGACAGACACAGGGTGAGAAATTGTCGGATTGGAGGGGCAGAAATATCAGATCATAATCCTATATACATGGAAATATACTGTATTTAAACAATAGAAAACGACAAACAACATGGAAACTTAATGTAGGACTGTTAAATGATGAGAAAATGAAAGAAAGAATAAAAGTAAACATAAACGAGTACATCCAAGAGAATGACAATGAAGAAGTGGACCCAACAATACTATGGGATGCACTAAAAGCCGTGTTAAGAGGTAAATTAATTGTTGAAACAGGAAAAGCAAATAAGTCTAAACTGGAAACATATGAACAAAGATGTGAGAGACTGAGGGAATTAGAACGTAAACATCAAAACCCAAATGACCCAAAAATATACCAAGAAATTAAAGAAGAAAAAATAAAGATAAAAGAAACACAAATAGATGAAATTGAAAGGAAAAATAGATATCTAAAACAAAAATATTATGAAATGGGACCAAAAGCCACAAAATTGCTGGCAAAACGGTTAAGAAAACAACAAACAGTGAATAATGTATATAAGATTAAAGACCCCACCACAAATAAAACCACAGTTAACCCAGAAAACATCGAAGAAATATTCCATAATTTCTATCAAGAACTATACTCGCAACCTGAAGAAACAAATACTAAGGATATTAAAAAATTTCTATGCACATTGGACTTGCCATCAATAGGAAATCAACAAAATGAAAAGCTAACAGCAGAAATAACAACACAAGAGATTAGAGATGTGATTAAGTCACTTAAAAACGGTAAATCACCAGGTAGTGATGGGTACCCATCTGAGTTTTATAAACTGTTTATAGAAGAACTCACGCCACAGCTCCTAAAGTCATTTAATTGGACGTTGAACAACAACAAAATACCTCCATCATGGAACGAAGCCATTATTTCAGTTATTTTAAAGCCAGGGAAAGATAGAGAACAATGCGGAAACTATAGACCAATCTCTTTATTAAATGTGGATTATAAAATATATACAACAATTATATGTAAACGAATAAAGACATTCTTGACGGAATTGATAGAAGATGATCAAACTGGTTTCATAGAGGGGCGCCAAACACATGACAATATCAGGAGAACAATACATATAATTAATCAAATACATAAAGAAAAGAAAAGCGCAGTAATAATGAGTTTAGACGCAGAAAAAGCATTTGAAAGGGTTAACTGGAAATTCCTATATAGTGTGCTGGAACGCTTTGGATTTAATGAAAAATCAGTACAATGCATAAGGGCGCTGTATCAAGAACCTGTGGCAAGAATCAAGATAAACGGTAGCTTAACAGACAAAGTAAATATACAAAGATCAACTAGGCAGGGATGCTGCTTATCGCCCACCTTGTTTGCTCTGTTCATAGAGCCACTGGCTCAAGCGATACGACAAAATAAGAAATTAAAAGGTGTAACAATAAAGGGAACGGAACACAAGATTGGGCTATTTGCAGACGATATTATAGTTTACCTTGAACAACCAGATGAATCAATAATGGAAATGATGAACTTGATAGAAAATTTTGGAAAATTATCAGGATACAAGATAAACATAACAAAAACACAAATACTGACATTCCACTATAACCCTCTAAACCAGATAACTGATAAGATCAAACTAAACTGGAAACAAAAAGAAATAAAATACCTTGGAGTGAACATACCTAAAGATCTAAGCAAAATCTATAAAGCAAACTATGATAGGTTGGAACAAGAAATAAAAAAAGATATTGATAGATGGTCAATCTTAAATATGGATCTGAATTCAAAAATTGAGACAGTCAAAATCAGCATACAACCTAGATTACTTTACCTCTTCCAGGCTCTACCAACAGAGATTCCAGGTGCCCAGTTCTCAAAGTGGGACAGGATGATATCGAGATTTGTTTGGGGAGGTAAAAAGCCAAGAGTGAAATATAAAACTCTCCAGTTACCAAAAGAGAAAGGAGGCATGGGCCTACCGAGTCTAAAGGAATATTACTACTCAGCACAAATAAGATATATCATATGTTGGTGCGATGAAGGATATGAGGCAAAATGGAAAGAAATGGAAAAGGAAATTGAGGGACTCCCAGTACAAAGCATAATAGGAGATAAAGATGCATATAAGCAAATCAAACAAATAGACCCAATCACTAAATTTACTTTGGAACTGTGGTATAAAATAGTACAAAAGTATAATATAAAGGAAGACATTAAACTATTGAAATGGGTAGCATTTGACAGTCAGTTTGAACCGGCAAAGCAAGATAGGGGATACAAAAATCTGGTGAACAAGGGAATCACAGCATGGGGCAATATCGGAAAAAAAGATCTTGGGAGCTTTGTAAACATCAGAAGAAAATTTAAACTAGAAAGATCGGAATTCTTCAGATATCTGCAGATGAGAGACTATTATATGAAGAAGATTAGGCATAACCTCCAAACAGATGTGAGCGAGATTATACAATTCATTTTAAGTTCATATGCAGGAAATAAAATAAGAATTATTTCAAAGCTATATCAGAAACTTACGGCAAACAAACATTCAAGTAACTATATAAAGGAGAAATGGGAGAAAGAGCTCAATTTAAACATAACAGAAGAAAGCTGGCAGGAAATATGGAAAACACAACACACATCAACAAATTCAAGGATATGGAGGGAATATGGATGGAAAAACCTGATTCGCTTTTTCATTACACCACAGATTCAAGGAAAATATACAAATACCCAATCTTTATGCTGGAGGGGCTGTGGGGCTCAAAATGCAGACCACTCACATATGTTTTGGAAATGCAGCAAAATCTCATCATTCTGGAAATCTATACATGTGACAATACAGAGGATATTAGGATATACCAGTGAACTGTAACCTGATGTACTTATGTGATCTTAAAAGAGACAATGTAATACAGGCTGAGGACAGATATCTAGTTAAAATCTTGTTGATTGCATGTAAAAAAACAATCACAAAAAAATGGCGATCAGAAGTTCTTCCTGACCAAGAGCAATGGACTGACATTATTGAGGACATACGTATGATGGAAAAACTAACATATCGACAAAGAATGCAAGAAGGACTATATGAAAAAAAATGGCGGAAATGGACACACTACAAAGTGCAACAACGAGACAGAAATTGAAAGAATAACCAGACACTAGAAAAACCAGAAGAATTGAGATGGAAACTAAAAACTTGATGCTCCAACATTTGCCCCCCCTTTTTTTTTCCTTTTTTTCTTTCTTACTCTAGCCCCTTTGTTTTTTAAATGTAGACTGTGATCTGAATGCAATATATATAATGAAAAATGAATAAAAATCTAAGTTACAAAAAAAAAAACCAAAAGGACATTCTGATGTAAAAACGTACTATATTTGTGATGCAGCTTTGATTACATTTCTTATTTTAATTATTTATTTATTTACATTAGATTATTATTTTTAAGTTAATTTTGTTCTTTTTTTTAAATGGATGGTTTCATGAGTCCACCTGTTTCGCTAACAAGAGAAGTTTATTTCTCAACTCGGACATGAAGTTGCATAAAAATTACATAAGTACACAAAGTGCTGTTTACAAAATGGCATTTATATAATTCAGTGCTGTCAGTCAATCAAAAATTTTAATCATTAATCACATGATGTGACCGGCGTGGTGGACGAGTGGTAGAGCATTCGCCCCACAGCAAGGAGGTTGTGGGTTCAAGCCCCAGCCGGGGTCATACCAAAGACCACAAACATTGTATTTTCCATCTTTTAGCTTAGTGCTCAGCATAATAGAATGGGGAAAAGAAAGCTTATTATCAGCCACAGTGGAAAGCACAATACCAGTGCACTCCTAGTGCCAGTCCCAAGCCCAGGTAAATAGAGAGGGGTTATATCAGGAAGCGCATCTGGTGTAAAAAAACAAAAAAAAACAAAACCTTGCCAAATCAATATGCGGATGCATGATCTGATGTGGCGACCCCAAATAGGAAGAAGCTGATAGAAATGTGTGTGTGATTAATCATGTGATGTCTGTAGTTAACTCTTTATTAATCACACATTTTCTATCTGCTATAATGTAATTGTAATGTAAATATCTTTTTCTTTATCGATTTTGTCTCGTGCAGATGTTTTCTGGGTTGCTGTCTGCGGCGTGCTGCATTCCTTCCTGATTTTCTGAACTGCAGTGTGGGTGGAGGTCCGCTTTAGGTATGGAAAGCCATCTGGGTCAAAAACACACGTCCTTATGTAGCTGTGTCACACGTCTTTGACAGCATTCATCACTCTATAAAAGCAAGAAATCTCTGTGTGTCCGTCTGTCTGTCACGTTCATAGGACATCAAAGGATGGCCTATGATCTCTGCCTGAACATCATAGGAGGAGGTCCTATGAACTCAGGCATCATAGGACACATAGACAAATGTGTCTTTATGTCGTCATATAGACTATGTGTCTTTGAACTCAGGCATCATAGGACACATAGATAAATGTGTCTTTATGATGTCATATAGACCATGAACTCAGGCATCACAGTGACAGACATCAGGCAACATGTCTTTATGATGTCATATATGTTTAAAGTGAAGAATCTATCACTGCCCGCAAATATCCAAAAGCTGTTCCAAATAAGGGAGAAACAATATCATTTCAGAGGAACATGTATATTTCAAAAACCTTCAGTGAGAACTACCACCAAACAACACTGTGTTTCAGTGCAAGGAGTCAGATTATGGAACGATTTTGGGCCTGAATTAAAATCTTGTACAACGCTTGGACAATTTAAACAAAAACTAAAGGAAGAAATACTCCAAACATATATACAAGATAACATGTAAAATCACATAAGGATTGTCATATCCAGTCTGTGTTGTGTTGTTGCTTAGTTTTTTTTGGTCACATTTTGTCTTAGCTTTGGTTCCGAATTGTAATCGCTCTTGTTCTCTTTTTCTTTTGAATTCTTGGATGGAATATGGGTGGGCAATATAAGCTGCGGCTTCAGCCATCACCCATTTCGGATAATTTATGTTGAACTGTATAATCAGAGGAGTTATTGTTTAATTTGACTTTGTTGGATTTTTTCCCCTTTGTTATATTATTTTGTTTCTTTTTAATCTTTACTTTTAATCTGTCCGAAATAAAAAAATAAAAAAATAAAAAAATATACATAGACAAACGTATATGACAAATACATAGACAAATGTGTCTTTATGATGTCACATACATCAAACCTGCCTTCATATCTTTATGATGTCACTTACAGTGACAGACATCAGGCAACATGTCTTTATGATGTCATATACAGTGAGTCCATGCCGGAAAGCCTCTTTTTGCTCAGATCTATTTTCATGATCCTGTGAAGAAGAAGACGACGAAGAAGAAGAAGAAGACTTGCACCCATCAGAGACAGGAGGACACCCTTCACCAGCATAGGGTACGACAGACTTTAAAGCACGTTTGAAGGACATCATAGGACGGCCTATGATCTCTGCCTCACCATCATAGCGCGTCCTATGAACGCAGGCATCATAGGACGACTTGCCATGCCTAAGTAACCCAGTCTTAAAAACGCGATTAAAAATATAAATATTGATACTGCTTTTGAAAAGAAAAACACCCATTTCACAGTGGGAATGGATGATTTGAATATGAATATTTAAATAAATATATATTCATAGATAGCTAGGAATGTTTTCTGGAAAGTTTTGATAAAGTTCCAAACGTTTTTATTTGGCATTTTGAGCGACCAATGGCTGCGTCGTTTGTTTGGCAGCAGCAGCCAATGGGGTCCCGCCAGCCAATGGGGTCATGCCAGCCCTCCCTCAGTCTGTGTGTAATCTGCAGAACGCTGTCAGACACTGCCGAGACACGACCGAGAGAACGCGATTCCTCACGGAGACGATGAGCTAACGTGCTAATAGCAGCCTTTGCTTGGACAAAATTTGAGATTGGTAAGCCTGAACAAGCACCTGCAATGAGACATTGCTGTATTAGCAAGTTCTAATGCCCCGTTTGTTAAATTTTAAGATTGGGATCCAAAGGCTGTTAACGCCGTTGAGCGCGGGAACCCCCTGACGCACGTGTCGTGTCACTTAGCTTGGTAAGTGCCATTCATTGTGTATGGGAATGCTAATCGCTAGCTTGTAATGCTAACCGCCGATGCTAATTTCGGCTAGTTTTTTCATCGGAAAAAAACATTTTTCAGAGCTGTAACGGTTAGCAAAGGTCCCAGCTCCCTTGCCATTGATTGATACTTAATGGTGAATGTTACATCTATGGTTTAAAGGTGTTTGGAAGTGTTGTTTGTGTACAACTTGGAAATATTATGTAATAAGCTTAGAGGCTAGCTTATTTGTTGTATCTGGCCTATTTTGTAGGTCAGGTTTTTTATGTTTGGACTGGTTGGACCAGAAAAGCGTGAATCTCCAGATCTGGATGGCGAGCCGAAGCCCGAACCCTATGAACTGGTAAAAGTGACCCAACTGGTCACTTGGAGCTGGTATCAAAGGACTGTATATTATAAATATATTTGGACTATATTTTGGATTACTTTATTGTTATTTTTTTTGTATTATTACTGTTGTAAGCGCTGTGATTTTATGTATGTGTACATAGCTGTAAAATAATATACATAGTTGCAAGTTCCATACACCGTGTGTGTGAGTTTTCTGTTGTTACGCCCTCCAGGCTCCTACAAACCTGTAATCGGTCTGATCTGGCCCAATTATCCCTTTTGCCCAGGTAGAACCAAAAAGGGTACTACACCTAAAAGTGAGTAGGTGTTAGTGGGTGTTACACCTACATGACGGCAAATGTGTAACCTTGGCAAATGCCAGTCTACACTACAAATGTGTAAAATGCCAAGCAAAGCACTGATTTTCTCTGGGTGCTCCGGTTTCTTGGTTTCTACAGGCATGCACAGGCCTTCCTGAACAGGGTAGAAAGCCACTTTTTCAGGATCATGCCCATGAACTGGAATTACGACGCACTTATCCCTCAACCAGTAGTCTGAACGAAGAAGAAGAAGACCCACCAAATGGAGAGCAATAGAATGAGGAGAACTGCAGCACGTCAGAAAGGATGCTGTGAACATGAAACACCCTCAGGTTCCACCAGTATGCGAAAGGCATGACTGTGAACAACACAGCCGTCTGAGACAGGAGACCCTTCAGTGGTCTGAACAAAGAAGAAGAAGACCCACCAGATGATGGTCTATATGACGGCCCATAGACAGAGCATATGACTCAGTACAAGACATATACAGTGGGGCAAAAAAGTATTTAGTCAGCCACCAATTGTGCAAGTTCTCCCACTTAAAAGATGAGAGAGGTCTCCAATTTTCATCATAGGTATACCTCAACTATGAGAGACAAAATGAGAAAAAAAAATCCAGAAAATCACACTGTCTGATTTTTAAAGAATTTATTTGCAAATTATGGTGGAAAATAAGTATTTGGTCAATAACAAAAGTTCATCTCAATACTTTGTTATATACCCTTTGTTGGCAATGACAGAGGTCAGACGTTTTCTGTAAGTCTTCACAAGGTTTTCACACACTGTTGCTGGTATTTTGGCCCATTCCTCCATGCAGATCTCCTCTAGAGCAGTGATGTTTTGGGGCTGTCGCTGGGCAACACAGACTTTCAACTCCCTCCAAAGATTTTCTATGGGGTTGAGATATGGAGACTGGCTAGGCCACTCCAGGTCCTTGAAATGCTTCTTACAAAGCCACTCCTTCGTTGCCCAGGTGGTGTGTTTGGGATCATTGTCACCCAGCCATGTTTCATCTTCAATGCCCTTGCTGATGGAAGGAGGTTTTCACTCAAAATCTCACGATACATGGCCCCATTCATTCTTTCCTTTACACGGATCAGTCGTCCTGGTCCCTTTGCAGAAAAACAGCCCCAAAGCATGAAGTTTCCACCCCCATGCTTCACAGTAGGTATGGTGTTCTTTGGATGCAACTCAGCATTCTTTCTCCTCCAAACACGACAAGTTGAGTTTTTACCAAAAAGTTCTATTTTGGTTTCATCTGACCATATGACATTCTCCCAATCCTCTTCTGGATCATCCAAATGCTCTCTAGCAAACTTCAGACGGGCCTGGACATGTACTGGCTTAAGCAGGGGGACACGTCTGGCACTGCAGGATTTGAGTCCCTGGCGGCGTAGTGTGTTGCTGATGGTAGCCTTTGTTACTTTGGTCCCAGCTCTCTGCAGGTCATTCACTAGGTCCCCTTGTGTGGTTCTAGGATTTTTGCTCACCGTTCTCATGATCATTTTGACCACACAGGGTGAGAGCCTGCGTGGAGCCCCAGATCGAGGGAGATTATCAGTGGTCTTGTATGTCTTCCATTTTCTAATAATTGCTCCCACAGTTGATTTCTTCTTGATTGTTGATTTCAGTTGATTTCAGTTGATTTTTGACAGTTGATTTCTTTCTTTGGTATCCAAGGTTGTCATAGCCAGGAGCGGCACTGGGGTTAAGCTCCCAGTGCTCATAAAATGCTCCTTATGGCGTGCGTCTCGAAAAGCCTCTGACAACTAAGTCCAACTCCTAGCCTGCCCGTGTGGTTTAGTCTCTAAGCCCGGCGGAACTGCTTTTACAAATAGGAGAAGGGGCGAGGGCGGATCTCTGGCGCCTTAAAACCAGATGCTTCGGGTAGATGGTGGCTTGTCAACCTGGGAAGGTAGCCCATCTAGGGGAAGGTAAACCCTGATTTCAAACCTCCGCTGCCTTGCGGCATACCCGTTCACGGGAAGGGCTTTGGAAGTCAACCCTGAGGAAAAATCCAGAGTCGGAGCCCCTAAGGCAGTTCTATGTTGTGCTCAACATCGCTCTGGCATTTCCTGCAATGGCGCTGGTGCCAAACTGTAGCAGCCCTGCTGTTCCTTTGGATTCATCAGTGACGTGGAGAGGGGGGACATGCTGCATGGGCAACATCTTGTCCTCCATATCTTCCTGCCCAGGCTTGAATCCTGCCAACGCCCAGCGCTGGAAGGTAGAACACCGGATCACTGGAGAGGACACTCCAGCTTCGCCTTTGGCGTGGACAAGGCGCGGGGGGTGACAGTTGCCGGTTGTAAGCCGCCGCTCAATTGGCGTGGAGCGCGGTGCCGGGGGTTGTTCCCGGCAGTGGGAGGGATCATCGGATCTCGCTGGACAGCTGCCGCCCGCCTCAGGCTGGGCAGCCCCCAGCCAATAAGGTGTTGTCCCGCCACAGCTTGCTTTCCTCGTTGGGTGCATGGGGATGGGGACAAGTCCGAACAGCAGGCTGAGAATCTTCGCACCAGGCAAGACAATAAAACAAAAGAGACCAACTCTAAAACTGGGAACTTGGAACGTCCGCACTATGATGACAGGACTCGCTGCTAACCTCAAGGACATCAACGACACCAGGAAGACTGCCATCATCAATAATGAGCTGAAGAGACTGGGAGTGGATATCGCCACTCTCCAGGAAACACGGTTGGCTGACGAAGGCACACTGAGAGAGAAGGACTACACGTTCTACTGGCAGGGAAAGGGCAGTGACGAACACAGGGAACACGGAGTGGGCTTCACAGTGAAGAACACCTTGCTGAAGATGGTGGAACCAGGCAGCAATGGCTCTGCATGACTCCTCACCCTCCGCCTGAACACCACTAAAGGCCCAGTCACCCTCATCAGTGTGTATGCCCCAACACTGACAGCCACACCAGAGGCAAAAGACGAGTTCTACGAGAATCTCGCAACAACTGTCAGGATCATCCCCAACTCTGAACAACTCATTCTCCTTGGAGACTTCAATGCCAGAGTGGGTGCTGACCACGACTCCTGGCCCTCCTGTCTTGGACCTTTTGGCGTGGGCAGAATGAACGACAACGGACAGCGGCTGCTTGAGTTCTGCGCATATCACGATCTGTGCATCACAAACTCTTTCTTCAAGACCAAGCCCCAACACAAGGTTTCCTGGCAACATCTGCGCTCAAAGCACTGGCACCAGCTGGACTTGATCCTGACCAGGCGCACCTCACTGAAGAACGTGCTAATCACCCGTTCGTTCCAGAGTGCAGATTGCGACACAGACCATTCATTGGTGTGTTGCAAGGTCACGCTGCAGCTGAAGAAATTCCATCGTGCTAGACGGCCTGGAAAGGCACGGAAAGGCACGGATTGACACCAGCAAGATGGCTCAACCAGAACTTGTTGAGCAGTTTGCCTCCACCTTTGAGAAGGAACCTGGTGTGCCACAAGAAGGAGAATCTGCAAAGCAGAAGTGGGAAGAGCCGCAAAACACCATCCACCGCACAGCCTTGGCTACCTTTGGGAGGAAGACCTCGAAGTCACAGGACTGGTTTGATGCCAAGTTGACCGAGATGACCCCCGTCATTGAAGCCAAGCGCTCAGCACTTGCTGAGTACAAGAAGTACCCAAACGAGAAGAATCTCCACATTCTCAGGGCTGTGAAAAGCAAAGTTCAGCAGACTGCTCGGCGCTGTGCCAACGAGTACTGGACTCAGCTCAGCCAAGACATTCAAACCGCTGACATAACAGGGAACATCCGTGGTATGTACGATGGCATCAAGAAAGCACTTGGTCCGGCTCAGAGCAAGACGCCCCCCCTCAATTCCTCCACTGGGGAGATGATCACAGAAAAGAACAAGCAGATGGAGAGATGGGTGGAACACTACTCCAACCTCTACTCCAGACAGAACACTGTGACACCGTCAGCCCTTGATGCCATCGACTGCCTGCCATCCATGGACGAACTTGACGCTGAGCCAACCATCGACGAACTCAGCAAGGCCATCGATAGCTTGGTCGCTGGCAAGGCACCCGGCAACGACAGCATACCCCCTGACCTGATCAAGCACTGCAAGACCGCCCTACTGCTGCCATTGCATGACGTCCTCTGCCAGTGTTGGAAGGAAGGTGCCGTACCACAGGACATGAGGGACGCCAAGATCATCACCCTCTACAAAAACAAAGGGGAGAGAAGCGACTGCAACAACTACAGGGGCATCTCCCTCCTCAGCATTGTTGGCAAAGTCTACGCACGAGTTGTTCTCGTTCGTCTACAGAAGCTTGCCGAACGTGTCTACCCCGAGTCTCAGTGTGGCTTCCGCGCTGAGTGATCGACGGTAGACATGATGACGGTAGACATGACGGTAGACATGACGGTATACATGATATGTAGACATGATATATAGACATGACATGATATTCTCCATCCGCCAACTCCAGGACTCTTCTTCTTCCGGCTTTCAGAGAGAGCAGTCGCATTTTCACTCCTCTCCTCCTCCCGCCTCCCTGACTGATCCCAGCTTGCTTCGTCTGTGTCTCGCTCCTTCTCGCGGATCTCAATCCAAACGGAAAAACGGAAAAAATGGAATTTCGGGCTTTAAATGCAATTGACACCACCTTTTCAACAGAAAATCGGGCCCGGGGGAGCCCAAATGTGTGACTCATGGGTTAATTGGAACTCATGTGTCTGTGTGATTCGATTGAAGATGCAGAAGACATCTATCTGTTTGGATATGATCACAGGATTTCTACTGTTTGGCTCCGGAGTTTCCTAGTGTATCGGAAATTATAAAAGTTGGAAGAGCTGGTCAAAATGCGGATCCCGGCGAAGCTCCTTCAACAATTCGACCAGTGATTTAAGCCTGTGAATTGAATTAATTGTGATGCACAGAATCGCAAGAGAGTGGAAATTACTATGCTCCAAGTGACTGTGCTCATCAGGCCTTGATTCGGCGTCCTTGGGAACTCATTCCTCCAGGTGCAGAGATTTTACAGGAAGGTGTTTTGGCTTCTCTTTAACCCAAACAATTAACAACATTTGCTGTTGTTCAGCAAACCGGACTCTTCAAGGACAGCATTATCATGTGTCTAATACAGAACTTTGCCATCTGGCATGCACGAAGAGAGACAGACTCTGGGACATGCTTATCTGTGTTTTGAAAACATGAACATAACACCCATCCGTTGCCAGGAGGCACCCCTTTGTTGTGCACCAGCAACTGATATATCAACACCGCACTCATACTGATTACATGCTGACTACACCCACTGGTCTCTCTCTTGCTTTATATTGTGTGATCTGTATTGGTCTGCTAATTGTGCTTAGAGGGTTTTTTTCTATGTAATCACAATTTTGCTCATACGAGCTTTATTTTGATTAACTATGTTTTTTCTCTCTGCCCATTGTGTCATTCCCTCCCCCATTCCCCTCTTTACCCTCCACTGATGACAGGCGCCTTCATGGCTGCCGCGTCACTGGAGGCGCTTATCGAGCGCGCCCAATGTCAAGTCAAATTCCTTGTTTGTTTACACTGTAAACATGCTTGGCAATAAAGCTATTCTGATTCTGGAGAAATGCAGAGAACAGAACACGCCCCTGTACGTCGCCTTCATCGACCTCACCAAAGCGTTCGATCTGGTCAGCAGAGAGGGCCTTTTCAAGATCCTGCCAAAGATAGGATGCCCACCAAAGTTGCAAAGCCTCATCAAATCGTTTCACACCAACATGCAGGGGATTGTGCAGCACGATGGCAACGTCTCAGAGCCATTCAACATACGCAGCGGAGTGAAACAGGGCTGTGTACTTGCGCCAACCCTCTTTGGGATTTTCTTTGCTATGCTCCTGAGGCATGCCTTCAGCACAGCAACAGAGGGAATCTACCTGCACACAAGATCTGACGGCAGGCTTTTCAACCTCGCCCGCCTGAAAGCCAGAACCAAAGTATGCAAGGCTCTAATCAGAGACATGCTGTTCGCAGATGACGCTGCAGTCGCAACCCACACACAGCAGGAGCTTCAGACCCTGATGGACCGCTTCTCCCAGGCATGCAAGGACTTCGGGCTTACCATCAGCCTGAAGAAGACTAACGTCTTGGGGCAAGGCACGGAAGCACCACCAACCATCACCATCGACGACTACGAGCTGGAGGTCGTGAATCAGTTCACGTACCTGGGGTCCACGATTAGCAACAACCTCTCCCTTGATACAGAGATCAACAAGAGGATTGGAAAATCAGCCTTTACACTCGCTCTCCTCACCACACGAGTGTGGGAGAATCCCAAACGCCTGCGTCATCAGCACACTGCTCTATGGGAGTGAGACGTGGACAACATACGCCCGGCAGGAAAAGAGATTGAACTCCTTCCACTTGCGCTGCATTCGCCACATCCTGGACATATCCTGGCAGGACATAGTGCCCAACACAGAAGTTCTGTCCCGCGCCGGCCTTCCCTCCATGTTCACTCTACTCAGGCAGCGCAGGCTCCGCTGGCTAGGCCACGTTCACCGTATGGACGATGGCAGAATCCCCAAAGACGTCCTCTACGGAGAACTGGCAACTGGCATTAGAGACGTTGGCCGCCCACAGCTGCGCTTTAGAGACGTCTGCAAGAGAGAGATGAAGGCACTGGAGATCAACACAGAGCGCTGGGAGGACCTTGCAACGGACCGCTCCAAATGGAGAGGCACCCTGACCAGACAGCTCAAGGCGGGTGAAGAGAGACTGACTGCTGCAGCAGAAAAAAAAAGGACCCGCAGGAAGAACCGCCACAGACCCAGCAGCACGGAGATCACCCACAAGTGCGACCTGTGTGACAGGGACTGCCATTCGCGCATCAGCCTGTTCAGCCACAGGCGGTACTGTTCCAGCAGAGTAGACGTTTAGGATTCTCTTCCATGGTCATCATAGACCGACGGAGGCCGACGATGACGAGTTGATTTCTTCACACCAAGCTGCTTACCTATTGCAGATTCAGTCTTCCCAGCCTGGTGCAGGTCTACAATTTTGTTTCTAGTGTCCTTTGACAGCTGGGTGGCAGTGGCTCAGGAGGTAGAGCAGATTGTCTAATAACCCGATGGTTGGCGGTTCGAATCCTGCTCTCCCCAGATATCCTGCCATTGTGTCTCTGGGCAAGACACTTCACCCGCATTGCCTCCAGTGCCCATAACACTGGGTATGAATGTGTATAAATGTATGAATGTTCAGTGGTGGCCAGAGAGGCCGTTGGCACGGATTGGCAGCCACGTTTCCGTCAGCCTGCCCCAGGGCAGCTGTGGCTACAGTAGTAGCTTGCCACTACCATTGTCTGTCTGGAGTGAATGAATAATGTATCTACTTGTAAAGCGTCTTTGAGTGTCTATGATAAAGCGCAATATAAATCTGATGCATTATTATTATTTTTATTATTAGCTCTTTGGTCTTGGCCATAGTGGAGTTTGGAGTCTGACTGTTTGAGGTTGTGGACAGGTGTCTTTTATACTGATAACGAGTTCAAACAGGTGCCATTAATACAGGTAACGAGTGGAGGACAGAGAAGCCTCTTAAAGAAGAAGTTACAGGTCTGTGAGAGCCAGAAATCTTGCTTGTTTGTAGGTGACCAAATACTTATTTTCCACCATAAAAAAAATAAAAATAATAATAATTTGCAAATAAATTCTTTAAAAATCAGACAATGTGATTTTCTGAATTTTTTTTTCTCATTTTGTCTCTCATAGTTGAGGTATACCTATGATGAAAATTGGAGACCTCTCTCATCTTTTAAGCGGGAGAACGTGCACAATTGGTGGCTGACTAAATAGTTTTTTGCCCCACTGTATATAGACACAGGTAAGCAACATAACACAGAACAGTGACAGGCAGGAGAAGAAGTAACAAGCTGGCAAACAGCCCCAGATGGTAGGACATATTCCATCCATCCATTCATCTGCTACCGCTTAATCCTTTTCGGGGGGACTGGAGCCTATCCCAGCATCTTTGGGCGAGAGGCAGGGTACACCCTGGACAGATCGCCAGTCCATTGCAGGGCCAATACAGAGACAGACAACCAGTCACTCTCACAGTCATACCTAAGGACAATTTAGAATCCCCAGTTTTTTTAATGCCAATTAACCTAACTTGCATGTTTTTGGCATGTGGGAGTGGTTAGCACTGCGGCAGCACAGCAACTCACCCTTGGCCGGGGGATCCTGGGTTTGATCCCAGCCCCCGACCAACAGTGATCTGTGTGGAGTTTGCATGTTCTCCCCGTGTCTGCGTGGGTTTACTCTGGGATTTCTCCGGTTTCCTCCCACATGCCAAAAACATGGCAGGACATATTTTGTGTGATTTTTATGTTTTACTGCATACAAAAGTCGTCACATGTGATTGCCACTTAGTGCTGTGTTGCTATGCCAACTGTCCTGTAACTGGCAAGAATTCTGTTCCAATGCATCCCCTCTACGGGCATGCACGGGTATGCAGTAGTATCATTTAAATGTAAATTGCGCAATAATATCACTGCAGAGACTGACATCGCATTTGCGATTCGATTAACTGTGCAGCCCTAATTATAACTATTCTACACCATTTTTTATAACTATCGCGGTTGGTTGGTATAATCCATATCCATTGGCCAAATTTATATAGTTGATACCATTTATACCGCCCACCCCCCAACCTAACAATACATTTGAGAGCACAGATGTGACCAAGAGAAGCCAGTCCAAATTTACACTTACAGAGTATCTGGAAAGCATTCACTGTGCTTCACCTTTTCCACATTTTGTTATGTTACAGCCTTATTCCAGAATGGATTAAATTCTTTTTTTTCCCCTCAAAATTCCTCACACAATACCCCATAATGACAACATAAAAAAAAATTTTTTTTTGAGATTTTTGCAAATTTATTAAAAATAAAATAAACTAAGAAATCCCATGTACATACATAAGTATTCACAGCCTTTGCTCAATACTTTCTTGATGCACCTTTTGCAACAATTACAGCCAGCCTCAAGTCTTTTTGTATATGATGCCACAACCTTGGCACACCTATCTGTGGGCAGTTTGGCCCATTCCTCTTTGCAGCACCTCTCAAGCTCCATCAGGTTGGATGGGAAGCGTCGCTGCACAGCCATTTTTAGATCTCTCCAGAGATGTTCAATTGGATTCAAGTCTGGGTTCTGGCTGGGCCACTCAAGGACATTCACAGAGTTGTCCTGAAGCCACTCCTTTGATATCTTGGCTGTGTGCTTAGGGTCGTTGTCCTGCTGAAAGATGAACCGTCACCCCAGTCTGAGGTCAAGAGTGCTCTGGAGCAGGTTTTCATCCAGGATGTCTCTGTGCATTGCTGAATTCATCTTTCCCTCTATCCTGACTAGTTTCCCCAGTTCCTGCCACTGAAAAACATCTCCACAGCATGATGCTGCCATCACCATGCTGTGGAGATGAGAAGAGAGCATTTGCAGCTCACTGCCTTTTTAACTGCTCACACTGACTTTTTTCCACAGCAGAGGTTCCTGTCGGCTGTCACAGTACATAAACAATGTATACTTCATAATGCTCAGATAAAATGTGATGATTTTGGGCTAAGGTTTTTGCTTAAAAATCTCTATTTGGGTGATTGAGGAATAGAACTTTTCCAACAAAATAAAATCACACCAAACACCCTATAAGTCAGTTTTCTTATCTGTTTGCAGGACCAAGGATCCAAAAAAAAAAACCTCCACCATGATTAAAAACAAGATCACCACCCTGAGCTCTCAGCCTGCAGTCACACCCTCCATCAATGCCTCTTGTGTGGATTTCGATGCTCTGCAGCTCCCTCTGGCGGTGCTCTACACAATAATCTTTGTCCTGGGTCTTGTGGGCAATCTGGTGGCCCTGTGGGTGTTCTTCTGCGTCCACTCCAAAAAGAACTCTGTGTGGGTGTTTCTCATAAACATAGCCTTTGCGGACCTGCTGCTGGTGGCATGCCTGCCATTCAGGATCCTCTACCACATCCACGGCAACATCTGGATGCTGAGCACCGCCCCCTGTAAAGTGGCGGGAATCCTCTTCTACATGAACATGTACATCAGCATCACCCTGCTGGGGCTGATCAGCGTGGATCGCTACCTAAAGCTCCACCGCAGCGCAGGGGTGCAGCACAGACTGCACACGATGCAGTGCAGCTCCAGCATCTGCGCCGCGGTCTGGATGGTGGCGCTGGTGTTCACATTTGTGATGCTTGGCTTAATGGATTACTCAGAGAAGGAGAACAGGTTGGTAACATCAGATCAGATATACTACATGTTGTGAACTGTTAATAAAAACTCTGAATTTAATCCACCTTATTCCTGAGGGTGCCGCTGTAGAAATGATTACAGGCGCAACTTCCGGTTTCAGCTGAAGTAGTGTTAAATCAGTCAGCAAGAGTGGAGTAGTGGGGCATTTAAAATGGCGTTTTTTAAAGTGTTTCTAATTCGTTTTAATGCATAGTCCACATACCTGTTTTGCAGTCAAGTGGCAGATAATTTCAGCACTTGCAGTTATTGTATTTTTGAATGTTTTTTGCGTAGTTCTGGTACTTGCTGCTGTTCATGATGTGAGGCTTCTCATAAGCACAGCTAAATCTGTGGCTTCAACAGCAATGCGTAGCTTATGCACCGAAAACTCAAGGACTGTTGGTGTGATTGGTGGTACAGACACAGGATAGACACAACAGCACCAGGTATGTTTTCACTTGTATGTCACAGATCTGACGTTTATGCGTCATATATGTCACCAGATGCAAGGCTGCATGAAGTAAAATAATAAATAAAAAAATAGTAACAGTTTGTTTCCTAAGGCTTAACGATTTAAGAAAGATATCAAATAGGTGTTTTTGAGGTTTTTTTGCATTCGTTACACTGCATTGGAACAATATGGACTTGATCTTAGCTTCAGCATGCATTAACTTTTAAATGATCACAAAATATAGATCAATAAAATTTTGAACAATTGTCAGAAAAGGTCTGTACGTGTTAAGTTAAATAATAAGCATTCATGGCATGACAGCAGCATGAGCATTTTAATTTCAGGGTAAAACGAACAGATGTAGCTGTCTATTTTACCCTGACATTAAAACACCCAAACACGATGTTGTGGTTCTTTTTGGCTTTGACTAGACTCTACGTCTGCTCCGAAGTAAAATTTGATTATGTCCAACATATTTTAACAAAATGCAACTGACTTTATTGTGGTGGAAACACTGATATATCTCAGAGCTTTTATTTGTTTACAGCGTTAGCATTTTAGCAGCGGAGCTATCTAACGGAGCTACTGTGTGCCAGGCCACTTTTTAAGGTCATCTTCTCATCCCTCGATAGTCGTGGGAAGTGGCATGATGATTATATTACTCTTTTTGAGGTGCAAAAGGCCGTGTTCCCACATTTGTGATGCCGAAGTCATTGGTTTTTAACAAGGAAAAGTGTCTCGTTTCAGTGACATCCCCACTTTCTAAACTAGTACCTGAAGTTGTGCCCATAATTCACGCAAGGCATCATGGGGGCTAGGAATAAGGTGGATATGATAATTTAAGCCAATTAATACTCCAAAGAGAACATATCAAATTGAAAAAAGAATTATCTGCTCAATTTAAAGGTGCTGTAAGTTAAATTTCTCAGTTTTTATTAAAATAAATCAACATCTCAAATCTCTATCAATGGCTGAGAGCTGACACTCTCCACCCCCCGCCGGTCCTATTATAAGACTCTTGTTTACATCACTGAGCCAGCAGCCCACTTTTCGAGGAGAATGCCCTCTCCTTAAGATCTTTGGCCCACATCTGTTACTTGGCAGCATGACATCAATCAGACGTCTTAAATGTTTATGGGAGCAAGTTGTCGTATTTCTCAGCTATGTTGCTTACTCAAATTATTAAGACTTTACCATTTCCAGAAACCACTGCATGGGCTCTAATGACCCTGTTAATCACACAAAAACATATAATTTCCTAGTTGTTATGCGGTTTATCTTATTATTAACTGATGTGCACAGCATCCCTTGGCTATCGCTTGTTACCCCAGATAGCATCACATAGCGGAGTTAGCAAATTTCTTTATGTCTCTTATCACACTTACACATTCTAAACAACAATTCATGAGCTGTAATGGACCTGTGAAACTAACCAAAACATGTCTTAATTGGCTTTCAAGAACGAGAGATGAGGAGAGCTGCAAGGCAGGAGCAGACAGGCAGTGATCTGGCCAATCACTGCCAGCCTACTATCTGGAGAACGTAGTGGTTGAGGGCCAAAATGCTCAATGAAGGTTGGTCACCACCTGAAGCTATCTGCTCCTGGGCAAAGGCCATTGATACCTAAAATAGTTAACTGTGAAATGCACTTAGTGTATGTAATAAGTGCATTCACCTTTTTTTTTTTTTTTTTTTGCAGTTGAGGGTCACATATTAAAGCTAAGACAAGACTAGAAAAGCACTCGGAGAGCACAGACCTCCGCCAAGCGCCACAGTTCCCCCCATACAGTGTTTGTGTGTACGTTTTCAGATTCCTTGAGCATGAAAACATATGACTAGCAATTGGATTCACAATGATTATTACCTCCGCCAGGCCGAAAAGGCCAGGAGGAGGTTATGTTTTTGCCAGGGTTTGTGTGTTTGTCTGTCTGTCTGTTTGTCTGTCTGTCTGTTTGTCTGTTGGTTAGCAAGATAACTCAAAAAGTCTTGGACGGATTTGCATGAAACTTTCAGGCGTTGTTGGAAATGGTACAAGGAAGAACTGATTACATTTTGGGGGTGATCCGGTTCACCGTCTGGATACAGGAATTTTTTTAAAGCATTTTTCCACACTGTGACATAGGGCCATTTTCAACATGTGCGCAGGCGCAATGGAGGCCGCTGGGCGTCGTGTCTGACCAACACAAACTCCGCCTTCTTCAACGTTTTAGCCACAAAAGCATGCGGAAAACACTGCTGGCCTCGGACCCCCAGCGTGCCTGTGCCAGCCATAGGCGCTGCGCACATTGCGCTGGTCGTCGTGTCTGACCAACACAAACTCCGCGTTCGTCAACGTTTTAGGCACAAAAGCACGCGGAAAACACTGCTGCCCTGGGCCCGCCAGCGTGCCTGCTTTTGCGCCACGCTGCAAAACCTGACACGGACACCTGTCCGCCGCCCCATTATTTGCCACAAATTCCCCGCCCAGCTATAGGCGCTGCGTAAAAACGACCTCTCTGCCGGGGAAGACTCTAAATTCTGTTTTGCCGCGGAGCGCAACCCCAATATAATATAAAACCCACGGCAACCTGTCTAACCAATCTGCATCCGTCAGTGGAGGAGATGGACACAGCAACACTTCAGTTTATTACCTCCGCCAAGGAGGCAATGCTTTTACAACCGTAAAACGGGGCTATAAGGGACGGCAGCTCCTATGGCTGGCCGGGGAAGGAGCTGCGCATTTGGCAGAAATTCCCCGGCCAGCCATACGCGCTGCGCAATAACGACCTCTCTGCCGGCGAAGCTTCTAAATTCTCGTTTGCCGCGGAGCGAAACCCCAAAATAATATAGTAATATAAAACCCACGGCAACCTGTCTACCCAATTTGCATCCGTCAGTGTACTATGTGCATGTACTATCAATGAGCCCAAGTCATTCCTTCATGTAATTTTGTTAAGCTGGTGAGAGAAAATTTAAAAAAAAAAGGATTCATGGATATTTGACAATAACAACACAACTCAGCGTCCTGCTCAAAATAAAAAAAGCAGAATTACATTTAAAACATTTCCCACAAAAGTGTCCCTTATTAACCCGCCGTCCCTTATAGCCCCATTTTACACTACTGAACCACTAATCCTATCACTATCACATTGATTGTCATTCATTAATTGTCTGTTTATTGCACTGTCCATGTCAAATAAACAAATAATCATTGTGAATCCAATTGCTACTCATATCTTTTCATGCTCAGGGAATCTGAAAACGTACACACAAACACTCTATGGGGGGAACTGTGCCACTTGGCGGAGATCTGCGCTCTCCGAGTGCTTTTCTAGTTTGTTTATTTGACAGGGACAGTGCAATAAACCTAGACAATTAATCAATGACAATCAATCTGATAGTGATTGGATTAGTGGTTCAGTAGTAAAAGCATTGCCTCCTTGGCGGAGGTAATAAACTGAAGTGTTGCTGTTGTGTCCATCTCCTCCACTGATGGATGGAGATTGGTTAGACAGGTTGCCGTGGGTTTTATATTATATTATATTGGGGTTGCGCTCCGCGGCAAAACAGAATTTAGAAGCTTCCCCGGCAGAGAGCTCGTTTTTGCGCAGCGCCTATGGCTGGCCGGGGAATTTGTGCCAAATAATCCGGCGGCGGACAGCTGCCCGTGTCAGGTTTTGCAGCTGCGTGCAAACACAGGCAAGCTTGCGGGCCCAGGCCACCAGTGTTTTCCGCGTGCTTTTGTGCCTAAAACGTTGAAGAACGCGGAGTTTGTGTTGCAGACACGACGACCAGCGCCCTCCATTGCGCCTGCGCACATGTTGAAAATGGCCATATGTCACAGTGTTAAAAAAATGCTTTAAAAAATTCCTGTATCCAGACGGTGATGCGGATCATCCCCAAAATTTAATCAGTTCTTCCTTGTACCATTTCCAACAACGCCTGAAAGTTTCATGGAAATCCGTCCCAGACTTTTTGAGTTATCTTGCTAACCAACAGACAAACAGACAGACAGACAGACAGACAAACAGACAAACACACAGACAAACCCCGGCAAAAACATAACCTCCTCCTGGCCTTTTCGGCCTGGCGGAGGTAATAATCCTTTAATAGTCCCACAAAGGGTAAATGACAGTACTGCAGCAGCAAAGGGATAGCAGCATTCAGAGCAATAATAAATAAGATTAAAATATGGGTAGAAAATAGTACAAATACACAGTGCAAGAGCATTGCAGTTAAATGGTATTTACAGCATTACAGTTGAATTAAATTACCCAGCAATATATACATATAAATCTAGACAATATATTTCACACTTGCACAGTGTCGCTGCCACTTTCAATAATAACTAGAAAAGCACTCGGAGAGCGCAGACCTCCGCCAAGCGGCACAGTTCCCCCCATACAGTGTTTGTGTGTACGTTTTCAGATTCCCTGAGCATGAAAAGATATGACTAGCAATTGGATTCACAATGATTATTTGTTTATTTGACATGGACAGTGCAATAAACAGACAATTAATGAATGACAATCAATGTGATAGTGATAGGATTAGTGGTTCAGTAGTGTAAAATGGGGCTATAAGGGACGGCGGGTTAATAAGGGACACTTTTGTGGGAAATGTTTTAAATATAATTCTGCTTTTTTTATTTTGAGCAGGACGCTGAGTTGTGTTGTTATTGTCAAATATCCATGAATCCTTCATGAAATCTAGGCGGAAGCAAAATTAAAAAAGCAGAATTACATTTAGAAAAGTGTCCCATATTACCCCGCCGTCCCTTATAGCCCCGTTTTACGGTTGTAAAAGCATTGGCTCCTTGGCGGAGGTAATAAACTGAAGTGTTGGTGTGTCCATCTCCTCCACTGACGGATGCAGATTGGTCGTGAGTTTTATATTATATTGGGGTTGCGCTCGGCGGCAAAACAGAATTTAGAGTCTTCCCCGGCAGAGAGGTCGTTTTTACGCAGCGCCTATAGCTGGGCGGGGAATTTGTGGCAAATAATGGGGCGGCGGACAGGTGTCCGTGTCAGGTTTTGCAGCGTGTCGCCAAAGCAGCCACGCTGGCGGGCCCAGGGCAGCAGTGTTTTCCGCGTGCTTTTGTGCCTAAAACGTTGAAGAACGCGGAGTTTGTGTTGGTCAGACACGACGACCAGCGCAATGTGTGCAGCGCCTATGGCTGGCACAGGTACGCTGGGGGTCCGAGGCCAGCAGTGTTTTCCGCATGCTTTTGTGGCTAAAACGTTGAAGAAGGCGGAGTTTGTGTTGGTCAGACACGACGCCCAGCGGCCTCCATTGCGCCTGCGCACATGTTGAAAATGGCCCTATGTCACAGTGTGGAAAAATGCTTTAAAAAAATTCCTGTATCCAGACGGTGAACCGGATCACCCCCAAAATGTAATCAGTTCTTCCTTGTACCATTTCCAACAACGCCTGAAAGTTTCATGCAAATCCGTCCAAGACTTTTTGAGTTATCTTGCTAACCAACAGACAAACAGACAGACAGACAGACAAACAGACAGACAAACAGACAAACCCTGGCAAAAACATAACCTCCTCCTGGCCTTTTCGGCCTGGCGGAGGTAACTATAATTGTATTAGCAGTGTATGTAGGATTTCTATGTAGGATTTCTACCATTAAAAAAAGTTTCTATTATTCTGATGGTACGTCAACCTTTGCATAAATATCACATCAACAATAGCCTGAATGGGCCTGCATCACCTACAACAGCACAATGTAACTTTGCTGTTCCTGATACTACAATTGGCAAGTTTTATGGCTGGAGTCCTATTAGCCAGTCAGAGTGAATGACTTTAATCACCAACCAACAATGAACGCTGTGATTGGTTATTGGAACTCTGTGTAAAGCACGCCAGTTGTTCCTACAGAAACAATAATGTTACAGTGTACGCCTTTAATTCTCATCCCAGCCCCTTCATGCTCAGGTGCAGTTTCAACTTTTTGATATGCTCATGTTGTAGTATTTTTTAATTATCATTATTACACGGTTTAAATGATTTGAAAATTGAGTTTTTGTATTAGTTTACATTTTCAAACAGGGGGCCATCTTAAATGAACACAGCTGTGATTGTTGTTCCCTCCAGGTGTTTCCACTACAAGCAGCTCCTTGATAAAAAATGGCAAGCCTACATCAACATCTTTCTGCTGGTGCTCTTTTGGCTTGTCTTCTTCGCCCTCATTGTGTCTTATGGGAAGATTGCCCGAAAGCTGCAGATGCAGTCACGGGAGAACCCAGACCTGCCCAACGCAACCTGCTATGCCCGAACTGCCAAGAAGTCCTTCTTCGTCCTCTTCATCTTCACCGTCTGCTTCCTCCCATATCATTTGGTCAGGGGGTTCTACATAAAGACCCAGATCACAGAAACGTCATGCTACTTGATGAATGTGGCTGACAGAGCCAATGAGATAGCTTTGATTTTTTCTGCATTCAACAGCTGTCTGGATCCCATCATGTACTTCCTATTATCCTCTTCAGTGAGGAAGGAGGTGCACCGCATGCTCAACAAGGTGTTGTGTGCTCAGGATGATGCACCCATCAGCGGGATCAGCTCCACTGCTGACTTGGATAGCAAGAATGGGAGGAGTGACAAAGGACAAACAAACACCAGGGTGCTCTACGTCTCATAGAAGAGGGCGGTTTATATATGAAAATCCAAACATGAGACATCAAGTGAGTGGATTCAGTGGTTGATAGGATATGACCAATCAGTGGAACCTGAGTGAAGTTGTACCCCACCCCCACCCCACGCAAAACTCCAGACAAATATTCTCAGTCGTTTGTGCTATTATGGTATTTTTAGATATTAAAGATTATTTTATATGTCATTCTGAGGTCATCCATCCATTCATGGATGGATGGATTCTGAGGTCCTTCAGCAACACATCATCATCATCATCATCATCATCATTAACAGTCTGTCGTGGGTGACAATGACCGTTTCATTTAGGTCTGATCAGATTCCTCCACACAGCTCTGTCCTTAGCCTTCTGCTGCCAGGAACTCCTGTCTATGTCCAACTTCTTCAAGTTTCTTTTTACAGTGTCTTTAAATCTGAACCTTGGTCTACCCTGATTGCATTTGCCCTCGCATAACTGTGAGTAGAGTAACTGCCGAGGGAGATGCTGGTGGTCCATCCTCTCAACATGTCCGAGCCATCTCAGGTTCATCTGTATTAGCATGTCCTCCATTGTTGGTAGACCAGTTCGTTTCAACACTTCTATGTTGGTTATCTTGTCTTTCCATGAGATGTTCATTATGGCTCAAAGGTGTCTCATCATGTACGCATTGAGTTTCTTCACCTGCACTCTGTAGACAGTCCAAGTTTCAGCACCGTACAATAGAGTAGCCAGTACTGTCGCTCTGTACACTTTGCATTTCACATGGATAGACGCATGTCGATTGTTCCAGTCTCTCCCTCAAGTTTCCAAATACAGCGCTCGTTCTTCTCATTCTGAGAGATAGTTCATCCTCCAGCCTAGCATTCTCTGAAACAGTACTCCCTAGGTACTTGAAAGTCTTGCACTTGACTAGTGGCTCTGTACCAGTGCTGATCTCTTCTGGTAGTGATGTTGATAATTGGAACTTTGGTGGTTGATAAAGGCACTCTGTCTTCTTGATGTTGATCTGGAGGCTGAATTCAATTCAATTTCAATTCAATTCAATTCAATTCAATTCAACTTTATTTATAGAGCGCCATTTCACAACAACAGTCATCTCATAGCACTATCAACTGTAGGGGGAACCCCCACAGTTGCAGAAAGACCCCAGCAGACCCCAGCAATTGGCTAGCTGCTCTTGCAAATTTCTCCACTAAAGATTGCATATCTTCCACACTGTGTGCAACTAGAGCACTGTCATCGGCAAAGAGTATTTCTCTTACTACCTTTATCGATGTCTTACTCTTGGCTTTAAACTGTGCCACACTGAACAAGTCTGCTTCTTTCCTTGTTTGAATGTATACTCCTTCTGAAGTGTCTTTGAAGGCCACCTCAAGCATGGCTGCCAGATATAGTGAGAAGAGTGTAGGTGCAAGCACACACCCTTGTTTCACACTGTTGCTTACTGAAAAGTCTTTAGATACTGAACCACTCATTGCCACATTTGCTTGCATACCTGTATGGAGTGCCTCGATCAGGTTGACAAACTTCTCTGTACAACCATATTTCTTGAGCACCTGCCAAAGTCCTTGTCGTGAAACAGTATTGAAGGTTTTACTGAAGTCTATGAAGACTACATAAAGCGGTGTGTTCTGTTTGATACACTTTTCTTGAACCTGTTTCAAGCAGAAAATCATGTCCATTGTGCTTCTTCCACTTCTAAAGCCGCACTGGGTTTCCGGTAGTACATTCTGCGAGATGTGTTCACTGAGTCTGTTAAGTAGTACACATGAGAGAATCTTACCAACAGTGGCTAGCAGTGATATACCTCGGTAATTTCCACAATCTTTCCTGTCACCTTTCTTGAACAAAGGCACAATGCTTGCATCCTTCCAGTCTTGAGGTACTTTCTGGGCATCCCAGATCTTTTGGATGAGCTTGTGCAGGCAGTTGGTCAGCTGAACACCACCAAATTTCCACACTTCTGCTGGAATTCCATCCCTTCCTGGAGCTTTACCATCCTGTGTTGTCCTGATAGCTGCCATTAGTTCATCAAAATTTGGTGGTTCATCCAGACTTGATATAGCTGGTCGCTGCACTAGAGATTCTTTAGCCTCTTCAGTGAGATCTCCAGGATTGTTTAGTAGTTGGTCAAAGTGGTCTGCAAATCTGTCCAGGATCTTGTCTTTCTCCTGCAAAACCGTTTCACCATCCATAGCCTTTAGTTGGATCAATCCTCTTGGTTTAGCGCCATAGATTTCTCTCAAACCTGTGAAGAATGTTTTCATGTCCTTCCTGTCTACTGCAGTTTGAAGTTTCTCTGCTTTTTCATCCCACCAGTTGGACTTCATCTCTCTGGTGTACTTCTGTAGCTCACTCTGACCCTTTGAGTATTTCTTCTTCTTCGACCTTGTGTTACACTGTAGGTTTTCCTGCCTAGCTGTATTCCTTGCTTCTAGTAGTTTCTTCAAGTGTTCATCATGCTTATCAAACCAATCTTGATATTTCCTCTCAGGGTAGCCTAATACATCACTCGCAGTCTGATACACCGTATCCTTCAGTGTTACCCATTTCTCTTCTATGTCATTCTCTGAGTTGTTGCTGTCCCAGTCTTTCAAGTTTTCATCCATTTCCTGTGAAAGTTCTTCCCGCTTCTTTTGGCCTTTCAGTGCACTAGTGTTTAGCTTCCGTGGTGGCTTTGCACCCGTCCTGCTGTGCTGTTTTCGTCTGCAAATCCTTAATCTAGATCTCAGCATAACATGATCAGTACCACAGTCCGCGCCTCTCATTGCTCTGGTGTCCAATATATCCCTTATGTCTCTCTGCCTGACTATGATGCAGTCTAATAAGTGCCAGTGCTTGGATCTTGGGTGCATCCATGTCTTCTTGTGTGTGTCCTTGTGCTTAAATAGAGTGTTGGTTATCACAAAGTTGTACTCTGAACATAGTGCAAGTAGAAGTTCTCCATTAGCATTGCACTTGCCTACTCCATGACTGCCTAGCACCCCTTTCCATTTCTCAGTGTCCGAACCAACTCTGGCATTAAAATCTCCAACGAGTATCAGCCTGTCATCAGTTGGTACACGCCTGATAGTCTCACGTAAATCACTGTAGAACTCTTCCTTCACCTCCTCTATGTTGGTCATTGTTGGGGCATATACACTGATGATTGTGGCATACATCTTCCGCTGTAGTGGGAGTCTCATAGTCATTATCCTGTCGTTGATTGGCACCGGTTCCTCATCAAGCATTGCTGCTATCTCCTTTCTAACTGCAAAGCCCACTCCTGCTTCTCTCCTTTCTTGAGTTGATCTCCCACTCCAAAAGAAGATGTACCCATGGTCTTCCAAGCTGTCATATCCAGGCAATCTTGTTTCACCAAGTGCAGCTATGTCTACATTGCACCTGTTCATTTCCAGGGCCACAAGCGCAGTCTGTCTTTCTGGGTGCTGTGATGTTGTTCTGTCCAACAGAGTGCGTACATTTCATTCTGCTACACACAAGGCTGCTGTTTTCCTCTTCTTTTGTCTTCCTGCTCCTAGCTTACTTTTCGCTGCCTGTCGGAGTGTGAACAGATCAGCGCGAACCTTGTAAGCCCGGGCGACGTCCGAGCCGGTATGAGTTGCTTTCTGATTGACCATTTCATGAAACTGCTTGCAAAGTATTTGAGTACTGCTAGCTTTTGCTGGACTAGCAGCACATTCTTGGCAGATAAAGGTATTATCAATGGCAAGGACAAGCCAAGACAAACTGACTCCAGTATCTGTTGCAGTGACTGACCAGATGATAGGTTTGTTTATCTCTGCTCTTTGTGTAGTGCATGTCACAATGCACCGACTGGCACAGTCCACCACAGACCTTGCGACAGATGTGTTTATCTGCCAGGATGTCTAGTCTCACCCTGTGTAACTGGGAGTGGTCCACCACAGATCTGTGGTGGACCACTATATTGTTATCCCATATTGTTTTTACTTCTGCCAGGATTCCCTGTTTCACTCTCCATGTCCTCGGAAGGACGGGGATGCCGGTTGAGTCGCCGACGGCCCTACCCATGAGACAGGTAGTACCAGTTTTCATGGTTATCCGGTAGCAAGCAAGCCAATGCTTGACCTGACACAAACATAACTTGCTCCAAATTGAACCAAAATAGTCTAATTTTTTTTGTGCTGCTATGTTTTTTTACTACAAGTGTTATTTTCAGGTGATGATGTCACCAGCCCCCCAGCTTTCTCTAAATTGACCTGAAATGGTCTCATTTGTTTGTGCTCCATTTGTGCCATCAAAACCATAGCAGCAGAAATTAAACTTTTAATGACACAAACCAGCACAAACAAATGAGACCATTTCAGGTCAATTCGGAGCAAGTCAAGTTGGGGGGGGGGTGGCTGAGAGACCCCAGAATGACCTATAAAATAACTTTTAATATCTTAAAAAATTATAATAGCACAAATTAAAATTATAGCTGTACAAACCAGCACAAATGAAGCACAAACAACAGACCATTTTCTGGAGTTTTGTGTGGGGTGGGGGGCATCCCACGAGTACAATAAGTACAGAAACAACTGAAGAGGTGAATGGTCAACTGCTAAGTAGCATACTTTATTAAAAATTATTAATAAATGCTACAAATACAAACTTACCGATTAGGTACCAGAGAAATAAAAACTTTTCAGTCCATTAGATGGTGCAAGGTGGGGAAAAATATTCATTTGGTGTAGTACCGCAATATTTGGCATGATGCACCAATCCCTAAATGGAAGTACCAATCATGGTATCGCAATACTTGAGGAATCATAGTATCGTAGTAGCACTGCATCATAACACAAGTACTGCAATATGTATCATATTGTGAGGTCCATTGCAACTGTCACCCCTAAAAACCCCACTTGCTAAGCTAACTTCATAGTAACACTGTCAGCACTTAAGCAAGCACCTTAGACACAGAAAGTCTCTGAGGGAACTGGATCGATATCAGAACCAATAGTACAGCAATGGGTTGTAACTGATGACTGGATTATGTGTTAGCGGTGCAGGGAAACGAAACCAGAAAGAGCGATATCAGCTTCTGCCCATACTGTCAAAACAGTAAAAAATACTTCTTGATGAAAAGACATTTTTATATTTTCACTGTGATCACATGGCCCAGGAAAGCATTTTTAAAAGGTTAAAACCCACAAACACAACATGTTTTAGTGTTTTAGCCTTTAAATAAACTGCTATAGAAATATCTGTTTATGTAATTAATGTACTGGATGTCCAACTGTCTCCTGGATCCCATAAATTATTTATGGAGCTTTTCCGTAGCTTTTTCTGCTATCAGTTAGCAGTCCATTTTACTCTGCCCTGCTGTATTGTCTGGTGTAACCTCTGATGATCGAGAACAGCAGCCAGAATTACACAGACACACAAAAAAAATAGGATTCTAGTTTTTGTTGATCCACTTCAAATCATGACTGATAAAATTCTGCCTGATGACAAAAATAACTAGAAAAGCACTCATAGAGTGCATACCTCCGCCAAGGCTCCTTCCATTTCTCATGGATCACCTCCAAAATGTAATGGGTTTGTGTGTAGGCCTATAGCCACTTGTGGTGAAAATTGCATCAAAGTCTGTCCATCAGTTTTGGAGTATTGTTGCTAACACACTGTGAGAAGATAAGAGCCTTGGCTGAGGTATGCATTCTCAGATCATCACCAAAATATAATGGGTTCCTCTCTAGCCCAAGAACCACCTCTGGTGAAAATTTCATCCAAATCCATACAGTAGTTTTTGTGTAATCCTGCTGCACAAATACAAACAAAGCCCTTGGTGGAGGTATGCACTCTCAGATCATCACCAAAATGTAATCATCTGTTCCCTGTGCCATTACACACCTTTCCTGAAAATTTCATCAAAATCCGTTCATAACTTTTTGAGTTATGTTGGTAACAGACAGACAGACGCCGGTAAAAACATAACCTCCTTGGCGGAGGTAATAAGCCAGTCAGAATTAACAAACATTGCCCCCTGGTGGATAGTACTTCAAAATACTCTTTGGTGATAAAACAATTACTGCAAATGAGGTATTAAGTTTGTGTTCACAATACAGAGAGAACAGGACAGTATACTACATCTCTGCCTGGTCCAGAAATCCCCCCACACTATGAAAGAACTGTACACTTCTAAAGGCATCTGGATCTTGATTAGTTCATGATATCAAGATCAAGACGTTTCCTAATTTCCATTTTTGCGTTCATGAAAAATTACCTTTTAACAATTGTTGAGTTAGTTGTGGTTCCAGCTACAGTTCTTGATCATCTCTAAAAGTAAATTACTCTTAAGTTGTCCAACCCATGCAAATATGTCAACATAGATTGAAAACAAAACGACAAGAAACAACAGGATATTTTCTTTTAAACGGGGTAAGGTGTGGAAATACAGTGTGCAGATATACAGTGGATATAAAAAGTCTACACACTCCTGTTCAAATGCCAGGTTTTTGTGATGTAAAAACTGAAACCAAGATAGTTCATTTAAAAACTTTTTCCACCATTAAATGTGACCTGTACAACCCAATTGAAAAACAAACTGAAATCTTTTAAGGGGAAAAATAAAAAGATAAAAAAAAAACTTACAATAACCTGGTTGCATAAATATTAGGGCTGGGTATGATCCCTAATTTCCAGAATTGATCTGATTCCGAATCTTGAGATTCTGAATTGATTCGATTCCGATTTGATTCAATCCCGATTCGATCTGGGAAATTACCATTTTAATAGCCATTTTACTTACCAGGGAAAAAACCTTCAAGACCTAATGCTGCAAATTGTACCAAAAATACTCTAACTTTGTTAATATATAAATTATCACATATAGAACTGATCCAAAATCAGTTACAATAATGCACTTTTTATTATTTAACTTATGATTTCACAAAGTGCTCAAAAGTACTTTCTTTAGTGCAAAGGTTGTTTAGTGTTAACAACCCAAAGTAAGTAAACAAATTCAATGTATGAAGCATGTATACATAATCTCACTGTATTTCAGTCCCTCCAGGATTTTGTCGGCTGTTTTTGTGATTGTTGTGGCCCCAAAATTTTTTGTATACTTTATAGATCCTCAGAGGGGAAATTGAGGGCATCCACCTGGATGGATGAAGCAGCCACGGTACGGCGTTATCCCTTAACCATTCACACTTAGGGCCACTTTAGAGTCTCCAATTAACCTAACCTGCATGTTTTTGGCCTATGGGAGGAAACCGGAGAAATCCCGGAGTAAACCCACACAGACACGGGGAGAACATGCAAACTCCACACAGATCACTGTTGGTCAGGGGCTGGGATCGAACCAGGGATCCCATGGCCAAGGGTGAGTTGCTGTGCTGCCGCAGTGCTAACCACTGCGCCACCGCACCGCCCATAATCCTGAATTTGATGGCGCTTTTCCAAAAAGTTGTGACATTTTTAGAGTTTTTTTTGCACTGAAAGTTGTGTGAGGAAGTACAGATTTTAAAGTAGCTAATTTTAAATCTCTCACTTAAGTGCTAGAAGTCCATAATCTCATAAAGTATACCTTTATTCTGCATTTATTCACAGCACTTAACCAACAGTTAACTCTGTATCAGTAGTTTGTAAAAGAAACCACTATCATGCTGGATAAATTATTAATTTACAACACAAAGGTTAAAACAAACAAATGATATTTTACTTACAATTTCAGCAGCTCCATGTCTCCCTCTTTGTTCACGGGTTTCAGCCAGTCTCCATGCGTTTTCAGTTTATCAATCGTCGACTTTATGTTCCAACACAGCTCTGCAGTGACAAGTACAAAACCGTTTCTCCGCTCATGTAAACACGGAAGTAAAGACGTATGCAAGTGCAGCAGGGAACTCTTGCTGCATCCATCCATTCCATCTTCTTCCGCTTAACCCTTTTCGGGTCGCAGGGGGCTGCAGCCTATCCCAGCATCTTTGGGCGAGAGGCAGGGTACACCCTGGACAGATCACCAGTCCATCGCAGGGCCAACACAGAGAGACAGACAACCATTCACATCTAAGGATAATTTAGAATCCCCAGTTTGATGCCAATTGACCTAACTTGCATGTTTTTGGCATGTGGAAGGAAACCGGAGAAATCCCGGAGTAAACCTACGCAGACACGGGGAGAACATGCAGACTCGACACAGATCACTGTTGGTCGGGGGCTGGGATCGAACCCAGGATCCCCCGGCCAAGGGTGACTTGCTGTGCTGCCGCAGTGCTAACCACTCCGCCACCGCGAAGTGGCATGAGAACCGTTTTGAGAATCGCATGAGAACCGTTTTAACACCACAGAAGAAGAACTACCATATCCGTTAGCTTGTTAGCTGTTAGCTCCGTTAGTGCTCCGGGTGTTTGTGGTTCTTGGCCGCGGTTCCTGGCTCACTGACCTGATTTCGACCCGATCAGACTCAGCAGACGTTCACAGACGTAAAAGCATTATATTAAAAGATCGATCAGCAAATTTCGTGGATCGATATCGGCTCAGTCAAAAGTGGATCGATCTATACTGTTATATCCATCTTTTGAACCCACCCTTAATAAATATGCACACCCTGTTATAACTGGGGCTGTGTTCAGAATTAACCAATCACATTCAAACTCATATGAAATTGGAGTCAGCACACACCTGCCACCATTTAAAATGCCTCTGATTAACCCCAAATTAAGTTCAGCTGTTCTAGTAGGCTTTTCCTGACATTTTTGTAGTCACATCTTAGAGCACAAGCCATGGTCCGCAGAGAGCTTCCAAAGCATCAGAGGGATCTCATTGTTTTGACTGATTGATTGATTTTATTTATTTGAACATTCAGACAAAAAACAAAAATATTTTAAAACAAAAATCAAAACCAAAAAAAGGTAAATGTTCAAAAGGAGTGGGAAGAAGCCAACGCTTACATAGTCCCACCCCTTCTCCATACCCAATAATAATCATTCTAGTCATTATTCATCCCACAATTACATTCATTATACAATACCATAATATATAATACAACTTATAATTAAATTATGCAACAGAAATGATACAACAATGATAGTTTATATTGACAATAATACTGACATCTAATAATAATTGTAATAATAATAAATAAATACTTCAGGTATGTTTAATATAATTATAGACAATATTATCATCATCATAATCACCATATATACTACCATATACTGCCACATGGCTTACAATACTAGGCGCAATAAGTAACCATATAATAATAATAACCATAATAATAGGTAGCCACATGGTAGTTAAAACAACAACAATCATAATAATAATAATAATAGTAATAATAATAATAATACCACCTGGACTATATAATACTTCAAATCATTCCATCCTAACAACAATCCTAATACAATATATAATTCTAGTAATAATGTAATAATGATATCAATAATAATAGAACTCAGCATATATATTCACAATAACAACCTTTCTTCATTGAAGACACATTGTAATGTTACTGTCCTTTATTTTTATACTGTTCAAAAATCATTTCTTTATATGTTGATTTAAATATATGGATGTTTGGATATTGCCTGTGTTTCTTTCCCAACCCATTCCACAATTTTACCCCACACGCAGACACACAAAAACCCTTCCTAGTAGATGTTACTAGGTGCATTTTAAATTTTGTGTTCCCCCGTAAATTATATTTCCCTTCTCTCTCACTGAAAAGATTTTGTATATTGTGTGGCAAAAAGTTTTTACTGACTTTAAACATTAACCGTGCTGTATAATAATCAACCAGATCCTGTAATTTCAATAACTTTGAATGTAAAAACAATAAATTAGTATGTTCAAGATATCCGACTTTGTGTATAACACGGACTGCCCTTTTTTGTAAAATTAGCAATGAATTAAGTGTACTTTTATAATTGTTACCCCAGACCTCTATGCAGTAGGTCAAGTATGGAAGTACTAATGAGCAATACAAGATATGAAGGGATTTGTAATCTAGGATTTGCTTAATTTTATTTATAATTGCAATATTTTTTGCGACTTGGTTTGTCTGACGTGTGGTTTCCAACTAATTTTATCTAGTATTACACCCAAAAACTTGATCTCCTTAACATTTTCAATAATTACATTATCTATATGAATATGTACTGTATATCTTCTTTATTTTTTACAATTACCAAATATCATTACCTTAGTTTTATCTATATTTAGTCATAATTTATTACAATCCATCCATTTTTTAAGCTTATTTAACTCATTATTTAGAGTATGGATTAGTTGATTATAATTATTTCCAGAATAAAATCCCCCCACTCCCCTCCCACTTCCCCCACTCGGGAGATCGGATCACAACTTGGTTCATCTCCTGCCGGTGTATAAACCCCTAGCACACAGACAACCTTCAGTCATGCGCACGGTGAAGATATGGTCGGAGGAGGCAATGGACGCTTTAAAGGACTGTCTTGAAACCACTACCTGGGAGCAGCTCTGCGATCCACATGGTGAGGACATCGATGGCCTCACTCACACCATCACGGACTACATCAACTTCTGTGTGGACAACACCGTACCCACCAAGACAATATGGTGTTGCTTGAACAACAAACCCTGGATCAACCCTGAGATAAAAACACTTCTGAGAGAGAAGAAGAGGATCTTCAGGTCGGCGAACAGGGAGATGCTGAAGTCTGTATAGAGGGAGCTGAGGAGGAAGATCAGGGAAGGCAAGGACAGCTTCAGGAAGAAGATGGAGGACAAGCTGCAACAGAGTGACATCAGCGGGGTCTGGAGAAACCTTAAAACCATCTCTCGGCTCCAGAATACCTCCTCCCAGGCCACGGTGGGCGGGGAGTGGGCGAACAACTTGAACCTGTTTTTTAATAGGTTTGACCAACCGCCCTCCCCCCCCGACTGCACAACAACCACTGCTGCCTCTAAAGTCATCGAGACCTGCTGTCCACACCCCACTCCACCAACACCCACCCACTCCCAGCACACAGCCCCCCAACCTGACCTTCACTAAGACCCAGGTGAGGATGGAGCTGAGGAAGATCAAGGTGAGGAAGGCCTCGGGACCGGATGGCATCAGCACGAAGATCCTCAAGTCCTGCGCAGACCAGCTGTGGGGGATTGTGGAGCACATCTTCAACCTGAGCCTGAAGCTGGGAAGGGTACCACAGTTGTGGAAAACATCTTGTGTGGTACCTGTACCAAAGACTTCCCACCCCAAAGACCTGAACAGCTACAGACCAGTGGCCCTGATGTCTCACATGATGAAGACCCTGGAGAGACTGCTCCTTGCTCACCTCTGCCCCCTGGTGGGGCCAGCGATGGATCCACTCCAGTTCACCTACCAGCATGGCATTGGGGTGGAGGATGCAGTGATCTTCCTCCTTCACCATTCCCTGTCCCACCTGGAGAAGCCCGGGAATGCGGTGAGGATCATGTTCTTTGATTTCTCCAGTGCTTTCAACACCATCCAACCGATGATCCTGAAGGACAAGCCGCTGTGCGCAGGGGTGGGCCAGCACTTGACATCATGGATCCTGAACTACCTCACTAACCGGTCACAGTTTGTTTCCTGGATTGTGTGTCCAACACGATCACTGGCAGCACGGGGGCCCCCCAGGGAATGGTTCTGGCTCCCTTCCTGTTCACCCTTTATACTGCGGACTTCTCACACAACACAACACACTGCCATCTACAGAAGTTCTCTGATGACTCTGCGATCGTCGGCCTCATCTCCATTGGAGATGAAGCTGAGTACAGAGGACTTATCCAGGACCTCGTGGACTGGTGCCATCGGAACTGCCTCCAGATCAACGCGAGGAAAACTAAGGAGCTGGTGGTGGACGGCCGCAGGCAAGTACAACCCCTCACAGCACCAGTGAACATCCAGGGAACAGACATTGAGATGGTGACATCCTACAAGTACCTGGGTGTTCATCTGAACAATAAATTAGACTGGTCACACAATACCAACGCACTTCACAAGAAGGGACAGCGCAGGCTGTTCCTACTGAGGAGGCTCAGGTCTTTTGGTGTACAAGGGGTGCTCTTGAAGACATTCTATGACACGGTGGTGGCATCAGCCATCACTTTTGGAGTGGTCTGCTGGGGCAACGGCATTACAGCAGCCGATAGGAAGAGACTGAACAAACTGATCAAGAAAGCTAGCTCTGTCCTGGGGCAACGCCTTGACCCAGTGGAGGAGATAGGAGAGAGAAGGATTGTGGCTAAACTGTCATCTCTGCTGGAGTCCGAGTCCCACCCTATGCAGGACATACTGAACGCACTGAGGAGCTCATTTAGCAGTAGA
Organism: Pholidichthys leucotaenia; assembly: GCA_020510985.1. NCBI lineage: Eukaryota > Metazoa > Chordata > Actinopteri > Cichliformes > Pholidichthyidae > Pholidichthys > Pholidichthys leucotaenia. Next base: position 131,969,487 of record CM035843.1, read on the forward strand.
CTACATCATCCTAGATGCGCGACCGAGAGGTTTCGCAGATCCTTCCTACCTACGTCTGTCAGACTGTATAACCTAGGCAGGGCTGTTCGCAGAGATAGCAAAAAAACGTGACGACCTAATAGTATTGAATGCAAAAGATGCAACAGACTTACACAAATGGTCCCCTCCAGTATACAACTAGGACAATATCAGTCGCTATGGAGGGTGACAATATGTATGCGTACATATTCATACCATGTCGGGTAACTAAATAGACGGTTATGCTATTTAGTCCATCTAGCTACAATGCTCCGCACTGAGTATATATATATTTATATATTTATGTGTACACATGTATATTCACTGCTCTTATTTTCTTATCTTCTAAATCATTGCTCTGAGTGTTGCTATCCCTGTGTTGTTGCAATCCTGGAATTACCCCATTGTGGGACTAATAAAGGCTTATTTTATCTTATCTTATCTTAAAATATATTAATATTATAATAATAATAATTTAGAAACTTGGAATATATCATCTATAATATATAATAATATAATATAATAATTTGGGACTCAATACTGTCCCCTGGGGGACCCCACAGGCAATTCTCATACATCCAGACAGATATTCTCCCATCTTCACAAATTGTTGTCTCTCAGATAAATAACTTGTAACCCAATTCAGTGCCATTCCCCTAATACCACACATTTGCAGTTTATCAAGACGTATTGAATGATTTATTGTACCTTTTCTAAAATCTATAAATACACCAATTGCATATTTTCCTTGATCTAATGCATTTATTATTACCTCCGCCAAGGAGGTAATGTTTTTACCGGGGTTTGTCTGTCTGTCCGTCTGTCTGTTACCAACATACAGTGGGGTAAAAAAGTATTTAGTCAGCCACCAATTGTGCAAGTTCTCCCACTTAAAAGATGAGAGAGGCCTCCAATTTTCATCATAGGTACACCTCAACTATGAGAGACAAAATGAGAAAAAAAATCCAGAAAATCACATTGAAGGATTTTTAAAGAATTTATTTGCAAATTTTGGTGGAAAATAAGTATTTGGTCAATAACAAAAGTTCATCTCAATACTTTGTTATATACCCTTTGTTGGCAATGACAGAGGTCAAACGTTTTCTGTAAGTCTTCACAAGGTTTTCACACACTGTTGCTGGTATTTTGGCCCATTCCTCCATGCAGATCTACTCTTGAGCAATGATGTTTTGGGGCTGTCGCTGGGCAACACGGACTTTCAACTCCCTCCAAAGATTTTCTATGGGGTTGAGATCTGGAGACTGGCTAGGCCACTCCAGGACCTTGAAATGCTTCTTACGAAGCCACTCCTTCGTTGCCCAGGTGGTGTGTTTGGGATCATTGTCATGCTGAAAGACCCAGCCACGTTTCATAAGATAAGATAAGATAAGCCTTTATTAGTCCCACAATGGGGAAATTCCAGGATTGCAAAAGCACAGGGACAGCAACACTCAGAGCAACAATCAGAAGGCAAGAAAAAACAAGAACAGCTAGTATACATATGTACATATTACTATAAATATATATATATATGTATAGACACACAGTGCGGAGCATTGTGGTTGGTGAATGTGCAGCAGAAAGTCTAAGCTCTCTCTCTGCGGATGCGGCGGGCCAGCTCGATGTCTTTGGGCATGATGGTGACCCTCTTGGTGTGGATGGCGCACAGGTTGGTGTCCTCGAAGAGACCCACCAGGTAGGCCTTGCTGGCCTCCTGCAGAGCCATGACGGTGGAGCTCTGGAAGCGCAGGTCGGTCTTGAGGTCCTGAGCGATCTCCCTCACCAGGCGCTGGAAGGGCAGCTTATGGATGAGCAGCTCCGTGGATTTCTGGTAGCGACGGATCTCTCTCAGAGCCACGGTACCGGGCCTGTGACGGTGAGGCTTCTTCATCTTCAATGCCCTTGCTGATGGAAGGAGGTTTTCACTCAAAATCTCACGATACATGGCCCCATTCATTCTTTCCTTTACACGGATCAGTCGTCCTGGTCCCTTTGCAGAAAAACAGCCCAAAAGCATGATGTTTCCACCCCCATGATTCACAGTAGGTATGGTGTTCTTTGGATGCAACTCAGCATTCTTTCTCCTCCAAACACGACAAGTTGAGTTTTTACCAAAAAGTTCTATTTTGGTTTCATCTGACCATATGACATTCTCCCAAGCCTCTTCTGGATCATCCAAATGCTCTCTAGCAAACTTTAGACGGGCCTGGACATGTACTGGCTTAAGCGTCTGGCACTGCAGGATTTGAGTCCCTGGCGGCGTAGTGTGTTACTGATGGTAGCCTTTGCTACTTTGGTCCCAGCTCTCTGTAGGTCATTCACTAGGTCCCCCCATGTGGTTCTGGGATTTTTGCTCACCATTCTCATGATCATTTTGACCCCACGGGCTGAGATCTTCCGTGGAGCCCCAGATCGAGGGAGATTATCAGTGGTCTTGTATGTCTTCCATTTTCTAATAATTGCTCCCACAGTTGATTTCTTCACACCAAGCTGCTTACCTATTGCAGATTCAGTCTTCCCAGCCTGGTGCAGGTCTACAATTTTGTTTCTGGTATCCTTTGACAGCTCTTTGGTCTTGGCCATAGTGGAGTTTGGAGTCTGACTGTTTGAGGTTGTGGACAGGTGTCTTTTAGGCTGATAACAAGTTCAAACAGGTGCCATTAATACAGGTGAGTGGAGGACAGAGGAGCCTCTTAAAGAAGAAGTTACAGGTCTGTGAGAGCCAGAAATCTTGCTTGTTTGTAGGTGACCAAATACTTATTTTCCACCATAATTTGCAAATAAATTCTTTAAAAATCCTTCAATGTGATTTTCTGGATTTTTTTTTCTCATTTTGTCTCTCATAGTTGAAGTATACCTATGATGAAAATTGGAGACCTCTCTCATCTTTTAAGTGGGAGAACTTGCACAATTGGTGGCTGACTAAATACTTTTTTGCCCCACTGTAACTCAAAAACTTGTGAACGAATTTTGACAAAATTTTCAGGAAAGGTGTGTAATGGCACGGGGAACAGATGATTAGATTTTGGTGATGATCTGAGAGTGCATACGACAGCCAAGGCTCTTATCTTCTCACAGTGTGTTAGCAACAATACTCCAAAAGTTATGAACGGATTTTGATGACATTTTCAGGAAAGGTGTGTAATGGCACGGGGAAGAGATGATTACATTTTGGTGATGATCTGAGAGTGCATACCTCCACCAAGGGCTTTGTTTGTATTTGTGCAGCAGGATTACACAAAAACTACTGGATGGATTTGAATGACATTTTCACCAGAGGTGGTTCTTGGGCTAGAGAGGAACCCATTATATTTTGGTGATGATCTGAGAATGCACACCTCAGCCAAGGCTTTTATCTTCTCACAGTGTGTTAGCAACAATACTCCAAAACTGATGGACAGACTTTGATGCAATTTTCACCAAATTGGCTATAGGCCCACACACAAACCCATTACATTTTGGAGGTGATCCATGAGAAACGGAAGGAGCCTTGGCGGAGGTATGCGCTCTATGAGTGCTTTTCTAGTTTAAAAAGTTTTCTAATCTGTTGTTGAAAAGTTTTTCCAGAATCTTTGAAAATTGTGGAAGGAGTGATACTGGTCTGTAGTTTGTGTATTGGTGTTTATTTCCTTGCTTGAATAATGGTATTACTTTTGCCATTTTCATTTTCTGCGGGAATGAGCCAGTTTGAAATGATAGATTATAAATATATGTAAATGGTTTTAATATGCCATCAACAGTTCTTTTTACTAGTGCCATATCAATACCATCACAATCAGTAGATAATTTATTTTTACACTTTTCCACAAAAGATTTTACCTCTAGTTCATCCACCGTTGAGAGAAAGATTGACCAAGGGTTATTTCCAATCAATGTCTCACTCACAGTGTCTCTCCCTTGGTTTGGAATTTTTGCTGCCAACTCTGGTCCAACATTTACAAAAAAATTATTCATTTTATTTACTACCATGTTCCTATCATAATTATCACCACAATTATCAGTAAAATACTCTGGATATATTGTTTTCTTAGTTCTATTTTTCCTTAATTTATTTAATATATCCCAGACTCCTTTTATATTATTTTTATTTAACATTTTCCTATAGTATAATTTTTTACTAGTTCGTATTATTTCAGTTAATTTATTTTTATATGTTTTACATCTTTTTTTTCCAGATTCTTTGGTTCTTAATTTAATTAAATTTTTATAGAGATAATTTTTCTTTTTACAAGCACTTTGTAGCCCCCTGGTTAACCACGGGCAATTTTTGTATTTATATTTTTTATTAATTTCTTTAATTGGACAGTTTTTATCATATAATGATTTAAATATATCAATAAATTTATCGTATGCCAAGTCCACTTCTTTCTCTCTATAGACAACATCCCAATTCTGCAACATTAAAGGGCCTATATCCTGCTATTTTAAGCCTTTCAGAGTAAACTATATGCATGTATGTGATAGTATATTACCTTTGGTACACTGGAGAATGAATTTCTTATGAAATATGAGTTATTTTCGCGAGCCCGGAAGTAAGATGCCTCGATCTCTGAGGCTCTGCCTCTCCTTCTTGTGGCTGCCGTCCATTTCATGACATAACCCCTGAGCCGGCTGCTGCAGCGTGTCGTTGGGTTCCGCCCACGAAAACAAGGAAGGCTGAACAAACTCCTAAATCTCTCACAGCCAAAGACACATTTACGCCACTTAGAAGACATTGTCTTACGTAAAAAAGCAAACAGTTGTTGTCACTGAGCAGAGTAGGTGCGAGAGGAACTACTTCTTCACAGTGTCAATGCTAAAGTGAAAGAGTTTTGCCAATCACCACGCCGTTAGCTGCACGGAGAAAGTGGGTGTGTGCGTTAGCTTGGGGGCGGTGCTGGCAGCACAGGCACTTCCTGGAGTGGGCGGCTCACCCACATTCATAGGTATGAACGTGGGGACCCAGTCATTATCAGGGACAGGGTGGAGCAGCAGCTCAGAGAGCAGGGTTGAGGAGGAATACTCAGAGATGCGTGAATGGAGCAAAATACCACTCTGGGGGTGTTTTTGTTGAGGAATTAACATTATAACATGCTTAAAAGCTCAAAAAAGTCGATTTTGCATGATATAGGCCCTTTAAGTCATCTTTTAAAGCATTGATTCTGTCTTCTGTTCGTATTCTTTTATGAATAATCTTTTTACATGGTTTATTATTATTCTTACTCTCATTAACCCCATAATTAACATCTAAAGAAACAAATACAGGCAAGTGGTCACTAATGTCATTTATTATTATACCACTCACCATATTATATTCAATAACATTAGTAAAAATGTTGTTTTTCAAGGTAGCACAGTGTGTCGTTATTCTCGTAGGTTTTGTAATCTTTGGAAATCAGGTTAAGCTATACATTGTATCTAAGAAATCTTCAGTTGGTTTATGTTGTTTTGTTTTCATTAAATCTATATTAAAGTCACCACAAATAAAGATGTCTTTTTGTCTTATTTTTGTATACATCTTTTCCATACCATTTGTAAATTTTTCCATATCAGATCCCGGTGCTCTATATATACAACTTAATATTATGTTTTTTCTCTTTTCCATTGTAATTTCGATTGTTAAACATTCCATACTTTCATTCACAGTTGATGTCATGCTGTCTACTTTTTTACTTTTTAATTTTCTATCAACATACAGTGCTACCCCACCACCACTTTTACATTTCCTATTTTGTGTATACATCTCATATTCATGTAGTTCAAAATTTACATCTTTTTCTTCATTAATCCATGTTTTACTTATTGCTATAATCCTAAATAGGGTGTTAAATTGATTTAAAAACTCCTTAACACTATCAAAGTTATAAGTAAGGTATCAGTAAGGAGAAGGTATCAGTTGTTCAACGGTATCGGTAAGGAGAAGGGTACAAAAGAATATCCAAGGCATTAAATATACCATGGAACACAGTGAAGACATCATCAAGTGGAGAAAATATGGCACAACAGTGACATTACCAAGAACTGGATGTCCCTCCAAAATTGATGAAAAAACGAGAAGAAAACAGGTCAGGGAGGCTGCCAAGAGGCCGACAGCAACACTGAAGGAGTTGTAAGAATTTCTGGCAAGTACTGGCTGTTTAGTAGATATGACAACAATCTCCCATCTAGGGTGGCAAGACAGAAGCCTTATCTTACAAAGGAAAAACATCCAAGCCCAGCTACGTTTTGCAAAAACACATCTGAAATCTCCAAAACGCATGTGGGAAAATGTGTTAGGTCTGATGAAACCAAGGCTGAACTTTTTGGCCATAATTCAAAAAGGTATATTTGGCGCAAACACAACACTGTTCATCACCAAAAGAAAACCATACCTACAGTGAAGGATGGTGGCGGAAGCATCATGCTTTGGGTCTGTTTTCCTTCAGCTGGAACTGGGGTCTTAGTCAAGGTGGAGGGAATTATGAACAGTTCCAAATACCAGTCAGTGTTGGCACAAAACCTTCAGGCTTCTGCTAGAAAGCTGAAGATGAAGAGGAACTTCATCTTTCAGTATGACAATGACCCAAAGCACACATCCAAATCAATAAAAGAATGGCTTCACCAGAAGAAGATTAAGCTTTTGGAATGGCCCAGCCAGATTCCAGACCTGAATCTGATCAAACATCTGTGGGGTGGTCGAAAGAGGGCTGGGACAGGAGATGCCCTCACAATCTGACAGATTTGTAGTGTTTTTGCAAAGAAGAGTGGGTAAATATTGCCACATCAAGATGTGCCACGCTGATAGACCCAAAAAGCCAAAGGTGCTGCAACAAAGTATTAGTTTAAGGGTGTATATTTTTGCAAGCAGGTTATTGTAAGTTTTTTATTAGGTTATAGGTAACATTAATGGTGGAAAAAGTTTTGAAATGATTTATCTTGATCTCATTTTTTTACATTACAAAAACCTGGTATTTGAACAGGGGTGTGTAGACTTTTTATATCCACTGTAAGACAGAGCCTGATTTTTGAAAGCGATTACTATGACAGAATTACGCGGTTATGTTTTTAAATGCAGTGCCGCCTGAGGAGGTGAAGATCATGGGCATCCAATATTGATTTTCACCCATGTCCCTTGTACACAGTGATGTCTCCAGATTCTCTGATTTTTTTTAATGATATGTTGTACAGTAGATGATCGAATATTTAAAGTTGTTGTAATTTTACCTTGAAAAAGATTATTCTGAAATTGCTCAACAATTTAACGTATTTTTGTAGACTGCTCCAACTATCTTTCTTTTATACCAAATTATGTTAGTTTTAACTTACTCCTGTAGCTGTCTCTTTTTAGTACCACTTACTTTTCCAATTTTTTGTTGCTCCTGTCCCAACTCTATTGAGATGTGTGACTGCCGTTCAATTCAAATTAAAGTGATTTTTTTATGCAATGGTAAAATGGGACTTTCTACAGTTGATATGTTTTCTCTATTCTGCTGTGAATAAAATAACATTTTATGAAACTTGCAAATCATGCATAAACTAGATGCAATATCATTGGGCAATGGTGACAGCACGATCAGAGCCACTTCTGGCTATAAAACAGAGTACGTAAAAGCAACAGAGCCCCCTCAGCCCCTAGGGGGCTCCCAGCTACAAATTCACCTTCTTTGCGTGTAAATTTGCTACCTTTTACTCTTAAACTTGCAACATTTTCTCACAAGTGTGCTATTTTATACTCAAAAATGTATGAATTTTTCTCATAAATTTGTTGTTGTTTATAGGGTTTGATCTGTTCCTTATGATAAAAACAGGGACCCCAAACTAGAATCTTGCATAGGGCTCCTAAAGCTAGAAACGGCCCTGGCTGAATACAACAGACACAGATCAACATGGTCTCGGTGTTTGGTGGTAAAATGGCGACCATAACTGGCAGCATAGAGTGACAGCACAACAACATAGTAGGGTGCAAGCCTATAGGTGAGGTGACAACCACACTGACCTCCAAAAACCCAACATGACTCAAAACAAGAAAAGAAAGATGGAAACATTGCCAACTACAAATCACAGCCTGAATTTTCAACTGTTTTTTTTTAAACTAATAAATAAAGAAAACAAATAATCGCAGGTGGATAGTAATTAGTTGCATGTATTCAAGTATCTTTTACACACATTTGTACTTTTGTGAGTTGCTCTGCTACAAGATGAATGAATGAATGAATGAATCTTTATTTCGGATAGATTAAAAGTAAAGATTAAAAAGAAACAGAATAATATAACAAAGGGGAAAAAAATCCAACAAGGTCAAATTAAACAATAACTCCTCTGATTATACAGTTCAACATAAGTTATCCGAAATGGGTGATGGCTGAAGCCGCAGCTTATATTGCCCACCCATATTCCATCCAAGAATTCAAAAGAAAAACAAAACAAGAGCGATTACAATTCGGAACATAGCTAAGACAAAATGTGACAAAAAAAACTAAGCAACAACACAACACAGACTGGATATGACAATCCTTATGTGATTTTACATGTCATCTTGTATATATGTTTGGAGTATTTCTTCCTTTAGTTTTTGTTTAAATTGTCCAAGCGTTGTACATGATTTTAATTCAGGTCCAAAATCATTCCATAATCTGACTCCTTGCACTGAAGCAGTGTTGCTTGGTGGTAGCAACACTGTGACAAACCCCGGAAAAAACATTACCTCCTTGGAGGAGGTAAAAATGCAAATTGATGAGAAAATTCTCAAATTTCCCAAACCCATAAAAATAAAAAGTCACAATTTTACAAGGAAAAAAGCTTAATAAAAAAATGCAATTTCAGGCTACTCTAGCTATCTCTGCTCATTAAAATACCACTCCACACAAGAAAAGGGGATTTTTTTTTAACATAAAAAAATGATTCTGTCATTTTGAACAGCAGTGTGTGGACACTTCATGTTTAAACCATGACAGAATTTACTCTTTTACAAAAGCATATGTACAGTAGATTAGAGTCAGGGTGACAAGATGAGAAATGTGAAACTGACACACCCAGGTTGTTTCCCTCTCAGCTGGTCCAACAGCGCCTCCAAAAGGTAGGGCCAGTTAAAACAGATAAATAAAGATCAGGTTTGCCTTGTGTGTGCATAAGAGTAGAAAAAGAACAAAGCAAAACCTGGAAGTTGCATTTTTTATATGTCAGAAAATAAAAAGCGACAAGAACAACTGGTTTGAATACATTAGTCAATATGCACCAGTTTACAAAAAAGACCAGCATCTTTGGACAAGGGGTGGGGTACACCTTGGACAGATCACTAGTCCATTACTGGGGCCAACACAGACAGACAGACAACCATTCACTCTCACATTCATACCCAAGGACAATTTATCCCCAGCTGATGCCAGTTAACCAAAGGGTGCATGGCTTTGGACTGTGGGAAGAAACCTGACTGCATGAAATGGAGAGAACATGAAAACTCCACACAGAAAGGTCACTGCTGGCCTGCTCTCGGGTTCATTCTTGCTATGAGGCAACTGTACCAACCATTGAATCTGTGACTTTTTGTATATAAATTATGAACTTTTTCCTCATGAATTTTAAACTTTTTATAGAAATGTGCAATTTATGTAAATCATTTCTAATCAGTGTTAATTAGTTTAAATTAAGTCAACATCTTTTATACATAAATTTTCAACTTTTTGCTCACAAGTTTCAATTTGTGATGTTGTCCTTGTATATTGGAGACAGTAATGTTGTGAGATTTTTCTCATAAATGTAAGATTTTTTTTTGACAAATGTTGCAATTTATTCTTTTTATAACTTGTAAATTTTTATGATTTTTCAAAAAATTGCAACTTTTTCCTCCCATTCTTCCTGGCACAACAAACCTGAGTCGTAGCAGCTGCCCCCGATCGGAGCGGGCAGCGCCCCGGAGCACTGAGGGTGGAGGGGACAATGCAGAAAGTGGCAAATTTACAAGAAAAAAGATTGAAGCTTTACTTTAAAAAAGTTGAAAATTTACAAATAAATGTAGTAAATTAAACAGAGTAAGTTAGAGATTTATGAAACACTGCAAATTTTAAACATAAAATGCATGGGGGGGGGGGGTGCATGTGATTTCAACGGTAATGGCCACACACACATGGGTGATGAGCGCGCTGATTGCTGGTATGTGAGCGTGCTCCAGTCGACACGTCACTGCCTGTTGCTGAAGGCCCTCAGTTTTTGCCGAGGTTCCGGGGAGCCTCATTATCAGCCACCGCCGCGAGGTGATGATGGGTCTTAAATGATAAAATTATCAAAAGGAATAAAAACGGAGTCTTTTCTGGTTAAAAAAAACTTCTAACAAGCTCATTTCTAACTAATTTTCAAAACAGCGACATCAAAAGCAACTCAAGAGTAAAACCAAATTTACCAGAGTAAAAGTACAGTTTACTTCTGTTAAAAGTACCCTATGAAAAAGTCACTTGAGTATGAGTACTTGAGTAAATGTAGCTAGTTACTACCCACCTCTTATATCACATCATGTAGTTACTACACAAATCCACCCTTTGTCACACTCAAGCCTCACGTAACAAGCCTGGTATCATGTAAAAAAAACAAAGGAAGTTGAAACTGAGGTAGTGCTTGTGCAGTCCCACAAACGTAAAACCTTACATGTATACAACAAACATCAATAAGGAAGAGGAGGAAACTGCAGAGAAGCTGTGAGTTTAACACAGTCGCCTCTGCTTTCACATTTAAAGGAGCGCTGCCGCTGCTGATACCAGAATCCTTTTTTGTTTGATTTCACCCCTCCTGTCAGTGGTAAGTAAACCACAAACAACTCATTTGTCTTTAATAATACTGAACACATCATCAGTCACCTTCTATAACTATTATTGAAATTTTAGTGCTCTAATCATGAAACTGAGTACTGTTGGATACTTTAGACAACACCACAGAAAATAGTGGCTCACACTTTGTGTTCTCACCGACTCATAAGGGGGTTCAACTTCTTCCTTGACAACACTAATATTTGAAACAGAGGGAAAAAAAAAATTGTAAAAAAAGGGACGTGTCAACTAGAAATGACCTGGAACAGAAGTGCTGGCACCCTTGGGTGCTGAGAACGATGTGAACAGCAGTACCTCTTCCAGAACAAGCATCGTAGTCACATAAAAATGTTGAGCCAGTTACTTGCTGAATTAATATGTTTAGACTTTTTCACACATGAACTTTGGGCTATTTTAGGAAAATCAGTTTGAAATCTTCCTCGCATGATCTGGGCCTGTTTCGATGAAAACAGAGCTGATATCCTGGTAGGAACTGAAGAAAGGCATAAATGAAGCTCTTCCTCCACAGCTCTCAGACTCAGACTCTCTCTCGTTTTACTTTTTATAGCAGTCAGGCTTGAAAAGCCCCAGTTTTTCCTCATTAAAGTTGCCTGTTTCTCTGTCATGGAGATGAACAAAATAGTTGTGCTCTTATCTTAAAGCAGGGGTGTCCAATCATGTGCCATGCAGGGCCAAGACCCTGCAGGCTTTACCTCCAACCAGTGTCTTCAACAGCAGATTCCACCGAATTTCTTCCCACTGACTGCTGATAAGTGAAAACACCTGCTGAAGAGACTGGGTAGAAGAGAAAACCTGTAGAGTCTTGGCCCTCCATGGCACATGATTGGACACCCCTGTCTTAAAGTGATGGACATTTTATTTGGAGACGCTGATTAAGCTTGCATGGGGCCATGGCACTGGTGAATAGCTTTTCCCTGCACACCAAGTGGAAGTAAATCCAAAAGAAAGGCAACTTACGCTATACTGCCTTGTTTTCTCTGTCCTAAAGGGAATACTCATTGAGAATCCTAAAATAAGCATATTATTACCTCTATCGAAAGCTGAGAACATAATAAACGTGAATGTAGTACTTTTATAACCTTAATTTCATCCAGAAAGAAACTGTTTTTCCATTCATTCTGTGCACCCACGTCAAGGCTCTGACTTCGGTACTTGCCAATTGATTTGGGTGACGTTCCAAGTTGAACAAACTATAGTGGTGTGAAAAAGTGCCCCTTCCTGATTTCTCATTTTTTTGTATGTTTGTCACACCTACAGTAAATGTTTCAGATCATCAAACAAATTTAAATATTAGACAAAGATAACACAAGTAAACACAAAATGCAGTTTTTAAATGAAGGTGTTTATTATTAAGGGAAAAAAATTCCAAACCTACATGGCCCTGTGTGAAAAAGTGATTGCCCCCTAAACCTAATAACTGGTTGGGCCACCCTTAGCAACAACAACTGCAATCAAGCGTCTGCGATAACTGGCAGTGAGTCTTTTACAGCACTGTGGAGGAATTCTGGCCCACTCATCTTTGCAGAATTGTTGTAATCCAGCCACATTGGAGGGGTTTTGAGCATGAACTGCCTTTTTAAGGTCATGCCACAGCACCTCAATTGGATTCAGGTCAGGACTTTGACTAGGCCACTCCAAAATCTTCATTTTGTTTTTCTTAAAGCCATTCAGAGGTGGACTTGCTGGTGTGTTTTGGATCATTGTCTTGCTGCAGAACCCAAGTGCGCTTCAGCTTGAGATCATGAACAGATAGGTGGACATTCTCCTTCAGGACTTTTTGGTAGACAGCAGAATTCATGGTTCCATTTACCACAGCAAGTCTTCCAGGTCATGAAGCAGCAAAACAGCCCCAGACAATCACACTACCACCACCATATTTTACTGTTGGTATGATGTTCCTTTTCTGAAATGCTGTGTTACTTTTACACCGGATGTAATGGGACACACACCTTCCAAAAAGTTCAACTTTTGTCTCATCAGTCCACAGAGTATTTTCTCAAAAGTCTTGTGGATCATCAAGATGTTTTCTGGCAAAACTGAGATAAGTCTTTATGTTCTTTTTGCTCAGCAGTGGTTTTCGCCTTGGAACTCTGCCATGGAGGCCATTTTTGCCCAGTCTCTTTCTTATGGTGCAGTGATGAACAATGACCTTAACAGACGCAAGTGAGGCCTGCAGTTCTTTGGATGTTGTTGTGGGGTCTTTTGTGACCTCTTGAATGAGTCGTCGCTGCGCTCTTGGGGTAATTTTGGTCTTCCGGCCACTCCTGGGAAGGTTCACCACTGTTCCATGTTTTTGCTATTTGTGGCTAATGGCTCTCACTGTGGTTCGCTGGAGTCCCAAAGCTTTAGAAATGGCTTTATAACCTTTTCCAGACTGATAGATTTCAGTTGCTTTGTTTCTCATTTGTTCCTGAATTTCTTTGGATAGCAGCATGATGTCTAACTTTTGAGGATCTTTTGGTCTACTTCACTTTGTCAGGCAGATCCTATTTAAGTGATTTCTTGATTGAGAACAGGTGTGGCAGTAATCAGGCCTGGGTGTGGCTTGAGAAATTGAACTCAGTTTTCCAAAGATGTGATAAACCACAGTTAATTTATGTTTTAACAGGAAGGGGGCAATCACTTTTTCACACAGGGCCATGAAGGTTTGGATTTTTTTACCCTTAATAATAAGCACTTTCTTTTAATAACTGCATTTTGTGTTTACTTGTGTTATCGTCTAATATTTAAATTTGTTTGATGATCTGAAACATTTAAATGTGAAAAACATACAAAAAAAAGAGAAATAAGATAAGATAAGATAAGATAAGATAAGATAAGATAAGATAAGCCTCTATTAGTCCCACAGTGGGGAAATTCCAGGATTGCAACAGCACAGGGATAGCAACACTCAGAGCAACAATCAGAAGGCAAGAAAAAAAAAAAAGCAAGAGCAGTTAATATACATATGTACATATTACTATAAATACATATATATATGGGTGTTTTTTTTGGGGGGGGGGGGGGGGTCCAGTGCACTATATCAGGGGTATCCGACTTTCAAGCGCTCTCTCTTTTTCTGTAATTTGCAGATGTTGGTTTCGTTTTTATAATATGCAAGGGAACATAAAAGAGTTTCAGACTTGAATTGCAATTTAAAAAAAAAAAATCATTGATTTTGCCATTAGAATCGAAACTATTGGTCGTGTCCCCTCATTTTTCCCAGTTTTTGTGTGATATGAAAATCGCATCAATTTCAAAGTACTGTAAAGTGACCTCTGAGTAACTCTTTCTACTCATTTATGCAAGAGATAACAGAGTTGTAATGCAAATTCAAAATAAAACATTCCCCAATGTGATCGGATCTATGGTTTTTGTACGGCGACCCCTGCAAATTTACTCGTACGACGTAAATTTCCGTGTCCCCGAATTTACGCAGCAACATGCAAGTTATTTGGTAAAGTAACCAGAAAACAGGAAGTGCTGATGCTTTTCACTTTGCACCTTTCAAATCCCAAACCATACACGTAAAAAGGAGATCAGTCTTTGTGAAGCTCAGATGTAGAATATTTCAATAAAATCTCAAACATTTATGACACATCGAATATGGTGTCCTTCAAAAAATTTACGTCTTCGGTCTTGATCGGCCGCGCGCATCCCCGTCTGGCGAGGTGACCGCCCTGGGAAAGCACTTTTATTTTCTCTACCTCGGATGTGCTCAACCCATGTGGAGAGGATTAACCGTGGTCACTTTATATTGACGTTATCGAAGGTCCAAACTTCCGTGTCCTGCATTTACGCCTTTTGTGATTTTACGTCTTATCCAACAAACAGGGAGAATTTGAAGGTATGTATACACATTATCACATCTTAATATGTCATGAAAATGTAGCTGTTGATGAGTTTTGATGCGTGAAAAATAATGGAAGTGTTGAAGTTGTTTCGTGTAAAACGTGTGCCATTGCAAAGTGCATTGGCACATGGGGAAACAAAAGCCCGAGTGTCCCGTTTACGTCTCCATTTACAAGTAGTTGAAGTGAGCGCTCATCCTCAAGAGTTCCTGAACGCGAATGCCGTTACGAAAATAGTTAATAGTTTCATAAACCTGACACAATTGGATAGTGATTAGTCAATTTCATGTGCAGATTTGATCAATTTTAAATTTTGCCACCAATTAATAAATAAAAACACCCATATACAAAGACACATAGTGCAGAGCATTGTAGCTCAATGGAATAAATATATGAGTATATAAAAACACAGTGCGGAGCACTGTAGCTAGATGGAATAAATATGTAGATATATAAACACCCACAGTACAGAGCATTGCAACTAGGTGGAATAAATATGTAAATACAGTGGGGCAAAAAAGTATTTAGTCAGCCACCAGTTGTGCAAGTTCTCCCACTTAAAAGATGAGAGAGGACTCTGATTTTCATCATAGGTATACCTCAACTATGAGAGACAAAATGAGAAAAAAAAAATCCAGAAAATCACATTGAAGGATTTTTAATGAATTAATTAGTAAATTCCTCAGTAAAATAAGTATTTGGTCACCTACAAACAAGCAAGATTTCTGGCTCTCACAGACCTGTAACTTCTTTAAGAGGCTCCTCTGTCCTCCACTCGTTACTTGTATTAATGGCACCTGTTTGAACTCGTTATCAGTATAAAAGACACCTGTCCACAACCTCAAACAGTCAGACTCCAAACTCCACTTTGGCCAAGACCAAAGAGCTGTCAAAGGATACCAGGAACAAAATTGTAGACCTGCACCAGGCTGGGGAGACTGAATCTGCAATAGGTAAGCAGCTTGGTGTGAAGAAATCAACTGTGGGAGCAATTATTAGAAAATGGAAGACATACAAGACCACTGATAATCTCCCTCGATCTGGGGCTCCACGGAAGATCTCAGCCCGTGGGGTCAAAATTATCACGAGAACGGTGAGCAAAAATCCCAGAACCACATGGGGGGACCTAGTGAATGACCTGCAGAGAGCTGGGACCAAAGTAACAAAGGTTACATCAGAAACACACTACGCCGCCAGGGACTCAAATCCTGCAGTGCCAGACATGTCCCCCTGCTTAAGCCAGTACATGTCCAGGCCCGTCTGAAGTTTGCTAGAGAGCATTTGGATGATCCAGAAGAGGATTGGGAGAATGTCATATGGTCGGATGAAACCAAAATAGAACTTTTTGGTAAAAATTCAACTTGTCGTGTTTGGAGGAGAAAGAACACCATACCTACTGTGAAGCATGGGAGTGGAAACATCATACTTTGGGGCTGTTTTTCTGCAAAGGGACCAGGACGACTGATCCGTGTAAAGGAAAGAATGAATGGGGCCATGTATCGTGAGATTTTGAGTGAAAACCTCCTTCCACCAGCAAGGGCATTAAAGATGTAACGTGGCTGGGTCTTTCAGCATGACAATGATCCCAAACACACCACCCGGGCAACGAAGGAGTGGCTTCATAAGAAGCATTTCAATGTCCTGGAGTGGCCTAGCCAGTCTCCAGATCTCAACCCCATAGAAAATCTTTGGAGGGAGTTGAAAGTCTGTGTTGCCCAGCGACAGCCCCAAAACATCACTGCTCTAGAGGAGATCTGCATGGAGGAATGGGCCAAAATACAGCAACAGTGTGTGAAAACCTTGTGAAAACTTACAGAAAATGTTTGACCTCTGTCATTGCCAACAAAGGGTATATAACAAAGTATTGAGATGAACTTTTGTTATTGACCAAATACTTATTTTACCGAGGAATTTACCAATTAATTCATTAAAAATCCTTCAATGTGATTTTCTGGATTTTTTTTTTCTTATTTTGTCTCTCATAGTTGAGGTACACCTATGATGAAAATTGGAGACCTCTCTCATCTTTTAAGTGGGAGAACTTGCACAATTGGTGGCTGACTAAATACTTTTTTTACCCCACTGTATATAAACACACACAGTGCGGAGCATTGTAGCTAGATGGAATAATATGTAGATATATAAACACACAGTGCGGCGCATTGTAGCTAGATGGAATAAATATATAGATATATAAATATAAACACACCCAGTGCGGAGCATTGTAGCTAGATGGAATAAAAATGTAAATATATAAACACACAGTGAAGAGCATTGTTGCTAGATGGGATGAAACAGCACAACCGTCTACTTAGTTATCCTACATGGTATGATTATGTGCCCATACATATTCTCACCCTCCATAGCGACCGGTATTTTCCTAGTTGTATGCCGGAGGGGACCATTGTGTAAGTCTATTGCATCTTTTGCATTCAAAAACTATTAGGTTGTTACGTCTTTTTGCTATCTCTGCGAGCAGCCCTGCTTAGATTGTACAGTCTGACAGCCGTTGGTAGGAAGGACCTGCGAAACCTCTCGGTTGTGCACCTAGGATGAGGTAGTCTGCTGCTAAATGAGCTCCTCAGTGCATTCAGTATGTCCTGCATAGGGTGGAACTCGGACTCCAGCAGAGATGACAGTTTAGCCACCGTTCTTCTCTCTCCTGTCTCCTCCACCGGGTCAGGGCGCTGCCCCAGGACAGAGCTAGCTTTCTTGATCAGTTTGTTCAGTCTCTTCCTATCGGCTGCGGTAATGCCACTGCCCCAGCAGACCACTCCAAAAGTGATGGCTGATGCCACCACCGTGTCATAGAATGTCTTCAGCAGCGCCCCTTGTACACCAAAAGACCTGAGTCTCCTCAGTAGGAACAGCCTGCGCTGTCCCTTCTTGTAGAATGCGTCAGTATTGTGTGACCAGTCTAGTTTATTGTTCAGATGAACACCCAGGTACTTGTAGGATGTCACCATCTCAATGTCTGTTCCCTGTATATTTACTGGTGCTGTGAGGGGTTGTCCATGCCTGCGGCAGTCCACCACCAGCTCCTTAGTTTTCCTCGCGTTGATCTGGAGGCAGTTCCGATGGCACCAGTCCACGAAGTCCTGGATAAGCCCTCTGTACTCAGCTTCATCTCCGTTGGAGATGAGGCCGACGATCGCAGAGTCATCAGAGAACTTCTGTAGATGGCAGTGTGTTGTGTTGTGTGAGAAGTCCGCAGTATAAAGAGTGAACAGGAAGGGAGCCAACACGTTCCCTGGGGGCCCCCCGTGCTACCGATGATCGTGTCGGACACACAGTCCCGGGTTCTCACAAACTGAGGCCGGTTCGTGAGGTAGTCCAGGATCCATGATGACAGGTGCTGGTCCACCCCTGCGCACAGCAGCTTGTCCTTCAGGATCATCGGTTGGATGGTGTTGAAAGCACTGGAGAAGTCAAAGAACATGATCCTCACCACATTCCCAGGCTTCTCCAGGTGGGACAGAGAACGGTGAAGGAGGAAGATCACCGCATCCTCCACCCCAATGCCATGCTGGTAGGCGAACTGGAGTGGATCCATCGCTGGTCCCACCAGGAGTCGGAGGTGAGCAAGGAGCAGTCTCTCCAGGGTCTTCATCAAGTGGGACGTCAAGGCCACCGGTCTGTAGCTGTTCAGGTCTTTGGGGTGGGAAGTTTTTGGTACAGGTACCACACAAGATGTTTCCCACAGCTGTGGTACCCTCCCCAGCTTCAGGCTCAGGTTGAAGATGTACGCCACAATCCCACACAGCTGGTCTGCACAGGACTTGAGGAGCTTTGCGCTGATGCTGTCCGGTCCCGGAAGGGGACACACTTTTTCACACTACTGTACAGTGGGGTAAAAAAGTATTTAGTCAGCCACCAATTGTGCAAGTTCTCCCACTTAAAAGATGAGAGAGGTCTCCAATTTTCATCATAGGTATACCTCAACTATGAGAGACAAAATAAGAAAAAAAAATCCAGAAAATCACATTGAAGGATTTTTAATGAATTAATTGGTAAATTCCTCGGTAAAATAAGTATTTGGTCAATAACAAAAGTTCATCTCAATACTTTGTTATATACCCTTTGTTGGCAATGACAGAGGTCAAACGTTTTCTGTAAGTTTTCACACGGTTTTCACACACTGTTGCTGTATTTTGGCCCATTCCTCCATGCAGATCTCCTCTAGAGCAGTGATGTTTTGGGGCTGTCGCTGGGCAACACAGACTTTCAACTCCCTCCAAAGATTTTCTATGGGGTTGAGATCTGGAGACTGGCTAGGCCACTCCAGGACCTTGAAATGCTTCTTACGAAGCCACTCCTTCGTTGCCCGGGTGGTGTGTTTGGGATCCTTGTCATGCTGAAAGACCCAGCCATGTTTCATCTTCAATGCCCTTGCTGGTGGAAGGAGGTTTTCACTCAAAATCTCACGATACATGGCCCCATTCATTCTTTCCTTTACATGGATCAGTCGTCCTGGTCCCTTTGCAGAAAAACAGCCCAAAGTAAGATGTTTCCACCCCCATGCTTCACAGTAGGTATGGTGTTCTTTCTCCTCCAAACACGACAAGTTGAGTTTTTACCAAAAAGTTCTATTTTGGTTTCATCTGACCATATGACATTCTCCTAATCCTCTTCTGGATCATCCAAATGCTCTCTAGCAAACTTCAGACGGGCCTGGACATGTACTGGCTTAAGCAGGGGGACACGTCTGGCACTGCAGGATTTGAGTCCCTGGCAGCGTAGTGTGTTTCTGATGTAGCCTTTGTTACTTTGGTCCCAGCTCTCTGCAGGTCATTCACTAGGTCCCCCCATGTGGTTCTGGGATTTTTGCTCACCGTTCTCGTGATCATTTTGACCCCACGGGGTGAGATCTTGCGTGGAGCTCCAGATAGAGGGAGATTATCAGTGGTCTTGTATGTCTTCCATTTTCTAATAATTGCTCCCACAGTTGATTTCTTCACACCAAGCTGCTTACCTATTGCAGATTCAGTCTTCCCAACCTGGTGCAGGTCTACAATTTTGTTTCTGGTGTCCTTTGACAGCTCTTTGGTCTTGGCCATAGTGGAGTTTGGAGTCTGACTGTTTGAGGTTGTGGACAGGTGTCTTTTATACTGATAACGAGTTCAAACAGGTGCCATTAATACAGGTAACGAGTAGAGGACAGAGGAGCCTCTTAAAGAAGAAGTTACAGGTCTGTGAGAGCCAGAAATCTTGCTTGTTTGTAGGTGACCAAATACTTATTTTACTGAGGAATTTACCAATTAATTCATTAAAAATCCTTCAATGTGATTTTCTGGATTTTTTTTTCTCATTTTGTCTCTCATAGTTGAAGTATACCTATGATGAAAATTGGAGACCTCTCTCATCTTTTAAGTGGGAGAACTTGCACAATTGGTGGCTGACTAAATACTTTTTTGCCCGACTGTATAAGCTCAATGGCTCCAGCGGATCCAACCCGCACTCTTGATTATGCATCTAAATTGTAGAAATAAACGAATATTGCAGACAATAGACCTTGTGAAGATTTTGAATGCTCAGTCACTCTGTGGCGAGACCACTATTCTCACTGCTAGCATGCATCTTGCAAGGAAAGGGTGAAGATATGAAGCAAAAATGACGATTAAGTCTTGTCTAAAAATCATCCCGATCAATAAAGCACAGACTGTAGTTGAGGAATAAGATCTACCCTTGCTAAAAACATGGTATTAAAATAAGAAACACTAGTTTCTCTAAAATCTGATGAATAATTTCGGCTGAGTTGCCGATCGCTCAGGGACAACTTTTACACATTTATTTTTAAACTTAGAGAAAAGACAATCGTAAAGTGGATTTCTAAATTTTCTATAATATAAACGTAAGACAAGAAACATCAATAAACACGTTTACACGTACCGGTTCACAGTGTTGTTATGGTTAACCTGTGACTTGTCTTCATCTCTCCTTGGTTCATCATTATGGAGGTTCAGCCCAGAGGGAGGCACACCAACTCGGGTTGCTCCACTTTGATCCAGCGGCTCACACAGGACTGAACAGCCACCGTGGGGCTCACGTCGCCGGGACAGCCAACTGCCTGTGAGTGGGTCTCTGCTGTGCTCCGTCACGGTGATGAATGATTGAAGTTGGGCCACTTATAAACACCACACTGGTAAGGTTAACGACTTTTAGTGAGTAAAGTTGGCGCTTCTTATTTTCAATGAGCGACTGTCTCAGCTTTAGAAAACTGATTAAACTGTTAGCATGTGCTGTTTATGTTAGTTTATTTGTTAGAAAATAATCTCTCTTCAATGATGGTTGCTGACAGCTGAGCTGTTTCAGTTATGCTGGCTAACATGTCAAGTGCACTAAATTAGTGAATTACAGGAATGGCTTACCCTCTTATCTTCAAAATCAAATCAACCTTTATTGTCATGTTGCTGTACATACAACTGTAGTGCAGGTAAGATGAAATTACGTTTCTCTAGGCATCTGTATAAGTAAAAAGAACATAATTTAAGACACATTCACACACACCCTCACCCCCCCACCCCAACACAGCCATTCACACATCCCTGAGACATACTTGAAACTAACTAGAACTATATACATATAATATACATAATGTCCATAAGGTGCAGTAGTATGTATGAAAGATTCCAGATCAACTGTTCAGCATCCTAACAGCTTGTGGAAGCTGTTAATCAGTCTGGTGGTTCTGCTTCTGATGCTCCGGAATCGTTTGCCATATGGCAGCAGTTCAAAGTGTTTATGCAGAGGGTGAGAGTGATCCTTGACAATGTTCAGTGCCCGGCTCCTACAACGGTTCTGAAAAAGTTCTTGGACAGAGGGGAGGGAAACTCCAATTACCTTCTCAGCTCCCTTAACTATCCTCTGCAGGGCTTTTTTTGTCTGACATACTGCAGCTGGAGTACCATGTTGCAATGCAGTACGTCAGAACACTCTCCACTACACTTCTGTAGAAGGTCCTGAGGATGCAGATGGGGAGAGAGGCCTGTTTGAGTTTCCTCAAGAAGTGCAGTCTCTGCTGGGCCCCCTTCCTGATCCCCAAGGAATTCTTGCTCCGGGTCAGGTCCTGCGAGATCTGCCCTCCGAGGAACTTGATGTTCTCCACTCTCTCCACAAAACAGTCGCTGATGCTGAGAGGGACGTGTTCAGGCCGTGACCGCCGGAAGCTGATAATCATCTCCTTCATTTTGTCCACATTGAGCACCAGATTGTTCTCCCTGCACCAGCCCTCCAGGTCTCTAACTTCTTCCCTGTACATTGATTCCTCATCCCTCTGAATAAGTCCCACCACTGTGGTGTCGTCAGCAAACTTAATAATCTGGTTCCTCTCGTGTCTGGATACACAGTCATGTGTTAGAAGTGTAAACAACAGTGGACTGAGTACGCAGCCTTGAGGGGATCCGGTGCTTAGCGTGATAGAGTTAAGAGATGTTGTTTCCAACACGGACAGACTGAGGTCTCTCGGTCAGGAAGTCCAGGATCCAGAGACATGTGGCGGTGTTCAGACCGAGAAGGAGTAATTTCTCCATCAGTCTCTGAGGAATAATGGTGTTGAATGCTGAACTGAAATCAATGTACAGGAGTCTGGCATAGGTGTCTTTCTGATGCAGGTGGGTGATGACAAAGTGCAGGGTGGTGACTATAGCATCCTCCGTGGAGTGATTTGAACAATACGCAAACTGGAGCGGGTCGTGTGATGCAGGGAGGCAGGCTGTGATGTGTGGTTTCACAAGCCGTTCAAAACACTTCATCACAATTGATGTCAGTGCAACAGGACGATAGTCATTCAGACTGGACAAAACTGCTTTCTTTGCCACCGGTACTATGGTAGTTAAAGCATCTGGGAACGATGGCCTGACTCAGGGAGATGTTATAAATGTCAGTCAGGACATCCACCAACTTGCTTGCGCAGACTCGGAGCACACGTCCCGGGATGTTGTCCGGACCTGCAGCTTTATGTGGGTTGACCCTAATTAGGGTCCACCATGTGTCTGCTGCGTTGATGATGATAGCTGGCCCAACAGATGGTGAAGATGGGTCAGCTCTTCCTCTGATTGTCGGGTTTGATGCTTCAAAACTTACAAAGAAGTTGTTGAGCCTGTATGGAAGCGAAGCGTCATCATCATCGACACCCTGCCTAGACTTATAATCCGTCAGCGCCCGAATTCCCTGCCACATCCGTTTGGTGTTCCTTGTGTCACAGAGGTGTCCCTGGATTTTCTCCGCATAGGTGCGCTTTGCCGCCTTAATTGCCTTTGAGAGCGCAGACCTGACTGAGCGGAGGGCGATCCTGTCCTTCGCTCTGAAGGCTGCATCTCTGGCTGTGAGCAGCGAGCGCACCTCTGCAGTCATCCAGGATTTATAGTTGTGCTGTGCAGTGGAAGTCTTCACTATAGTGACATCCTCTGTGCACTTCACGATGTAGCTGGTGACCGTTTCAGCGTACTCCTCCACATCTGTCCTGTCTCCCTGGGAGGCTGCTATTTTGAAAACCTCCCAGTCTGTGTGGAGAAAACAGTCCTGAAGTGCCGAGGCTGCACCCTCTGGCCAAATCCTGATTTGTTTCTTTACTGGCCTGCTGCGCTTTAGTAAAGGTTTGTAGGCAGGCACCAGCATCACGGATAGCTGGTCAGAATGACCGAGGTGGGGGTGAGATATTGCCTTGTATGCATCTGGGAAGTTTGTGTACACCAAGTCCAATATATTCTCTCCTCTGGTCTTAAAGTCCACACATTGTTTGAACTTGGGGAGCACAGTCTTTAAACTGGTGTGATTAAAATCCCCTCCAACCACCACAAAACTGTCCGGGTGTGAAGTCTGAAATTCACTAATAGCGTTGTGTAGCTCTCCGAGTGCCTCGTTAGCATTAGCTTTAGTATTAGCGCTAGGAGCTATGTAAACAGCAGCTACAAACACATTGGTGAATTCCCTCGGCAGGTAGAATGGCTGGCAATTCACGATAAAGAACTTCGCCAACAGAGAGCAGTGTTTAGTTGCTAACATGGCGTTAACACACCAGTTCTTATTAATATAAATACACAGGTCCCCCACTCGGCTCTGACCGGAGCTAGCAGCCTCCCTGTCCACTCGGAACGATGTCATCCCTTCCAGCTGAATGGCCGCGTCAGGGATGTTGACACGGAGCCATGTCTCCGTGAACGCAAACACACAGCAGTCCCTCGACTCTCTGCAGGTTTTGTCTCAGCAGACGCAGCTCGTCCAGCTTGTTGTCAAGGAAGCGGACACTGGAAAGTAGGAGCGACAGTACTGCTGGTCTGGAGGGGTTAGCCTTTAACCTAGCATGAATCCCAGCTCTTTTCCCTCACCTTTGTTTGCCTTCGCGCCACTTACGCTTCCTCCTCTCCCGGGTAGCTGCCAGCGAAACCTCGGATGGATGGATGGATGGATAGATGGATAGATAAATAGATAGATGTATTTTATTGATCCCAAACTGGGAAATTACACATATAGCATGGAATACGATAGTACTCCATGCTGGCGTAGAATGACCAAGTCACACCCGAGCGATGCAATTCTTGCAGCATGCATTACCTTGATGTTTAATAAGGTCTCACGGTTGTAAGTTTTACAGAATGTATGTCTGGGATGATTAAAACACTCAAAACTCTCACACTCACTGATGCCTAGAGGGGCCGCAGCGTCCATGCGCGCCGCCATGGATGCTTCCCTCTTTTTGTCGTACTAATATCAGCCCTCATTCTGAATATTAGTGCATCTCAGTAAATTACAATACCATGATTTGTAATTTAACTTATAAAAACTGTAACCATAATCATCACAGTTAAAATGGCTTAAATATTTCACTGTATGTGTAGTGAAGGCTGACATTCCTGCACTGTAACTTAAAACATTTGCACACTGTTATTTTGGACTGGAAGAAGTTCTTTTAATTTTCATCTGAAGCCGAATTGAATGTTTAAACTTCCAGACCCAAAAAGGTTTTTAATAAGATGGATTAGTCTGTTTTCTTTTTGCTTTTATGGATTTTAATATTACTCTAGTTTGTTTGGAACATGCAGCGTTATAACAGCTTTCCATGCTGCAGCAGAAGCTGTTATTTAAGTTTTTGCACTTTATTTTTGGATGAAAAGACTGCAATTTAATTTCTATTATTTAATTGTGTTGCTCCAAATACTTTTTATTAAGCTGTCAAGTTCAAGTTTCCAACTTGTTTCATGGGTCATTGTTCTATTTAGCTATGGAAACTTTTTATAATAGGCTATGTTATATTAAGACAAAGACTGGCAGCAAAGTGATTTTCACAGGTGTGCAAGCTTAAACAGGTGAGGCTAAGCATGACCTGGAGCCCCAAACAGGAACCATGCAACAGGAAAAAGAGAAGGTGGATATGACAGAAATAATCGTGATTAGTCAACTAATTGAAAAAACAGTCGTTAGATTAGTTGACTACAAAAATAATACTTAGTTGCAGCCCTAGCGGTCTTCACAGCTGTTATGAAGTCATGACGTTATCTCTACTTTATTTTTGTTCTTCCAGGTGAAATGAAGGACCCACCGCACACACCAGCTAACTCTTCCTTCCCCTCATCCAGCTCACTCTGCCCTACCACTGCAACCCTCTTATTCCTCCCCGCCAGCTACACCCTCCTCTTCCTCATTGCCCTCCCAGGCAATGCTCTGTCTCTGTGGGTGTTCCTGCACTGCATCTCCACCATCTCCCCCACCCACATTTACCTGTCCCACTCGAGCATCTCCAACCTGCTGCTGTCCCTCAGCGCCCCCTTACTTGCGGCCTACTATGCACTTGGTGCGGTCTGGCCGTTGCACGGCGCTCTATGCCAGCTGGTCCTGCACGGTATAACCCCAGTGCTCCACATCAACATTTACATCAGTCTCACGATGCTGACATGGGTGGCCCTCAGCCGCTTCGCATCCCTCATCCAGAACACCCATGCCTCCAGGCCGAGTGCGTGCACCACGCTGCTGCCCCACGGGTTCTTCACCCACCTCACCAGGGTATCCTTCGCCAAAACGGCATGTGCCATGGTGTGGGTGGCGTCCGTAGGGGGGATCGTGCCAGTGACAGTTTACTACTCAGTGAAAGAGGCCATGAGTGGAGCTACTGAGGATGAGGATGGTGGACGGGTGGAGGTGTGCTACAGCCCTGCAGTGGAGATAAGAGGCAGCCTGTCTGCCGCTCTGTCCGTGCCCTTTATAGTTCTGTTCTTTGTGTTTTACCTCCTGGTGCTCCTGTCCTATATGACGGTGCTGAAGCACATCAGACGCTCACGCCGCAACATGCGCATCACCACGTCGCAAAGCCTGCTGAGTAGAGTGCTACGGAACATCATGGTGATCCAGGTGGAAACGAGTCAGAATTGTTGTTCACTAGAACTACTGTTGTGGCCAAGACCAGACTGAGAACAGAGAGGACCAAGACCAAGATAAGACCAAGACTTTAAGGCAAAATAAAATGCAAAACAGGTTAACATTAACTGAAAAACGGATATAAACTGACCATGTTTCAGACACTGGTATTATGACAAATAAGTCAGATGATCACAAGAACATAAGTGCCCCAAGACATCTTATTTAATACAGAACAAACCAACCAGACCATGAAAAAAATAGACCACCATAACAACTTTTACAATCCTTTTCAACAGCAGTTTTACTAAACCTTTCCATTGAAAAGGGTTCCTATCAATCAAAAAAAAGCCAGCCAACTGGAGAAATGTACAATCACGCTTTTCAATACCACCTCAAACAAGGAAAATCTGAATATCTCAGCACAAAGTTATAAACAGCTTGTGATTACAGGGAAAACATCCACAAGAAAATTCTTGAGATTTATCCATTATATGAAAAACATTTATTCTACCTTACTCCATCTTTAAAAGTCTCTGTTTTCTGAGTCCATTTTTACTTTGGTCATTCAACAGCTACACACTAGTTGATCATTACAAAAAGAAAGAAAGTAAGCTAGCGCCTGCTGGCCTTGATCAATCCAGCATATTTTGGAATTTGCAGTATCCTAGACGTTCATGGAATATACCAGCAGCCTAATTATTCTAGACATTTAGACATTACCATGCAGGCTGCAAGGTAATTTCGATGTGGAGGATTTGCTACTTCTTCACATCGAAAGGAGCCAGCTGAGGTGGTTTGGGGATCTGATCAGGATGACTCCTGTACTCCTCCCATGTGAGGTGTTTCGGGCATGTCCCACTGGGAGGACACCCTGGGGCAGACCCAGGACACACTGCAGACAGACTATATCTCTCAGCTGGCCTGGGAGATATAGTCTCCTCTCAGAGACTATATCTTGGCATCCCCCCCAGAAGAGCTGATAGACGAGTCCAGGGAGAAGGCAGTCTGGACTTCTCTGGTTATGTACGTATGTATGCATCTATGGATCTATGGATTGATGGATGTTGCAGGCCGGATACAACTGTGCCAGGACATGGATGTGGATTTACAGTGCACCCAGAAAGTATTCACAGCACTTCACTTTTTCCACATTTTGTTATATTATAGCCTTATTTCAAAACTGATTAAATTCATTTTTTACATAAAATTCTACACACAATACCCCATAATGACAATGTGAAAAAAGTTTTTGAGATTTTTGCAAATTTATTAAAAATAAAAAAAATAAGAACTCACAGCTGTATTCACAGCCTTTGCCATGAAGCTCAAAAATGAGCTCAGGTGCATCCTGTTCCCACTGATCATCACTGAGATGTTTCTACAGCTGAACTAGACTCCATCTGTGGTAAATTCAGTTGACTGGACATGATTTGGAAAGGCAAACCTGTCTATATTGTCATATCCGGCTCTAGGGAGCCGGGCAATCAGAGCCAGGGACAAGCCAGTGAGTCGAGATGTTTTATTCTGGGTAAGGGATAAGGGATGAGGAGAGCAGAGACACTCATACAGACGTACATTCTCAGGCTGCACAGCGCAGGGGTAGGCAGCTCGTACCGGACATGGGGGTAACAAGACGTGCATACTCACAGCGGGATACAAACACCGGAATGCTGCAAGGGGAGTTGAGGCTGACACCAGACGAAGGGGCTTCAGCCTAGCAGTGCTTATGTCGCAGCCCAGAGTCATCGAGGCTGCTCCTATTTATCCTCATTGGCAGCGCCCCAGCTGATGAGGACTAATTGGCCCCAGCCGTCCATAATGCTGCCAGCTGGGAGCCTGCTGAGACGCTGCTCAATGGGAAAAGGGAAAACATGGGCTGAGTGCCGAGACGGCATCCCAACCCATGGTGACAGAGCCCCCCCCCTCAAGGTCGGGCTCCTGAACGACCAGGAACATCCCAGCCCCCCACCTAGGGTGGGGGGAAGGGAGGCAGGACCGGAGGGGAAGAAGCCAAGGGAAGGACAACACCAATGGGGCAATGTAGGGTAGCGGGAAAAAAAAAACCCCAAATACAACACTGACAAAACAGGGAATAATTAACCCAAGTGCAGATGGGGAGAAGAACTGGGTCAGCACGCCGGTTACACACTACTCAGAGAGTACCAACAATGCGTGACCCAGAACAAGGAAAAAAAACCACCAAAAAGGTACAGGGCAAAAATGCTGAGTATGGTTAAATAAAGGGGAAACTATACACACCGCTAATTTAAGTACATACACACAGTCACCAAGAAAAGTGAGGGTGACTGGAACAAATGGACAATTACAGAGCATGGTGTTACGGAAAACAAGACACATGACTCTATAATGAACAGACAGGGCATAAAAAAGAAATACTGAGTGCGGGCAAAGGAAAACCCACACACCCGAATATATAAGTACCCACAGTCACCTAAAGAAATGAAAGTGAGTGGAATGAATGGACAACTGCAGAGTATGGTCTGAAAGGAAACAAAACATAACTCTACAATGCAAAAAACGAGGCTAAAAACATGGTACAAGAAAAAAAAATAAAATGCTGAGTATGTGAGATGGAAAACACAGCACAATAAATACGAATCCACCAACAGGACAAAATACTACACCCGAAATGCATGGCAGGCAGAGTCCAAAAATAGCCGAGATGGCTCCGGAGATCTCCCCGCCCATTGTCCAGCTGGTGAATCAGGGAAAGAGAAGTGTTCGGACGGCGAACTCCGGACCCAGATCCCAGGAATCCAGTCCACCGGCAGCCGAACCAGGCCGCCCAGAGGGAAACACAGACCAGTGGGGGGAACCAGATCACCGAACCGAAAGTTCTGTGGGTCGGGTCGTCGACCCGCATCACTCAACCACCAGGACCGTTGAGATGGGCAAAGGATCAGAGCGGATCCCGGTGGAAGAGGCTCAGGGGAGAGCCGAAGACGAGGGCGGCGGGCGTCAGGCCGCAGGGAAACGGCCACCTCCTCACCGGACCTGGACAATACTGGGGCAGCACCCACGTCGGACCCCGATCGGGCCTCAGGCGAACCCACGTTGGACCCCGATTGGGTCTCGGGCGAACCCACGTTGGACACTGCACCAGAACCGACCTCCAACGTTGAACCCGGACCCTCCAGCACCACGAGGAACAGCAACTCCTTGCCGGTGACCCTGGAAGAAGGCTCAGAAGAGAAAACAGAACCGGGATCAGGATCACCGGCAGCGCCAGAACCTGGCGAGACGAGCTCAGACGCAGCGGGCGGCTGCACCCTGCTCGTCTCCCCTAGAGATAGGCTGAAGTGCTCAAAGATAAAAAGAGAGAAAGGAAAGGAGAGCACTCGCCTGATCTCGGGTTCTGACGCCGTCCAGGACTGCGAAGATCCAGGATCCGTCGTCAGGAGGTCGTTGTCAGGCTCCCATCTAGCCGCGTCGGGCCCCGCAGCCAGCACGATGGTCAGCGCAGCTTGAGATTCCTCCAGCTCCGGTGACCCCGCCGACGATCCACTCGGCGTGAAGCCAGAAGAATCTCTTCCCGCTGGACCGAACCGCTCCTCCGTGGAGACCCGGGGACGCTCAATCGTCGGCGTAGACTCCACGCAGCAGTCAGTCCCCCTCCTCCGTCCGCAATGTAGCTGCGGAACCACAGGCCCTCTCCATATCCCACCACGTTGACCCGGAGCCGGGGACCGCTCGGCGGAGAGAGACACAGAGGATGCGGGATTAGGAATACAGGTTACAGCAGGTGGAGGGAGTTCAGGGAGCTGCGAACCCTGAACTTCTCCTCCAGGGATGTGACAGAGCAAATCATTAAGCAGGTGTGAAAAAACAATGACTTGCCTGCCCCCTGGAGGTTGAGTATCGCCTGCTGTAGTGGATTCTGCTTCTTCCTCTCCCTGCCCGGCGATAACGGAGGACCCCCCGGGAGTTCGTCTGAGGATCGCTCGCGTTGTCTCCAGCAGAGAGCTCACCAGGCCGGAATTCCAGGCACACACAGCAGTCAGGAAGCGCGTCGAGGAGGAGGGGAAAACAGCCGGGGTGAGCCAGCCCGAATGTCCAGGAATGACAGCGGGGAAATGAGGCTCAGGGAACGGGGCTGTAGAATCTCCACACAGACGAGGCGAAGAGGTGACAGCTGCGTGGGAGGAACTGTCCTGACGATGGCCCAGAACTGGATCCGGACGAGGTTCGTGCAGAGGTGACTCGGCAATGTGATGACGACTACTCCCAGGGGACGAAGCGAGGGGGGAACCCAGGATTCGCCGCTCCAGATCGGAGATCGAGACGAGGAAGGCGTCGAGCACGGGAAAGCTTCGTAGCCCTGAAGTCCTCACCATCAATCTCACTGCCGCCGCCACATGCCTGAAGGTGGTGACAGGAAACACAGTAGAGCTCGCGACAGCCACTCGACCCCGGACATAACTGCTGTCAGCTGCGGCTCCTTGAAGGGAATCCCGAGTGACGTGGCGCAGGTCGGGGGAAGTCCTCTGGTTGGCGCGAACTCCCGGACTGGAATGGCGGCAGGAACGGGACTCCAAAGCGGGGAAAGACGTCGCCCACTTCGACTCCCTGCCGGGATTTCCATCCACCCCGTGGAGCTTCTCTCGCTGTGTACCTGCAGCGTCTATCCTGGCACTGTCCTCCAGATGGTACAGAGAGTGAGGGTGACAGTCCAGGAGTTCCTCAGCACGGCCCGGATGCCAGCGTCTCGCGTTGGAGGCGTCGTGCAGGGTGAAGAACATCCCGTCGACAGCCTCCGAGATGGACCTCAGCTCGTCGCCCTGGCGCCGGAAGTGACTCCTGGGAAACGGCATGCTAGCAGCGCTGAAACCCGGACAGAAAGGTACATTTCCACGGCGACTCACGGCCGCCGGTAGCTCTTCTGGCTGCGACATACTGTCATATCCGGCTCTAGGGAGCCGGGCAATCAGAGCCAGGGACAAGCCAGTGAGTCGAGATGTTTTATTCTGGGTAAGGGATAAGGGATGAGGAGAGCACAGACACTCATACAGACGTACATTCTCAGGCTGCACAGCGCAGGGGTAGGTAGCTCGTACCGGACATGGGGGTAACAAGATGTGCATACTCACAGCGGGATACAAACACCGGAATGCTGCAAGGGGAGTTGAGGCTGACACCAGACGAAGGGGCTTCAGCCTAGCAGTGCTTATGTCGCAGCCCCGAGTCATCGAGGCTGCTCCTATTTATCCTCATTGGCAGCGCCCCAGCTGATGAGGACTAATTGGCCCCAGCCGTCCATAATGCTGCCAACTGGGAGCCTGCTGAGACGCTGCTCAATGGGAAAAGGGAAAACATGGGCTGAGTGCCGAGACGGCATCCCAACCCATGGTGACATATATAAGGTCCCACAGTTGACAGTGCATGTCAGAGCACAAACCAAGCATAAAATCAAAGGAATTAATTGTTTGTAGACCTCTGAGACAGGATTGTCTCGAGGCACAAATCTGGGGAAGGGTACAGAAAAATTTCTGCTGCTTTGAAGCTCCCAATGAGCACAGTGGCCTCTATCATCTACTGTAAATGGAAGAAGTTCTGAACCACCAGGACTCTTCCTAGAGCTGGCCAGCTGTGTAAACTGAGCGATCGGGGGACAAGGGCCTTAGTCAGGGAGGTGACAAAGGACCTGATGGTCACTCAGTCAGAGCTCCAGCGTTCCTCTGTGGAGAGACGGAAACCTTCCAGAAGCACAACCATCTCTGCAGCAATCCATCAATCAGGCCTGTATGGTAGAGTGGCCAGACGGAAGCCACTCCTTAGTAAAAGGCACATGGCTGCCGACCTGGAGTTTGCCAAAAGGCACCTGAAGGACTCTCAGACCATGATAAACAAAATTCTCTGGTCTGATGAGACAAAGATAGAACTCTTTGGCGTGAATGCCAGGCGTCATGTTTGGAGGAAACCAGGCACTGTTCATCACCAGGCCAATACCATCCCTACAGTAAAAGATGGTGGTGGCAGCATCATCCTGTGGGGATGTTTTTCAGCGGCAGGAACTGGGAGACTAGTCAGGATAGAAGGAAAGATAAATGCAGCAATGTACAGAGACATCCTGGATGGAAACCTGCTCCAGGGCACTCGTGACAGACTGGGGCGACAGTTCATCTTTCAGCAGGACAACGACCCTAAGCACACAGCTAAGATATCAAAGGAGTGGCTTCAGGACAACTCTGTGAATGTCCTTGAGTGGCCCAGCCAGAGCCCAGACTTGAATCCATTTGAACATCTCTGGAGAGATCTAAAAATGGCTGTGCACCAACACTTCCCATCCAACCTGATGGAGTTTGAGAGGTGCTGCAAAGAGGAATGGGCGAAACTGCCCAAAGATAGGTGTGCTAAGCTTATGGCATCATATTCAAAAAGACCTGATGCTGTAATTGCTGCCAAAGGTGCATCACAAAGTATTGAGCAAAGGCTGTGAATACTTATGTACATGTAATTTCTTAGTTTTTTATTTTTAATAAATTTGCAAAAATCTCAAAAAAATTTTTTTTCATGTTGTCATTATGGGGTATTGTGTGTTGAATTTTGAGGGAAAAGATTAATTTAATCCCTTCTGGAATAAGGCTGTAATGTAACAAAATGTGGAAAAAGTGATGCACTGTGAATACTCTACGGATGCACTGTAAGTTTGACATGCACATACAGTGGACTTTGTCTTGGTCTTGACTTTAAGGACACCTTAAAGGGGTCATTGACTGCACTTTTTCCACATTGTAATAGCTCACACATGTCTCAATGAAATGTTTGTGACCCATTTTGTTCACATTTTCTGTAATTTTTTTGATTATTGAATTAAATTAAATTTGTTTGTTTTTTAAATTTTTCCTGGCTTTCTTTAAACGCTCTAATTTAAAGCCTGTCACTTTAAGAACCATCCTTCATCGTTTCAACTCCGCCTTCCCTCTTACGTTAGTCAGCTATTATAGCTGACTAGCTTCTAGCCTACCAGCTCGGTTGAGCAATGCTCTGGTTCACTAATCCACACTCAATGGTGTATCTTGCATCAGTCTGTTCTGTCTCCCAATAATTTTCCGTGATTCCACAACAAATCGCCAGCACCGTGTGCTGGACAATTGCAACAATCCGAGGCGAGCTACAGAGCCAAGTGATCTCAAAGGCTAGTGTGGCTCCTCTGTGACTCCACTCTGCTCTCACAGCCAGCTGAAAGCTGGAGTGACTATGCTGCCCGCCAGAGTAGAGCGAATCCATGGAAGACAGTGGGGTTGCTGGACGTGAGAGCCAGTAGCATCTGGTCCAGAACATCTTGATTGTAGGGAGCCGGAGGCTTTGTCGCAATTCCGTGGCCGATTGCTTGTACCGGTTTGTGGCTTGCACAGCCAGCTAAACACTTAAGGTAGCCTATTAGCCCTTGAGCTATTAGCCCACGAGCTAACACTGGTACCAGGATGCTGGCTGTAAGCGCGGCTTATATTGTTTTTTCTTCAGATCTTAGTCACCCTAACAGCCATCCCTGTTGTCACTTGGTTCGGCAGTGTACCTTGTGTCACTGCGGCCCATCTTCTTAGTGGTTTTGTCCTGATTCAGCAGTGGATCGCTCGTACTGATGTTATGCCCCGCTAATCCGGGGGAGTTCTTGGCATAAAAGCGGCCAGTAGCCCTGATCCCAGGCCATAAAAGTGATCGGTGTGCCAGGGTGGGCGATCCGCTGCGGAATCATGATGAAACCACTCAGAGATGGGCCAGTGTAAACCAGATGGCAACAGGGATGGCTATTAGGGTAACTAAAATCTGAAGAAAATAACAATATAAACCGTGCTTAGCCAGCGTCCTGGCACCAGTGTTAGCTCATGGGCTAATAGCTCAGAGGCTAATAGGCTACCTTTAGCCACCACTTTGATCTACATGACAGACAGCTAGGCGGGCCAATAATAGAGCAGTAGGTGGGTCTTTAGGATGGCAGTGGGTGGGCTGTTTAAAGACTTGATGTGGGAAACTCACCCAGAAGAGTCAAAAAATGTTTTTGGGGAGTTTTTCTGAGAGAAAAATGAGCTAAAGGCAGTGTGCTTTTTTCAGATTGTTGACCAAAAATTTTTTGGCTAATTATGTGACCAGTTAACACATTTGAGACAGTTAAAACCTACAAACACACCATTTTTCAATCAATGACTCCTTAAAGGGCTGATGACACGATTTTGACATTTTTTAGGATGTTGTGTAAACCCAAAAGTCATTGTCGATGATCAATATAATATTTACAACCGCACCTGCATAAACTAGTTATCATCAAAAAACCACAGCCGCTGATTGGTGCCGCCCACCGAATTAAGGGCGGCACCCCAATGACGTCAGTGACAATAACAGACACCAGTGTTGTTGACTGGAATGACAGCAGCTTTGTAGCTCACAGTTTCTCTGGTTTCTTGTTTTAATTTTACGGCTGTGCCTTCGCGTTGTGTCGCAGGCTTAGATAAACAGCAGGCCATGAAAGACCACATCACACGCTTCAGCTACAACTGTCATAAGCCTCCTTGTGCACTTTTATGCAGGAGGAGCGCACGAGGAGGGGAAGGATTAATGGATTTACGCGCAGCTTTGACCTCCTTTCTCTGATCGCATGCTGACTCTCGCCGGTCCGGCAGGTCCCCTCTCTTATTATCACCAGCTGATTCCCCTCCTGCTGATCATCTTTCCCGGTCCTCGCCAAGGTGCTTCTCATCACACCATCACCAGCAGTGCGTGTACTTTGCGGCCATTTGCCAGTCATCTGTGCTGTTTGTCTGCCAGTATTTCCAGCACTCTCACGATGTGTTAGTCACTCCATGTTCTCTGTGGTTCTTGTGCGTCCTTGAAGCGATGCCGGCTCTGGGGTGCACCTGTGGCTAACACATCTCCTCTCATTCGTTCTCTGGGCGATGCCGGCCCCCGGACACCATCAGTAAGTGTGCTTGTGTTTTTTGTACGTCTTCACCTTTTAGGGAATTGTCTGTCGTTCTGTATTAAATGTGCTGTGGTGAACCCTGCACGTAAATCCTAGTTATTTCATCCTCCCTGTCCATGCCCTACGTAAGAGCGCACAGGGGGGTCATGATGAATGGATTTACGCACAGAATTCACCACAGCACATGTATTGAACATAAGAATGATGACAACAGTTCCCAAAAAGGTGAAGACTTACAAAAATAAACAGAAACACTTACAGTTGGTGCTCGGGGCTGACATTGCCCAGCGAACATGGAGATGAGACATGTTAACCACGGTTGTGCCCCAGGGCTGACATCGCTTCAAGGGACGCAACAGAACTATGGCTGTGTGCAGTGGCTAACACGTTGTGATAGTGTTGGCAATACTGGCTGGCTGACAACACGGCAGATGATGCACACAAATCATAAACAGCTGACTGTCAAAGAGAGAGGGCGCGTGTGTTCGGACCGACGAATCTTGGACAGTGCCCACCTGAAAGTGGCTCAAAACGCACATAAAACACATGTACAAAACAAAAACAACAAGAACTCAAAATACAATCCATAATAAACCCAATGCCTGAGCCACAGAAAATACACTGCTATTATTTTATTGAAAAATTGGGTTTAAATAAATTATATTTATGAACAAATAATTTGTTGCAATATCTGTAACAAAAGCATAACACTCGGTGTTCCCCTGCCTTGTGTTTGTTGCTGCTGCTGCGGTGGGAATGTGTGCCTCTCCACTGTCACTCTCTGAGTGTGACTCGCTTGGCACGATGCCCGCTTGGCACGGCTCAAAACTATACGGTCTGATGCTCCCAGATTCTTCATTGTCATCCAATTCTTCGGAACTATTCGTCGGAAGACTGGACAACACAAACCAATACCAGAATACATGTGCTGGAACCATCGTCGATGTTTTCAACCACTTCCATCCTGTGTGTACAATGAGCAGTCAAGCGCTGTGTTGTCGATGACGGGACTACATGGCAGCAGGGTTTTCCAGCCACTGATGTAATTGGTGATGTGGCACTCATGAAAACGTCGGATATTCGCATGAAAAAAAGCCTGTTTGACTTAGAACTGCACAGACCAACCTATTTTGTCATATTGTATTATGTGTTGAAAAATTAAGAGGAAGTCAAAAACGTGTCATCAGCACTTTAAAATTACTGGTCTCTGTGTCCTCTGGTCTTGGTGTGACATTGACAATAACATGACTGCACCATTTAAACATATTTCACCTGGTTGTCAATAACACCCAGTAATATCTTTTTTAACTTCCTCCATGTAGGTTGTCTTGTCAGTTTGTCTGCTGCCATATCACATCTTCAAACCCATCTTCATCTCTGTGGCTCATCAACAAAATCAAATGGAATGCTCTCCTGATCCAGACAACTGCAGTTCCTGTCATCCACTCTCCAACCTCATTGAGGTGATTCAATTTTTCCTTCATCCAACAAGGTGGTGGTGGTGGTGGGTGGTCCATCTCAAGCAGATTGCCATGAGTTTCTTTCTCTTCTGTTTCTCTAGCTGAAGAACTGCCTGCTTCTTCTTGTGGCACTCAGATCCCCAACGGACCCCATCATGTACTTCCTGTTAGACACGACCTTCCGCAGTCAAACAGTCAGACTTTTAAGGTGCAAGGAGAAGATCTCTGGAAAAACACCACCGCTATGCTCTGTTTCAGGAAGTGCCACCCAGAAAGTTGACCAGCCACGAGAAGAAAATGTGATCACTGCTACTGTCCATATGAGTCAAGAAAGTGTTGCGTAGAGAAGAAAAAAAAAACCAAACAATCCCTCATCTGTAGCAACAGCTTCTAGCTTGGATGTTAAAAAAAAATCTTACTACTTTTTAGAAAAAGAAAGGGTAAAAATGTATCTATCCGTTTAAAGAATGTGCATGTACTTGTCCAAAGGTTTTATCTAGTGGTGTCGGCATTAATCGCCCATTCACTGGGCTGCACGGTGGCGCAGTGGTTTAGCACTGTGGCAGCACAGTTTTACCCTCGGCCGGGGGATCGCGGGGATCATGAGATCGTGGGTTCGATCCCAGCCCCCGACCAACAGTGAGCTGTGTGGAGTTTGCATGTTCTCCCCGTGTTGCGCGGGTTTACTCCGGGATTTCTCCGGTTTCCTCCCGCACACCAAAAACATGTAGGTTTAGGGCGCTCGCGCACGCAGCGACCAGCAGCCGGTGGCTTGTCACCAGACTGCAAAAACCAAGTCTACCTACGGGTACAAATAAGTAACAAAAAAAAAAAAAAAAAAAAAAAAAAAAAAATTCACGCTTCGTCCCCATTAACAGAGACAAATTTTGTGATTGCGGTTAACGGCAATTAACGGCAGAAAACGCAAACAATACTTTTTGGCCTAGTGTCTCTCCATACCAAAGCTGCTTTGGCCACAGACACTGTGCACGCCAAGCAGACATTGCAAAGTCAAACAAGCTGGATTACAGCCATGGAAATCCCCAAAGCGCTGTCATGTTTAAGTTTACAACGTTGTCTGTCGGGGTGTCACAGTTAAGTTAATTAATTCCCTTCCACAGCATGCGGGACACCATGTGGTGTATAGGGGCGGCACCCATCTCCGTTTCTCTGACCCTAGGCCACACAGTTACTGTAAGTAGTGAAAGCTACAGTGGGGGGGGGGGGGGGGTTCAGTGCTCTGACAGCTCTGTGCGTTAACTTTCCTTTGCCCATTCTATTATGCTGAGCACCAAGCTAGAACGTGGAAAGTACCATTTTTATATGGTCTTTGGTATGACCCGGCCGGGATTTGAACCCACAACCTCTCGGGTGTGGGGCTGATGCTCTAGCAACTAGATCACCACTCCAGTGATAATTGTCACAGCCTCCTCCAAAACTTCACCTGGATGTTGGGTTGTTCTTCTTCTGTGGAAGCCGGCTAGCTGGCTAGTAGCTACATGTTGTAGCTGACCTCCAGCAGCTGACAGGGACAGAAACTCCCTCATAGCTTTGAGTCCAACTGTTGGTAGGTGAGTACCAGTCTCAAGCTGTGTTTGTAATGTCCATTCACTCCCCCACCGTTTTTGCAGCACGGTGGGGTGTCATCATGGGCAAGATAGTTGTTTGTTTATGTTTACAATTTTTCTGCTAAAAGGGAACTTGTGTCTGTTGTGACACACGAGGTCTATTGTTTTGTGTTGATCTGCTTAAAAGTTGTGGATGTTTGCTATGGTAGAAAAAGCAAGCTCCATTTGTGGCTGCTGGCTGGTTGGATGCCAAGTTGTGTTGCAGTGACGCTGATGAGCCCTGGCATTTCATTGTTTGCACATGCAGTCTACTTTTGTGAATTTTCTGGAGAATATTCTGGATAGTTTTTGTCATTTTGGATAGGCTGAGAGCTTTAATAAACCTGCAGGTGAAAACAGCAAGTGTAGAGGAGCTTGAAATAATGAGGCGATGTGATATATAAACCAAAGTTTATTATCAGCTCCTCTAACAAGTCTCATCTGAGTGCAGCAGCAGAAGAAGGAAAAAGAGACCGAACACCTTCGGCTCTATGAACTTATACTTGCACATAACAAAAGACATGCATATCAAAAGCTGACATCCCTCATTATCTTAATCCCCCCGCTATCTTCGTACTCCTCCTCATGGCCCTGGGGGGTCAGGGCAGCTCCTCCGGTCTCCACCGCAGTGCCTGGGAAGCTCTTTGATCTTCACTGGCGGTTGAGACTCTTTGTCCTGTTCTGAGGTGTGAAGTCGCCTTACATATGTAATCACCAAACATTCTCACATGCTTCAACATATGTAGGTTATGGAATATATGATTAATATAGACCACACAAGCATATTTTTCTACTGCCATGTTTATAACAGTATGAGAAACTTGAAAATTTAACAACTTTAGGTACACTGTATCTGTCTGGAAAAACATGAGATTAACAAGTTATTAATCGCGATTAACTCAACATTTCAAAAGATTAATCGCGATTAAAAAAATTTAATTGCCCGACACCACTAGTTTTTTCCTATGACAGAGATCCAGAATGGTTGCATATGCTACCATTTTTTGAAAGTATGCATTTGTACAAGCGCAAAACCCTTAATCTATGTTGGTGTTATTTTTCGTTTTGCTAGGCCATTCATGTGTCCACTAGGCTGTTTTGACAGATGGGATTGCCACACTTCTGAATAATGCACACTTGG
Organism: Pholidichthys leucotaenia; assembly: GCA_020510985.1. Lineage (NCBI taxonomy): Eukaryota > Metazoa > Chordata > Actinopteri > Cichliformes > Pholidichthyidae > Pholidichthys > Pholidichthys leucotaenia. The sequence goes on from CM035843.1 coordinate 132,008,608, forward strand.
TGGGCAGACCTCCAGAAAATGTCTCTCCTATCCCATCCACAACCTCCTACAGCTGTTCCAATGCAGAACTGCTCCTGGTGATCTAGTTGTCTAGCAACACCTAAGTGCGCTGGGATTTTGGAGCAGATCCAACATGGCAACTCGATGATAAACTGACAGAATCTTGCTCATGCCAATTTTTTTGGGTTCTTCCCTTCTTCCTGTTGTGTGCGTGTGTGTACATAAGAGCCTTCATGCACTGCCCCCACTTGTCCTGCTGGAGCAGTCGCAGTCCGCTTTAGCTCACCTCCATGTTAGCATCCACGCACTTTGTCCTCTTTTTCTTGGCATGAACTTGAGTCTATCACCATATATGTTATTATGGTAGGCCGATTGAGATGATAAATCCAACTTTGGCTTGTTCATTAGTTTGCAACAGATGCAGCGTAACACCAAACATAAATGCTAAATACTAAGTTCGCACCATTTGGTAAACTTTACTTGGTTTTTCTTGGCATTTTCAGATTTTAAAAAAAAGTGTCAGAAGTGTGAATTAGGATATGAGGATTTAATAGAAACTACATGCTGTGACATTTAACAGAAATTGCATATTAAATCATTTTAAAGTGGACTACAAGGAGACAGTGCTAGCTAAACCGGCAAATAGATACAGTGAGGAGAAAGAGGAAAGAACAAGTGGAGAAGAGCCAAAGACAAAACAGATGCAGCTGATAATAATAGCGTAGATGCAGGCAAGGAAAGAACTGCTGGAGCACTTATTGAATCACAATTCAAAAGCACTGTCTGATTTTCATTGGTTAATTTTCATAGAATTTTTATTTATTACCACTTATGTCAGATTCAAGTTATTTCTGTGACCATTGTGAGTTTTTCTTTCATTAACAGAGGGGTACCAACAATTTTGTCCACGGCTGTATATTTGCTTTATTTGGTGTGTTTGGTGTCTGTGTTCTAAATTTGGGTGGGTTTAATTGGCTGTGTTTTCTGATTTTGTGAAGGGGGGAGAATGTGGGATCGGAATTTATTGTGAAGTGTGGTGTGATGACGCCGCCTTCCGGGTGCGTCCTGGGTCTTTGCCCAGGACGACTCCACATGCTGTGCGTTCACTGTATTGTAACCAGCTTGTTAATAAAGCGTAGTTACAGTGCAACCCCTTCGTCCGCCTCCTTTATACCAGGTTTGTGGACATAACAGTATTAATTACTGTGACACAGCATGATATATTTTTGTTGTGCACTGCTTTTATACACTGTAATAGATGACTTGTTTTATTAGCACATGCCCATGGTAGAAAGACCTAATGCTCATAATAAAATATTTTGTAAACATCAGGTATCTGGAATCAATGTCAATTAGGGATGTCAATAATAATAATAATAATAATAATAATAATAATAATAGGGATGTGATTTGTGGTTGGGGAAATTATCTGAAAATTCAGCAGGGGGTCTGGGGGACGCAGAGCCCCGATGGGGGGGCAAGGGGGGCGAAGCCCACCGAAGCTCCTGGGTTTTTATGATTTTTAAGTTCCAGAACTGTGCTTAAATGACATAAAACAAACAGCTGAATGCCACTTATTACTGTATAATATTGACTTATGTTCCAAGAAGATAGCATTCCTAAAATATTCCAACAAGCATTATCCATCACATGCTTTAACACTTGATCAAATCAAAATCAGTTAATTTTATCTATTCCATAACAGAAATAAAATTCCAACATACCATTACTTTTTATAATTTCAGCATTCATTTCAGACCACCAGTTTCACTCTCCACTGAGTCTTGAGCAGTTCATTTTGCACAATCACTGATGTAGCCAAGTCTTAGAAATATTCAAAAGTTATGAATCAATGTCCACTGTGCACTGTCAATTTCAAACTGTTTGGAATCATAAAAGTAATCTACCTAAATTGTTTTGCTATTTTTTTCTCCTCAACATCAATGTCAGGGCGCTGCAGGAGTTTTGGGGGATGGTTAACTTTTATAACCGTTTCCTCCCCCGCGCAGTCCAGCTCATACAGCCGTTGTACGCCGCACTCTAGAAAAGGAAACCGGTGGACAGAGTCGACTGGACTCCTGAGCGGGAGCAGGCATTCTGAGGTTAAAACAGCTCTGGCGAACGCTGCACTACTGGCGCACCCAGACCCAGCGGCTCGGATAGCGCTCACTACCGACGCCTCGAACATGGGCATAGTGGCCGTCGTGGAGCAATGCGTTGCCGGTTCTTGGCAGCAGCTCACCTTTTTTAGCAGGTCTTTGCACGACAGTAAGCGTAAATACAGCGTGTTCGACAGAGAGTTAATGGCTCTCCACCTGGCCATACGTTACTTCCAGTTCTGCCTGAAAGGGTGCACCTTCACTGCGTTCGTGGACCACAAGCCGCTAACGTACTTAACGTACTTTATCTTCCCGGAATTCCGCGAATTAGAGGAAAAATCACATCCCTATAATAATAATAATAACAGATTAGATTTAGATGGCGCTTTACATGTCAAGTGTCATCTCAAAGCACTTATAGTGAGTCCATTATTCATTCACTCCAGACAGACATTGATAGTGGTAAGCTACTGCTGTAGCCACAGCTGCCCTGGGGCAAACTGATAGAAATGTGGCTGCCAACCCACACCAACGGCCTCTCCGACCACTACCGAACATTTATATACATTCATACCCAGTGTCATGGACACTGGAGGCAAGGTGGGTAAAGTGTCTTGCCCAGGGACACAACGAGAGGATGGCTGGGGAGAGCGGGATTCGAACCACCAGTCCTCTGATTATTGGATGACCCGCTCTACCTCCTGAGCCACTGCCACCCACATTTTCCTCCTCCGTTCCATTTTTGCTGAGCACCAAGCTGGATGGCAGGAAGTTCCATTTTTATATGGTCTTTGGCATGACCTGGCCGGGACTTGAACTCTGACCTCCTGGTTGAAGGGCGGATGCTCTACCTCTAGGCCACCACTCTGGATGTTGATTAATTGACTTTTGATTAATTGTTGATAAGACTTCAGTCGACTAAATTAAATTAGTTGTCAATTAATTGATAACTCATAAGTCCTTTTCAATGGGAGCTTATTCTGTGAAATGTAATGGCGTTACTGACCAGGCGGGTGCGCACCCGGTCACCCATTGCCGCCTTTCAACCAAAACTAAAGAAAAAGCAAAAGAAGATGCCAAGCCCCCAGAGAGCATGCATTGCGCAGAGCAAAAAAACTCGCCCTTCCAGGTTACGTCAGAGAGCCGCAACAAGTTCCAATGGCACGAGAGCTTGAAGACCCACCTGCCTGCTTCAAATCAGCAGGGCGGAGAAACGGACCAGACCAAGGAAGAAGCTACACGAGTGCAAAAATCTATCCCCGCTGCCTTCAACCCACCGCTAGAAAGGAAAGCAGACTGGACTCAAGTTACCACTGAGGTAACAGACAACAGAGGGAGCCGAGATTGTACTGGGTTTTCCTGGATTGCTGGGGTGCTGTGATAATGTTTAACTTTTCATACATTAAAGATAGAAACCGGACTGTATTGTACCAAGGGAAATTCAAATTCTCAGGAAAATTGCCGCTTATAAATTAATCAGTAATCGATCGATAAGGTGAATCAACTAATGATTAAAGAATTAATTGATAACTTGCATCCCTAATGTCGATCCTTAAATAATTAAAAACTGCAAATTAAGACAACTATTCAATAGTAGGGATGGGGTAAAAGATCGATTCAGGAGTAGAATCATGACACCTGACACTCGCAATGATGCACCAGTCCCTAAACACACATACTTATCTTATATTAATTACATAAATTCAAGTAAATGTTGCACACTCTTGGGCATTAATCAACCAATTGCGTTTTTGCTTTTGATGAAAGACCAATAGATTTCATTGAAAGACTGCTTAGAGATCACTGGGAGATGAGATTGTGAAGAGATAAGGTTCAGGTTCAGGTTCCTTTATTTGTACCCATAGATAGATATGTTCTGCAGTCAGGTGACATCCTTTTAGACACATATTTACAAACCACAATTACACTCAACATGAACACAAACACAGGCACACATGAAGCTGACTATAAATACGATAAAAGTACTCAAGGCTCCACCAATGAGGACATAGGACAAAGAGATAAGAGAAAAAACAAAGAGATAAGAGAGAAGGGTCATATTAAATAGTTAAAAACGAAGTCAAAGAGATTAAAAACTCAATAAAAGTCTAAAACCCAATAAAAAACCTACAAAAATAAATATATATAAAATAAAAATTAATAAATAGATAACTAAATTATGTGCAATATATTGCTACATCTCATTCAACTCTTTGACAGCAGCAGGAACAAAGCTGTTTTTGTAGTGCTGGGTTTTACATTTTGGGACAAGAAACCTCCGTCTGGAGGGAAGAAGCTGAAAGTGGCAGTGCAAAGGGTGGGAGTCATCATTTAGAATGGAGGTAGCAATCCTCTGTACTTGTCTGGAGTACAGGGATGTCAGGCTCAGCTGTGACTCACCAAGCAAACGACTGGACCATCTAACTACCTGGTCTAAGGATTTCCTCTGTTTCAGTTTTATCTGACCAAACCATGACACTAAAGAAAAGGATAAAACAGATTCAATAAAAGCCCGATAAAACATTGTCATTATGGTTCAGTCAATTTGGAAGTGTGCAAGTTTCCTTAAACAATGCAAATGTTGCTGACCCTTTTTGCACACCCTTTCACAGTTCTCTTCAAAGTTTAAATTATTATCAATAATCATCCCAAGATATCTGTAAGATTGCACACATTCAGTGGTCTGGCCTTTTAGTACAATGACTTTGTGCCTGGGAGTTTTCCTCCTAAAGTCAATAATCATATCTTTAGTTTTTGTCGTATTCAGCTGCAGGTAGGAATCCTCATACCAGTGAACAAAATCATCAACTATTGGGCCATGGCCACTCTCACCATCCTGAAGGAGACTGACAACAACTGAATCATCAGCATACTTTATAATGTGTCTGTTGTCATGTTTGCTCCGACACATGTTTGTGTACAGGATGAAGAGTAATGGTGACAACACACACCCCTGAGGAGAGCCAGTAGAAGAACACTTTTTGTCAGACAATGTACCATTGACCCTTACTCTCTGTGTCCTGTTGGTTAAAAAATCCAGAATCCAACCCACCAGATTATTAATTCAATTAAATTCAATTCAACTTTATTTATATAGCGCCATATCACAACAACAGTGGCTATGTTTACATGGACACAAGTAACCAGATTAAAAGCCTGATCAGAATAAAAATGCTTCATGTAAACACACCAATCTGAATATTCTAACCCGATCACGCTCATTCGGATCAAAATTTCATTCCGATTGAGAAGGGTGGGTTATGCCGATTGTTAATCCGAATGGTGCGCATGAAAATACTTATTCCGAACGTAGGGCAGAAAATATGTTTACTGCGCATGTCTGTACACCAGCCGCACGTCGACGTGCCGTATTTCTGCCTTAGCAGCAGCTAGCAAAAAGCATAGCGGGAGTAAAACAAAACTGGTCTGTATCGTCCTGCTGTCTCTGTCATGGTTCGAGCGCCGATCTCATCCGCGCTCGAGCCATGCATCATCCTCACCGGTTTTGACAGCGGTGTGTACCTTCCGGCTCCCCAAGCCTTTATTGTGACAGCGCTCGGAGGGGCTTCTGGCTGTCAAGTTTGACAGCTGAGCTGCATTTCGGCTCATCAGCGGTCCTCCATTTAAGAGGGCAACTGTGAGCGGAAAGACGCAGCAGTCTCGTCAAAGATTCCTTCATGGTCTCACGCATCGACCACCCCACTGCTAGGATCGTAAGTGAGCTTCCTTATTGCCTTATGATCATCTGCATGCAGTGTAATATGTTTTAGCCCACCATGGCTCATTATTTTGTGTTTCTTTTGTTCGACAATAAACTGTGCAAATTCACCGGTGTCTTGTGGCGTCTTATGGTGGCTCGCGAGGGCCAATGCATGACAGGAGACTGCCGCCAAACTGAGACGCCTGTCACCGTGAGTTTGCCGTGGTTTGGAGTTTTTCCCTTTCGCTCGGGCTTGTGAACAGGATGTCCGCCCTCGAGCGTGGGAATTGCCCTGAGTGGTTTGAGTTGATCGACGGCTATCTGGCTGAAGCCTCTCACCTCATGCCCACTCTAGCTGCACATGACTACTTGTTCCTCGCCCAGCGGACCGCATTGGAATACCACCTCACCTCCTTTCCGGAAGGAAAGGAGAGGATAACATGGATTGTGGCTCAGCGAGAGTTAATTGAAAAGGCGCTCCAGGAACCTTCTCCTCCTCCCTCGAGTACGGCGTCCCCGATGAGAGTGGAGATCTGTAGGCTGGAGGGAGATCCCGGCAGGAGGCCGACGGAGAGGCATCCCCGCTCCACATTTCAGAATTCAGCTCCTGTCGCCCGTCCAGTCCCGGCGCCATGTGTTCCTGGTCCCCTTGCCGCACCGTCAGCCAGTAAGCTTCGTCGCTGTGTCACAACCAGGCCCCAGTGAGAACCCCGTCCGGATCCAGCTCCGGGTCGTCGGAGGAACCCAGCCTCCCAGTCAGGTGCATCTCCCACATCATGACAGGAGGGAATCCCTGCAGTCGCCTCCCCAGGGTCATCTGTCTCAGCTGTGCCGTCAGTTCCTCGTGCCTGGATCGCCTTGGCTGCCGCCCCCTCCTCCTCGACGTCATCTCCAGCTGCTGTGAGTGCTGTGAGTCGTGCTTCGGCGAGGCCCGTCAGCAATCCACCAGGAGCGGCTCCTCCTCGTCTTCCCGAGGGGCCTGGGGTCACCATCCGGAGGGGAAAAAGGAAAACTCCACCCGCTGCAGCGGGCACCATCTATCCTCCGGGAAACAGGCAAGTGCAAGTTCAATTTTCTCCTCATGGTTGTGATTTGCCTTGTCTGACTCCTGGGGGCGGAGATCGGGGTTCGCAGTCCCCCGAGCTCCCACCACCTGCTGTAGCGCCTGTTATTAAACCTGCTGCCTCTGTGCCTCCCTCCGCTGAGCGGTCCACGATGCCAGGCCTACGTCGCCGGACGATGAGGGGGCCTGCGGTTCTGGTGAGCCTGGTTCCAGCCCCGCAGCAACGTCATGGGCAGAGGAGGACAGCAGATTGCAGCTTGGAGCCTGCGCCGACGACGAAGCGTCCCCGCGTCTCCACAGATGAGCAGTTTGAATCAGCGGGTCGAGGGTCCCCTGCCACCACGCCGTGCGGGTCGTCGGCGTGGACGTTAGCGCCGGAGGGTCCCCAGACTGCAGAAACCATCATGCCGGCTGCACAACCCGCCGTGGCCGAGTGGGAGCCTGATGACAATCTTCGTCCTGAGCCTGGATCAATGAAGTCCTGGACGGCGAAAGAACCCGAGTGCAGGGAAGTGCTCTACTTTTCTTCTTTCTATGTTGGAGCATTTCTGCCTGCCTCGCGGGGAGGCGAGCCAGGGGCAGCCGTCCGCTGCATCCGAGCTCGTCTCGCTGGGCTCTGTCGCTACCGGTGATTCTGACCGCGGTTCTTTCTTGTCTCCTGAGCCTTCTTCCAGAGTCACCGGGGCGGTGCCAATCTAAGTCGCTGTGCTGGAGGTTCAAGGTTCGGGGTTGGAGGTTGTCACTGGTGCTGCGCCGACCCAATCGGGGTCCAACGTGGGTGCAGCCGCGACCCAATCGGGGTCCAACGCGGGTGCAGCCGAGACCCAATCGGGGTCCAACGCGAGTGCAGCCTCGGTATGGGTCAAGGTCGGTGAAGGAGCTGCAGACCCTTTGCCACCTGACATTGTGCGGGCTCATCGTGACCATCATCTCCCTCATTATCGTCACCAACCCAGCTCATTGCCGCTGGGGGCCGTTGGGGGCCTCTACGTTCGGCCCGGCTCTCCCACGTCTTCCCCCCCGCCAGGTAGGCCGTCGTCAATTGTTCCCCCATGGTTCTGGTGGCTGAGGGATGTGGGTTGGCCACCTGAGGAGCCTCTTTGCTGGTTCGGCGCCCTGGGTTGGCCACCCGACGTACTGTGCCTTCTACTGGGCGACCTGGTTTGGCCGCCGGAGATTCTGACTTTCCGGGCCTGGGACTGGGGTAGGCCACCCAAATATGTCCTTTTCTCCTTAATCACCCCTTGGCCATTGGACGCAGGGAGACCGCAGGAACTGTTCCCGTTGTTTTTGGACTCTGCCTGTCGTCATCCTCATGGGTTGTGTGGTCCCACTGAGGCTTTAGGTCATTCGGTGTAGTTGTTCTGCTCTGTGCATTGCCATTGTTAGCATGTTTTTTTTTTCTCCTCTCCTGTCTGAGGGATGAAACGTGCCTAACTTGTGGGGGGTTTTTTCCCTGCCCTGTGTGTTACTGTGCGTTATGGAGTACAGTGGTACCTCTACTTACGAAATTAATTCGTTCCGGAAGTATTTTCGTAACGTGAAAATTCCGTAAGTAGAGACGCGTTTTACATGTAAATGCCCTAATCCGTTCCAAGCCCCCCAAAATTCGGACATAAATTTTTTATAAATCATAAAAATGCATCAAAACATGTAACAAATACATGTTACAATTAGATTACTGCACAATAAACATAAAATGAGAGTTGTATATAATTTAAAAAAACAAAGAATAAAGTAAAGAATAATAAAAATTATGTTCATTTACCTTTTAACTGCTATCGTCGTCGTCGTCACCTTTTGCCTTCTTTGGTTCATGTTCTCTCTCATCAGTGGTTTTTGCCTGACGTTTTGTGAAGAACCGATCCAAGGACGTTTGCTTTTGTCGGCTTTTAACAATCCTTCGGCTTCCTTTTGTTTTAATACCGTGCCGATCGTAGATGTATTACGGCCATATTCTCTGGTGAGATCAACCAAACGCATCCCTTTTTCATACCTTTCTATTATCTCTTGCTTTGTTTGTATGGACAAAAAAACTCTCTTCTTCTTCTTTTCTCCTTTTCCACTTATCTCCATCACTTTCTTGGGGCCCAGAGTGAATAAAAGTTAATACTGTACTGTACACACACGTAAAACTGCCCGAACTTCCCGAACACTTCGTGGCCAATGGGATACCAGGAAGATGCTAGGCGATAGCCAATGGCAGAGCAGCTACAAGTATGTTTACGTTCGGTAAACTACGGGAGCTGCGAGGAGCGCGTACTTTTTTGCCTTTCGTATCCTGAAATTTCTTTCATAACAAGATGCAATATTTTCCCGTTGAGGCGTGTCGTGACCTGAAAATTCTGTATGTAGAGACATTCGTAAGTAGAGGTACCACTGTATTGTGTTTTCTGTTAACCAAGCTCGGTAATTGATGATGAAGAAAGCTAGTTCTGTCCTGGGACAACGCCTTGACCCAGTGGAGGAGATAGGAGAGAGAAGGATGGTGGCTAAACCGTCATCTCTGCTGGAGTCCGAGTCCCACCCTATACAGGACATACTGAACGCACTGAGGAGCTCATTTAGCAGTAGACTACATCATCCTAGGTGCGCAACCAAGAGGTTTCGCAGGTCCTTCCTACCTACGGCTGTCAGACTGCATAACCGAAGCAGGGCTGCTCTCAGAGATAGCAAAAAAACATGATGACCTAATAGTATTGAATGCAAAAGACGCAATAGACTTACACAATGGTCCCCTCCAGTATACATCTAGGACAATATGTATGGGTACATATTCATACTATGTAGGATAACTACAGTGGGGCAAAAAGTATTTAGTCAGCCACCAATTGTGCAAGTTCTCCCACTTAAAAGATGAGAGAGGTCTCCAATTTTCATCATAGGTATACCTCAACTATGAGAGACAAAATGAGGAAAAAAAATTCCAGAAAATCACATTGAAGGATTTTTAATGAATTAATTGGTAAATTCCTTGGTAAAATAAGTATTTGGTCACCTACAAACAAGCAAGATTTCTGGCTCTCACAGACCTGTAACTTCTTCTTTAAGAGGCTCCTCTGTCCTCCACTCGTTACCTGTATTACTGGCGCCTGTTTGAACTCGTTATCAGTATAAAAGACACCTGTCCACAACCTCAAACAGTCAGACTCCAAACTCCACTTTGGCCAAGACCAAAGAGCTGTCAAAGGACACCAGAAACAAAATTGTAGACATGCACCAGGCTGGGAAGACTGAATCTGCAATAGGTAAGCAGCTTGGTGTGAAGAAATCAACTGTGGGAGCAATTATTAGAAAATGGAAGACATACAAGACCACTGATAATCTCCCTCGATCTGGGGCTCCACGGAAGATCTCACCCCGTGGGGTCAAGATGATCACGAGAACGGTGAGCAAAAATCTCAGAACCACATGGGGGGACCTAGTGAATGACCTGCAGAGAGCTGGGACCAAAGTAACAAAGGCTACATCAGTAACACACTACGCCGCCAGGGACTCAGATCCTACAGTGCCAGATGTGTCCCCCTGCTTAAGCCAGTACATGTCCAGGCCCGTCTGAAGTTTGCTAGAGAGCATATGGATGATCCAGCAGAGGATTGGGAGAATGTTATATGGTCAGATGAAACCAAAATAGAACTTTTTGGTAAAAACTCAACTTGTTGTGTTTGGAGGAGAAAGAACACCATACCTACTGTGAAGCAAGGGGGTGGAAACTTCATGCTTTGGGGCTGTTTTTCTGCAAAGGGACCAGGACGACTGATCCGTGTAAAGGAAAGAATGAATGGGGCCATGTATCATGAGATTTTGAGTGAAAACCTCCTTCCATCAGCAAGGGCATTGAAGATGAAACGTGGCTGGATCTTTCAGCATGACAATGATCCCAAACACACCACCCGGGCAACGAAGGAGTGGCTTCGTAAGAAGCATTTCAAGGTCCTGGAATGGCCTAGCCAGTCTCCAGATCTCAACCCCATAGAAAATCTTTAGAGGGAGTTGAAAGTCCATGTTGCCCAGCGACAGCCCCAAAACATCACTGCTCTAGAGAAGATCTGCATGGAGGAATGGGCCAAAATACCAGCAATAGTGTGTGAAAACCTTGTGAAGACTTACAGAAAATGTTTGACCTCTGTCATTGCCAGTGAAGGGTATATAACAAAGTATTGAGATGAACTTTTGTTATTGACCAAATACTTATTTTACTGAGGAATTTACCAATTAATTCATTAAAAATCATTCAATGTGATTTTCTGGATTTTTTTTTCTCATTTTGTCTCTCATAGTTGAGGTATACCTATGATGAAAATTAGAGACCTCTCTCATCTTTTAAGTGGGAGAACTTGCACAATTGGTGGCTGACTAAATACTTTTTTGCCCCACTGTAAGTAGATGGTAATGCTGTTTATTCCATCTAGCTACAATGCTCCGCACTGTGTATATAGGTATATTTATATATTTATGTGTACATAAATATATAAATATTTATATTTAAAAATTTATATAATATATAATATAATATATAATATATAATATTAATAAATATTTATGTGTACATAAAGATTCGCTGCTCTTGTTTTTCTTGTCTTCTTGATTGTTGCTCTGAGTGTTGCTGTCCCTGTGCTGTTGCAATCCTGGAATTTCCCCATTGTGGGACTAATAAAGGCTTATCTTATCTTATCTTATCTTAATTGCCTCATTTGTGCCCTGTTTTGATTATTGTTTGTGCATTATGGAGTATTGTGTTTCCCTGTGAAACCTCACTCTGTAATTATCAATGTGCTCCCTGTCATCGCTATGGTGTTTCCTCTGTTGCTGGTTCTCTCCCTCCAGGCCTGTTCCCCCATCCGCCCACCCTGGGGGGGGGGCGGTTTGGGTGTCATTGGGCGCTCGGAGCTCGCCCTTGGAGGGGGGGTACTGTCATGGTTCGAACGCCGATCTCATCCGCGCTCGAGCCATGCATCATCCTCACCGGTTTTGACAGCGGTGTGTACCTTCCGGCTCCCCGAGCCTTTATTGTGACAGCGCTCGGAGGGGCTTCCGGCTGTCAAGTTTGACAGCTGAGCTGCATTTCGGCTCATCAGCGGTCCTCCATTTAAGAGGGCAACTGGGAGTGGAAAGACGCAGCAGTCTCGTCAAAGATTCCTTCATGGTCTCACGCATCGACCACCCCACTGCTAGGATCGTAAGTGAGCTTCCTTATTGCCTTATGATCGTCTGCATGTAGTGTAATATGTTTTAGCCCACCGTGGCTCATTATTTTGTGTTTCTTTTGTTCAACAATAAACTGTGCAAACTTACTGGTGTCTTATGGTGTCTTATGGTGGCACGTGAGGGCCACCGCATGACAGTCTCCCTCTGTTCATCATATGCAGAAGTATGTACTTGTACCTTCATTACAGAGACCAGCAGAAGCAAAAGAACAGTCTGAATAACACAATACAGGTCCATTTCAACACGAAGCGGGGCTTGCTAACACCGGAACTTGCTTCTTCTTCTACTATTTTCGGAATGTCGAAATGTCGACGTGCGCATGTCAAAATGATTTATTCCGTTCAAACGTGTGACACATGGAAACGCACGTCCTAATTGGATCAACTTTTTCAGGATCCATGTAAACAGTAAAATTCTGATCTGAATTGTAATCAGATTGATGAAATTTTGCACGTGTAACCCTGGCCAGTCATCTCATAGCACATTAAACTGTAGGGGAAACCCCCACAGTTGCAGAAAACCCCCAGCAATCAGGCGATCCCCTGTGAGCAAGCGCCTGGCGACGGTGGAGAGGAAGAACTCCCTTTTAATAGGAAGAAACCTCCAGCAGAACCAGGCTCAGGGACGGGCAGTCATCTGCTGCAACTGGCTGGGGGGTGAGGGGATAGAGAAGATGAAAAGAACAGACATGTAGAGAGCAAATAGCACGATGGGGACTCAATCTATGGGAGAGAACAAACAGATGTTAATGACCAGCAAAAAAAAAAATATTTCATTGAGCGTGAAGAAAGGAGTGAAGCCCAGTGCATTATTGGAGGTCCTCGGCTGTCTAAACCTATTAGCAGCATAACTAAGGGAGGGTTCAGAGACACATGATCCCTCCCTAACTGTAGGCTATATCAAAAAGGAAGGTTTTAACCCTATTCTTAAAAACAGAGATCGAGTCTGACTCCCGCATCCAGATTGGCAGCTGGTTCCACAGGAGAGGAGCTTGATACCTGAAGGCTCTGCCTCCCATTGTACTTTTGGAGATTCTAGGTATTACAAGTAATCCAGCATTTTGGGAGCGTAGTGCTCTGTTAGGATAATACGGTAGTATCAGATCTTTTAATTAAAAAGGGGCCTGATTGTTTAGAGCTTTGTAAGTAAGAAGAAGGATTTTAAACTTAATTCTAAACTCTATGGGAAGCCAATGAAGGGAGACCAGAACCAGAGATATGATCTCTCTTTCTAGTACCTGTTAAAACTCTTGCTGCAGCATTTTGGATCAACTGAAGACTTTTTAAAGATGTCTTGGGACAGCCTGATAATAAAGGGTTACAATAATCTAATCTAGAGCTAAAAAAGCGTGTATCAGTTTCTCAGCATCACTCTGAGACAAGATGCTCCTAATCTTGAAAATATTATGCAAATGATAGAAGGCAGTCTTAGAAACGAATTTAATATGTTAATTGAAAGACAGAGCTTGATCAAAAATAACTCCAAAGTTCCTCACAGAGCTATTAAGAGAAAGAGTAACCGCATCCAAACTAAAAGTTTGATTTGGAAAGGTATTTCTAAAGTATTTTGGACCAACAAGAATGACTTCAGTCTTATCTGAATTTAATAGCAGGAAATTGTAAGTCATCCAAGCTTTGATTTCCTTAAGACAGGCTTCTAACTTGACTAATTGATTACTATCATCTGGCTTCATTGACAGGTATAATTGTGTGTCATCTGCATAACAATGAAAATGTATACAGTGCTTTATAATAATGTTGCCTAAGGGAAGCATATATAAACTAAATACAGTAGGGCCTAGCACAGATCCCTGTGGAACTCCATGACTGAGCTTTGAGTAAGAAAACTCATTATTGACATGAACAAACTGGAACCTATCAGATAAATAAGATCTAAACCACTGCAACGAAGTTCCATTAAGTCCAACATAGTGTTCTAATCTATCAAGTAGAATATTATGATCCATAGTATCAAAAGCTGCACTAAGGTCTAAAAGGACAAGTACAGAAACAAGTCCATTATCAGATGCGATAAGGAGGTCATTAGTGACCTTCACTAAGGCTGTTTCAGTAGTATGATGGATTCTAAACCCAGACTGAAACTCTTCAAGTAAACCATTTCCCTGTAGGTGGTCAAATAATTGCGTAGCAACAACTCTAAGATTTTTGAAATGAAAGGGAGATTAGAGATTGGTCTATAGTTAGCTAAAACTCCTGGATCCAGCGTTGGCTTTTTGAGTAAGGGTTTAATTACAGCCGTTCTAAAAGCCTGCAGTACATGGCCTAAAGTTAATGAAGAATTGATTATTTGAAGAATAAAACTACCAATAAGTGGGAAGACTTCTTTAAATAACCTGGTAGGAATAGGGTCTAAAAGACAAGTTGAAGGCCTGGATGAGGAAATTATTTTGTCTAACTCTAAAAGGTCAATTGGAGTAAACTCATCCAAACAGATATCAATTGAAGGAGCTGTAGTAGTTACTGTATTTAAGTTAATGGTGGGAAAAATCTGATTGATTTTATCTCTGATAGATAAAATTTTATTATTGAAAAAGTTCATAAAGTCCTGACTAGTAAGCTCTAAGGGAATGCTAGGATTGACAGAGTCCTGACTCTTTGTCAGCTTGGCTACAGTGCTGAAAAGAAACCTAGGATTATTCTTGTTCTCTTCTATTAATGCACAATAATAACTCGTTCTAGCTTTACTCAGAGATTTTTTTTATAAATTAAAAGATGATTTCTCCGACTTCCGGTTATGGCTGCCACGTAGGACGGACGTGTCTCGCTCTGCTCTGCTCCTGGAGAAAAAAATCGGCAAATAACTCTCTCATTTGGGACAGAACGTATCCCAGCATTTGGGCGAGGATATGTCGGCGAAGCCTAAGGCTGGAAAACCAGGAAAAGGAAAAAGCGAGCCGCCGAAACAGTCCAAATTAACGGACTTTCAGGTCTGTGATGTAGCAAACAAGGCTCCATATATGGCGGAGGAGGCTGGCGGCGGTGCGATTTCTGCGGGGAATGGCGCAGATGCGCTGATGGCTGCCATGAGTTCAATGAGAGCGGACTTTTCCTCTAGATTTGATGGGATTATGACAGCGCTGGAAGGAATAAGAAAGGAATTGGGTGACTGTGTAGAACGAACGGCGCAGATGGAGCTCCGTCTCGCTAGTGCTGAAGATGACGTCACCCGTCTTCAATTAAAGGTGCGCACTTTGGAAAAAAAAAAAAAATCTCTGGAAGATAATATTTTGGATTTGGAATCTCGGTCGAGACAGAATAATTTGAGGCTGGTGGGTCTTCCAGAGGAATCAGAAGGTCGGGACGTATGTTCCTTTCTGGAAAAGTGGATTCCGGAGGTGCTGGGCAGCGAGGAGTTGCAAACAGCAGTGGTTCTGGAAAAAGCGCATCGTATTGGCCCACGGAGAGATAAGGGACCGCCGAGGACCTTAATTATGAAGTTTCTTAACAACAGAGACAGGATGAAGATCTTCAACGCTGCACGTGCTAAAGGAGAGATTAAACACCAGGACCAGCAGGTGCGGTTCTACCCAGATTTGGCCACAGGAATCCAGCAATTGAGGAAGCAGTTTGATCCCATACGTAAGGAGCTGCGCAACCTTGGGATTCGTCATGGTGTAATCTATCCTGCGAGACTGCTGACCACGTATGAGGGCAGAACCCACATCTTCAAGACCCCAGAGGAGGCGCAGGAGTTCATCAAGAAGATCAAAGAAGAAGAAGAGACTGGTGGGAGCTAAGCATGAACAAAATATAAGGTAGAATAATTAAGCATTTGCACAGGCATCTGACTGACTTGAAGTAAATAGTAAGTTTACAAAATATAGATTGTATTATATATTAAAAAAAAAAAAAAAAAAAAAAAAAAAAACTATGATGTACAAAGTTGTTAAAAATTTTGGAGTTAAGTTGGAAAACTACAGAGGAGAGTTAATGTTACGTCATTAAAAGCAGTAGAGTTAGGGTGATTGGGAGGATGAAGAAGGAGTGGCTTAGGCTGTTCCCCGTGGGTGTGGAACGGTCGATAGCTATATCGAGAGACAGAATTTTTCTTTTGATTTTGGGGGGTTTGCCACAAGTGTGGGAAGGGGAAATTTGTTTGTGTGTAGTTTGTAGGATGAATGTTCAACCACTCATGTTTTTGCTTCTCTGTATGAGCATGTTTACACTGCAAGGTAATCCCAAACTCTCTATTGATCATGGACCAAAGTGTTAACCTTAATTTAACTTCATGGAATTGCAGAGGTCTACAAAATTTAAAAAAACTTAAACAAGTTATGAATAAAATAAAGGACATGGGTTCAAGAATTGTGTTTTTACAAGAAACTCATCTGATAGAGGAGGATGTTAAAAGAATTAGGAGTAGATGGCAGGGAAGTGTATTCACCTCTTCATTTTCATCCCGAGCCAGGGGAGTTATGACTCTCATACATAAATCAGTTCCTTTTCAAGTGAAAAATGTAATTGGAGACAAATTTGGAAGATATGTAATCATTCAAGGTTCTTTGCTATTAGAAAATATAAATCTTGTGAACTTATATGGTCCCAATATAGATGATCAGAAGTTCTTTGCTAATTTATTTCTCATCTTATCATCACTTACAGGGCAACATATAATAGCAGGGGATTTTAATTGTACATTGAATCCAGGTGTGGATAGATCAACAGGACTGGATTGTACGCACATTGGATGTAGGATGACTATTAATCATTTTATGAAAGAATTGAGATTGTTAGATATATGGAGAGAAATGAAACCACAAGTTAAAGCCTATTCTTGTTATTCCAGTACCTACAAGACATTCTCACGTATTGATTATTTTTTGATTTCCACAGAATTAAGGTCCAAGATTCAAAACTGCTTTTATGATAACATCGTGATCTCTGATCATGCACCCTGTTGTCTAATATATGTAGATAAAAAATTGACAAAGGAATCAGGTAGATGGCAATTTCAGCATAAATGGCTTCAGGATGAGGAATTTGTCAAGTATATAGAAAAACAGATAGACGAGTTCTTTGACATCAATACTACACAAACATCAGCATGTGTAAAGTGGGAGGCTTTCAAAGCTTTTATTAGGGGACATATTATTAGTTATACAGGATCAAAATCTAAGAAGACTCGAGAGGAGAGAGCTAAATTGGAACATAAAATAAAAAATCTTCAGGAAAAAGTGTATGCAGGAAGTGACCCAAGGTTGGAGAATGAATTACTGATTTTGAGAGCTGAATACGACAAAAAATCAGCGAATAGAGCTGCCTCGAGTCTTCTAAGATTGAAACAATCTTTTTATGAACAAGGTGAAAAATCAGGAAAATTATTAGCATGGCAGATTAAACAATTGGAAATTAAAACACCAATTACCAGTATTATAAGTAAAGGACAGGTAGTTATAGATCCTTTAGAAATTAATAGAGCCTTTAGAGATTACTATGAAAAATTATATGATACCAAAAATGAACCTGATTTAACAAAACTAAATGGGTTTTTGAACGAACTATCTATACCGTGTATTCCAAATGAAAACAGGGAGATATTGGAGTCTAAAATTAGTCAAGAAGAAGTTGGGCTAGCCATTGATAATATGAAATCAGGAAAAAGTGCAGGACCAGATGGTCTTCCAGTTGACCTTTATAAAAAATTTAAGAATAAATTAATAAAACCTTTTTTGGAAATGGTTTTAGAAGCATTTCAAAATAATAATTTACCATCATACATAAATAATGCCTTAATTATACTGCTGCCAAAACCAGGTAAGCCCTCTAATAAATGTGAAAATATGAGACCAATAAGCCTATTAAACGCCGACCTTAAGATAATCTGTAAAATTTTAGCAAGACGAATACAAGAAATTTTACCAAATATTATTAATCGAGATCAGAATGGCTTTATAAAGGGTAGACAAGGCTTCCATAATGTAAGAAGACTATTTAATATTATTTATTTTAATAAAGAAGCACCGGATACAGCTCTCCTATCATTGGACGCCGAAAAGGCCTTTGATAGAGTTGAATGGCCCTTTCTTTTTGAAGTCCTACAAAGGTTTGGACTTGGAAATAATTTCATAAAATGGGTTCAAATAATATACAATAATGCTACAGCAGAAATCCTAACAAATAACAATATTTCAAAACCAATAAAAATCAATAGAGGATGTCGACAAGGCTGTCCACTTTCACCTTTACTGTTTACTATGGCAATTGAACCTTTAGCGATAGCGATACGTTTACATTCACAAATATATGGAATTAAAGTTGGACCAACAGAACATAAAATCTCCCTGTACGCTGATGACATAATTTTGTTTATGTCGAATCTAAAAAAATCAATTCCAACCTTGTTGAATTTAATAAAGAATTTTGGGGAAATATCAGGATATAAAATAAATAAAACTAAATCTTCAATATTAATGCTAAATGAGACCCAGAGAAATTACCCAGCCCCTGAGGTAAATCAATTCAATGTTGTAAATCAGTTTAAATATTTAGGAATCCAAATTATGCCTAAGCTAGAATCAGTCGCCAGTGTCAACTATGAAGCCTTAATGTCAGATATCAATGAGTTAACTCAGAGATGGATGTCACTACCAATGTCGATGATCGGGAGAATCAATATACTTAAAAGTAATATTTTACCTAAAATACTTTATTTATTTCAATACATTCCCTTATCACCACCTTTAGATCTATTCTCAAGAAAAAAAAAAAAAAAAAAAAAAAAAAAGTTAGTGGAATTTATATGGAACAACAGGAGGGCTAGATTACGTTTGTCTTTATTATATTTACCATTTGATCGTGGAGGTCTGAAATGTCCAAATTTTATGTTGTATTATTGGTCGGCACAACTGAGGTCTATGACATATTATTTTTCATCAAATGATCTCCCTCACTGGACTGAAATGGAATCATACAATTTACCTTTACCTCTTCCCATATTCATATACTCAGATTCGGCAAAAAAATTACAACAACAAGTTAAAAATCCATTTGTAAAGCATATGATCAAAATATGGTGTGAAGCTAAAAACTATTTAAAAGAACCACAGTTATTGTCACAATTTAGTCCAATATGGGGTAATCAATATTTTAAACCAGGGAGAGCGGACGCTGTATTTAAAGTATGGAATTTAAAAGGGATACAAAAGATTCAGGATTTATATTTGCCATGTGCAGACAACATAATGTCTTTTGAAGAGCTGAGGATCAAATTTAATCTCAATAGAACACATTTTTTTAAATATCTTCAACTTAGAAACTTTATTCGATCAAATCAAAATAAAGCTCTCACTCGACCTATTTATTCATCCTTGGAAAAAATGATGATGAAAGATAGTAAAAGAAAGGGTATTATTTCAGAGTTTTATAACTCACTGACACTATCTTCAAGTGAAAATTCACTGAAAAGATTAAACTACTGGAAAGAAGATCTGCAAATTGAAATTTCAGAGGAACAATGGGAATTGGCTTGTACAGAAGCTCAAACCAAATCAATAAATGCACGCCTTAAATTGATACATTTCAAATGGTTAATGCGGATGTATGTTACACCGGAGGAGTTAAATAGATATAACAAAAATATACCAGATACATGCACAAAATGCATGGAAAGTAAAGGAACCCTATTTCATTGTTTATGGGAATGTAGATTAATAAGAATGTTTTGGGAAGAGGTGAGGGTAACAATTGAAAAAATAATCTCAAAACAAATCATATTGAATCCTAAACTGTTTTTGTTGGGTCTGTACCCAGAACAGCATAATTTTAATAAAAGTGAAAGAACATTCATAGACCTCAGTTTGCTTAATGCCAAAAAATGTATTGCACTATTATGGAAAAAGACTCATAGACCAGATGTGACTCAGTGGTTAAGACAGATGTTAACAAACCTTCCATTAGAAAGAATAACATATATACTAAAATCAAAGGAAATTGTGTTTGAGAATATATGGAGACCTTTTATTGATTATGTAAAAAATTTAAACATAACTCTTGAAGAAGAAGGTGAATGATGTGTGTGGACCTTGTAAATTCCAAACTGGTGAACATAATATGTATACTTATGTATTGGATTGTCTAGACTAAACAGAGGAGCATTGTTGAAGACTTGATTTTGTTGGTGGTTGTTGGTGTTTTTAGTGCATTTTTTTTTTTTTTGTAGTACTTTAGTGTTAGTGTTTGATTGTTTGTATCATGTTTGTTAAAAAAAAAAAAAAGGTTCAATAAAGATATTGTGGAAAAAAAAAGATGATTTCTCCAAGCTAAAAAGATTTCATCTAAATTACTGGAGCGCCATTTTCTTTCTAACTGATGAGTCTTCTGTTTTAAGCTATGAGTTTCTGTGTTGAACCAAGGGGTTAGAAATCTCTGATTAGACTTTTTCTTTTTTAAAGGGGCCACCAAGTCTAGAGGCTGATGCAGAGAAGCTGTAACACTATCTACCATGCTATCAATTACAGAAGGAGTAAGCTGTCTACAGCTTATTTCCGTTGTGTTGACACATGGCATAGAGGAAACAATCTGCATAAATTTGGTAACAACATCATCTGAGAGGCATCTACTGTAGTAATATTTTTTTTTAGGAGCCAAATAGTCAGAAATAGTAAAATCAAAGGTTAACAGACAATGGTCTGACAGTACAGGGTTATGAGGAGACATTACCTGATTTTCTGATTCTATGCCATATGTCAGAACAAGGTCCAACGTATGGTGGAGATAATGGGTAGAATTTCCTACTTTCTGACAAAACCCCATCGAGTCTAATATTGAATTAAATGCCACATTAAGGCAATCACTATCTACATCGACATGTATATTAAAGTCCCCTACTATAATTATTCTTTCTGATTTCAGCACTAAATCAGCTAAGAATTTGGCAAATTCGGATAAGAACTCAGTAGGTTGATGGAGGACGATAAACTATAGCAAATAAAATTAGGTTTAGCTTAAAATTGCTAAAATGCCCAATACTGAGGACCAGGCCCTCAAAGGATTGATAACGTGTTTTTTTTGCTTTACATTAACTAGTAATTTGGAATGGTAAATTGTTGCTACTCCTCCTCCACGACCAGAACTTCTGGGATTTTGGCAGTTTAAATAACCAGAGGGAGTTAATTCATTCAAACCAACACAATCCTCTTGCCCTAACCAAGTCTTTGTAAGAGATATTAAATCAATCTGATGATCAATTAACAGCTCATGGACTAGCAGAGACTTGGGAGTTAGAGACCTAATATTTAACAAACTGCATTTAATTTTTAAATTATGAGGAGGAACAGAGGCCAAACCATTCAATTTACAGGCTTCATGTTTAATTTGAGTTTTACCAACTTTTTGTTTAATCACTTTGGGATTCTTATACATTATATTTTTATTTACTTTGGAGGGAGCAGACAATGATTCTCTGATGGGGATGACAGGGGCTAAGTTAAGTTACTCAAGTCAAATTGTTGCAGCAGCCTTTCAACTAAAATATGAGGTTGGATTGTATTAAAAGCAGAAGAAAAGTCCACAAATAAAAGCTTGGTGTGTGTCCCACTAAAATCCTGATGTTTAAAATGCATGTTAAACAGAATGACAGTGGCATCCTCTACTCCTCCGTGAGCCCTATAGGCAAACTGCAAAGGATCCAATGCATGCTCAGTCTGCTTTAGGACCTCAAATCTGACCAGTTTTTCAAAAATTTTCATTAAAACTGAAATCAAAGCAACTGGTCTAAAATCATTTACCGTTTTAGGACAGCTGGATTTTGGAACAGGGACAACCACAGCATCTTTCCAGACCTTGGGCACATGTTGTGTCTGTAAGGGCTTATTAAAAATGTAATGAAACACAGGACTCAGTTCATGTGCACAGGACTTTACCAAGTGTCCACATATATTATCAGGGCCCTGACTTCTGTTCACTTTTACAGCACAGAACAGCCTTTTAACAGCCTGCACCTCAATATTAAAGTGCTGATTGTCTTTGAGTTTCTGTTTCAAATCTTGGGTTTCTGTGCTAAAATCAAAGGAATCAAAACGACCATAAAAACAATTAAGAGCATTAGCCAGCTCTGTGCCTGAATTAAAACCATCTAAAAACACACAATTACTGCGCTCTGTGCTCTGAAGGCCTGCAATAGTTTTCATACTAGCCCAGACTAAACCAAGCTTCTTTGTTGTCATCTTGCTTTCTAATTCTGATTTATAATTCTGTTTTGCTCTTAAATTTCGGACTTCAGCTCTTTTGTGGCAACCTGCAGCTCAGAAACATCCCCCTGTTTAAAGGCCAGTTCATGCTCCGTACTGTGGGTGTTTATATATCTACATATTTATTCCATCTAGCTACAATTCTCCGCACTGTGTGTTTATATACTCATATATTTATTCCATCCAGCTACAATGCTCTGCACTGTGTGTCTGTGTATATATATATATTTATAGTAATATGTACATATGTATATTAGCTGCTCTTGCTTTTTTTTCTTGCCTTGTGATTGTTGCTCTGAGTGTTGCTATCCCTGTGCTGTTGCAATCCTGGAATTTCCCCATTGTGGGACTAATTTCCCCATTGTGGGACGGGCCGCTGCAAAATGCAGCGGCCCGTCTTTTGACCAACACACCTAGACGAGAGCACATTACTCCGATCCTTTTTTTACTTCATTGGCTTCCAGTCCATTTTAGAATTAATTTTAAACTTTTGCTTTTTGTTTTTAAAGCTCTTAATGGCCTTGCTCCGGTTTATATGTCTGAGGTTTTGACTGTCCGTGACCAAGGCAGAGCTTTGAGGTCATCCAATCAGCTTTTGCTGGATGTGCTTAGGTCAAGGTATAAACATTGGGGTGACCGAGCCTTTTCTGTTGCTGCCCCCAGGCTCTGGAATAATCTCCCCCCTGACCTACGTGCTATCTCTGACCTGACCCTTTTTAAATCTAAACTTAAGACATATTTGTTTAGGATGGCTTTTAATACCCAGTAGTGGTGATATTTGTCTTGGCATTTGTTTTTATTTTATTTTTAGGTTGTTTTTGTTTATGTTATTTGTTTTTAATGCTCTGTGTGTTTTTAATGCTGTTTATTTTTTGTAAAGCACTTTGGTCACCTACGGGTTGTTTTAAAGGGCTATATAAATAAAGTACATTACATTACATTACATAATAAAGGCTTATCTTATCTTATCTTTCCTCTGTAAGCAAGATTTAACTGATTTAGTGACCCATGGCTCGTTGTTGGGATGAATTTTGACACGTTTACGTGGAACGATCATATCCCTGCAGAAAGCCATGTAAGAGCATGTCACGTCCACTAAAGAGTCCAAATCATCTCCGCAGGACAGTGTGAACCCCTCCCAGTCCGTACAGTTAAAACATTCCTGAAGGCAGAGCACTGAATCATCTGTCCACACGTTTATGTCTCTAGTCTTCATCTTCTCTCTTCTGAGAGCAGTTTTATATGTGGGCAGCAAATGTACACAGTTGTGATCTGAGGATCCTAAAGGAGGAAGGGGAAGAGATTTAAAAGCTCCCTCGATAGATCCATAGCACAGGTCCAATGTCTTTTCTCACCTGGTTGGGCAGAAAACGTACTGATAAAAGTTTTTAAGTGTCTTCTTTAGAGACACATGGTTAAAATCCCCAAGGATAAAATTTGGAGCCTCTGGGGAAATCGACTGCAACCGCTGTACCACATCAAAGACGGTGCTGGAGGCAGAGGCAGCATCCGCTCTAGGGTGAATGTACACAGTCGTTATGAAAAGTTGAGGGAACTCGTGGGGCAGATAAAAAGGGCGTAGAGATACGGACAGAAGCTCCACATCTTACAACTTCCAGCGCCACACGAGTAGGCTGCCTTTTTGCAACAGCAGATCAATTTCTTCCTATTTCTATTTACTATCTGGCTCTCTTGCTAACCTTTCTGGCCCAGCAACACCTTTATTCCATCCAGACACGTAGATCGCCCAAATGTCTCCTGAACCAGCAGACGGAGCCACTGTTTCTTGCAGGAGGCAGTACAATAGAGACCAGCTGCTAGCACTTAACCGGCCCACGATGCTAACGCAAAAACTTGACATACCGGGAGAAATAAGACGGAAACGGCGTGGATGTTGAGCTGGAGTAAGACGGCTGGCGAGGAATATAAGGTACAGACCCGTCCTCCCATTCGTTATTATGGGGAATGTACGATCGCTACTCATTAAGACTGACGAGCTAGCGGCTATCTCCTGCTACGAGAGCGTCTACGGAGAGAGTAGTTTGTTGTTGTTTACCGAGACGTGGCTAACAGAACTAGCAACAGATGCTAACATCGAACTGGAGGGTTTCCACACAATACGGGCAGACCGAACACCAGACAGTGGGAAGGCAAGAGGCGGGGGAGTGATAATGTATGTCAACAACTACTGGTGCAGACCTGGACATATCACGGTTAAGGAACAGTAGCAAAGACATTGAGTTGCTAGCTGTTAGCATGCGGCCTACCTATCTCCCGAGGGAATACTCACATGTGATCTGCATTGTTATTTATGCAAATCCGATGGCGAACGCTGGAACAGCGCGTGAAGTCATCCACTCAGTAACTGGCAGGCTGCTGACAGAACACCCAGATGCTCTTCTCCTCATCTCAGGTGATTTCAACCATATTTCACTGTCCCCCATTCTACCCACGCTCACCCAGTATGTCACAAGCCACACTAGAGACAATAAAACACTGGACTTATTCTATGTAAACACTAAGGAGGCGTACACCTCATCACCACTCCCCCCACTCGGGAGATCGGATCACAACTTGGTTCATCTCCTGCCGGTGTACAAACCCCTAGTACACAGACAACCTCCAGTCATGCGCACAGTGAAGTTATGGTCTGAGGAGGCAATGGACGCTTTAAAGGACTGTTTTGAAACCACTGCCTGGGAGCAGCTCTGCGATCCACATGGTGAGGACATCGATGGCCTCACTCACACCATCACGGACTACATCAGCTTCTGTGTGGACAACACCATACCCACCAAGACCATACGGTGTTGCTCAAACAACAAACCCTGGATCAACCCTGAGATAAAAACACTTCTGAGAGAGAAGAAGAGGATCTTCAGGTCGGGGAACAGGGAGATGCTGAAGTCTGTACAGAGGGAGCTGAGGAGGAAGATCAGAGAAGGCAAGGACAGCTTCAGGAAGAAGATGGAGGACAAGCTGCAACAGAGCAACATCGGCGGGGTCTGGAGAAAACTTAAAACTATCTATGGACTCCAGAATACCTCCCCTCAGGCTACGGGGGGCAGGGAGTGGGCGAACAATCTAAACCTGTTTTTTAATAGGTTTGACCAACCGCCCTCCCCCCCGACTGCACAACAACCACTGCTGCCTTAAAGTCATCAAGACCTGCTGTCCACACCCCACTCCACCAACACCCCCCCACTCCTAGCACACTGCCCCCCAACCTGACCCTCACTAAGACCCAGGTGAGGATGGAGCTGAGGAAGATCAAGGCGAGGAAGGCCTCGGGACCGGACGGCATCAGCACGAAGCTCCTCAAGTCCTGTGCAGATCAGCTGTGTGGGATTGTGGAGCACATCTTCAACCTGAGCCTGAAGCTGGGGAGGGTACCACAGTTGTGGAAAATATCTTGTGTGGTACCTGTACCAAAGACTTCCCACCCCAAAGATCTGAAGAGCTACAGACTAGTGGCCCTGACGTCTCACTTGATGAAGACCCTGGAGAGACTGCTCCTTCCTCACATCCTCCCCCTGGTGGGACCAGCGATGGATCCACTCCAGTTTGCCTACCAGCATGGCACTGGGGTGGAGGATGCAGTGATCTTCCTCCTTCACCGTTCTCTGTCCCACCTGGAGAAGCCCAGGAATGTGGTGAGGATCATGTTCTTTGACTTCTCCAGTGCTTTCAACACCATCCAACCGATGATCCTGAAGGACAAGCTGCTGTGCGCAGGGGTGGACCAACACCTGTCATCATGGATCCTGGACTACCTCACTAACCGGCCACAGTTTGTGAGAACCCGAGATTGTGTGTCTGACACGATCATCGGTAGCACGGGGACCCCCCAGGGAACGGTCTTGGCTCCCTTCCTTTTCACCCTTTATACTGCGGACTTCTCCAGGACTGAGGACTTATCCAGGACTTCGTGGACTGGTGCCATCGAAACTGCCTCCAAATCAACGCGAGGAAAACTAAGGAGCTGGTGGTGGACTGCCGCAGGCAAGGACAACCCCTCACAGCACCAGTAAACATACAGGGAACAGACATTGAGATGGTGACATCCTACAAGTACCTGGGTGTTCATCTGAACAATAAACTAGACTGGTCACACAATACCGACGCCCTCTACAAGAAGGGACAGAGCAGGCTGTTCCTACTGAGGAGGCTCAGGTCTTTTGGTGTACAAGGGGCGCTGCTGAAGACATTCTACGACACGGTGGTGGCATCAGCCATCACTTTTGGAGTGGTCTGCTGGGGCAACGGCATTACAGCAGCCGATAGGAAGAGACTGAACAAACTGATCAAGAAAGCTAGATCTGTCCTGGGGCAACGCCTTGACCCAGTGGAGGAGATAGGAGAGAGAAGGATGGTGGCTAAACTGTCATCTCTGCTGGAGTCCGAGTCCCACCCTATGCAGGACATACTGAACGCACTGAGGAGCTCATTTAGCAGTAGACTACATCATCCTAGGTGCACAACCGAGAGGTTTCGCAGGTCCTTCCTACCTACGGCTGTCAGACTGTATAACCTAAGCAGGGCTGCTAGCAGAGATAGCAAAAAAATGTGACGACCTAATAGACTTACACAAATGGTCCCCTCCAGTATACAACTAGGACAATATCAGTCGCTACGGAGGGTGACAATATGTATGGGTACATATTCATACTATGTAGGATAACTAAGTAGACGGTTATGCTGTTTATTCCATCTTGCTACAATGCTCTGCACTGTGTATATATATTTATATATTTATGTGTACGTATGTATATTCACTGCTCTTATTATTATTATAATTTTTATTTTTCTTATCTTCTTAATTATTGCTCTGAGTGTTGCTATCCCTGTGCTGTTGCAATCCTGGAATTTCCCCATTGTGGGACTAATAAAGGCTTATCTTATCTTATCTGGTGTACAGATATGGAGATGTGTACAGATCGCTGAAAGATTGTTGAAAGATCACTATCCTTCGGAGATCGATGAGTGACTGTGTTGGAATGAGTCAAAACTTTGAGGACCGTGGATATTACTGAAGATCATTGAGAGAGCTTGGCGATCACTAAGAGATCACTAAAAGATCATTTGGAGATCTGGCCATTTTGTCATCACTCAGCAATCTCTCAATGAGCTCCACCCATGTGAAAAAGAGGCTATCAATACCATGCTGTGACTGAGAAAAGAGAAAAAGAAATGGTGTGATCAAATCAAGTGCTGGTGCAACCATCTCCGAATGTTCACAGCACCAGTGCTACCAGTGAAAAAGTTAGTCCGTATTCCTGCATCATGACAGAGCAACATACTATGGTCTAAAACAGGTAGGGCAAACTGAAGGCCCTTGGGCTACATCGGGCCCTGGCACAATTATATCTGGCCTGCAAGACAGTATCTAAATCTCTATAATCACTGGCCCACTGGTGTGTGGCCATGTACACAGATGATACTACAGATCCCAGAATACACTGCAGCAATCAAGGCCAACTAGGACTGACTTACCTTCAACCAGTGTCTCTCTGCAGTAAATTCTGTTAATATTAGTGTCATAAACTTCCCCGTGCGCTTTTCCACAGCACACGGCGGGAGAGAAGGATGAATGGATTTACGCGCTGGGTTAACACCAAACATACATTTATTAACACAAAAGCGAACATACAAAAAGACAGAGCTCAGGTACACTTAAGAGTCCTTCAGGACGCCCAACATATACTGGAGGAAACACTGGCCAATCAGCCAAAGCGTAGCGGCTGTGCTGCATGAGGGGGAAACGCTGCAGAAGCGTAGCAGCACAGCGGCGAACAGAAACGCTAACACAGAGTACTCACAGTGAGGGGGCAGTCAGAGTAATCACAGCGTTTCCAGCGAGCATACACAGACTTAGTCCTTCAGGTGACGTGACGGTTAGACGGCGGAGAAAAACCGTCTAACCCGTATAATGGTCCAGCGGTGTTTGTGTAGCAAGAAGCCGCATAAGTATAAACACCACTGGTCAAACAATTGAGAACACCTGGGCAAGGTGCGGGAAAGATAATTACCGGGGCAAACAGCTGATTGTCAGAGAAAGAGGGGGCGTGGCCGGACAGGCCAGAGCGGCAGCTACAGGCAGGAACAGAAACCATACACAGACATGAAAACAACGTGAAATCAAAACATAACACCACATGATAAACCCACTGCCTGAGCCACCAGGAACAATCAGAACCAAGCCCACAGGAAACACAGGCTCGGTTCATGACAATTAGCCTGTTAAATGACCAAAGGAAAATTAGACTTTTAAAAAACAAGATTTTCAACCTTTCTCTAATTACAAGCTAATCTAATAAATAAATATTAGCACATGCCCACAATTATCCATCATAATTGAAATATTAAAATTCTCCTTACTGGGAAAGTTACTGAAAAACATAAATTTTATATTTCTTCTTTGGTGGAAGAAAGTTGTGTGGCTGTTTATGACTGCACAATATATTCTGAAGGGGGAAACACAATGTCATTTTCAAGGATACATGGAAATGTTTGTAGAGCACCCCAGTGTGGAAAGACTTATTAATTATTTATTACTGATTGACTTATTATTGATTTAATATCAGTGTGCCATAAACCTTGTTCTGTAATTGAGTGTAAATTATAGATGAAAAATTACAGAGTGAGAGCTGCAGCTGGTATGAAAGTTGTGTAAGAGTGTTCACACTGTTCTGTGAAGTGTGGCCCCTGCAAGTCCCCATAGGTCTGGCCATCTTTTAAAGACTGAAAGGGACAGCGGACAGAGTCGGCTATCCTCCAGTGTCCCTATCTCATTCTTTCCAAAAGGCTAGAGGGGAAAAAACTCACAGCACACAGACAAGTAAAGCAGCTCGAAAAGAGAATTCACATTGAGTGGGGGGAGGTCAGAAGAGGAGAGAATAACTTGTGAAGATGTGCTTCAGCTGTGGGGGGAAATACTACAAAAACCCAGCACTGGTTTTGGTGCCACAACATGGGGACCCAAATTCAGGGTTTCAAGGCTGCAGAAAGAATGAACACCAGTTCGAAGTCCAACCACTGTTCACTACTGTGAACTGTTTCTGTACAGCAGGGAGAAAATCAAACAGCCAAGAGTGAAAGAGCAATTCCCAGGTTAACCACAGTAGCTAATTAACATGTTGAGAAATGATCTAACAAACAGGTGTTACAAAAAATATGGTCGTCTGTGCCTGAGAACTTTTAGCATTACGAGCTCTTAACTCTTTAACTGTCCACATTTCATGGATGGGTCAGGCGCCCTGAGTGGCACAGCACAGCAACTGTGCCTGCCAACTCTCTGGCTGTCATCTGACATCCCCGGCTCTCCTGAAGAGTTGTACTGAGCTGTACTGATCCGACAGTTCAAAGGGGGGCACACACGGTGGAGGAATCATGGCTGACATGGAATACAGCAAAGAAGAAGAAATCTTCATTATTCTTCTTCCTTTTTCTGCCATGAGGTCACAAGACCAAGATGGCCGCCACCACGATCGTCTGGATCATCACAGAAACATGCATTTTACAGAAAAAATAGCCGAGTAATACAAACGAAATTCACGTGGGATAATAATAAGAGTTTGTAGATGTGGTAGAGAGCGTAAATGACCGACTGAGACGACGGAGAGTCGCCACTGCTATGGTTTTCTGTAATTGAGAATTATATTACATGTGTAGAATTTGTAAATGTTAACATGATTGTATTGATAAAGTGCACATATATTTGGAGATCTGTTTTGACTGAACTGAATTCCTTTTGTGAGATAAATGTTAAGGTTAATTATATTAATTGGGTGAGGTAATTGAATCATAAGACCACATACCTTTGCCAGCATGCTTCCTGGTGGTATCCAGGCAAAAGACTCCTTAGGGGTTTGAGTGCCTTTTAAAGGATGCCAGGAGGAAGGAGGCATGTGATGGTTGAGTAAGGGGTAATTTAATATGTAAATAAGGGTTTAAAACTATTTATTGTATTATTTATGGTGTGTATTTATTCTGTAAATAGGGGGGAAATTATTTATGTATTTATGTCTCTTTTAGATATTATTGGGTATGTGGAAATATGAAAATGTTTATTGTTTGCTTGGGATTTTGGTATGGTCCAATTAACTCTAATTATCTCACTAAGTATATAACAGGTGTTTGTCATTTGGTTTGTGGTGGGTGTCGGATGTTCACATGAGTTGTTGCCTGTGAAGTATCTTGTGTAATAAATGGAAAATTGCTGATTGCAAAACTGTTTGGAAGCCTCCGTTCCTTCTTTGGTGTGCCTTGACCGCTCGGGATCGTGACAATTGGTGTCAGAAGTGGTTCGTTCCCTGACAAATGGTGACGTTTGGTCGAGGAAGTGTTGTCAAAGAAGGAGTGACAACATGGGACGGAAGGAGCGATGGCCAAAAGGGTTATAAAGAAACAAGAAGAGCAATTAGAGGAC
Source organism: Pholidichthys leucotaenia (assembly GCA_020510985.1). Taxonomy (NCBI): domain Eukaryota; kingdom Metazoa; phylum Chordata; class Actinopteri; order Cichliformes; family Pholidichthyidae; genus Pholidichthys; species Pholidichthys leucotaenia. Next base: position 132,039,313 of record CM035843.1, read on the forward strand.
TTTGAAGCAAGTATGGCAACTGAGGAGCAGGGGACCAGTGGACTAGACAAGCTGAGAGAACTGACGAGCTTGGTGAAGACCGTGGTACATTCACTGACAGTCAGAGACTGTCAGATGGAGGAAGAAGCCTCTCTTCAGGAGCAAAGGTGGCAGACTATGCAGCTTCAAGTTCGCCAGATGCAGTCACAAGTTGCGGAGCTGAGAGAGGAGTATGGGAGCCGGGCTGAACGCAGCAGTGACGACGGCGCTTTGGGGGGAGACCCCAGGGTGACGGCCAGTCGGGTCGGCCCGCAAGAGGATAATCTACCGCTACAGGTGCAGCCAAGGCCAACGCAAATGCACCACGAGCCCAGGCTGAATCTGCTGTCTCCCGAGGACGACATCGAGCATTATCTGGCGACGTTTGAGAGGATCGCTACGGTCTGCCGCTGGCGTAAAGAAGAGTGGGCTATTCAGTTAGCTCCTCTGCTCACAAGTAAAACACAGAGTGCGTATGTGCTTTTGGACATTGCAGACACGGACGATTATGACAAAGTGAAGGAAGCAATTTTAATTAAATATGAAATAACACCCAACACCTATAGAGTTTTTGCGTAGGCTCGTAAAATTCACGTGACTCGCGGGGGTAAACATAAACACGCCGTAGGTGCCGCCATCTTGGATGGCAAGAGCAGCAGTTGCACTGTGACAACCCAGGCGTAACTTGTACTGTTTAGCGATCAGAATGAGTGAGGAGAACACACAGTCACAGTCTGACATAATAACATCCCATCATCCTCTTCAACAACTGACACTATGGCCTCTGAAACTGTGTCTGCGATGTCTGTGTCAGATTCAGTGGAGTCATTGTCGGAAGTCATAACAGCAGACAAGTGTTTTTAATCTTGCTCCCGTGCGCTCCTCTGGTGTGCCGAAATGCCTCAGTTGAACGGAGGTGGCGGGTGTGGGGTAACCCCCACGGACAAGCAGAGCGCACAGCTGGAGCAATTAGCAGAACAATGACTGCCAGTAATCTGCTCAGCGGGGATGATTTGGGGGCAAACGATGAAATGATATCTTTCAAAGACGAAGGGGAGCAGGAGGAAAAGATATCGGAAAACGTGTCAGCGGAAAGGGATCTGGATGATGTGAAGTCTTCGCTGGTGAACGAGTCGGAAAACAACAGCAGCTCCTCGGACTCGGAGGTGAGTGAAGCGCGCTGCGTGATTTTTTTTTTTAAAGGCTCTCCACGGCACGCCGCGTTAAAACGTACCTGATTTTATGCACATTTACAATAGTTTTCTCCCCTTTCATGTGTGCATTGTCCTTTGTAGCAAGCAGAGAGGCGCCCCCAAACCAGAAAGTTTTATTTTTGTTACTTATTTGTACCTGTAGGTAGATTTGGTTTGCAGTCTGGTGACAAGCCACCGGCCACTGCGTGCACGAGCGCCCTAAACCTACATGTTTTTGGTATGCGGGAGGAAACCGGAGAAATCCCGGAGTAAACCAACGCAACACGGGGAGAACATGCAAACTCTACACAGCTCACTGTTGGTCGGGGGCTGGGATCGACCCCCCGGCCGAGGGTAAACTGTGCTGCCACAGTGCTAAACCACTGCTCCACCGTGCAGCCCGTTATGAGAAAGCAAGAGATTATGTCAGTGAAGGTAATTATTCAAAAATCCAACTTTTTTTTTTTTTTTTTTTGCATTTCACACCGGCCATTTAATTCCCCGCTTATCCCCTTATCAGGGGGAACAACAGGAGTACACCATTTTACCGAGTTTGTAGGTACACGTGAGCTATGTGGTTTGTTTCACCCTGCTGCTGCTGTTGTTTCTTGCCATCCAATATGGCGGCACACTCTAACAGGCCAATGCGGCACGCCCCCTGACGTCATATGCAAAAACTCAATAAGAGAAGGTTTTGTGCCCTGGACATCTATCAGGACGAAACCCCCTGTGAACTTTATGTACGTTTAAAGGACCTGTTTTATAAATGGATTAAACCAGAGACCTCAACTATAAAAGACATTTTGGAATTGATGATTTTGGAGCAGTTTCTGCGGATGGTGGACCCTGAGCTGGGAATCTGGATACAAAAGGACCTGAAGACTGCAGAGGGCGCTGCTCGTCTTGCGGAGATCTTTCTGTCAGCCAGGCCTGGGAGCGGGAGACCTACTCTCAGCCGTGACAGCTCTTTCACCACACGGAGTAAGTCTAATGGGGGTGAAAGGGGTGGTCAAGCTCAAAATAAACTGTATTCCAGTTCCAGTCAGATCACAAATGGCAAATATAATGGTAGTAAAAAGTCACGTTTTGTCTCTAATAAAGATATACGCTGTTATCAGTGTAATAAAATCGGTCATACTCAATATTCATGTCCTGCCACGGAAAATAATAAGCCTTCATTGTTATGCTCAGTTCCAAGACCCACTCTTTCAGCACCAGTTCACAGTGAAATATATAAAACAACTGTTCTGCTTAATGGTCAGTGTGAAGAGGCCTTGTTAGACTCTGGTTGTTTTCAGACTGTTGTTGTGCCCAGTTTGGTCCCTAGAGATTTGTGGAGTGAGTCTACGGTGAATATCAGTTGATATTCACTGATGATATAACTGATCCAAGATGGCGCCCACAGTGGTCGCCATGGTGCTTCGCTGCGCATTTTTTTTGTTTGTTTTTGTTCGTCAATTGTGTGTCTGCCTGCTCTTACACCCGTGAAGAGCTACTAAATATCAGGACTTTCACTCCCACAGAGCTAATCCAAGTTTTTTTGGCTCCTGCCACCGATCTGGTTCACTTTTTAGCCCAAAAAGTGAGACGGCGAAAGAGAGGAAGACGAGCGGGCGCCCTCGTGCGGCTTCGTAGGAGAGGCACGCGCACGGCCTTGCCTGGGATCTTTCTGTCCAACGTCAATTCTCTTTATAACAAGGTAGATGAACTGAGACTGCTGATGCGATTTAAGGACCTCTCCACCTCGTGTGTCCTCTGCTTCACTGAGACCTGGCTCAAGGAAAAGACACCGGACAGCGCGCTCCTCCTCGAGGGATTTCAGCTGTTTCGTGCAGACCGAGACACGGGGCTCTCCGGCAAGACCACAGGCGGAGGAGTCTGCTTCTACATCAACAGCAGCTGGTGCTCCGATGTAACTGTGATCTCCCAACACTGTTCTCCCCCTCTGGAATATTTATTCATCAACTGCAAGCCATTTTATTCCCCGCATGAGTTTGCTTCATTCATCCTGGCCGCTGTTTACGTCCCGCCCGACGCGGACGTGCGCCAGGCTCAGCGCGCGCTCATGGATCACATTCAGCAAGCGGAGCGGACTTTCCCGGACTCTCTGGTTATTGTGGTTGGCGACTTTAACCAGAGCAACCTAAGCCACAAACTCCCCCGGTACAAACAGTTCATTAAATGCCCCACCAGAGGAGAGAACATGCTGGATCACTGTTACACTACAGTTAAGGACGCGTATCGCGCTGTTCCCCGCGCTGCGCTTGGACTATCTGATCATGTGATGGTCCACCTGATTCCCACATACAGACAGAGACTGAAGCTCACAAAACCTGTTGTGAGCACTACGAGGAAATGGACCAGTGAAGCTGTGGAGGAGCTGAGCACATGCTTGGAAATAACTGACTGGGACATGTTTAAAGGAGCCACGCATGATCTGGATGAGTACACGGACACTGTGACCTCATATATCCACTTTTGTGAGGAGAGCATTCTTCCATTGCGCACCAGGGTGAGTTACTCCAATGACAAGCCCTGGTTCACAGCTAAGCTCAGACAGATCAGGAAGGAGAAGGAAGCAGCGTTGAAAAGTGGAGACAGGGACTGCTACAGGGAGGTCAAATACCGGTTTAGCAGAGAGCTGAGGAGAGCTAAATGTGTGTATTCTGAGAGACTCCAGCAACAGTTCACTGCTAATGACTCTGCTTCTGTGTGGAGAGGACTGAGGCAAATCACCAACTATCGGCCTCAGGCTTCTAAGGGACAGGATGACAAAGCCCTTTGTCAAAGACTGTCCCAACACTATGCCCGTTTTGACACCTCGTCAGCTGTGTCCAACTCCCCCCTCCCCCCAGCGCCACTGCCTCCATGGTCCCCACTTCATCAAAGGCGCCCCCCTCCCCCCCTGCCCTTGCTATCAGTGAGCAGGACGTGCACAGACAGTTCTCCAGACTGAACCCGCGCAAGGCCCCGGTCCGGACGGCGTGTCCGTGTCTCCCTCCACCCTGAGACACTGTGCGGAGGAGCTGACTCCTGTCTTCACAGACATTTTTAACACCTCCCTGAAGTCATGCCACGTGCCGGCCTGCCTCAAAACCTCTACCATTGTCCCTGTCCCCAAGAAGCCACGGATCACTGGACTTAATGACTACAGACCTGTAGTGCTCACCTCTGTAGTCATGAAGTCCTTTGAGCGCCTGGTCCTGCCCCACCTCAAGACCATCACCACTTCCCTCCTGGACCCGCTGCAGTTTGCCTACAGAGCCAACAGGTCTGTGGACGACGCAGTCAACCTGGCCCTCCACTCCATCCTGCAGCACCTGGACTCCCCGGGAACCTATGTCAGGATCCTGTTTGTGGACTTCAGCTCTGCATTCAATACCATCCGCCCCGCTCTGCTCCAGGACAAGCTGTCCCTGCTCAACGTGCCTGACTCCCTCTGCAGGTGGATCACCGACTTCCTGACGGACCGGAGGCAGCATGTGCGGCTGGGAAAGACTGTCTCAGACTCTGTTAGCATCAGCACCGAATCACCCCAGGGCTGTGTACTTTCCCCCCTGCTCTTCTCCCTGTACACCAACTCCTGCACCTCCAGCCACCAGTCTGTCAAGCTGATCAAGTTTGCGGACGACACCACCCTCATCGGGCTCATCTCCAACGGCGACGAGTCCGTCTACAGGAGAGAGGTGGCCCAGCTGGCGTCCTGGTGCAGCCACAACAACCTGCAGCTGAACGCTTTGAAGACAGTGGAGATGATCATGGACTTCAGAAAAGTCACAGCCCCTCTGCCCCCCCTTACCCTCACAGACTCTCCCATCACCAATGCGGATTCCTTCCGCTTCCTGGGCACCACCATCACCCAGGACCTCAAGTGGGAGCCGACCATCAGCTCCCTCATCAAAAAGGCCCAGCAGAGGATGTTCTTCCTGCGGCAGCTGAGGAAGCTCAAGCTACCCACCAAGATGTTGGTGCAGTTCTACACGGCCATCATCGAGTCCATCCTCACCACCTCCATCACCGTGTGGTACGCAGGAGCCACCGCCAGGGACAGACTAAGACTGCAGCGCATTGTGCGCGCTGCTGAGAAGGTGATCGGCTGCAAGCTCCCATCCCTCCAGGACCTGTACATCTCCAGGACCCGGAGGCGTGCAGGTCGGATCATAGCCGACCCATCACACCCTGGACAAGCACTGTTTGCCCCCCTCCCCTCAGGCAGAAGACTTCGGTCCATTCAGACTAAAACCTCCCGCTACATGAATAGCTTCTTCCCCTATGCCATCAGACTGCTGAATACTAAGTGACTTATTAGACTCTCGTGCACTACGTACAGCAGCTCAACCGGACTCATGACAATTATCACTGTTTTCTTTTTGCACTACCAACTGCACTATGTGGAACTCCACAATATCTGCTGCTTGTTAATATATTTAAAAATTGCATAGATTAGTATTACTTATTCATATTCTACCTTTTATTGCATGCGTAGTTTTTTATTTTTATCTTTAGTGCTACTCCATGTTTAATGTTGCAGCATTGCACCGAGACAAATTCCTAGTTTGTGTACTACATGAACAATGGCAATAAATCTCATTCTGATTCTGATTCTGATTCATGGGGATAAGAAGTTGTACCCGACCGCTGAGGTCTATTTAACAGTGGGGGGTCAAACTTATCTCCTTCCTGTAGCTCTTGTGCCTGATCTGCCATATCCAGTTATTCTTGGCAATAATGGTCCAACTTTGTTGAACATCATACAACAGGTTAGGGATGAACAACAAACTGAGGAGGGACAGGCAGGTGGCGCTATTGAGCAGAGGCTTAATGCACCTATTGGGAAAAATTGTAATATGGTGACAACCAGGGCGCAGAGGGCTGCCAATGTTCTCCACGAGTTGCCATTTTATGATTCTGGGGTAGAGGCAGGCCCTATTAAGCAGCCAAAATCTAAGGTTCAGAGAAGAAGAGACAAGGTTTTAGCTTGGGTGAAGAAACACCACAGCTAAGCCAGTCAGTAGACTTTGACATCCCTGCTGACATAGCTGCACTGCAGAAAGCTGACCCAGCGCTAGAACCTTGGTTTGATAAAAGTCTCGGAGATGGAGGGTGTGAAACTGGGCAGAGTGGATTGCTTGGCTGAGGCAGTGTATGTCGTTAAAAAGGGCATTTTGTACCAACAGCAAGGTGAAGTTATGGCCATAGCTTTGCCACAAGGCCTCACACCAAAGGTTATGGAACTGGGACATGTTATCCCTTGGGCAGGTCATCTAGCATTCCAGAAGACATTACAAAGAATTGCTACAAGGTTTGTGTGGCCGGGAATGTACTGTATACCCAGATAAAGGAGTTCTGCACAACATGTGAAACATGTCAGATTACATCACCTAGAGGAGTAGCCCGTGCCCAACTGCAGCCATTACCAGTCATTGGAACACCATTTGACAGAATAGGGATGGATATAGTTGGCCCCCTAGAGAGAAGCTCCTTGGGTAATAGATACATTCTAGTGATTTGTGACTATGCTACTCGGTACCCAGAAGCCTTCCCATTAAAATCTATTAAGGCTAGGCAGGTTGCCAACTGCCTCATTCAGTTATTTTCAAGGGTAGGCATACCCAGAGAGATCCTAACGGACTGTGGAACAAATTTCTTATCAAAACTGTTGCAGCAGGTATATAAGCTGTTGGGTATTAAGGGAATTAAGACCACCCCATATCACCCTCAGACAGACGGACTGGTTGAGCGATTTAACCAGACTTTGAAGAACATGCTGCGAAAATTTGTTTCCGATACGGGCTCGGATTGGGACCAATGGGTGCCATACTTGTTATTTGCTTATCGGGAGGTGCCCCAGGCTTCAACAGGGTTCTCACCTTTTGAACTACTATATGGTTGTCAGGTGAGGGGCCCACTGGACTTATTAAAGGAGCACTGGGAGAGTCCGCCGAGTGATCAGGACAATGTGGTCTCATATGTCATTAAAATGAGAGAAAAACTGGATCGAATGACTGCTTTGGCTCAGAAGCACATGAGGACGGCGCAGGCCAAACGAAAGACTTGGTATGATAAGAAGGCCAGAAAGAGGGTTTTTCACCCAGGTCAGCAGGTGTTGTTACTGCTGCCCTCTTGTGACAGTAAGCTGTTGGCTCGATGGCAGGGGCCTTATGAAATTTCTAAGAAACTAAGTGCAGTGACATATGAACTATATATGCCTGACAGGAAGACACATCAGTGCTTCCATGTTAACTTGTTAACCACTTGCGCTCCGTTGTTCCGCGGGCGGGCAAGTCTCTGAGTCCTAGGACGCACGAGGGCGCACTCCTGCGCCCTCGTTCGCACTCAGACGCATAGTCCAGATTGTGGTGATGTAGGTGGTGTTGGCGTCCAAGCGCCACTGAAAAAAAAAAACCTGCAGACACAGCTGCGAACAGATTAGTTCATCTGATTGACCTCTCATTCGACTAATAAGAGCCTTGAATTGGGTTTCTGAAACCTTGAAGAGCCAATGAATGAAAACCTAGGAAGGAGGACCCGCCTACTGTGAATGCAGGAGCCAAATGAAGCACAGAAATTCAGGCTGGGTGAAGAGAGACTTACTGCTGCAGCAGATGAAAACAAAGGACGCTGGACGAATCTGCTACAGACCCCACAGCATGGAGACCACCCACAAGTGGGACCTGCACTCATTCCAGCAGAATAGACGCTTAGGATTCTCTTCCGTCATCACAGACCGACGGAGGCCGACGACAAAGGTCGTAAATCATTCACCAAAACCGCAATATTGGAATTATGTTTTGATCGGGATCCACGAGCGGACCAGCGTCGCGTTCGTCTGACAATGGGGAAGAGAAGTTCGCCAGGACTCTGCTGCTGTGAAGAGGTAAGGTGTTATAAGCTAAATTATTATTTCTCCCTGAAAACTGTAATCCAAAAATGACTTTTGACCGATCGGTAAATTACAAGTATACGGCGCACGCACTTCGTACGCCGCGATAAACGGTTCATTTGCCGTGTTCGGACCGTGAACCCCCCCCCCCCCCGCTGCAGAAGAGGACTGGGGGGGGGGGCGTTCACGGTCCGAACGCCCCCGGTCCGCGGGGGGAAGCCGCTCTGACTGCGCAGCGGTCGTCACATAGACATATGAGTCTATTCCTTCATGTAGCGATGGCCGTCTTCTGTAGCGGGGGGGGGGGGGCCCACAGTAGCGAGGGGGGGGGAGCCGCTGTGACAGCATTGCTGTGGAAACATGCAACCAGTGTAATCCGTCATGTAGCGGGGGCCAAACTCTGTCCTTGGTAGCGGGGTGGGGGGGGGGGGACGACCCCCTCCCCACACACACACACACAGCCCTGAGTGTGACCTTTCATTAGAGCCTAAAATGAAGATTCTACATTGAATCTTTCAAAAGTTATAGACGTTTTTCCAAACTGTGCCATTTGGCACAATTTGGCACAGTTCCAAAACGCCTGGGAACAGCCTGAGAACAAAGCTGTGTAAAATATTCATTTTTTGTGGTATTGTTATCAAATTTGGATCTCAGCTTGATAACACTTGGTTCTACATTTCTGTTGCATTTTCCAGCCGGATCGGACAGCTGTGTGTTATTAGCAAGCATTTGTATCCAAAAAAACACCGTGTCCAAATTTATTTTCTTCAAGTTCAGTATGTTTAGACGACTGTAACTCAGTGGCCGGAGCACGTAGAGAGATTATGGTTTTTTTGCCAAAAAATTCAAAGTGTTTTCTTTTAAATGAGACCAACCCCATGAAGATGCTGCAAAGGGTTGAATAACAGCTTTCGATTTACTTTGGGCACGTTATTTTTTGGCATTTTTAGGAAAATTGCCCAGACTGCAAGGGGTTAAAGGAGTTTCAGCAGCCTGGTCATCAGCAGCAGCAGCCTGTTCTTCAGGCAGACACATCACCAGCTCCTCATTTGTGCAACAGAAGTGGATGAGGAGAGAGAACAGTCCTTTCCCACAAATGTGACAGAGCCTTGTTCATTTCAGGTGTCTCATTTACAGGTTGATCAGCGGAGAGAGTTAGAGGCACTATCAGATCCAGAACTGTTTCAGGAGAGACCCAGTTTCACCACATTTGTTCACCATAAGGTTCATTTAAAGGAAGAGGCTGTTCCGCGTAGAAAATCTTATAGGATCCCTGAGCGGTTGGTCCCGAAACTGAAGCAGGAAATTGACCTGATGTTGCAGCTGGGAGTGATTGAGGAGTCAGTCAGTGAGTGGTGTAGCCCGATTGTGCTGGTCCCCAAAAAGGATGGCTCTTTGAGGTTCTGCATCGACTTCAGATACCTTAATGCAGTTTCTAAGTTTGAGTCGTACCCCATGCCCCGTATTGACAAGTTATTAGAGAAAGTGGGCAGGGCTAGGTTTATTTCCACGCTAGACCTAAGCAAGGGGTATTGGCAGGTAGCCTTGGCACCTGAAACGAAAGAACTTACAGCCTTTAAAACACCTTATGGCAATTTTCAGTTTAAGGTTATGCCATTTGGCCTCCAGGGGGTGCCTGCAACTTTCCAGCGGCTCATGGACCAGGTATTAAGAGGGGTATCAGACTTTGCGGCTGCCTATTTGGATGACGTAGTCATCTATAGTCAGACCTGGAAGGAACATTTGTTACATCTAAGACAGGTCCTTCATTTGATTAAGAGGGCAGGACTGACTATCAATCCACGCAAATGTGCATTTGGACAGCAGCAGGTGGAGTATCTGGGACATGTGGTTGGTCAGGGGGTCATTAGACCACGAGTGGGTCCGGTCCCTACTACCAAGAAGAAGGTACGGTCGTTTATGGGAATGGTAGGATGGTATAGTAAATTCATTCCCCATTTTGCTGAAAGAGCAGCAATTCTGACTGACCTCACTAAGGCTTCAGCACCGAACAGGGTAAAATGGACAGAGGAGTGTGGTAGAGCCTTTGAAGATCTGAAGGGTGCCATTTCTGGTGAGAAGGTTCTCTACAGTCCGGATTTTGTCTGTCCATTTATTCTACAGACAGATGCTTCAGGAGTTGGCATTGGAGCAGTACTTCTCCAGGAGGTGAAGGGAGAGAGACACCCGGTACTGTTCTTGAGCTGTAAGGTGTTGGACCGGGAGACGAGATACTCTACGGTAGCGAAAGAGTGTCTTGCCATGAAATGGGCAATAGGGTCTCTGAAATACTATTTACTGGGGCGTCATTTCATGTTGGAGACAGATCATCGGGCCCTACAGTGGCTGAATAGGATGAAGGACACGAAAAGTCGTCTTACAGGGTGGTATTTGTCCCTTCAGCCTTATAACTTTACTGTTCGGTATATGGCAGGGAAAACCAACCTTGTGGCAGACAGCCTCTCCAGAGTACATGACTCATAGAGTACTGTACTCTTGGTAGAGGGGGGAGGAAATATGACAATGGAGTGCTGCCACTGCTATGGTTTTCTGTAATTGAGAATTATATTATATGTGTAGAATTTGTAAATGTTAACATGATTGTATTGATAAAGTGCACATATATCTGGAGATCTGTTTTGACTGAATTGAATTCCTTTTGTGAGATAAATGTTAAGGTTAATTATATTAATTGGGTGAGGTAATTGAATCATAAGACCACGTACCTTTGCCAGCATGCTTCCTGGTGGTATCCAGGCAAAAGACTCCTTAGGGGTTTGAGCATTATAAATAAAGCTGAATTTTAAAGGATGCCAGGAGGAAGGAGGCATGTGATGGTTGAGTAAGGGGTAATTTAATATGTAAATAAGGGTTTAAAACTATTTATTGTATTATTTATGGTGTGTATTTATTCTGTAAATAGGAGGAAAATTATTTATGTATTTATGTCTCTTTTAGATATTATTGGGTATGTGGAAATATGAAAATGTTTATTGTTTGCTTGGGATTTTGGTATGGTCCAATTAACTCTAATTATCTCACTAAGTATATAACAGGTGTTTGTCATTTGGTTTGTGGTGGGTGTCGGATGTTCACGTGAGTTGTTGCCTGTGAAGTATCTTGTGTAATAAATGGAAAATTGCTGATTGCAAAACTGTTTGGAAGCCTCCGTTCCTTCTCTGGTGTGCCTTGACCGCTCGGGATCGTGACACCGACCAAACGTAAAACAACGACCATGATGGGCGAAAACTGAGCTCACAACACCAAGATGGCTGCACCCATCATCGTCATGGGTTATCACAGAAAAATGCATTTTACAAGAAAAATTGCCGTGTAATACAAACGAAATTCACGTGGGATAATCATAAGAGTTTGTAGATGTGAGAGAGAGCGTAAATGACCGACAGGACGCAGAACAACGACCACGATGGGCAAAAACAGACCGACCACGCGAACGAGAACCCACAAATTTATGTTTTGTTTTGTTTTTTTTTTTACATTTTATTGATTTTCTGGTTCACATACTTTGAAGATTAGATAAAAACATACCCCTGTAGACAAAACAGTGTCAAAAAAAACCCAAACCATTCTTTGTGTAAATGTGTCCAAAGTCCACTTCTGACTGAGTTATGTAATTTATATAGCTGCCGTGACATTATGCAAATTAGATGTGCAAATTTATTCCTATCTGAAACTTTGGATCATATTCTACATCTTTCTAATTGACAGTAAGCCATTATCTCTTGCAACTTTCAAGTTATAGCCTTGGAAATCTGAACTATTTTATTGACAAAAAATATTTACCATTCTTGACCACTAGGGGCCTTGACCACCCCCTTTAACCGTCACAGTCGCCATATGGCGACTGGGACAGCTAAAGGGTTAAAAAAAAAACAAAAAAAACCCAGCAGCCTGAACATGATGTCACTTGAGGCAACTAGAAGACCACCTGGTCACAGTCCGAAGAGGAGGGGGATATAAAAGTCTGCATTTATGAGGGGCCACAGCCTTATAACTAGAGGGCAGTCCGAGAGCATGTACCTCCACCAAGGCTTCCTCCTTGTGTCTGTAACTTGTCCAGCAGTTTTGCGTAATCCTGCTGACATTACAGGTTCAGGTTCAGGTTCAGGTTCAGGTTACTTTATTTGTACCCGTAGGTAGATTTGTTTTGCAGTTGGTGACATCCATATTTACAAGCCACAATTACATTCAACATAGACACAAACACAGGCACACATCTTACAAAATAGGTAAATATAAAATATGTACAATATAATTTTTATAGCTTGTTCAACTCTTTGACAGCAGCAGGGACAAAGCTGTTTTTGTAGCGCTGGGTTCTACTTTTTGGGACAGCAAACCTCCGTCTGGAGGGAAGAAGCTGAAAGTTGCAGTGCAAAGGGTGGGAGTCATCATTTAAAATCGAGTCGGCCATCCTCTGTACTTGTCTGGTGTACAGGGATGTCAGGCTCAGCTGTGACTCACCAAGCAAACGACTGGACCATCTGACTACCTGATCCAAGGATTTCCTCTGTTTCAGTTTTATCTGACCAAACCATGACATTAAAGAAAAGGATAAAACAGATTCAATAAAAGCCCGATAGAACATAGTCATTATGGTTCGGTCAATTTGGAAGCGTGCAAGTTTCCTCAAACAATGCAAATTTTGCTGACCCTTTTTGCACACCCTTTCACAGTTCACCTCAAAGTTCAATCCACTATCAATAATCGTCCCAAGATATTTGTACGATTGTACACATTCGGTGGTCTGGCCTTTTAGTATGGTGACTTTGTGCCTGGGAGTTTTCCTCCTAAAGTCAATAATCATATCTTTCGTTTTTGTTGTATTCAGCTGCAGGTAGGAATCCTCACACCAGTGAACAAAGTCATCAACTACTGGGCCATGGCCACTCTCACCATCCTGGAGGAGACTGACAATGACTGAGTCATCAGCATACTTTATAATGTGTCTGTTGTCATGTCTGCTCCGACACATGTTTGTGTACATTGTGAGATAGGGAAATGGTGAAGGTATGCACTCTCAGATCACTTCCAAAATCTAACGGACTCATAAATAGTCCAAGAGCCATCTCTGCTGAAAATTTCATCCAAATTTGTTAATTAGTTTTTGTGTAATCCTGCTTTAAAAATAGGCAGATACAAACTGCCCTGATCACATTACCTTCTGGTTAGCAATAACTATGAACCTGTTAGACATTATAGAGACCAGGAGCAGAGGAGAAATAACAGCTGCCAGCAAGAAATTATTCTGTGGTGTAAAGGAAACCAGTTTATTTATTTAGCGAATGCAAAGTCCTTAAGCCAAGCAGTTGCCTCCTGGTTTGCTGTATGGAGGGTGTGTAATCCTCCTTCCAGTCTTTGGAGTGGGCAAGCCTCTATGATGTGTTCCATTGTTTGCTCCTCTCCACATGCGCACAGTGGGCTAGGGCTACTGCCCCATCTGTGAAGGCTGGCCAAGCAGGGGCCATGTCCAGTCCTGAAGCGATTGAGTGTAGACCACTGTCTCCTTGGGAGGTTGGTGCCCGGGACCTGTTGGTTGGGGTTTATCACCAGCTGTTTGTTTGGGACCTCTTTGGTCTCCCATTCCTCTTGCCAAGCTGTCTGGATGGTAAAGTCAGCTGGGGGAGGGTTTTTCCAAATCGGCCGTCTGGATGAAAGTCGGGCAGTGGCTGGGGTGTAGATATCTGCATGGATTGGTAAGTGAGGAGAATCTTTAACTTTTTGGAGCATCCTTTGAGTTAATGCTGCTCGCCGGATGTGTGGAGGGGCTATGTTTGACAGTACAGAGAGCCAGGGGAGTGGTGTTGAGCGGATTGTTCCAGTTATAGTTCTCATGGTTGAGTTGACCTGGGTGTCTACATGGTGTGTGTAAGATGACCTGGACCAGACAGGGGCACAATATTCTGCTACAGAGTATGAAAGGGCCAGTGCTGAGGTGCGCAGGGTGGAGACTGCCGCCCCCCATTTTGCACCAGCGAGCTTGCAGAGCAGGTTGTTTCATACCTTCACCTTAGCAGCCGTCCCCTTTAGATGTTCCTTGAAGGATAAGGTCCTATCAAGGGTCACTCCAAGATAAGTTGGATTTGGGGCATGCTTAAGCTTGAGTCCGCTCAGGTGGATGTTTAGTTCTCTGGCAGCTTTTGCATTGTGGAGATGGAATACACTGGAGACGGTTTTTGCTGGGCTTGGTTTTAGGCGCCAGATTTTGCAGAACTGGTCCAGTTTGGCAAGATCTTCCGTGAGCACCTGTTCCAGTGGTTCAAAGTCTGGTGCTTGGAATGCCAAACAGATGTCGTCTGCATAGATGAATTTGCGGGATTTTGTAGTAGGCAGGTCGTTTATGTAGAGGTTGAACAGAGTTGGAGCTAGAACTGAGCCTTGTGGGAGTCCGTTTTTCTGCATTCTCCATGCACTTGTGTTCTGACTGAGGTGGGAAAAGGAAACCAGTGGAGAACCACATAGTTATGTGTGAACTGAACCAAAACTAAAGTAGCACAATTTCCACTTAATATGAAAGGGACTGAACTGAGATTTATTTGATTGTGTGAATATTAATTACAGAATAATTAAAAATGAATGGCCTATCCACTGTAAAATAAACCGCTTGTTTATTTACAGTGGGGCAAAAAAGTATTTAGTCAGCCACCAATTGTGCAAGTTCTCCCACTTAAAAGATGAGAGAGGTCTCCAATTTTCATCATAGGTATACCTCAACTATGAGAGGCAAAATGAGAACCCCCCCCCCCCCCCCCCCAGAAAATCACGTCTGATTTTTAAAGAATTTATTTGCAAATTATGGTCGAAAATAAGTATTTGGTCACCTACAAACAAGCAAGATTTCTGGCTCTCACAGACCTGTAACTTCTTCTTTAAGAGGCTCCTCTGTCCTCCACTCGTTACCTGTATTAATGGCACCTGTTTGAACTCGTTATCAGTATAAAAGACACCTGTCCACAACCTCAAACAGTCAGACTCCAAACTCCACTATGGCCAAGACCAAAGAGCTGTCAAAGGACACCAGAAACAAAATTGTAGACCTGCACCAGGCTGGGAAGACTGAATCTGCAATAGGTAAGCAGTTTGGTATGAAAAAATCGACTGTGGGAGCAATTATTAGAAAATGGAAGACATACAAGACCACTGATAATCTCCCTCAATCTGGGGCTCCACGCAAGATCTCACCCCGTGGGGTCAAAATGATCACGAGAACGGTGAACAAAAATCCCAGAAACACACGGGGGGACCTAGTGAATGACCTGCAGAGAGCTGGGACCAAAGTAACAAAGGCTACCATCAGTAACACACTACGCCACCAGGGACTCAAATCCTGCAGTGCCAGACGTGTCCCCCTGCTTAAGCCAGTACATGTCCAGGCCCGTCTAAAGTTTGCTAGAGAGCATTTGGATGATCCAGAAGAGGATTGGGAGAATGTCATATGGTCAGATGAAACCAAAACAGAACTTTTTGGTAAAAACTCAACTTGTCGTGTTTGGAGGAGAAAGAACACCATACCTACTGTGAAGCATGGGGGTGGAAACATCATGCTTTGGGGCTGTTTTTCTGCAAAGGGACCAGGACGACTGATCCGTGTAAAGGAAAGAATGAATAGGGCCATGTATCGTGAGATTTTGAGTGAAAACCTCCTTCCATCAGCAAGGGCATTGAAGATGAAACGTGGCTGGGTCTTTCAGCATGACAATGATCTCAAACATACCGCCCGGGCAACGAAGGAGTGGCTTCGTAAGAAGCATTTCAAGGTCCTGGAGTGGCCTAGCCAGTCTCCAGATCTCAACTCCATAGAAAATCTTTGGAGGGAGTTGAAAGTCCGTGATGCCCAACGACAGCCCCAAAACATCACTGCTCTAGAGGAGATCTGCATGGAGGAATGGGCCAAAATACCAGCAACAGTGTGTGAAAACCTTGTGAAGACTTACAGAAAACATTTGACCTCTGTCATTGCCAACAAAGGGTATATAACAAAGTATTGGGATGAACTTTTGTTATTGACCAAATACTTATTTTTCACCATAATTTGCAAATAAATAATTTTCTGGATTTTTTTTTTCTCATTTTGTCTCTCATAGTTGAGGTATGCCTATGATGAAAATTGGAGACCTCTCTCATCTTTTAAGTGGGAGAACTTGCACAATTGGTGGCTGACTAAATACTTTTTTACCCCACTGTATTTATTTTTTTGTCAGACCACTTCTGTGATCCTTTGTGAGTTATATTCATAAGAATGTATCTTGCACTTTGGGGAACGGGAGTTGTTCAGTCATCATTATAATTTAGTTTATATGTGTAGTTTATAGTCTATCATCAATAAACTCATGCAGTATTATAATAACAGCACACATTACAAATATTTGAGACCCACTGTTGTGCTTCCTTTTATATTTTAGCAATACAATCACAAAACACCGCCCACACTTGAAGCCAGGGCGACACAGCGGTGACAAAACTTTTATTGATAAAAATTACATATTTTGACTGAGCGACTCTATACTCGGGGATGCACACCCTCAGTTAACCCCTTGCACTCTGGTCAATTTCCCTAAAAACGCCAAAAAATAACGTGCCCAAAGTAAATCAAAAGCTGTTCTTCAACCCTTTGCAGCATCTTCATGGGGTTGGTCTCATTTAAAAGAAAACACTTTGAATTTTTTGGCAAAACAGTCATAATCTCTCTAAGTGCTCCGGCCACTGAGTAACAGTCATCTAAACATAGTGAACTTGAAGAAAATAAATTTTGCCTGGGTGTTTTTTCTGATACAAATGCTTGCAAATAACACACAGCTTCAGATCCGGGCTGGAAAATGCAACAGAAATGTTGAACCAAGTGTTATCCAGCTGAGGTCCAAATTTTGTAACAATACCACAAAAAATGAATATATTACACAGCTTTGTTCTCAGGTTGTTCCCAGGCATTTTTGAACTGTGCCAAATGGCACAGTTTGGAAAAACGTCTAACTTTTGAATGATTCAATATAGAAGCTTCATCTTGGGCTCTAATGAAAGGTGGCACTCAGGGCTGTGTGTGTGTGTGTGTGTGTGGGGGGGGTTGTCTCCCCCCCCCCCCCCCGCCCGCTATAGAGGACGGACATTGCCCGTTGTGCCGCGGTCACGGTGCGCCGCGGTCTACGACGCACAGCTGTAATTTACCGATCGGTCAAAAGTCATTTTTGATTACAATTTTCAGGGATAAAGAATAATTTAGCTTATAACACTTACCTGTTCACAACAGCAGCGTAGCTGGCGAACTTCTCTTCCTCATTGTCAGACGAACGTGACGCTGGTCCGCTTGTTACGGACTTGTGGTTCTGGTCTCGCGACCCGGTCAAACCATAATTCCATTATTGCGGTTTTACGCTTCCATGATTGCAATTTTTCAAAACAAATAAGAACAGTAGTTAGAAAAAAAGACTGGCAAACGCCTGTGTGTCACCCAGCCTTACACAAAACAGCTTTCGAGCTTCTGTGCTTCAATTGGCTGGCTGTATTCACAGCCGTTGGTAGGCGGGTCCTTCTTGCTAGGTTTTCAGTCATTGGTTCTTCAAGGTTTCAGAAACCCAATTCAAGGCTCTTATTAGTCGAATGAGAGGTCAATCACATCTAAACCAATCAAAGCACTCCTTTGGCTTTCTGTTCGCGGCTGTGTCTGTAGTGGAAGAAGGGAAATGCAGGTGTTTTTTTTTCCAGTGCCTCCTAGGACACACAGTGTGCGTACTCGGACGCCCTTGTGCGTCCTAGGACGCAGAGACGGTCCCGCCTGCGGTACACCGAAGTGCAACAGGTTAAAAGTACTAGATTCTATTCAACTGAATGTATTAACTCATTCTGATTGCTGAGGCCACAGTAAAAACAAATGATTTTAAACGTAACCCAGCCCTTGTAAAATCTACTTTACTGAAGCGCAGCTACATGAAAATTGTGGTTAAATACAACAACGACGTACTTTATTGTCACACTCCACCACTGGCTTTTAGCAACAAGTGTATTTCCTAAATATGTTTTAAACTTGCATTAATTAACCACCACCCTTTTCTATCTTTTCGTCTAGGCAAGAGGAAAACGATCCACCCCAAACTGGACCTTGTGTCCCTATTTACAGAGATGCAGGCTGAAGATCTGGTGAACCGGGACCAGTGTGAGCGGCACATCCAGTTGCTTCTCAGTGAGGCAGCGTGGCCGGCATGTGTGACCCATCCTACGTTTGATTTTTTTTAATTTTTTTACAGTTTGAATTTTACACATTCTAAATAATATGGAATTTGCTGCTGACTGTAACAAACAATTTAGAGACTTATGTGTTTACATAATGATTTTCTATTTTGTCTGTTGCGACACCGGCGGGAAAAGAGTCAACAGTACAAACCATTTATCACTGACTTTGAAAATAATGGCTCATTTTTAATAAAAAGTAACCAAAAACAATTATTTTGTTTATTGAAGACTGTACTGTTGGATGTGCCAGTGCAGAAGACACTGCACACTTTAGTGATAGTACCAGTATATAGAGGAATTCTGGGACATATTAGTATCTGGATTTTCTAATAGTGGGTTAGGGCAGGAGTGTCCAATCATGTGCCATGGAGGGCCAAAACCCTGCAGGCTTCACTTCCAGCCAGTGTCTTCAACAGCAGATTCCACTGAATTTCTTCTACTGACTACTGATCAGTGAAAACACCTGCTGAAGAGACTGGGTAGAAGAGAGAACCTGCAGGGTCTTGGCCTTCCATGGCACATGATTGGACACCCCTGGTTTAGGGTTTAATGGGATTTAACATTTTAACACAAACTGCTTTATGGTTCATAATTCTGTTGGCAGACTTACACCAAACCAAAAGTGATTTCTCAAACTGCTGGATTGTTCTTAGACAGCTTTTCCAATCTTGTAGTATTTAATTTATGTCACTTGGTGGTAACCTTGACACATAAAACAAAAGTGGAGACACATCCGCAAAAGTACAAGGGTTTATTGTCAAAATTCCTAGTGCTATACTACATGAATACATGTATAGTTCATTGTTGACGCAGAGAATATATATTTATACAGTATCTACATGTATCCAGTAAATCAAGTATTTTCCATGTAACCTTGTGACTGCATTATTTTAATTGCCTTTAATCCTAGATCAAGTTTGTTTTGGCCTAAAATGCATCATAATTGTTAAATATATCTTATAATACCTAACTCAGTACTGTTTATCTGTTGAAATATATATTTTATGGCTAATATAACCCCATAACTACAACCTGGTGATCACGTTTTGGCAGCTGACCACTTTTTGCCATGACACCACCACAGACTCAGTGCTGCTGGAGCAGGTACATCCCAAGATGTCTCAACAGTCTGTCCGTGATTTTCACACAGATCAAAGCAATTTGTTGCACAGGAAGCTAAATGTTTCTACAGACATTCTGAAGTTCTGTAACCACTGAGCGTTTGTGAAGCTGGGGTGACATCAGTAAGAGGCTGTGTTGAACAACCAGACCCACAGTTTGAAGCGGTAATTTTCCCACAAGAGAGCCATCGGAAACACATACACAGCATACATATTTTAGTACCTAATAGCGATAACTTGCAGACATTACAATGTAGTACGGCGGACTTAAAGCAAACTAGCATTAGCAATCATTAGCTTACCTTCATATGTAATCTGGTTTGTATCCTCACATCTTCGGCTCTATGGCTTCCTAAACACCCCTGTACTTTTCCAGGGTGTTTCATCTCACTGCCTGTACCCTTGTCTGGCTATCAGTTTTTGCCTTTACTCTGACAAAAAGCCAGACACCGAGCAGTCGCCTCGTAAGCTGCCATGTTGTGTTTTGCTTGTGTCGCGTGTTTTACGTCACGGGAGTGTGGCACCGCCTTGTTGTAAAAAAATCCCACCCACCCCAAGTGGTACTCTGCTGTAATGGAAACAAAAGCATGCTGAGCCATGTAAAGCCATGTCCAAGCATGTAGGGCTGAGTGGGAACTAGTGGAAAAGGGCCTTTAGAGAACTCAGAAAGGGATGTTATGCGTTTCTCCCCAGTGATATTTCCCCTAGCTTACTTTCTGTTAATGTGAAATGAGATCTGAGCTGACTGAAGAGATGATGTGGCATCAGTCAGTAATGGAAAATAACTGAGACAACATAACACTGACATAAAATGGATGTTTATGCATTTTAGCTGCAATTTTTGCATCGTTCACAGTTGCATGTTGGGAGGCAGGGGAGCACCAATTCTGGCAGGAAGAAAACAAATCAAGTCTCGCTAACACCAATTAATGTAAACCTGTAGTAGCACAAATGAAGCCACGTTTGCTTGATGATTCCAACTGTTCTTCACATCATCCACCTAATTATTCAGCTTCATTACAGACACAAGAGGCCCACGTTACAGAGCAGTGTGTCTAGGGCCTGCACCCATTCGTATGCTTGCATGATAGCGCTCCTGTGTGCATCCGTGCATTTATTTGTGAGATGGGGGAAGAGTCTCCTTTGAGATGGTATTAGCTCCAGTGATTGTCCACGGGGTTTTGTTTGCTTAGGTGAAACCATCTCAGACATGAACGAGCGTCGCCAACAGTCTCACATGTGAAGACGTGAGCGTCATACTCACCAACAGAGAGGAGAATCTAAATTGTACAACATTATACAGGATACACTTTATATCACGTCATGCTGTATTTGTTCCTGACTCACAACACATGCAAGAAAGGTTACATGATATTCTGTAAAAAATGTCAGTTGTAAAAAACAAAAGACATTTGTTAACACCAGGTTAAACACCGTGCCTATATTAGATTGGGGGAAAACCTATTGCTTATTTGTAAGACGTAAGCATATTCAGGTGATAATATGAAGTCTGTACTGAACACTAACAGGTAATGATTGTAAGACGCAAAGACAGCACAGATTTCTGCTAGAAAAACAAATAAAAACAGCAGACTCCATTATTAAAGAAAATGCATGCTGAAGCTTGTTTCAATTTTTCAAGCAGCATCTGGACAAGCCTATGAAATACTGGGAGAGTGAGATGAAAATCTTCTGGTTGTCACATTACACAGCGTGTTTGGAGGAGAAATGCTATTGCGCGTAACCCAAAACATGCCATTTCACCAGTGAAGTTTGGGGGTGAAAGTATCATGGTATGGGGTTGTTTCTCATCTCATGGCACTAGCAGATTTTAAACAATTGAAGGAACAACGAATGGAGCAAATACCGGACTATTCTTGATAATAATCACCTGCCATCCACCAGGATGATGAGGATAAAGGTGGGTTTACGCTCCCTTCTGCTCTGGTGCACTGGCATGAACGTGGGTGTATATACATATGCTTCATTTTTTGTGTTTACCCAGCAAAGCATCCTTTTAAATGGGACCTTGCGCATACTTAGTCAATGCAAAAAATTTGGGCTGCATACGCTCAGCTGCTGAGACAAACAAATTCACGTCACATAAGCCTTGTACTAAAGCAGACATGCAAAACGGAGGTGGAGCATAAATTCAGCTTCAGGTGGGGGTGAACCTTCCAGGAGGACAAAGAAAACTCTCCACTGGTTTACAACAAAGAAAATCAAGTTGTCAGATATGGCCCATTAAATCCAGCTGAAAATTTGTGGAAACTAAAGATCAGGATTCACAGGATCATCATCGGAATCTTCAAAATTTAAAGGCAGTCTGTTTATAACAGGGGTTGGCAACCTGTACTACACAAAGAGCCACTCAGTGATTTTTGTCTAAAAAATCTGCAAGGAACCAGAAAAATATCCGAGACTGAAAACTACAGTAAAATAGAGTTACAGCTACAATCTGGCCTGACAACATCCAGATACAAGCACTTGTGGTCATAAACCTGCAGCTTTTTTTGGAAGGTAAATTTAATACCTTTTTCCTCACAAAATTGCAACTTTGTCTGGAAAATGTTTGATTTTTTTTTTAATTTGTGTTGTTATTTTCTTCATGAAACTAATGTTTTCTAATGTTTCATATTTTTTGGCATAAATCTGTTTTGCTTTTTTCATAAATTAGGCACATTTTGCAAAATTATTACCTTTGCAGAGTAAAAATTAAAGAGTTTTCACATAAATTTGTGACATTTTTCCCAATAAAGTTAAAAGCTTTTATTCACAAATAATGATCTTTTTTGCATAATCTTCTGTTTTTGTCCTAATCTGTAAAAGTGCTACTTTTTTCAAGTGAGAATGCGACCTTGCATAAATTTGCAACAATTTTCTAATAGAATTATAGCTTTCTCTGGTAAATTTATGACTTTTTTCTTGCAAATTCGTGAGAGGATTTTTCTCATAAAATGGCAACATTCTCACTAAATTTCAAGTATTTTTGGCATGAATTTTCAGCTATTCTCATAAATTTTTTGTATATTTTTATTTGTAAATTTATTACCTTTCATAAGTAAAACTGATGCTTTTTTTAACATAAGTTTGTTACATTTTTCAAATAAAACAACTTTCCCAGTAAATTTGTGATTTTTTCCCCCACAAATTTGGGGATATTTACCCTAAATTTATTTATGTATTAATTTACATACATTTTCAGGATTTTAGGACATATTTCTCCTGAATGTGCAAACTTTTTTTTATTTGTTCTTTTCTTGGAAAGTTGTGAGGTGTTTTTTTAATCAAGCCTCTGGCAGCACTATGGGCAAAAGAGCCACAGATTGCAGACCTCTGGGCCAAACTCTCTCCTGAGAGCAGTGGGGGGTTAGTTTCTTATACAGGAAGGCTCTTAAAGCTCTCATTACAAACAAAGGCTTTTCTACTAAATGTCAGTTGTCATGTTCAATATCTTGTCCACATTTCATTCCACTTTATCACACAACTTTATTGATGAACCTCGACTTAGTACCCACGTCTGGTGAAAACTTCATGCAAGACTGTTCAATAAATATTCCCCCCATTGTGAATCACCAGCTTTTCGGTAGCAGTCAGATTCCCTGAAATTATTAGCAGAAAAAAAGACAGAAAACAAAGCATAATTTAATATGTTACACAACAGACAGAGCAGATGCGTCCTGTTAGATTTATGCGAGATGGGCGGCTGAAAAACACAGTTGAAAGGATGCCTGTGCAAATGAGAATTCCCGCGAGTACTTCTGATCACTTTCAATCCACGCCAGCTCTGACCCACGCTGTCAGTCTTCGTCCTCAGACTCCCTTCATCATGACTGACAGCGGAAGCTCTCCAAATAAATGTTTTCCTGCTGGCTTGGGAAGAGGAAATCTTCACTGGTTTTCGTCTACTGGCTCAGTGATTCACTGCGAAGCCATTTCAGCTCTGATTAGAAAAAACAAACTACAACACCTTCAAATTCACATCAACCCAAAATGACAAAACTTTGACGAGCACCGTGGTACACAAACGTGCAATTCTGCAATCAAACCCAGTCAAAAGAGACACATTTAATAAAAACAGCACAACAAGGCGCATGAATATCTGTCAGTGGGAATGACAGAATTTCATGGGTGACACCTCAAGGCCCATTGGAGGCCATTAAGGGAGCCATTCACTCTGCCGTACGGCCACCCATCACGGCACAAATAGCACTAATGATGCTGCTAATAGTCCGCCAAGTGCATCGCAGAGAGGTCCAAGTGGACTGGAGGCCGTTTTGCCTGGTAAAAACAGCTGACATTCAAGTATTCAATGGAGGGAAAATGAGTCTTCTCTCCATCAGTCACACTTGTACCCACTCAGATGGAGAATGTGGCATTTGCTTTGCAGCACCACTGAATAAAGACAAGAATAGGTGTGATGTGTAAGCATAAACACAGAAAAATGTACTGAAGGGGCAAATCAGACGGACACACTTCCTGAGTAGGAAAGGCAATGGGGGGCGATGTAGAGGGCGGGGCTGTTTCCAGCTTTATTGGGGTATTTTAACATGGTAAATAAATAAATGAATACAAGCTAAAGTCTCCCTTCCCTGTAAAAACATCAAAAAATAAAACTGGGTCACTGTCAAGCCCAGTGGTTTTCAACCAGGGTTCCCTGGAACGTTCAAGTTTCTGTGGGAAATTTTCCAATTTCACTGAACTGGTCCCAAAAAATTGAAAATAGTTTGCCATTGTTGTGGATGTGTGCCTACAGAACCCATGCAAAACAACAGCAAATTATTTTCAATCTATTCGACCAATATCCAAATAAAAGTTGCAAATTTTCAAGAAAAAAGTTACAAATTTATGAAAACAAATTGTAAATTTACAATGAAAAAAGCTGAGAATTTATGACAAAAAAAGTTGCAAATTTACAAAAAAAAAGATAGAAATTCATGGGGAAAAATTGTAAATTTACAATGAAAAAAGTAGTCGATTAACAAAAAAGTTGCAAGTTTATGTAGAAAAAGTTGCAAATTTATGAGTAAAAAAGCTTCAAATTTAATGGAAAAATGTTGCCAATTTACAAGAAACAAAGGGCAACTTCAGGAGAAAAAAGTGTCACCTTTACAAGAAAAAAGTTGCAAATTTAAGAGAAAAAAGTTGTAGATTTTAAGAGAAAAAAGTTGCAACTTTACAATAAAAAAGCTGTAACTATGAGAAAAAAGTTACAACTTTATAAAAGGTCAAATTTTTAAGAAAAAAGGTGCAAATTTAAGAGAAAAAAGTTGCAACTTCACAAATAATATTGCAACTTTACAAGAAAAAGTTGCAAATTTAAAAGAAAAAAACTGCCAATTTACAAAAAAAAGTCAAACCTATGAGAAAAAAGTTGCAAATTTATGAGAAAAAAAAGCTGCAAATTTACTATAAAAAGTTCAAGTTTAAGAGGAAAAAAGTTGTAAATTTCCTACAAAAACGTCACAAATTTATGAGAAAACGGATCATAGTGAAAACAATGTTGAGCCACAGCTCGTCATTTCAGAACAAGCAGAATTTCAGTCGGGTATCTGATACACCCACTGATCAGTCCATCCCTCGTTCTTAAACACGCCGCCTTCCTAACATGCTTTCATTTCAAATCCACCGCAGCAGCTGCAAGATATGCCACCAGATGTTCTTCTGAAGGGCTGCACAGACATTCTAATATTTTATTGCCTCTGTCTCAGCCTTTTAGAAAAGCACATCTTGTATCAAACTCAAAATGAGTCTTAAAAAGTAGCATGTTTTGGTGGTTTTTAAGGCTTTCACTTTTTGTTTGCATCCTGTAAACGAGTTGGGTGATCTGTAAGGAACAGATACAGCTTTGACATTGTCCCAGGGTGAGGCGTGCTCTTCTGTCCCTCACTCTTTGATAACTCCTGTCTCTGCCTTATCAGATGTGCTGGAGATGAGTGCCCTTTTACAGGGGTGGGCACAGAATCCACACCCTCGCATCACATGCAGTGTATCAGCAACAAAGTCGTCCTTGTTGAACATGGATCAGTGCCGTGTACCACATCCTTCCATGCATGAAAGTCACTGAATTCAAATCAAATCTTTCTGTTCATAAATCACCACCACGGTCCTGCATTCACACCCTCACTTATTCGCTCCACCAGCCTGTTTGTGATGTCTATTTCTTTGCATCGATGTGTTTGTCTTTGCGCCCCCTACCCAGTCGCTGCAGACGGCAGGCATGCAAATACACTGCAAACGGATGGAATTAGCTCATTCGTCTCCGCTTTGAGAGCGGAAAGTGAGCACAAGTGCACACTCTGAAGGTGTGCTTTACTTTCTCTGGCTTTATAGCGTGCTGTTTTGAAGTTAAAATGTTGAATCAGCAAAACATAGGTCCTTTGGAAATTTGCAAAGTAGACATAACTGAATAGAGAGTCAGTTTTCTTAAAAATAGTGTTTCTTTTGTTGCCAAGGACAGAGGGGCTGAGGCTGTGCATTTTGGACTTACCCTTTTAGAACAGGAAATAGTCACTACGGTAAAACTGAAACTTAGCACATAGGTCAGCATGCCGCTTGCAGAAATCATTTTTATCACACTGTGGTTAACTGTCTCCCTGTGCCTGCAGTATGTGTGACCATGACAGTTTACATCAGGAAGTGTCTGTGTTAATTCTGCACCACCTACACTACTCAAGGCAAGGCAAGTTTATTTGTATAGCACATTTCATGTACAAGACAATTCAAAGTGCTTTACATAAAAGCACTACAGCAAGTGGCAAAAGGAATACATAAGAATTTAAAAGCAAACTAAAAAGTAAATTAAAAAGAAACAAAAACAAGCTAAAATAGAATACGACAGAAATAAAAGTTAGAACAACAATTGTTCTATAGAAAGGCCGCAGCAAATAGGAGAGTTTTTAACCTCGATTTAAAGCAGCTGAGAGCTCACAAAAAGTTAGGGATATTTGGCTTTCGGGTGAAATTTCAGGATGCACCTAAAATGCACTATAACCTTTACAGGTAGGGATGCAAGTTATTGATTAATTCATGAACTGATAATTGATTCACCTTATTGATCGATTAACAATTGATAAGCGGCATTTTTCCTGAGAATCTGAATTTCCCTCGGTACAATATGGTCTCTTTAACATGTCAAAAGTTGCCGTTTTTTCATATACTGAACAAAACATGAACATCATATTCCTCAGTGAT
This sequence comes from Pholidichthys leucotaenia, assembly GCA_020510985.1. Lineage (NCBI taxonomy): Eukaryota > Metazoa > Chordata > Actinopteri > Cichliformes > Pholidichthyidae > Pholidichthys > Pholidichthys leucotaenia. The sequence continues at coordinate 132,065,967 of CM035843.1, forward strand.
TTATTATACCATTAGCATTTTTTTTTACTACAGAAAATGGCATTTTTTGTAGTTTAACAAATTTCGCACTGCATAGTGGGTACTACTGTATGTGCCGGTACATCTCAGTAAATTACAAATGTCATGTTTTCTATTTTAAAAACTATTACCAATATAAAATTTATCTTTTTTTAGTTATATTAAAAAAACTTTTCCCATTCTAATTTACTGAGATGCACAGGTAGACTGTTTTAACAGGAGAATAACTGTGAGCTGCTTCATCTGTTGCATGTTATAATAATGCATCAGATTTATATAGCGCTTTAACATAGACACTCAAAGACACTTTACAAATAGATACATTATTCATTCACTCCAGACAGACAAGGATAGTGGCAAGCTACTACTGTAGCGGTTTGAATCCCGCTCTCCCCAGATATCCTGCTGTTGTGTCCCTGGGCAAGACACTTTACCCACCTTGCCTCCAGTGTCCATAACACTGGGTATGAATGTGCATAAACGTTCGGTGGTGGCCGGAGAGGCCGTTGGCCCAGATTGGCAGCTGCGTTTCCGTCAGCCTGCCCCAGGGCAGCTGTGGCTACAGTAGTAGCTTGCCACTACCATTGTCTGTCTGGAGTGAATGAATAATGTATCTGTAAAAAGCATCTTTGAGTGTCTATGATAAAGCGCTATATAAATCTGATGCATTATTATTATTATTATTATTATTATTATTATATGCAAAGCTGTGCAAAATTTAAAAAAAAGAAATAAATAGTATAAAATTAGCATATTCATACATGTGTGTTTTCTGCCCCCTACCCTGAAAAATATGTTGCCACCGTGCCAAGGTCTTTAAGCCAGAGGAAACGCTGGGCTGGGGTACCTCAAATGATGTGGCCTGCACTTTCACCAGACCTGAATCCCATAGAAAATCTATGGGATCAGCTGAGTCGCCATGTAGAGGCTCGTAACCCTGCACCCCACAACCTCAATGACCTGAGGGCCGCCCTTCAAGAAGAGTGGAATGTCATGCCTCAGTAGACAATAAGTCGACTTGTGAACCGCATGAGACGTCGTTGTCAAGCTGTAATTGATGCCCAAGGGCACATGACAAGTTACTGAGACACTGACATTTTTTGTTGTGGTATACCACCACTGCTGTTGGCTTTTGTTTCAATAAATTGTTTGACATGAGGTAAATCACCATTGCATGCTTCTACTTAAATGCCCTACTTTCATGATATTATATCACTGTAAAGCGAAATTTTTACATTTTCCATAAATTTTACCCAAAAGCCAAATATCCCTAACTTTTTGTGAGTAGTGCATACGTGAGAGGTGGTGTGAGCTTTCTGCAACCAGGACAGCTTGCATTGCTGCTGCCTTCTCTCCCAGCTCTCTTGCCCACAGCCAGTGGCTCCATGAGGCCTTGACAAATAAAACTCACAAATTTCTAAGTTTCAAGAAAAAAAGAACACTCATGCACACTCATGAGCGGGAAAAAAAATCACAAAATTATAAGGAAAATACTTAAAATTTATGCCAAAAATATTGGGGGTTTTTTTTGGGGGGGGGGTCAATTACATGAAGAAAATACCCATGCAAATATTCAAGAAAAAAATCACAAATTTACTGGAAAAAGATGCAATTTTATTAGAAAAATGTCACTGATTTAACACAAAAAAGGCTGCAATTTTATCTAAAAATTTTTTTTAAAAAAACTTAAAAACAAATGTGAAAAATTTATGAAAGAAAGCAGAAAATTACAAAAATATTACAAACTGAGGAAATAAATTTGAATTTTACAAGGAAAACGCTCATAAATTTGCAAGATGTCACATTTCAGAAAAAAATTGCTGGAAAAAGTTGCAACTTATAAATAAAGTGTCATGAATGTACACAAAAAGGCTGCAGGTTTACCTGAAAAAGGTAACAAGTTTACAAAGAAAAAAAGAGTCAAGCAGAAAATCTGACCAAAAATATCACAAATTTTAGGGGGGGGGGGCTGTAATGTTATGAGAAAACACCCTCACAAATTTGAAAGAAAAAAGAGTCACAATTTCCTCCCCCCCAAAAATAAAAAGACAAATTTGCATGGAAAAGGGCGGTTATTTTACCAGAAAAAGCAGAAAAATTATGGGGAAAAAAAAAATTAAGTAAAAAGTTTCAATTTAAAAAGGAAAACATCCCAAAAAGTCACAATATTTCAGCAAAAGAAAATCCCATTTAGTAGGAGAAGTTACAGTTTTGCTAGAGAAAAGGAAAGGAATTTATAAGAAAAAAGGTACAAATTTATGATCAATAAAAAAAAAACCCACTGATGCTGTCGGGTAGGGCAAATACGCAAAAATATAAGAAAGAAAGGGGTTAAATACTTTTTCACAGCACTAACTGGTGATATGGGAGTAACTCTCCTTTGTGCAACCTTCTAACCCTCTAACCGCTGACATATGACGCGGGAGCGCCTCCCAACTGCAGGTTGTAGCATAATCCTGAATAAAATAGTGAGGATAATAGACACAATAGTGTGGCGTGTCTGAATGAAACAATGGCCCTGCTGTAATGGGTCAATAAAGGCAGTAAAGTGTCATATTTCATGCCTGAAAAAGGGCTTGGGAGGAAAGATTTCATCCTCTACTCTATGGATTCTTTATTTCGTGCTTTTCTGAAGTGTGGAAGGACTGATCAAGAAGACAATCTTTGCAATGGAGGCTGTCAAAAAAAAAAAAAAAAGTGCAGCACATTCAGGACAAAAACAAGCACTTTACAGAGCTCTGGTGAGAAGACCATCCGCTCTAATAACCAGTATCAGCACATATGGCACTACACAGCTGACTGCATCATCACTCCTCTATGTGGCTCACATACAGACAATGAGCCGGAGCTGGTGATTCAGCAGCGAGAGCCCTGACTAAAGATGCACAGATAGGACAGTATAGATGACGATGACTAACACCCAGAGCACAAAGCCGTGGAGTGAAATCCACAAGCGGTGAGCCGACTATACAATATGCATTATGGGGGTGTGGAGAAAAGCCAATGAAACCCATATAAAAGTGAACCACTGCAATTGAGCTCCCTGAATATTGCATAAAAACAAACATTAAACGCACAACTGTGAAGGCTGCAGAGGGAATTGTGTTGCGTGCGCCGATTGTGAATGCAGATGAAAAAAAGAAAGAAAGAAAAGAGAAAAAGGCCTTTGTACGATTTCTCTAGTTCCTGGATAGGCAGGCTGACGTGAATCCACACAATTGACCCACTGACACAAGCAAATACTTTTTATCCACAGCTGCACACAGACAACATGAAGGTAAAATGCTGAATTCACTGCATATCAAGCATACCATAAAAATAAAAGGAAAACAGTCACAGTGTGACGCTGAGAATCACCGCTGCACGATCCGTAATCTGGCTGTCAGTCAGCTGCGTTCACACAGCGGGGCCGCAGCCAGTTTCATTTGGAATGCTCAGAGTAATTAGATAATTAATTCTCTGTACATGACACCTGCACTATAAGTGTTTTATAAACCTACTAAGAAGTTTGAGACCAGGGCTGAGGAGGCTGATTTGTTCCAAATTATTACAGCATTGCAATCATGCCAGGATGGTGCTGTCACCTAGTGGAGGGCAAAACAACAGCTCTTTGATTTTTCTCAACAGCTGTACATCAACAAAAAACAAATGAAAGAGTCCCCATTATGCTCCTTTTCCACCTGTTGACAAAGCTCACAGATGTGTTAATGAAACGTCTGACATGATTTGGTCAAAACACCTCAGGGTTTGATTGCTGCAGTACCATTTTACACACAGGGGAAGGAGCTCTCCTCACAATGGGCTGTTTTTATGGCATATTACTTTTTTTTCACAATATTTTTATTGAACCTTTTTACAAACATAACACAAACAATCAAACACTAACACTAAAATAATAACAGTCAAGACAATAAATCCAACTCTAGCTTGTCTATTTTTTAAAAAGATGTGAAATATCTTGCAGATGTTTACAAGAGTAGAACTTGTGGGTCACAGAGGAATGATTTCTTTTCAAAACAGCACCTCAATGCAGAAATTAAGGTATCCAACACAGTATTACAATTCTCACATATCTATAAGAGGAGTTTACAGAGTTAACAGTAATTGACGGTTATTTGAACACCTTTGAAACATCGGAGTGCAATTATTGGGGAATATAGTAATGACTGGAATCCCTGTTGTCCAATCAAATTGCTTGGTCAGAACTGTTGTATAATGTAAAGCTATGGTCGCAAATACTTACAAATGGCTGCGAACACTGTATGAACGATTTTTGGACCATTTCACACAGCCTTTCTTAAGGCGGCTGTAGGAGAAACCAGCGTTTGTAGACCATTCGTAAGTTCATGGCCAGGTCGATCGTCTTGTCCAAGATTTCTACGAACGCCTCACGAATGCCATAGGAACAACGTAAGAACTATGCAAGATGTTGGCTGTAAGTATGCCTCAAAAGCACCTTAAGTTGTTCTTGAGAACACCTTAAGTTGTTCTTGAGGGCCCCTTACAGTTACTGTAGAAAACGCTGTACGAATCCCCGTTCATACGGAGATTCGTACAGCATGTGTAAGGCGGTAGTGTGGCGCTCATAAGGTGGAAGTACGTCATTTGTGCGACACTTGTGTCAACAAAATGTGCTGAAAGCTGTAAGATCTTCCTACCAACAACTTTAAAGTGCCGTGAGTTGCACAAAAACGTTCATAAGATGGCAGTAACTATGTCGTAGCAAAGTCCCAAGAAACCCTTACAAAGAACGTAAGAACTCTAGGGCTATTGTGCAACAGAAAAGTACCTCACTTCTCAAGAATGCCTCAAGTTGTTGCAAACTGAACAGCAGCCGTAAGAAACTATGGTCCGCTCCACAAATGTCTGTGAACTCCAGAATTCATAGGAACTGAGAGATTCTTACGAACCCATCACTCGTAAGAATCTTAGTGACTGTAGTTTAATGCAGATCAGTAGTCGGTGATCACAGCATCACCTCTTTCAGGGCTCATGGTGTGTTCGCGTGACATAAGCAAAGTGAGGACATGAAACTTCATATACCAGAGAAAAGCATTGTTATCAGCGGGTGAACAGACCTGCGTCTTCTTAAAGTCTGAACAAGCCACAGAGGGTTGTTGGGGTGTTAATTTATGCTAACAGAACCTGTGACTGTGGGTTGCCAAGTGTAGTTCGAAAACAGCTTGAGTGAATGGGTAACTGTGCTAATGGCAACTAACACGGCTAATCAAGGAGGCATGCAATCCAGAGAACAACAATCCACAATAAAAAAAAAAAAAGTTGAAATAACATATACAAGTATAAATGAAATGTATGCTCAAGGGTTGGCAGATGAGCCAACTGGGAAAATGGACGTCTAGCGGCAATGAATAGAACATACAGAAAACAGACAACGGACGTCTAGTGGCTGGGCTAACAGACTCCTCTCTGTTTTTACCTTCCAAATTGACCTCCAAGTAGTCAGAAATCACAGACCAGCTAATGTTAGCAGCCTAAAATACTTGCTATAATGGCCAAAAATATTAGAAAATAAGCCAGAATGGTGTGAGATACTGGATTAATGAATGAGCTGATCTAGTACACTGACAAAAAAGAGCCATAAAATCTGTAGTCAGAAGGATCCATGGGAAAAAAGCTGTGAACCACCGTTCTAAACAACTGTTCTCCACCTTGTTAGAAACATCCCAACACCTTTAGAGGCCACATTACACCAAAAGAAATGTATCAGAAATACCTTGACATCTCTGTGAATGACGTTGTTGTCATGGCAGTAGCGTAGCGCCTCGAGGATCTGCCGCATGTAGTGACTAAGAAAGAAATTGTACACTTGTTATCACAGCAAGCACATTCCATCACTTCTGAATCAATGACCAAAAAAAAAAACCCCCACTGGAAATCCTCTTAGTGAAGACAATCAAATCCGTTAAAGCTCACCTGGCCACCGCTTCACTGTAGACGAAGCCGGCGTCGGCCCTCTTGACAATCTCAAAGCACAGGTCAGCTCCGTCCATGCTAACAGAGATAGAAAAGAGGAGAAAGTCAAACCGAGGGAGGATCAATTTTGGCTTAAAGGTCAGGATAGAGTATTGGTAAAGAAACAAAGGTCATTCCTATTAGAACTTCAGAGCTGTGCCTCTCTGTGATTGGCTGTGACAGTAAGAGTGGCTGTAATTATGTCTTGTCTCTGTAGCTATTAGGAACTGAAGTTTAAGATTTTTTTAAGATCATGGCTTTCATGTTTAAAAATCACATTATTTTCAGTGAGATGAGAAAATTTACAGTTAGTCAGACACTGAGGTGATTTTAAAAGAATGATAAAGAGTTGAAGCTGTGGCGCAACGGTGCGTTTTAACGCCTCAGCACTGATAAAATCCCACCAGAGCAATTTAGAATAAACACAGTCCTAACAATGGCAGCCTGAATGCATGGAATAGTGTGGCCATTAAGTCTGGCTAAAGAGTCTCCTCAGCTGGCTGTTTTTTTACAGATGTCTCCATGATAACCCTCACATCTTCACACTTAATTGTGTCCCGGTCATTTGGCCGCAGCTGATTTTGTCTCTCATAATTGTCCAGCCTATACACTTCCCATAATAACTGAAAACCTCCTCGTTATTGTCACTTAGCCTCCAGGCCAATTAGGCAGAGCACTCATGTAGCAGAATCACATCCGTACTGTCTCCACTCCACTGTAGCCTGGCTTATTAGAACAGTGAGAAGGTGGAGAACACATGCGTTTCTGAATAGAAAGCACTGTACGCAAATGCTATCGGGGCCTAAACCACTAGAGGCCCCCCAACCGACAAGGTCACCCTAAACCTTTTACTGCACTATTTTTTTTCTCTTGTAAATTTGCAACTTTTTAAATTAAAATTTGCTATTTTTTAATAAAAAAATTTGCAGTTTTTTTTGTTGTAAATTGGTAACTGTTTTTCTCATACATTTGTTACCTTTTCATAATAAATTGGGAACTTTTTACTCATATATTTGTGACTTTCTTGGCATTTGCTAGTTTTTTCATCACAAATTTGTGACTTTTGTCGTCATATTTGTGGGCTTTTTTCTTGTAAATTTGAAATAAAAAAAAACTGCAACTTTTTTGGCAGATCTGCAAATTCTTGTAAATTTGTGACTTTTTTTTTTCTAAATTTGTGACTTTTTTCCTCATAAATTTGTGGGCTTTTTCTTGTAAATTTGAAATTAAAAATACTGCAAGTTTTTTGACAGATATGGAAATTCTTGTACCCCTCATGGATCATCACCTTATCATGGTGGGGGGTTTGTGTGCTCCAGTGATCCCAGGAGCTATGTTGTTATGTTATGGCAATTTGCCTCTGGTAGGGTCACCCCAGATAAACTGGTCCTGGGTGAAGGGCCAGACTAAGAACGATCCAAAAGACTCTCATGATGAATGGCAGAACAAGGATTCAGTGTACCCCACTCGGTATGGGGTTACCAGGGCCGCACCCTGGAGCCAGGCCTTGGGGGGGGGGGGGGGGGGCGGTGCTCGATGGCTAGCACTTGGTGGCCGGGTTTCTGCCCATGGGACCTCGCCGGACTCAGCCCAAAGGAGTTACATGGGTCTGCCCTCCAGTGGGCTCACCACCTGCAGAAGGGATCGTGTGGGTCCGGTGTTATGTGGATCAGGTGGCGGTCGGAGGCAGAGACCTTAGTGGTTTGATGCCCGGCTTCCTAAACTGGCTTTTGGGACGTGGAATGTCACCTCTCTGGTGGGGAAGGAGCCTGAGCTGATGCATGAGGTTGAGAGATACCGGCTAGATATAGTCGCCCTCACCTCAACACACAGCTCTGGTTCTGGAACCAGTCTCCTGGAGAGGGGCTGGAGCTTGGCCTACTCTGGAGTTGCCCTGGGAGAGAGGAAATGGGCAGGGGTGGGTATTCTTGTATCACCCCACCTTGCTGCCTCTATATTGGAGTTTTCCCTGGTGGATGAAAGGGTTGTTTCCCTGCGCCTTTGGGTTGGGAAACAGGTCCTGACCATCATTTGTGCCTATGCACCAAATGATGGTTCAGAGTACCCACCCTTTTTGGAGTCTGTGACTGGGGTGCTGGAGGGTACTCCTCTTGGAGACTCAATTGTCCTACTGGGGGACTTCAAGGTGCACGTGGGCCGAACACCATGTTCAAGCACAAGGGTGTCTATATGTGCACTTGGCACCAGGACACCCTAGGCTGCAGGTCGATGATCGATTTTGTTATCGTGTCATCAGACCTGCAACCGTATGTCTTGGGCACTTGGGTAAAGAGAGGTGCAGAGCTGTCAACTGATCACCATCTGGTGGTGAGTTGGATCAGATGGCAGGGGAGGATGCCATTCAGACCCGGTAGACCCAAACGTATAGTGAGGGTGTGCTGGGAACGTCTGACTGAGGCCTCTGTCCGTGAGGTTTTCAACTCCCACCTCCGGAAGAACTTTGACCACATTCCGAGGGAGTCTGGAGACATGGAGTCTGAATGAGCCATGTTCTCCACCTCCATTGTTGAAGCGGCTGCGCAGAGCTGTGGCTGCAAGGTCATCAGTGCATCTCGTGGTGGTAACCCCCAAACCAAGTGGTGGACATCAGTGGTAAGGGGAACCATTAAGCTGAAGAAGGAGTCCTATCAAGCTTGGTTGGCTTATGGGACTGCCGAAGCAGCTGAGGTGTACGGCAGGCCAAGTGGAGTGCAGCTCGGGTGGTTGCTGAAGCAAAAACTCAGGTGTGGGAGGAGTTCGGTGAGGCCATGGAACAAGACTTTCAGTCGGCCTTGAAGAGATTCTGGCAAACTGTCCGGAGGCTCAGGAGGAGAAAGCAGTTCCCTGTCCACACTGTGTATGGTGCAGATGGGGCGCTGCTGACTTTGACTGGGGATATAGTCGGCAGTGGAAGGAGTACTTCGAGGATCTCCTCAATCCCACTGACACGCCTTCCACAGAGGAAGCAGGGTTTGTGGGCGAGGGGGACGACTCACCCATCACAGAGGCTGAGGTCACCAAGGTAGTTAAAAAGCTCTTCGGTGGCCAGGTTGTTATAGGGTTGTCATAGTTGACACACCTCTGCAACATTGTGTGGAGGACCGGGACAGTGCCTTTGGCATGGCAAACCGGAGTGGTGGTTCCTCTCTTCAAGAAAGGGGACCAGAGAGTGTGCTCCAACTTTAGAGGAATCACACTCCTCAGCCTCCCTGGGAAAGTCTATGGTAAGGTACTGGAGAGGAGAGTCCGGCCGCTGGTCAAACCTTGGATTCAGGAGGAGCAATGTGGTTTTTGTCCTGGCCATGGCACATCGGACCAACTCTTTACCCTCTCAAGAATCCTGAAGGGTTTGTAGGAGTTTCCCCAACCAGTTTACATGTGTTTTGTGGACTTGGAGAAGGCATTCGACTGCGTCCGTGTTTTTTGGTGGGGGGTGCTTCAGGAATATGGGGTATCGGGCTTGTTGTTACGAGCTATCTGGTCTCCATACGACCATTGTGAGAGCTTGGTTCGTACTGCCAACACTCGGTCAGACTCATTCCCAGTGAGAGTTGGACTCTGCCAGGGCTTCCCTTTGCCACCAATTCTGTTCATAATTTTTATGGACAGGATTTCTAAACGCAGCCAGGGAACGGAGGGTGTCATGCTTGGTGACCACAGGATCTCACCTCTGTTGTTTGCAGATGATGTTGTCCTGTTGGCTTCATCCAGCAATGGCCTACAGGTCTTACTGGGACAGTTTGCCGCTGAGTGTGGAGCGGCTGGGATGAGAATCAGTACCTCCAAGTCCGAGTCCATGGTCCTCAACCGGAAAAAGATGGATTGTCCTCTCCAGGTTGGGGACAGGCTCCTGCCCCAAGTGGAGGAGTTTAAGTATCTTGCGGTCAGGTTCAGGTTCAGGTTCAGGTTACTTTATTTGTACCCGTAGGTAGATTTGTTTTGCAGTTGGTGACATCCATATTTACAAGCCACTAATTACATTCAACATAGACACAAACACAGGCACACATCTTACAAAATAGGTAAATATAAAATATGTACAATATAATTTTTTATAGCTTGTTCAACTCTTTGACAGCAGCAGGGACAAAGCTGTTTTTGTAGCGCTGGGTTCTACTTTTTGGGACAGCAAACCTCCGTCTGGAGGGAAGAAGCTGAAAGTTGCAGTGCAAAGGGTGGGAGTCATCATTTAAAATCGAGTCGGCCAACCTCTGTACTTGTCTGGTGTACAGGGATGTCAGGCTCAGCTGTGACTCACCAAGCAAACGACTGGACCATCTAACTACCTGATCCAAGGATTTCCTCTGTTTCAGTTTTACCTGACCAAACCATGACATTAAAGAAAAGGATAAAACAGATTCAATAAAAGCCCGACAGAACATAGTCATTATTCATTATTCTTATAATGAATAAGATCATTATCATGGTCTTATTCACGAGTGAGGGGAGAATGGAGCGAGAGATTGACAGACGGATTGGAGCGGCATCTGCAGTGATGTGGACATTGTACCGGTCTGTTGTGGTGTTTCATCCAGTGCTGCACTGACGTTGCTGGATTCCGAGCCATGGGGAAAGCAAAAGAATTATCAAAGGACCTGTGGGAGAAGATGGTTGAACTTTATAAAACAGGAAAAAGATATAATAAGATAGTCAAGGAATTGAGAATGCCAATCAGCAGTGCTCAATCTCTAATTAAGAAGTGGAAAATGAGGGATTCTGTTTAAACCAAACCACCGTCAGGTAGACCAACAAAATTTTCAGCCACAACTGCCAGGGTAATTGTTCAGGATGCAAAGAAAAACCCTCAGATAACTTCAGCTGACATACAGGACTCTCTGAAAAAAGTGGTGGGGTTGTTTCAAGACGCCCAATAAGGAGGCACTTCAAGAAAAATGGGCTGCATGGTCGAGTCGCCAGAAGAAAGCCATTACTACGCCAACACCACAAATCAGGGCAGCAAACTTTTTTCGACCAAATTTGCTGCCCTGATGTTAAAGGTGGCAATACATGATATTAAGAACTAGGTGATGTAAACGTTTGATCAGGGTCATTTGGGTAATTTCTGTTGTCATTATGATTTAACAAGAGCAAACACAGTTGTTTGATAATAAATGGCTTCACCCAACCACTAACTACAGTATGAGTGACAGAAAAGTTTTTGTATTATCATTCATATTTTCTAAAAAATGGCCCCAAAAAAATCACACATTCTACCAGGATATGTAAACTTAGGAGTACAACTGTACATGTGTGGCTTTCTGACTTTTTCCTTAAAAAATTATAACTTTTTCCTCATACGGTGGGGTAAAAAAGTATTTAGTCAGCCACCAATTGTGCAAGTTCTCCCACTTAAAAGATGAGAGAGGCCTCCAATTTTCATCATAGGTATACCTCAACTATGAGAGACAAAATAAGAAAAAAAAAATCCAGAAAATCAAACTGAAGGATTTTGAATGAATTAATTGGTAAATTCCTCAGTAAATTAAGTATTTGGTCAATAACAAAAGTTCATCTCAGTACTTTGTTATATACCCTTTGTTGGCAATGACAGAGGTCAAACGTTTTCTGTAAGTCTTCACAAGGTTTTCACACACTGTTGCTGGTATTTTGGCCCATTCCTCCATGCAGATCTCCTCTAGAGCAGTGATGTTTTGGAGCTGTCGCTGGGCAACACAGACTTTCAACTCCCGCCAAAGATTTTCTATGGGGTTGAGATCTGGAGACTGGCTAGGCCACTCCAGGACCTTGAAATGCTTCTTACGAAGCCACTCCTTCATTGCCCGGGCGGTGTGTTTGGGATCATTGTCATGCTGAAAGACCCAGCCACGTTTCATCTTCAATGCCCTTGCTGGTGGAAGGAAGTTTTCACTCAAAATCTCACAATACATGGCCCCATTCATTCTTTCCTTTACACGGATCAGTCATCCTGGTCCCTTTGCAGAAAAACAGCCCCAAAGTATGATGTTTCCACTCCTATGCTTCACAGTAGGTATGGTGTTCTTTCTCCTCCAAACATGACAAGTTGAGTTTTTACCAAAAAGTTCTATTTTGGTTTCATCTGACCATATGACATTCTCCCAATCCTCTTCTGGATCATCCAAATGCTCTCTAGCAAACTTCAGACGGGCCTGGACATGTACTGGCTTAAGCAGGGGGACACATCTGGCACTGCAGGATTTGAGTCCCTGGCGGCGTAGTGTGTTTCTGATGTAGCCTTTGTTACTTTGGTCCCAGCTCTCTGCAGGTCATTCACTAGGTCCCCCCATGTGGTTCTGGGATTTTTGCTCACCGTTCTCGTGATCATTTTGACCCCACGGGGTGAGATCTTGCGTGGAGCCCCAGATCCAGGGAGATTATCAGTGGTCTTGTATGTCTTCCATTTTCTAATAATTGCTCCCACAGTTGATTTCTTCACACCAAGCTGCTTACCTATTGCAGATTCAGTCTTCCCAGCCTGGTGCAGGCCTACAATTTTGTTTCTGGTGTCCTTTGACAGCATTTTGGTCTTGGCCATAGTGGAGTTTGGAGTCTGACTGTTTGAGGTTGTGGACAGGTGTCTTTTATACTGATAACGAGTTCAAACAGGTGCCATTAATACAGGTAACGAGGGGAGGACAGAGGAGCCTCTTAAAGAAGAAGTTACAGGTCTGTGAGAGCCAGAAATCTTGCTTGTTTGTAGGTGACCAAATACTTATTTTACTGAGGAATTTACCAATTAATTCATTAAAAATCCTTCAATGTGGACTTCCGGTTATGGCTGCCACGTAGGACGGACGTGTCTCGCTCTGCTCTGCTCCTGGAGAAAAAAAATCGGCAAATAACTCTCTCATTTGGGACAGAACGTATCCCAGCATTTGGGCGAGGATATGTCGGCGAAGCCTAAGGCTGGAAAACCAGGAAAAGGAAAAAGCGAGCCGCCGAAACAGTCCAAATTAACGGACTTTCAGGTCTGTGACGCAGCAAACAAAACTCCATATATGGCGGAGGAGGCTGGCGGCGGTGCAATGTTTGCGGGGAATGGCGCAGATGCGCTGATGGCTGCCATGAGTTCAATGAGAGCGGACTTTTCCTCTAGATTTGATGGGATTATGACAGCGTTGGAAGGAATAAGAAAGGAATTGGGTGACTGTGTAGAACGAACGGCGCAGATGGAGCTCCGTCTCGCTAGTGCTGAAGATGACGTCACCCGTCTTCAATTAAAGGTGCGCACTTTGGAAAAAAAAAATAAATCTCTGGAAGATAATATTTTGGATTTGGAATCTCGGTCGAGACAGAATAATTTGAGGCTGGTGGGTCTTCCAGAGGAATCAGAAGGTCGGGACGTATGTTCCTTTCTGGAAAAGTGGATTCCGGAGGTGCTGAGCAGCGAGGAGTTGCAATCAGCAGTGGTTCTGGAAAAAGCACATCGTATTGGCCCACGGAGAGATAAGGGACCGCCGAGGACCTTAATTATGAAGTTTCTTAGCAACAGAGACAGGATGAAGATCTTCAACGCTGCACGTGCTAAAGGAGAGATTAAACACCAGGACCAGCAGGTGCGGTTCTACCCAGATTTGGCCACAGGAATCCAGCAATTGAGGAAGCAGTTTGATCCCGTACGTAAGGAGCTGCGCAACCTTGGGATTCGTCATGGTGTAATCTATCCTGCGAGACTGCTGACCACGTATGAGGGCAGAACCCACATCTTCAAGACCCCAGAGGAGGCGGAGGAGTTCATCAAGAAGATCAAAGAAGAAGAAGAGACTGGTGGGAGCTAAGCATGAACAAAATATAAGGTAGAATAATTAAGCATTTGCACAGGCATCTGACTGACTTGAAGTAAATAGTAAGTTTACAAAATATAGATTGTATTATATATTAAAAAAACAAAACAAAAACAAAACAAACAAACAAAAAAAAACTATGATGTACAAAGTTGTTAAAAATTTTGGAGTTAAGTTGGAAAACTACAGAGGAGAGTTAATGTTACGTCATTAAAAGCAGTAGAGTTGGGGTGATTGGGAGGATGAAGAAGGAGTGGCTTAGGCTGTTCCCCGTGGGTGTGGAACGGTCGATGGCTATATCGGGAGACAGAATTTTTCTTTTGATTTTGGGGGGTTTGCCACAAGTGTGGGAAGGGGAAATTTGTTTGTGTGTAGTTTGTAGGATGAATGTTCAACCACTCATGTTTTTGCTTCTCTGTATGAGCATGTTTACACTGCAAGGTAATCCTAAACTCTCTATTGATCATGGACCAAAGTGTTAATCTTAATTTAACTTCATGGAATTGCAGAGGTCTACAAAATTTAAAAAAACTTAAACAAGTTATGAATAAAATAAAGGACATGGGTTCAAGAATTGTGTTTTTACAAGAAACTCATCTGATAGAGGAGGATGTTAAAAGAATTAGGAGTAGATGGCAGGGAAGTGTATTCACCTCTTCATTTTCATCCCGAGCCAGGGGAGTTATGACTCTCATACATAAATCAGTTCCTTTTCAGGTGAAAAATGTAATTGGAGACAAATTTGGAAGATATGTAATCATTCAAGGTTCTTTGCTATTAGAAAATATAAATCTTGTGAACTTATATGGTCCCAATATAGATGATCAGAAGTTCTTTGCTAATTTATTTCTCATCTTATCATCACTTACAGGGCAACATATAATAGCAGGGGATTTTAATTGTACATTGAATCCAGGTGTGGATAGATCAACAGGACTGGATTGTACGCACATTGGATGTAGGATGACTATTAATCATTTTATGAAAGAACTGAGATTGTTAGATATATGGAGAAAAATGAAACCACAAGTTAAAGCCTATTCTTGTTATTCCAGTACCTACAAGACATTCTCACGTATTGATTATTTTTTGATTTCCACAGAATTAAGGTCCAAGATTCAAAACTGCTTTTATGATAACATCGTGATTTCTGATCATGCACCCTGTTGTCTAATATATGTAGAAAAAAAATTGACAAAGGAATCAGGTAGATGGCAATTTCAGCATAAATGGCTTCAGGATGAGGAATTTGTCAAGTATATAGAAAAACAGATAGACGAGTTGTTTGACATCAATACTACACAAACATCAGCAGGTGTAAAGTGGGAGGCTTTCAAAGCTTTTATTAGGGGACATATTATTAGTTATACAGGATCAAAATCTAAGAAGACTCGAGAGGAGAGAGCTAAATTGGAACATAAAATAAAAAGTCTTCAGGAAAAAGTGTATGCAGGAAGTGACCCAAGGTTGGAGAATGAATTACTGATTTTGAGAGCTGAATACGACAAAAAATCAGCGAATAGAGCTGCCTCGAGTCTTCTAAGATTGAAACAATCTTTTTATGAACAAGGTGAAAAATCAGGAAAATTATTAGCATGGCAGATTAAACAATTGGAAATTAAAACACCAATTACCAGTATTATAAGTAATGGACAGGTAGTTATAGATCCTTTAGAAATTAATAGAGCCTTTAGAGATTACTATGAAAAATTATATGATACCAAAAATGAACCTGATTTAACAAAACTAAATGGGTTTTTGAAGGAACTATCTATACCGTGTATTCCAAATGAAAACAGGGAGATATTGGAGTCTAAAATTAGTCAAGAAGAAGTTGGGCTAGCCATTGATAATATGAAATCAGGAAAAAGTGCAGGACCAGATGGTCTTCCAGTTGACCTTTATAAAAAATTTAAGAATAAATTAATAAAACCTTTTTTGGAAATGGTTTTAGAAGCATTTCAAAATAATAATTTACCATCATACATAAATAATGCCTTAATTATACTGCTGCCAAAACCAGGTAAGCCCTCTAATAAATGTGAAAATATGAGACCAATAAGCCTATTAAACGCCGACCTTAAGATAATCTGTAAAATTTTAGCAAGACGAATACAAGAAATTTTACCAAATATTATTAATCGAGATCAGAATGGCTTTATAAAGGGTAGACAAGGCTTCCATAATGTAAGAAGACTATTTAATATTATTTATTTTAATAAAGAAGCACCGGATACAGCTCTCCTATCATTGGACGCCGAAAAGGCCTTTGATAGAGTTGAATGGCCCTTTCTTTTTGAAGTCCTACAAAGGTTTGGACTTGGAAATAATTTCATAAAATGGGTTCAAATAATATACAATAATGCTACAGCAGAAATCCTAACAAATAACAATATTTCAAAACCAATAAAAATCAATAGAGGATGTCGACAAGGCTGTCCACTTTCACCTTTACTGTTTACTATGGCAATTGAACCTTTAGCAATAGTGATACGTTTACATTCACAAATATATGGAATTAAAGTTGGACCAACAGAACATAAAATCTCCCTGTACGCTGATGATATAATTTTGTTTATGTCGAATCTAAAAAAATCAATTCCAACCTTGTTGAATTTAATAAAGAATTTTGGGGAAATATCAGGATATAAAATAAATAAAACTAAATCTTCAATATTAATGCTAAATGAGACCCAGAGAAATTACCCAGCCCCTGAGGTAAATCAATTCAATGTTGTAAATCAGTTTAAATATTTAGGAATCCAAATTATGCCTAAGCTAGAATCAGTCGCCAGTGTCAACTATGAAGCCTTAATGTCAGATATCAATGAGTTAACTCAGAGATGGATGTCACTACCAATGTCGATGATCGGGAGAATCAATATACTTAAAAGTAATATTTTACCTAAAATACTTTATTTATTTCAATACATTCCCTTATCACCACCTTTAGATCTATTCTCAAGAATAAAAAAAAAGTTAGTGGAATTTATATGGAACAACAGGAGGGCTAGATTACGTTTGTCTTTATTATATTTACCATTTGATCGTGGAGGTCTGAAATGTCCAAATTTTATGTTGTATTATTGGTCGGCACAACTGAGGTCTATGACATATTATTTTTCATCAAATGATCTCCCTCACTGGACTGAAATGGAATCATACAATTTACCTTTACCTCTTCCCATATTCATATACTCAGATTCGGCAAAAAAATTACAAAAACAAGTTAAAAATCCATTTGTAAAGCATATGATCAAAATATGGTGTGAAGCTAAAAACTATTTAAAAGAACCACAGTTATTGTCACAATTTAGTCCAATATGGGGTAATCAATATTTTAAACCAGGGAGAGCGGACGCTGTATTTAAAGTATGGAATTTAAAAGGGATACAAAAGATTCAGGATTTATATTTGCCATGTGCAGACAACATAATGTCTTTTGAAGAGCTGAGGATCAAATTTAATCTCAATAGAACACATTTTTTTAAATATCTTCAACTTAGAAACTTTATTCGATCAAATCAAAATAAAGCTCTCACTCGACCTATTTATTCATCCTTGGAAAAAATGATGATGAAAGATAGTAAAAGAAAGGGTATTATTTCAGAGTTTTATAACTCATTGACACTATCTTCAAGTGAAAATTCACTGAAAAGATTAAACTACTGGAAAGAAGATCTGCAAATTGAAATTTCAGAGGAACAATGGGAATTGGCTTGTACAGAAGCTCAAACCAAATCAATAAATGCACGCCTTAAATTGATACATTTCAAATGGTTAATGCGGATGTATGTTACACCGGAGGAGTTAAATAGATATAACAAAAATATACCAGATACATGCACAAAATGCATGGAAAGTAAAGGAACCCTATTTCATTGTTTATGGGAATGTAGATTAATAAGAATGTTTTGGGAGGAGGTGAGGGTAACAATTGAAAAAATAATCTCAAAACAAATCATATTGAATCCTAAACTGTTTTTGTTGGGTCTGTACCCAGAAAAGCATAATTTCAATAAAAGTGAAAGAACATTCATAGACCTCAGTTTGCTTAATGCCAAAAAATGTATTGCACTATTATGGAAAAAGACTCATAGACCAGATGTGACTCAGTGGTTAAGACAGATGTTAACAAACCTTCCATTAGAAAGAATAACATATATACTGAAATCAAAGGAAATTGTGTTTGAGAATATATGGAGACCTTTTATTGATTATGTAAAAAATTTAAACATAACTCTTGAAGAAGAAGGTGAATGATGTGTGTGGACCTTGTAAATTCCAAACTGGTGAACATAATATGTATACTAATGTATTGGATTGTCTAGACTAAACAGAGGAGCATTGTTGAAGACTTGATTTTGTTGGTGGTTGTTGGTGTTTTTAGGGTATTTTTTTTTTTTTGTAGTACTTTAGTGTTAGTGTTTGATTGTTTGTATCATGTTTGTTAAAAAAAAAAAGGTTCAATAAAGATATTGTGGAAAAAAAAAAAATCCTTCAATGTGATTTTCTGGAATTTTTTTTCTCATTTTGTCTCTCATAGTTGAGGTATACCTATGATGAAAATTGGAGACCTCCCTCATCTTTTAAGTGGAAAACTTACACAATTGGTGGCTAACTAAATACTTTTTTGCCCCACTGTAAATTTGTGACTTTTTCCTCATAAATTTGTGACTTTTTCCTCATAAATTTGTGACCTTTTCCTTATAAATTTGTGACTTTTTCCTCATAAATTTATTACGTTTTCCTGAAAAATTTGACTTTTTCCTCATAAATTTGTGACTTTTTCCTCATACATTTTTGATTTTTTTCGTCATACATGTGATTTTTTCCTCATAACTTTCCACATTTCCACATTTTTACGTGACTTTTTCCTTATAAATCTGTGACTTTTTCTAATACATTTTTGATTTTTTTCTCATGCATTTTTGATTGTTTTACTCATACATTTATGACTTCTTGTAAATTTGCAACTTAAACAACTTTATTGACAAAAATTGGCAACTTTTTCTTGCATATTTGCAACTTCTTATAAAGTTACAACTTTCATATTGATACAGGTAAAAATTGTGTCATGTAAAAGCTTATTTTCTTTTTTTCCTGTTCATCTACACAATGGCTCAAGTTACTTTTTAAAATTTCTATTGGGAGGGGAGATATTTTGTCGACTATTTTACAGGGTTTGAACTCTTCCCAATCCAAAAAAGTGAAGCTCCTAAACAAAGTCTTGCATAAAGCCAGAAACAGCTGTGGTTCAGACAGAAACATGAGGCCAGTCACATGTTTCACCTCATCTGTAGCTTGTGCAAAAAAGAACTCTAAAACCATGAAAACCTCTAAAAAAAAAAAAGTCTTGCTTGCATTTCCTTGAAAGTTTTCTCCCGGTGCACCGAGCCGTGTGATGGAACTGTGCCGGGCGTGTTGCCTGTTCAGCGATAACAGAATTAAGCGATAAAAGAATTAGTTCTGCCAGAAGAGGAGAGATGAAGATACAGAGCAGGCGGGGAGGAGGCGCTGTGGGGAGGAAAAAAGCTGGAGGTAGCAGCGAGTGTGAAATCTTAATCTCATCTTTTCTCCCTCTACTCCGTGTCATTTTCCTTCTCTTACCCCCCAGCCCCCACCATGCTAACAAGCTTTCTCATATTAGCGTTGATTACATAAAACCACTGTGGGCTTCACTTTCTCCACTTCCTGCTCAGGATGCAGCCGTCCCTCCTAAAGCTTCATCCTGTTCTGCACCTTATCGCCACCAGAGTTACATCTGACCTGAGATACCTGCTGGGCAAACAGAATTTGCACTGAGCCACAAAATATCCTTGCTATTCTTTTATGTTAAACTTACCTTCAACTTCTTTTTCTCATAAATCATAAATTTCAAACTTTTTTCTCATAAATTTGCAACTTTTTTCCCTACAAATTTGTGATTTTTTTTCCCTTGTAAATTTGCAGCTTTTTTCTTTCAAATTTGCAACTTTTTCCTCATACATTTGCAACATTTTTCCCTACAAATTTGTGATTTTTTTCCCCTTGTAAATTTGAAGCTTTTGTCTTTCAAATTTGCAACTTTTTCCTCATAAATTTGAAACTTTTTTTCCCCCTCGTACAGTTGTAATTTTTTTTTTTTTTTAAATCTTTCAGCTGTTCCCTTTCGGGGTCGCCACAGCGTATTATCACCTGATATTGCGATGATCCCCATGTAGATTTGGCAAGGATTTTTATGCCGGATGCCCACCCTGAGGCAACCCTGCCCATTTATCTGGGCTTGGGATCGGCACAGGGAGTGCACTGCCTTGTGCACCCCCTGTGGCTGGGTAACCAACATTTCCCTCCTCCATTTCATTTTTGCTGAGCACCAAGCTGGACAGCAGGAAGTTCCATTTTTATATGGTCTTTGGCATGACCCAGTTGGGACTTGAACCCTGGCCTGCTGGTTGTGAGGCAGATGTGCTACCTCTAGGTCACCACTCCGGTTTTCCTCATGTACTGTATTTGTAAAACTTTTTCCATCATATTTGTGGTGTTTTCTTGTGAATTTACAACTTTCTTCTCAAAAATTTTGAGATTTGTTTCTTTTAACATTGCAGTTTTTTTCTAATAAATCTACAACTTTTTCTTGTGCGACTTTTTAATCGTAAATTTGCTAGTTTGTCCTCATAAACAACTATTTTCTTTTAAATATGCAACTTTTTTATTCAAAAATTTGTCATTTTTTTCTTTTAATATTGCAACTTAATTTTTTTCCCCCTAAATTTGCAAATTTTCTTTTAAATCTGCAAACTTTTTACAACTCTTAAATTGGGGATTTTTTTTCTTTTAATTAATTTTTTCACATAAATTTGCAATTATTTTCTTTTGAAATTGGAACTTTTTTACACATAAATTTTCAATGTTTTTTTTCCCTCATAAATTTGCTATTTTTTTCATAAATTTGCAACCTTTTTCCTCATAAACTGGGGATTTTTTTTCTTTTAATATTGCATATATCATACATTTGCTCATAAATTTGTGATTACTTTCTTTTAATATTGCAACTTTTTGAACATAAATTTGACACTTTTTTCTTGTACATTTGCAACTTTCTCATATTTGCAGTTTTCTTGTGAATTTACAACTTTTTCTCTAAAATTTTGGGGTTTGTTTCTTTTAATAATGAACTTTTTTCTCATAAATTTGCAACTTTTTCTTGTATATATGTGGCTTTTTCTCATAAATTTGCTAGTTTTCCCTCAAAAAATTTGCAGCCATTTTCTTTTAAATATGCAAGTTTTTGATTTACAAATGTGGGATTTTTTTCTTTTAATATTGCTATTTTTTTCATATATATTTGCAACTTCTGATCATAAATTTGCAACTATTTTCTTTTAATACTGGAACTTTTTTCCACATAAGTGTGAAAGTTTTTTCTCATAAATTTGCCACTTTTCTCAAAAATTTGCAACTATTTTCTTTTAAATTTGCAACCTTTTTCCTCATAAATTGGGTATTTTTTTTTCTTTTAACATTGTAATTTATCACATAAATTTGCAACTTTTTCCTACATAAATTTGCAACTTTTTTCAAATAAATTTGTGACTATTTTTTTAAATTTGCAACCTTTTTCCTCATAAATTGTGCTTTTTTAATATTTAAATTTAATCACATAAATCTGTAACTTTTTCCTACATAAATTTGCAAGTTTTTTCACATAAATTTATGATTACTTTCTTTTAAATTTGCAGTGTTTTACCCCATAAATTTGAGATTTTTGTCCTTTTAATATTGCAACTTTTTTCCTCATATTTTTGCTAATTTTGTCAGAATTTGTTACTTTTTTCTTGTACATTTGCATCTTTTCCTCATATATTTGCAACCTTTTCCTCAGAAATTTAATTTGACAGTGCCTTGCCACCCATAGAGTTGACTGTCCACTTCAGCTGCCCTACCAAGGATGGAAATACTGCAGGAAAAGCGCTTTTTATATTGAGCTAATCAAAATGACCACAGATGATCACAGGTGGAAGTGAAGTGGTTCGGTGTACCACAGAGATGGGGATTAGGTACACCTGATTTAGTTTGCAAATCACTTTTAGGAAGGGCTTATCTTTTATCCCCCTTAGTGATTTTGTTTTATTATCCATTACATCTTTAAGCTGGATGTAATACGATTCACTGAGTAAATACAGTTAGATAAAACAAAAATTGTGTCCCTCTTCATTTCAGGACACAAAGCAGCAAAATGTGATTATTTCAAAGGAGGACGAGTCATTTTTACACCCCCTGTATGCTCAAAGATGTTGAGAGAATTTCTGGTCAAAGCTAGAGGGACTTACAACTCAAAAACCATGTAGAGCATCCCGTCTGAGCTGTACGTCTCCAGCAGCTCCACAATGTGTGGGTGCTTCAGCATGTGGCAGATACTGGCCTCTCGCTTCAGATCTGAAACAACAAGGACACAGAGGGAGATTAAGGTCCGATATAAGCCTCCAAATTCAGTCTTGCAGAGCGCTAAAATAAAGGTAACAATGCTGCATAAATTTTGCTGTTACAAGAACGAAGAAGAAACAAGAAAAAAGTAAAACTGGCTCTATATTACTGAAATAATAAAAACGGTGTTCCAGCAGACAAAGGTTTATATTAGAACAATTAAGGAGCAAAGAGGTTGAAATTAGTGAAGTGCTCCCTCATAAAAAAAAAACTGCAAGGGAAGAAGAAATATTTTATCCAACATTTCTCTTTTTGTAGTGAAGTCAGGACCTGGGCATTTATAATCTTTATTACTTTTTAATGAGCAAATATAAGTACACTTGCATCTGTATGACTGAGATGCATAATAAGGCTAAGTTTTAGTGGATGAGAAAAATCTTAGTTGGCTAAACAGTCATTAGTCGGTTATTAGCCAGTCATCTCTTTCGCGTCTGCAGCTTGTTCAAAATGCCGTTGCTTGTATTTTAGCAGGTACACGTAAAAGAGATCCCATCACACCCATTTTAGCTTCGTTCCACTGGCTGCCCGTGCATTTTAGAGTTCATTTTAAAATTCTTTTATTTGTTTTTAAATCCTTGAACGGTCTTGCTCTGCCTTATCTCTCTGAGCTTCTGCATCCCTACGTTCCCACCCGGTCCCTCAGGTCAGCTGAACAGCTGCTCCTGAGGGTGCCAAAGGCAAAGTGGGAGCTCAGAGGGGACAAAGCCTTTTTGATCACGGCACCCAGGTTATGGAACGATTTACCTCTGAACATAAGACAAGCACCTTCACTGTCCATTTTTAAAACCCGTCTTAAAACACACTTTTACTCCCTGGCCTTCCACCCAGTGTGAGACATTGATTTTATTGAATGAAATCGGTTTTTATTTATTCACTTACTTCTTTAACCTTTTATTTTATTGTTTTTATTGACTGTGGTTTCTACTCATGTTGAGTTTTATATTGTTTTTGTTGGTTTTATATTGTTTTTGTGTTAGTGTCCTGCTCCTTGCTTTTATGTTTTATGTGCTTCCCTGCTGTAGAACACTTTATGTAGTGAGTGTTGCTCTTTAAAGTGCTTTATAAATAAAGTTGATTGCTTTATTGATTGATTTTGGCAGAAGAATGAGTTGAGGAAATCGTTCTGTCATTGACGGTCATTGCTGCTGAATTTTGGACATTCCACGTTCACATCGCAAAAAAAAGTAATGGATGGCTACAACTCCACCACACTTTGGGCAAATGAGCGAGTCCATGATTCCCCATCTGTATATATCAGCAGCTGTTCTGCCCTGTTGGCGTCTTATTCTCTTGACTAGGATCCTCCGTTGATGGTTCAACTTGTCAAATCCCTGTAACTTCCATGTTGGGTCATCCACCACACCCCCTCCTCTCCCCATGCGTCTGACGTTTTGAAGTTTTCTTTCTTAGATTTGTAAAAATTGAAGAAAAACCAGTGGACTTTTGCAAGACTTTAGTCCACTAGTTGATGGGGCACTCTAATATGGTCTTAATCAGCATTGGATCTGCATATGCACTGATTCGCTGCTGCATCTTCTGGATGGCTGCCTCCCTGTACAATTTCTGAAAACCACTGATTACCATCAATGATGAAGTAGCTCATTACGGCCTGACCCCCCCCCCCCCCCCACCCCCGAGAGTGCACGGATGATTGTGCACAACTTTGCAGAACAGTGAGGCAATTGCCTAGTGAGGAGTAACAATTTACATGAAAACATAAATGGCCAAGATCTCCTGACCCTTGCCTTGAGCTCAGCCTAAATGCAGACAAACCTGAGGATCATTGTAAGTGAGGTTGGTGATCATAGGGGCAACTGCCTAGACCAGGGGTCTGTAATCTTTACCAACCAAAGAGCCATTTTGACCATCTCTGACTAAAATAGAAGTGGCTGAGGCCCGCAACGGCAATTTGACCTTTAAAATAAAGATTATGCCGCTTATAAAGTTTTTATAGACATAGGTCTGAATATTATGTTGCATTAATGAAGTCATACTACAACAGTGGAAAAACTGTCAAGCTATATATAGAGCTTCATTTATGAAATAAAAGTATTAGAAATTGAACTTCCGGTTATGGCTGCCACGTAGGACGGACGTGTCTCGCTCTGCTCTGCTCCTGGAAAAAAAAAATCGGCAAATAACTCTCTCATTTGGGACAGAACGTATCCCAGCATTTGGGCGAGGATATGTCGGCGAAGCCTAAGGCTGGAAAACCAGGAAAAGGAAAAAGCGAGCCGCCGAAACAGTCCAAATTAACGGACTTTCAGGTCTGTGACGCAGCAAACAAAACTCCATATATGGCGGAGGAGGCTGGCAACGCTGCGATTTCTGCGGGGAATGGCGCAGATGCGCTGATGGCAGCCATGAGTTCAATGAGAGCGGACTTTTCCTCTAGATTTGATGGGATTATGACAGCGTTGGAAGGAATAAGAAAGGAATTGGGTGACTGTGTAGAACGAACGGCGCAGATGGAGCTCCGTCTCGCTAGTGCTGAAGATGACGTCACCCGTCTTCAATTAAAGGTGCGCACTTTGGAAAAAAAAAATAAATCTCTGGAATATTTTGGATTTGGAATCTCGGTCGAGACAGAATAATTTGAGGCTGGTGGGTCTTCCAGAGGAATCAGAAGGTCGGGACGTATGTTCCTTTCTGGAAAAGTGGATTCCGGAGGTGCTGGGCAGCGAGGAGTTGCAATCAGCAGTGGTTCTGGAAAAAGCACATCGTATTGGCCCACGGAGAGATAAGGGACCGCCGAGGACCTTAATTATGAAGTTTCTTAGCAACAGAGACAGGATGAAGATCTTCAACGCTGCACGTGCTAAAGGAGAGATTAAACACCAGGACCAGCAGGTGCGGTTCTACCCAGATTTGGCCACAGGAATCCAGCAATTGAGGAAGCAGTTTGATCCCGTACGTAAGGAGCTGCGCAACCTTGGGATTCGTCATGGTGTAATCTATCCTGCGAGACTGCTGACCACGTATGAGGGCAGAACCCACATCTTCAAGACCCCAGAGGAGGCGCAGGAGTTCATCAAGAAGATCAAAGAAGAAGAAGAGACTGGTGGGAGCTAAGCATGAACAAAATATAAGGTAGAATAATTAAGCATTTGCACAGGCATCTGACTGACTTGAAGTAAATAGTAAGTTTACAAAATATAGATTGTATTATATATTAAAAAAACAAAACAAAAACAAAACAAACAAACAAAAAAAAAACTATGATGTACAAAGTTGTTAAAAATTTTGGAGTTAAGTTGGAAAACTACAGAGGAGAGTTAATGTTACGTCATTAAAAGCAGTAGAGTTAGGGTGATTGGGAGGATGAAGAAGGAGTGGCTTAGGCTGTTCCCCGTGGGTGTGGAACGGTCGATGGCTATATCGGGAGACAGAATTTTTCTTTTGATTTTGGGGGGTTTGCCACAAGTGTGGGAAGGGGAAATTTGTTTGTGTGTAGTCTGTAGGATGAATGTTCAACCACTCATGTTTTTGCTTCTCTGTATGAGCATGTTTACACTGCAAGGTAATCCCAAACTCTCTATTGATCATGGACCAAAGTGTTAATCTTAATTTAACTTCATGGAATTGCAGAGGTCTACAAAATTTAAAAAAACTTAAACAAGTTATGAATAAAATAAAGGACATGGGTTCAAGAATTGTGTTTTTACAAGAAACTCATCTGATAGAGGAGGATGTTAAAAGAATTAGGAGTAGATGGCAGGGAAGTGTATTCACCTCTTCATTTTCATCCCGAGCCAGGGGAGTTATGACTCTCATACATAAATCAGTTCCTTTTCAAGTGAAAAATGTAATTGGAGACAAATTTGGAAGATATGTAATCATTCAAGGTTCTTTGCTATTAGAAAATATAAATCTTGTGAACTTATATGGTCCCAATATAGATGATCAGAAGTTCTTTGCTAATTTATTTCTCATCTTATCATCACTTACAGGGCAACATATAATAGCAGGGGATTTTAATTGTACATTGAATCCAGGTGTGGATAGATCAACAGGACTGGATTGTACGCACATTGGATGTAGGATGACTATTAATCATTTTATGAAAGAATTGAGATTGTTAGATATATGGAGAGAAATGAAACCACAAGTTAAAGCCTATTCTTGTTATTCCAGTACCTACAAGACATTCTCACGTATTGATTATTTTTTGATTTCCACAGAATTAAGGTCCAAGATTCAAAACTGCTTTTATGATAACATCGTGATCTCTGATCATGCACCCTATTATCTAATATATGTAGATAAAAAATTGACAAAGGAATCAGGTAGATGGCAATTTCAGCATAAATGGCTTCAGGATGAGGAATTTGTCAAGTATATAGAAAAACAGATAGACGAGTTCTTTGACATCAATACTACACAAACATCAGCATGTGTAAAGTGGGAGGCTTTCAAAGCTTTTATTAGGGGACATATTATTAGTTATACAGGATCAAAATCTAAGAAGACTCGAGAGGAGAGAGCTAAATTGGAACATAAAATAAAAAATCTTCAGGAAAAAGTGTATGCAGGAAGTGACCCAAGGTTGGAGAATGAATTACTGATTTTGAGAGCTGAATACGACAAAAAATCAGCGAATAGAGCTGCCTCGAGTCTTCTAAGATTGAAACAATCTTTTTATGAACAAGGTGAAAAATCAGGAAAATTATTAGCATGGCAGATTAAACAATTGGAAATTAAAACACCAATTACCAGTATTATAAGTAATGGACAGGTAGTTATAGATCCTTTAGAAATTAATAGAGCCTTTAGAGATTACTATGAAAAATTATATGATACCAAAAATGAACCTGATTTAACAAAACTAAATGGGTTTTTGAACGAACTATCTATACCGTGTATTCCAAATGAAAACAGGGAGATATTGGAGTCTAAAATTAGTCAAGAAGAAGTTGGGCTAGCCATTGATAATATGAAATCAGGAAAAAGTGCAGGACCAGATGGTCTTCCAGTTGACCTTTATAAAAAATTTAAGAATAAATTAATAAAACCTTTTTTGGAAATGGTTTTAGAAGCATTTCAAAATAATAATTTACCATCATACATAAATAATGCCTTAATTATACTGCTGCCAAAACCAGGTAAGCCCTCTAATAAATGTGAAAATATGAGACCAATAAGCCTATTAAACGCCGACCTTAAGATAATTTGTAAAATTTTAGCAAGACGAATACAAGAAATTTTACCAAATATTATTAATCGAGATCAGAATGGCTTTATAAAGG
This sequence comes from Pholidichthys leucotaenia, assembly GCA_020510985.1. Classification (NCBI taxonomy): domain Eukaryota; kingdom Metazoa; phylum Chordata; class Actinopteri; order Cichliformes; family Pholidichthyidae; genus Pholidichthys; species Pholidichthys leucotaenia. The sequence continues at coordinate 132,093,433 of CM035843.1, forward strand.
GTAGACAAGGCTTCCATAATGTAAGAAGACTATTTAATATTATTTATTTTAATAAAGAAGCACCGGATACAGCTCTCCTATCATTGGACGCCGAAAAGGCCTTTGATAGAGTTGAATGGCCCTTTCTTTTTGAAGTCCTACAAAGGTTTGGACTTGGAAATAATTTCATAAAATGGGTTCAAATAATATACAATAATGCTACAGCAGAAATCCTAACAAATAACAATATTTCAAAACCAATAAAAATCAATAGAGGATGTCGACAAGGCTGTCCACTTTCACCTTTACTGTTTACTATGGCAATTGAACCTTTAGCGATAGCGATACGTTTACATTCACAAATATATGGAATTAAAGTTGGACCAACAGAACATAAAATCTCCCTGTACGCCGATGATATAATTTTGTTTATGTCGAATCTAAAAAAATCAATTCCAACCTTGTTGAATTTAATAAAGAATTTTGGGGAAATATCAGGATATAAAATAAATAAAACTAAATCTTCAATATTAATGCTAAATGAGACCCAGAGAAATTACCCAGCCCCTGAGGTAAATCAATTCAATGTTGTAAATCAGTTTAAATATTTAGGAATCCAAATTATGCCTAAGCTAGAATCAGTCGCCAGTGTCAACTATGAAGCCTTAATGTCAGATATCAGTGAGTTAACTCAGAGATGGATGTCACTACCAATGTCGATGATCGGGAGAATCAATATACTTAAAAGTAATATTTTACCTAAAATACTTTATTTATTTCAATACATTCCCTTATCACCACCTTTAGATCTATTCTCAAGAATAAAAAAAAAGTTAGTGGAATTTATATGGAACAACAGGAGGGCTAGATTACGTTTGTCTTTATTATATTTACCATTTGATCGTGGAGGTCTGAAATGTCCAAATTTTATGTTGTATTATTGGTCGGCACAACTGAGGTCTATGACATATTATTTTTCATCAAATGATCTCCCTCACTGGACTGAAATGGAATCATACAATTTACCTTTACCTCTTCCCATATTCATATACTCAGATTCGGCAAAAAAATTACAAAAACAAGTTAAAAATCCATTTGTAAAGCATATGATCAAAATATGGTGTGAAGCTAAAAACTATTTAAAAGAACCACAGTTATTGTCGCAATTTAGTCCAATATGGGGTAATCAATATTTTAAACCAGGGAGAGCGGACGCTGTATTTAAAGTATGGAATTTAAAAGGGATACAAAAGATTCAGGATTTATATTTGCCATGTGCAGACAACATAATGTCTTTTGAAGAGCTGAGGATCAAATTTAATCTCAATAGAACACATTTTTTTAAATATCTTCAACTTAGAAACTTTATTCGATCAAATCAAAATAAAGCTCTCACTCGACCTATTTATTCATCCTTGGAAAAAATGATGATGAAAGATAGTAAAAGAAAGGGTATTATTTCAGAGTTTTATAACTCATTGACACTATCTTCAAGTGAAAATTCACTGAAAAGATTAAACTACTGGAAAGAAGATCTGCAAATTGAAATTTCAGAGGAACAATGGGAATTGGCTTGCACAGAAGCTCAAACCAAATCAATAAATGCACGCCTTAAATTGATACATTTCAAATGGTTAATGCGGATGTATGTTACACCGGAGGAGTTAAATAGATATAACAAAAATATACCAGATACATGCACAAAATGCATGGAAAGTAAAGGAACCCTATTTCATTGTTTATGGGAATGTAGATTAATAAGAATGTTTTGGGAAGAGGTGAGGGTAACAATTGAAAAAATAATCTCAAAACAAATCATATTGAATCCTAAACTGTTTTTGTTGGGTCTGTACCCAGAAAAGCATAATTTTAATAAAAGTGAAAGAACATTCATAGACCTCAGTTTGCTTAATGCCAAAAAATGTATTGCACTATTATGGAAAAAGACTCATAGACCAGATGTGACTCAGTGGTTAAGACAGATGTTAACAAACCTTCCATTAGAAAGAATAACATATATACTAAAATCAAAGGAAATTGTGTTTGAGAATATATGGAGACCTTTTATTGATTATGTAAAAAATTTAAACATAACTCTTGAAGAAGAAGGTGAATGATGTGTGTGGACCTTGTAAATTCCAAACTGGTGAACATAATATGTATACTTATGTATTGGATTGTCTAGACTAAACAGAGGAGCATTGTTGAAGATTTGATTTTGTTGGTGGTTGTTGGTGTTTTTAGTGCATTTTTTTTTTTTTGTAGTACTTTAGTGTTAGTGTTTGATTGTTTGTATCATGTTTGTTAAAAAAAAAAAGGTTCAATAAAGATATTGTGGAAAAAAAAAGTATTAGAAATTACAAATTGTTTTGTGCTGAAAAATAAATTTCTGAATATCTGACCATAATTTTTTGTATAGTTTTTTAATCATCTTCCATCCATCCATCCATCTTCTACCGCTTTTCCGGAGGTCCGGGTCGCGGAGGCAGCAGTTCAAGCAGAGAAGCCCAGACTTCCCTCTCCCCAGCCACCTGCTCCAGCTCTTCAGAGGGGATACCAAGGCGTTCCCAGACCAGCTGGGAGACATAGTCTCTCCACCGAGTCCTGGGTCTGCCCCGGGGTCTCCTCCCAGTGGGACGTACCTGAAACACCTCAAGTGGGAGGCGTCCAGGAGGCATCCTAATCAGATGCCCATACCACCTCAACTGACTCCTTTCAATGTGGAGGAGCAGCGGTTCTACTCTGAGCCTCTCCCGGATGACTGAGCTCCTCACCCTATCTCTGAGGGTGAGTCCAGCAATCCTACGGAGAAAGCTCATTTCAGCCGCATGTATCCGCGATCTCGTTCTTTCGGTCATTACCCAAAGCTCGTGACCATAGGTGAGAGTAGGAACGTAGATTGACTGGTAAATCGACAGCTTTGCCTTAGAACTAAGCTCCCTCTTCACCACAACAGACCGGTACAACGTCCGCATCACTGCAGATGCTGCTCCAATCCGTCTGTCGATCTCTCGCTCCATTTTCCCCTCACTCGTGAACAAGACCCCAAGATACTTAAACTCCTCCACTTGGGGCAGGAGCCTGTCCCCAACCCGGAGAGGACAATCCACCTTTTTCCGGCTGAGGACCATGGACTCGGACTTGGAGGTGCTGATTCTCATCCCAGCCGCTTCACACTCAGCGGCAAACCGTCCCAGCAAGAGCTGTAGGTCATTGCTGGATGAAGCCAACAGGACAACATCATCTGCAAACAACAGAGATGAGATCCTGTGGTCACCAAGCATGACACCCTCCATTCCCTGGCTGCGCCTAGAAATCCTGTCCATAAAAATTATGAACAGGATCGGTGACAAAGGGCAGCCCTGGCGGAGTCCAACTCTCACTGGGAATGACTCCGACCGAGTGTTGGCAATACGAACCAAACTCTCACAACGGTCGTACAGAGACCGAATAGCTCGTAACAACAAGCCCGATACCCCATACTCCCGAAGCACCCCCCACAAAAATCCACGAGGGACGCGGTCAAATGCCTTCTCCAAGTCCACAAAACACATGTAAACTGGTTGGGCAAACTCCCACGAACCCTCAAGAATTCTTGAGAGGGTAAAGAGCTGGTCCGATGTCCCACGGCCAGGACGAAAACCACATTGCTCCTCCTGAATCCGAGGTTCGACCAACGGCCGGACTCTCTTCTCCAGTACCTTGGCATAGACCTTCCCAGGGAGGCTGAGGAGTGTGATCCCTCTAAAGTTGGAGCACACCCTTCGGTCCCCTTTTTTGAAGACAGGAACCACCACCCCGGTTTGCCATGCCAAAGGCACTGCCCCCGACCTCCACGCAATGTTGCAGAGGCATGTCAACCATGATAACCCAACAACATCCAGGGCCTTGAGGTACTCAGGGCGAATCTCGTCCACCCCCAGGGCCCAGCCACCAAGGAGATTTTTAACCACCTTGGCGACCTCAGCCCCTGTGATAGGCGAGTCATCCCCCTCATCCCTAAACCCTGCTTCCTCTGTGGAAGGCGTATCAGTGGGATTGAGGAGATCCTCGAAGTATTCCTTCCACCGCCCGACGATATCCCCAGTTGAAGTCAACAGTGTCCCATCCGCACCATACACAGTGTGGACGGGGAGCTGCTTTCCCCTCCTGAGCCGCCGAACAGTTTGCCAGAATCTCTTTGAAGCCGACCGAAAGTCTTGTTCCATGGCCTCACTGAACTCCTCCCATACCCGCGTTTTTGCTTCAGCAACCACCCGAGCTGCACTCCGCTTGGCCTGCCGGTACACCTCAGCTGCTTCGGGAGTCCCACAAGCCAACCAAGCTTGATAGGACTCCTTCTTCAGCTTAATGGCCCCCCTCACCACTGGTGTCCACCACTTGGTTCGGGGGTTGCCACCACGAGATGCACCGACCACCTTGCAGCCGCAGCTCTGGGCCGCTGCTTCAACAACAGAGGTGGAGAACATGGCCCATTCAGACTCCATGTCTCCAGACTCCCTCGGAATGTGGTTGAAGTTCTTCCGGAGGTGGGAGTTGAAGACCTCCCGGACAGGGGCCTCAGCCAGACGCTCCCAGCACACCCTCACTATACATTTGGGTCTACCAGGTCTGAATGGCTTCCTCCCCTGCCATCGGATCCAGCTCACCACCAGGTGGTGATCAGTTGACAGCTCTGCACCTCTCTTTACTCGGGTGTCCAAGACATACGGTCGCAGGTCTGATGATACGATAACAAAATCGATCATCGACCTGCGACCTAGGGTGTCCTGGTGCCAGGTGCACATATGGACACCCTTATGCTTGAACATGGTGTTCGTTATGGACAGACTGTGGTTAGCACAGAAGTCCAATAACTGAACACCACTCGGGTTCAGATCGGGCAGGCCGTTCCTCCCAATCACCCCTCTCCAGGTTTCACTGTCGTTGCCCACATGCGCATTGAAGTCCCCCAGTAGGACAATGGAGTCTCCAGGAGGAGTACCCTCCAGCACCCCAGTCACAGACTCCAAAAAGGGTGGGTACTCTGAAACATCATTTGGTGCATAGGCACAAATGATGGTCAGGACCCGTTTCCCAACCCGAAGGCGTAGGGAAGCAACCCTTTCGTCCACCGAGGAAAACTCCAATATAGAGGCAGCAAGGTGGGGCGATACAAGAATACCCACCCCTGCTCGTCGCCTCTCGCCCGGGGCAACTCCAGAAAAGGCCAAGCTCCAGCCCCTCTCCAGGAGACTGGTTCCGGAACCGGAGCTGTGTGTTGAGGTGAGGCCGACTATATCTAGCCGGTATCGCTCAACCTCGTACACCAGCTCAGGCTCCTTCCCCACTAGAGAGGTGACATTCCACGTACCAAAAGCCAGTTTAGAAAGCTTGGGATCAGTCCGCCAAGGTCTCCGCCTTTGACCGCCACCTAATCCACATAGCACCGGACTCCCATGATCCCTCCTGCAGGTGGTGAACCCACTGGAGGGCGGACCCATGTAACTCCTTCGGGCTGAGCCCGGACGGGTCCCATGGGTGGAAACCCGGCCACCAGACGCTAGCCTTCGAGCCCCTCCCCCAGGCCTGGCTCCAGGGTGGGGCCCCGGTAACCCCATACCGAGCGGGGTACACTGAATCCTTGATATACAATTTATCATGAGAGTCTGTTGGATCGTTCTTAGTCTGGCCCTTCACCCAGGACCAGTTTGCCTTGGGAGACCCTATCAGAGGCAAATTGCCCCCGGACAACATAGCTCCTGGGATCACTGGGGCACGCAAACCCCCCCACCACGATAAGGTGACGATCCATGAGGAGGTTTTTAATCATCTTTATTTTTGAAAAATTATTTTAAAAATTTATTTTAAAAATAAAGATGATTTTTAATCATCTTTATTTTTATTAATTATTTTTAATTAAATCTGAAAAATATCATCCATCTCCTACTTTCAACAGTGATCACACAGCTTTAGTTCCTATATTTAAATAATTTAGAGATGAAAGTTTAATTTAGAAGAAGCTACTTTTCATCCTTTTTATGTTTGCTCATAATGCTCCTGATTCAGATCTGTTCATAAAATATAAATCTGTATCCTTCACCTGTTCTCCAGACTCTCAATTTGACAACTAGTGGATTGGTTGTCTGATATTCTTCTTTATTTATTTTAGAATAAAATAAAAGGAATTCTAAACAACTTTGTAAATAATATAACTTTAAAAATCATTTGGTGCAAATTAAGCCAATTAGAAATAATTACAACAGAGTGGAAAAATGTTTCAAAAAAATATCTTCTTCCACTGAGCTAAATATTGGTTATATTTTTTTTTTAAAAATGTGTGGCACTAATAGACAATCTGCACATACAAGGGGAGGGGGGCTGAAAAGGTCATAAGCTGACTAGGTGTTATACTAAATAAACCATATTTGGTCAAATCTGGCCACTGCATCATGGTCAGCCTATGAACTTTTCGGCCCCCCACCCCACCCATATAATTCACTGTTCAAAAGCCCACAGATAATAAACTAGCAGTTATCCTGCAAGAGAAAAAGCTGAAAACATCCTTAAAATAAAAGGCTCACCTCTACATCACTGTCATAGAATCTTCTCTCCTCTTTTTTCACTCATTTGAACTCCTTTTACTATTTTTTTTCCCCTTTTTTACTTACAGATTGTGAGGAAAAACTGTTGGCTGTATGTTGCTGATTTCAGAAAAGTATATCTGACTGACGGCGTTTCATAACAAAAGTACATAACAGACATAACCATTCTAAAAACTGAATCGCTGTAGAGGGCTTTTATTCTTACTCAGGAAGTATTGAGCTTTGACGGTGAAAATAAATTCACACTAATTCAGACTTCAGTCATGTCTGGTGAATCCAGCATTTATAGTGCAGGTGACTATAAGGTTATTGAGCAGGAAACCAAGGATTGTTTCTCATTTTTAGGGATAATTAAGGTGTTGATTTTAGATAATCACATTAAATACTTTTTATGGACCTGTAGACACTAATGAGGTGGCTGTTTTTCTCCTCATTTGTGTTCTCATGGAGAAATTCTCTCCACAACAACCTACATGAACACAAATAAATCTGTCCATACAGAATAAGACTCATTTTCCTCTGTGATTTTACTTTCTCTGGATTTGTTCATGTCTTACCAAGAGTGGCAGGAAACTACTGCTGTCTGTGCTCTCTCCACATGCACTGAGGACGGAGAGGCTGAGCAGCTCTCTATGCAGCCGCCGTCAGATGTGACACAGTCACGCATGATTGATAACATAATAATTAAAAAAATATATATTTTACGTTCAGAAAAGTATGCATTTCCATTGAGAAATGTATCCAATTGCAATAAACAATAATTTAGATACTTACTTTAGATACTTTAAGCTTGAGCTTCATTAATTTCCATATGTTTAGTGATATAACTGCAGGGATCCGCAGCATGGGGGCTGAACGGCTGTGGGTTGCCGACCCCCGGCCTAGGAGGAGTAGCGATTTTGGTGAAATGTGGACCGACAGACAGACAAATGAGCCAGAATGCGCTAAAATGGACCATTTTCCCCCAAAACCTAGCTATGAACATCACCGTTCCTCCTGCATCCTCTGAACATCTATACAGTGCAGGCTTCCTGACAAAAGATCAGGGGTCATCAACTATGTTTGTCCAAAGGCCAGAATTTTTCCTCAGCAGACACTGTGAGGACCACATGCTCTTGTAAAAGAAAATAACATTAATATTGTATCTTAACCCTTAAACTGCCTTGGTTCATGCACAGGTAGCGCTGTGGAGTGTCTGTGTCACAGTTCTGTGACTGTCATGTGACGTGGCCTTAAACCATAATAAATCCCCAGTTGTACTAAGTATTGCACCTCACAAGGTGGCAGACACGTATAACTTACTGCTCTTGCCTTGGAGGACTAATGGCTCCCATATAACCCCCCCACTTCTGGACACCAGAGAAGAAGAGTTTGTAAACAGATGTTGATTGATCGCAAGACAGAGGAGGCATTTGCTCCCAAATTTGCCAACTATGATTCTAAAAAGAGATTATTTAGCTTATGAAGGTAAATACCTACTGTACATTTTGTTATAACAGAAGGTGGGCGAAGCTGGTTGATTTGCACCTGCCATCGACATCCAGCGCCATGTGACTGGTCAGAACAATTGCACAGGTTCCCGGTCGTCATATGAGATAAACTGTGGCGGAATAAAAGCGAAATTTAGGTGGAATAATCAAAACGGTTTGTGGATGTGGAAGAGAAAGCGAAAATGACCAACAGAAGACAAAATAACGACCAGGATGGACGAAAATGGATGAAGCGAGCTGCCTGGCCAGCGGTAAGTCTGACGAATTTCTTTGTTTACATTGTACTGATTTTCTGGTTCATATACTTTAAAGATAAGGTAACAAAACCCCCCAAACAAAAAATGGTGGCAAAAACCAAAACCATCCTTTGTGTAAACATGTCCAAAGTCCGCTTTTGACTGAAAGTTATGCAATTTGATATGGCTGCCGTGGCATTATGAAAATTAGATGCGTAAATTTACTCCTATCTCAAACTTTGGATCATAGTCTACATCTTTCTAATTGACAGTAAGCCATTAGCTCTTACCACTTTCAAGTTATAGCCTTGGAAATCTGACATCTGAACTGAATATTTTCTTGAAAAAAAAATCTTGACCACTAGGGGCTGATGGCGCAATGGAGCACCATAGGCAGTCAAGTAATATATTATTATTTTTGATATGTTAATTTTCCTTCCAAATTTGTTATTTTTTTAATGCATATGAGTAAGAGCAAGAAAGCATGTACACTCAAGGGATTTAATAAAACACCACTCTATTTTTGGCCCAATCTGGGAAGAGCTTTTCTCTATTAAGAAAACGAGTTGTCCAAATGCATGGAGGGTAATTTCCAATATCTGGGGTTTGGTCACACCTGACTGTATGGTGTTTATGTTTCTTGGCAATTTTTTGCTTGTTTTGTCACTGATTAACTTAGGATACTTATTAAAAGGTAATGAGAAGCAGTATAGGAGTGGTCATTTGCATCCAACACAAACTACACCAGTGAATTTACAAATAAATGAAGAGATGTGTTATTAAACCCCTTTAGTGTACTTAAAAACTTATTTGAGATTTGATTTTATTCTGAGGCTTTTTTGTCATGAATTTCCAAGAGTTTTCTTATAAATTAAAAGACTTTTATGTTGTAACTTTGGAGATTTTTGTCACTTAAATTGTGAACTTTTTTCCTCATCATTTTTTTTTCTTGTTTTGGCCGCTGTAAATTTAGGACTATTGTACATTTGAGGTTTGTTTTCTTGTTTTCTCATAAATTTCAGACATTTTTCTTGTAAATTTATTACTTTCCCCACACATCAATCTGTGGATTTTTTTTAAAAATTAATTTATTGTGTTTTTCCTAACGAATCTGAAAAGCATGTGGTAAAATTGTGACTTTTTCACACATATGGTAAATGGCATTCACTTATATAGCGCTTTTATTTTCATCTCTTGATGACCAAAGCGCTTTACAGATCCTGCTATCCACCCATTCACACACACATTCACACACTTATATATCTTAAATAATTTAATTTGCAGAGCCAGAATAGAACAATGACTTCAACTTTGAATCTCAAAAAATAAATACAATAAAAATAAATTCATAAAATTGATAAAAATGACCAAAGATGGACTTCCGGTTATAGCGGCCACGTAGGAAGACGTGTTTCACACTGCTCCGCTCCTAAAAATAAAAAGTAGGCTAAAACTCTCTCAGTTGGAACAAAAACCTATCCCAGCGTTTAGGCGCGGATATGGTAAAGACCAAGGCTGGGAAATTAGGCGGAGGAAAAAGTGATTCGTCAAAACAATCCAAGCTAACAGACTTCCACGCTCGTGACGAAGCAGAAAAATCTCCAAAGACAAGGGCGGAGGGAGCTAGCAGCGGAGCGGTGACTGCTGAGGAGGGCACGAGTGCGGTACTTGCTGCCATCAGCTCCATGAGAGCAGACTTTTCGTCTAAATTTGATGGGATTATAGCAGCGATAGAAGGAATAAGATAAGATAAGCCTTTATTAGTCCCACAATGGGGAAATTCCAGGATTGCAACAGCACAGGGATAGCAACACTCAGAGCAACAATCAGAAGGCAAGAAAAAACAAGAACAGCTAGTATACAGTGGGGTAAAAAAGCATTTAGTCAGCCACCAATTGTGCACGTTCTCCCACTTAAAAGATGAGAGAGGTCTCCAATTTTCATCATAGGTATACCTCAACTATGAGAGACAAAATGAGAAAAAAAAAATCCAGAAAATCACATTGAAGGATTTTTAATGAATTAATTGGTAAATTCCTCAGTAAAATAAGTATTTGGTCACCTACAAACAAGCAAGATTTCTGGCTCTCACAGACCTGTAACAACTTCTTTAAGAGGCTCCTCTGTCCTCCACTCGTTACCTGTATTAATGGCACCTGTTTGAACTCGTTATCAGTATAAAAGACACCTGTCCACAACCTCAAACAGTCAGACTCCAAACTCCACTATGGCCAAGACCAAAGAGCTGTCAAAGGACACCAGAAACAAAATTGTAGACCTGCACCAGGCTGGGAAGACTAAATCTGCAATAGGTAAGCAGCTTGGTGTGAAGAAATCAACTGTGGGAGCAATTATTAGAAAATGGAAGACATACAAGACCACTGATAATCTCCCTCAATCTGGGGCTCCACGCAAGATCTCACCCTGTGGGGACAAAATGATCACGAGAACGGTGAGCAAAAATCCCAGAACCACACGGGGGGACCTAGTGAATGACCTGCAGAGAGCTGGGACCAAAGTAACAAAGGCTACATCAGAAACACGCTACACCGCCAGGGACTCAAATCCTGCAGTGCCAGACATGTCCCCCTGCTTAAGCCAGTACATATCCAGGCCTGTCTGAAGTTTGCTAGAGAGCATGTGGATGATCCAGAAGAGGATTGGGAGAATGTCATATGGTCAGATGAAACCAAAATACAACTTTTTGGTAAAAACTCAACTTGTCGTGTTTGGAGGAGAAAGAACACCATACCTACTGTGAAGCATGGGGGTGGAAACCTCATACTTTGGGGCTTTTTTTCTGCAAAGGGACCAGGATGACTGATCCGTGTAAAGGAAAGAATGAATGGGGCCATGTATCGTGAGATTTTGAGTGAAAACCTCCTTCCACCAGCAAGGGCATTGAAGATGAAACGTGGCTGGGTCTTTCAGCATGACAATGATCCCAAACACACCGCCCGGGCAACGAAGGTGTGGCTTCGTAAGAAGCATTTCAGGGTCCTAGAGTGGCCTAGCCAGTCTCCAGATCTCAACCCCATAGAAAATCTTTGGAGGGAGTTGAAAGTCTGTGTTGCCCAGCGACAGCCCCAAAACATCACTGCTCTAGAGGAGATCTGCATGGAGGAATGGGCCAAAATACCAGCAACAGTGTGTGAAAACCTTGTGAAAACTTACAGAAAACGTTTGACCTCTGTCATTGCCAACAAAGGGTACATAACAAAGTATTGAGATGAACTTTTGTTATTGACCAAATACTTATTTTACTGAGGAATTTACCAATTAATTCATTAAAAATTCTTCAATGTGATTTTCTGGATTTTTTTTTTCTTATTTGGTCTCTCATAGTTGAGGTATACCTATGATGAAAATTGGAGACCTCTCATCTTTTAAGTGGGAGAACTTGCACAATTGGTGGCTGACTAAATACTTTTTTACCCCACTGTACATATGTACATATGAATGAGAAAAGAAATAAGCGACTGTATGGAGTGAGTATTGCAGGCGGAGCTTCGAATCTCAAGCACTGAAGATGACGTCACCAGCCTACAATTAAAGGTGCAAACATTGAAATTAAAAAATAAACGTCTGGAAGATAATGTCCTGGACTTAGAACCCCAGTCGCGACAGAATAATTTGAGGCTGGTGGGCCTCCCGGAGGGAGCGGAGGGACGGGTTACATGTTCCTTTTTGGAAAAGTGGATTCCAGAAGCACTGAACAACGCGGATCTGCAGTCATCGGTCGTCTTAGAGAGCGCTCACCGAATCGGCCCACCGAGAGATAATAAGACACCACCGAGGATGCTGATTATGAAGTTCCTCAGCTACAGAGACAAGATGACGGTCACCAACGCGGCGCAAGCTAAAGGAGAAATTAAATACCAGGATCAACAGGTGCGGTTCTACCCAGATTTGGCCACAGGAATTCAACAATAAAGGAAACAGTTTGACCCCGCCCGTAAAGAGCTGCGCAACCTCGGGATCCGTCACGGAGTGATTCATCTGGCAAGACTGTTGGTCACATATAAAGGGAGAACCCATATCTTCAAGACCCCTCAAGAGGCACAGGAGCTTATCAAACAGATCCAAGGAGAGACTGGTGGAAGCTAAGCATGAAGCATGAACAAGATATAAAGGTAGAATATTTAAGCATTTGCACAGGCATCTGATTGATCTGAAGCATATAGCATGTCTACAAAATATAGATTGTATTATATATATATAAAAAAAGCTATGATGTACAAAGTTGCTATAAAATTTTGGAGTTATGTTGGAAAAACTACAGAAGAGAGTTAATGTCATGTCATTAAAAAGTAGTAGAGTCAGGGTGATTGAGAGGAGAAAGAGAGAGTGGTTTGACTGATCCTCGCAGGTGTGGAACAGTCACTAGCTATAACGGGAGACGGAATTTTTTTTTGATTTTGGGGGGATTACCACGAATGTGGGGAAAGGGAATTTGTTTTTGTGTAGTTTGTAGGATGAATGTTCAACCATCCATGTTTTTGCTTCTCTGTATGAGCATGTTTATATTGCAAGGTAATCTCAAACTCCTTATTGATCATAGATCAAAGCGTTAATCTTAATTTAACTTCATGGAATTAAAGAGGTCTACAAAATCTAAAAAAAACTTAAACAAGTTATGAATAAAATAAAAGACATAGGTTCAAAAATTGTGTTTTTACAAGAAACTCATCTAATAGAGGAGGATGTAAAAAGAATTAGGAGAAGATGGCAGGGAAATGTGTTCACCTCATCATTTTCATCCCGAGCCAGGGGAGTTATGACTCTCATACATAAAACAACAGTCCCATTTCAAGCGAAAAATGTAATTGGAGACAAATTAGGAAGATATCTAATCATCCAAGGATCTTTGTTATTAGAAAATATAAATCTGGTGAACTTATACGGTCCCAATATAGATGATCAAAACTTCTTCGCTAATTTATTTCTTACTTTATCATCACTTACAGGGCAACATATAATAGCAGGTGATTTTAATTGTACATTGAATCCCAGTATAGATAGATGAACAGGACTGGACTGTACGCACAACGGATGCAGGATGACCATTAATCATTTTATGAAAGAATTGAGATTGCTAGATATATGGAGAGAAATGAAACCACAAGTCAAAGCCTATTCTTGTTATTCTAATACCTACAAGACATTCTCACGTATTGACTATTTTTTGATCTCCACAGAATTAAGGTCCAAGATTCAAAACTGTTTCTATGATAACATCGTGATATCTGATCATGCACCCTGCTGTCTAATATATGTAGATAAGAAATTGACAATGGATCCTGGTAGGTGGCAATTTCAGCATAAATGGCTTCAGGATGAGGAATTTGTTAAGTACATAGAAAAACAGATAGATGAGTTCTTTGATATCAATACTACACAAACATCAGCATGTATAAAGTGGGAGGCTTTCAAAGCTTTTATTAGAGGGCATATTATTAGTTATACAGGTTCAAAATCTAAGAAGACTCGAGAGGAGAGAGTCCAATTGGAACGTAAAATAAAAATTCTTCAAGAAAAAATGTATGCAGGAAGTAACCCAAAGTTAGAGAATGAATTACTGATTCTGAGAGCTGAATATGACAAAAAAAATCAGCGAATAGAGCTGCCTCGAGTCTTCTAAGATTGAAGCAAACTTTTTATGAACAAGGTGAAAAACCAGGGAAATTAGTGGCATGGCAGATTAAACAATTAGAATTTAAAACACCAATTACCAGTATTATAAGTAACGGACAGGCAGTTGTAGATCCTTTAGAAATTAATAGTGCCTTTAGAGATTATTATGAAAAATTATATGATACAAAAAATGAAACTGACTTAACAAAACTAAATGGGTTTTTGGACGGATTATCTATACCGTGTATTCCAAATGAAAACAGGGAGATACTGGAGTCTAAAATTAGTCAAGAAGAAGTTGGACTAGCCATTGATAATATGAAATCAGGAAAAAGTGCAGGACCAGATGGTCTTCCAGTTGACCTCTATAAAAAATTTAAGAATAAATTAACAAAACCACTTTTGGAAATGGTTTTAGAAGCATTTCAAAATAGTAATTTACCACCATACATGAATGATGCCTTAATTATACTGTTGCCAAAACCAGGTAAACCCTCTAATAAATGTGAAAACATGAGACCAATAAGCCTATTAAATGCTGACCTTAAGATAATCTGTAAAATTTTAGCAAGACGACTACAAGAAATATTACCAAATATTATTAACCGAGATCAGAATGGCTTTATAATGGGAAGACAAGGCTTCCATAATGTAAGAAGACTATTTAATATTATTTATTCTAATAAAGAAGCACCGGATACAGCTCTCCTATCATTGGATGCCGAAAAGGCCTTTGATAGGGTCGAATGGCCCTTTCTTTTTGAAGTCCTACAAAGGTTTGGACTTGGAAATAATTTCATAAAATGGGTCCAGATAATATACAATAATGCTACAGCAGAAATCCTAACAAACAGCAATATCTCAAAATCAATAAAAATCAATAGAGGATGTCAACAAGGCTGTCGACTTTCACCTTTACTGTTTACTATGGCAATTGAACCTTTAGCGATGGCAGTATGTTTACATCCACAAATATATGGAATTAAAGTAGGACCAACAGAACATAAAATCTCCCTGTATGCCGATGACATAATTTTGTTTATGTCGAATTTTAAAAAATCAATTCCGACCTTGTTAAATTTAATAAAGAACTTCGGGGAAATATCAGGATATAAAATAAATAAAACAAAATCTTCAATATTAATGCTAAATGAGACCCAGAGAAATCACCCAGCTCCTGAGGTAAATCAATTCAATGTTGTAAATCAGTTTAAATATTTAGGAATTCAAATTGTGCCTAAGCTAGAATCAATCGTCAGTGCCAACTATGAAGCCTTAATGACAGATATTAATGAGTTACTTCAGAGATGGATGTCACTACCAATGTCGATGATCGGGAGAATTAATATACTTAAAAGTAATATCTTACCCAAAATACTTTATTTATTTCAATAAATTCCTTTACCACCACCTTCAGATCTATTCTCAAGAATTAAAAAAAAGTTAGTGGAATTTATATGGAACAATAGGAAGGCTAGATTACGTCTGTCCTTACTATATTTCTTCCTGCTGCCTTCAGAGAGAGCAGTCGCATTTTTCCTCCCTCCTCCTATCCTGCCTTCCTGACCTAATCCCAGCTTGCTGCGTCTGAGTGAGTGTCTGTGCCGTCTCACCATCTTGCTGATCTCAACCCAAATGGAAAATATGGAAAATGGATATAAGCTGGGCTTTAAACGCAATTGACACCACCTTTTCAAACAGAAAATTGGGCCCGGGGGAGCCCAAATGTGGAGAGACCCATGGATTGGAACTCATGTGTCTGTGTGATTCGACTGAAGATGTGGAAAATATCTACCTGTTTTGGCTTTTTTTACGATCACAGGATTTCTGCCGATTGGGCTTTGGAGTTCTCTTGGTGTATCGAAAATTTAAATGGAAGTGCTAATCAAAATGCGGACCCGGCGGAGCTGCTTCTTCAACAATTCGACCAGATGGGGAGTGCACGAAATAGCGGCAAATGACCAACATGGAATTTACCATCTGCATGCACTGTAGAGAGATGGACTCTACCGGACATGTTCATCTGTATTTAGAAGGGGAAACATCTGGAGTCGCTTCATGCTCTCCAGGGAATGATATGAATTTAAAGCCAGTGAATGTTAATTTGAATTGTAAGCACAGAATATGAGAAGAGGGAAATCCTATACTCTGTCTGTGCAGATTCGGCCTTGATCGGCGCCCCTGGATAACTCACTCCTCCAGAGTTGAGATAAGCGGATGTGTCAGCTGGCTCTGCTAACCCAAACACTGCTGCTGTGCAATAAACAGAACTCTTCAGGGACAGCGTTCATGAACTATAACATCTATCATTGCCTAGGAGACTATTTGTTGTACTCCAGTAACTGATACTGTCACGCTGCGCCATTCATCAGCGGCGCCACCTGCTCACGCACCTGCTACTCGTCAGCGGCGAAGGATAAAAGCCGCCTCGCCCTGAGCGTCGGCCTGAAGCCGTAGACTTCATTTCCTTTGTATGGACTTCTACCACATTCTCTTCAGCATCCTCATCTCCGGTAAGAAGTTCACTTACCTCATCTCTCCAGTCTGCTCCCCTGTGCACAGGTGGGTTCCTCGGCGGCGGACAATCCCGTCCCTCGTCTCTCCTCGCTGCTGCACCGAGCCCTGCAGGTGGCTGTCTCCCGGGCTTCCATCCTTGAAGCGCCAGTCATCTGCCCAAACAAGTAAGCTTCTCTCCCTCGCCTATTCTCCTCCCGTGTTGGTGTGTGCTCATCACCCTGTGTCTGATTTCTCCCATAGGGTTGCCGGCTGAACGGTCTCCTGCCTCTGGGTCCGAAGCAGACGCCACCACCAACACATTAACATTCCGCAGACACGCACCCAAACATCCCTGTTGTTAATAAACAGTTTGAACTACTCTGAGCCTGTGTGTGTGCGTCTCCTGAGCCGAACGTTATGTCAGTACGGCTTCAGCAGAGCGGCTCGGCGGACGGCGGGCTCGCACACCGGTTTACCATCCTCGAGGCTCGGGTGGATCAGATTGTTTATCAGCAACAGGTGGTTCTTAATCAATTATTAGAACTGACTAACCGATTGAACCGCTTGGACCCCCAACAGCCGTTCCTCCCGACTCACCAGGGTGGCGCGGCTCCTGCTGTTCCAGCGGCCGTCCAGCCGGCTCCAGTGGCACCGGTTCGGCTCACGCCGATTCCGACCCCCGCCCGCTTTAGCGGTAAGCTCGGCGGAGCGCGGGGGTTTATTATGCAGTGTGAGTCCGTGTTCCACCGTGTGCCCGGAGATTTTCCCTCGGATCACAGCCGAATTGGTTACATAGGGAATCTTCTGGAGGGGCGTGCGTTAACCTGGACCTACGCCGTAATGGCGAGGCCCAGTTATGCCACCCTCACCTATGACCAATTCGTGAGGCGCTTTCTGGAGGTCTTTGACCATTCACAAACCGAAACGGTCCAGGTCGATCGGCTTCTCGCTCTCCAGCAGGGAAGCCGGTCGGCAGCGGACCACTCGGTCGACTTCCGGGTAGCGGCGGAGGAATTGGGTTGGGAGGAACGCTCCCTCTGTGGCCTGTTCCTCCGCAGCCTCAATAGTGATCTGAGGGATGAACTGGCTGGTCGGGATATCCCTGGGACGCTAGCGGAGCTGACATCCTTAGCGATAAGTTTGGATAACAGGCTGCGCGAGCGCTCCTCGGGGCGGAGGTCTTCTTCTTCTCGCCCTCGTGGAGCCTCGCCGCACCTGTTCCAAGCTCGCCCCCTGGCGGCGCCGCCAGCATCGCGCCCCGAGGAGTCGGAGCCGATGGTGACGGGCTGGACTAAACTTTCCCCTGTGGAGAAACAACGCCGCCGTGAGTTGGGCCTCTGCATGTATTGCGGAGGCGACCAACACACCGTGGAGCGTTGTCCACGGAAAGCCAGTCGGTGGGGTCCGCGAGTCACTGTTGGAAGCCTCGCGGATGTCAATCGGTTAGGATCACTTACTCAATTGAAGCTGCCCATCCGTTTCTGCCATAACCCTACTGGGCACCTCACCCACGCACTGGTGGATTCGGGCGCAGAAGGCAGCTTCATTTCACAAAGCCTGGCAACCCGATTGGGCATCCGCTGCCAGGCACTCAACACTCCCATCTCCCTAATCCACCTCTTCCGTGCCACCCTCGGGAGAGTGACACATCAAACTGTTCCCCTACCGGTCATCATCTCGGGAAACCACCGGGAGGAAATGACCTTTTACGTCCTTCCCAACTCTGTGTCGCCCGTCATCCTGGGGTATCCCTGGCTCCGCCTTCACAATCCGGTCCTGGATTGGAAATCAGCTGGGATCTCGGCATGGAGTACGTTCTGTATGGGCACCTGCCTTCAGTCCGCTGCCTGCTCTCCGTCCGCTCCTCCCCCTGCTACGGACGCTGCACCCCCGGACCTGTCTCTGGTGCCCCCAGAATTTCACGACCTGGGTATAGTGTTCAGCAAAGCGAAAGCTATGTCTCTTCCCCCTCATTGGCCCTATGACTGCGCCATCAACCTCCGCCAGGGGGCTCCCTTACCTTCTGGTCGCCTTTACAGCCTGTCTGCGCCGGAGAAGGAGACGATGAACGCCTACCTGAAGGAATCATTAAGTGCTGGGATTATCCGCCCATCATCGTCACCCGTGGGGGCAGGGTTCTTCTTCGTGGGGAAAAAGGATGGGTCCCTCCGCCCTTGTATCGACTACCGGGCCCTCAACAATATCACGGAGAGGGACCGTTACACCCTGCCTCTCATGGACACTGCTTTCCACTCCCTCCAGGGGGCGACCTGGTTCACCAAGCTGGACCTACGCAGCGCTTACCACCTCGTCCGGATCCGGGAGGGAGATGAGTGGAAAACGGCCTTCCGTACCCCGAACGGCCACTTTGAATATCTGGTGATGCCGTTCGGGTTGACCAACGCTCCTGCAGTCTTCCAGCGCCTCATTAATGACGTCCTCCGGGACTTCATTGGCCTTTTCGTGTTCGTCTACCTGGACGATATTCTCATCTTCTCCAAGTCCAGGGATGAGCACCAGGTCCACGTGAGGCGGGTCCTCCAAAGGCTGCTGGAGAATCGTCTGTACGTTAAGGCGGAAAAGTGTGAATTTTACGCCAGGAGTACATCCTTCCTGGGGTTCATCATCGCCCACGATAAGGTGCTCCCCGACCCAGAGAAGGTAAAGGCGGTGGTGGAATGGCCCACACCTGCATCTCGGAAACAGGTGCAGCAATTTGTTGGCTTCGCCAATTTCTACCGCCGCTTTGTCCCCAACTTCAGTGCCATCGTGGGACCACTGACCCGCCTCACGTCCCCGAAGGTCCCGTTCCGGTGGACCGAAGAGGTCGCTGCCGCCTTTGAGGCGCTGAAGGCGGAATTCTCCTCCTCCCGGGTCCTTCGCCAGGTCAACCCCGCGCTGCAGTGCATTGTAGAGGTAGACGCCTCGGACACGGGAGTGGGAGCAGTGCTGTCCCAGCGGTCACCGGACGATGGCGCCAAGCGACCGTGCGCCTTCTTCTCCCGGCGCTTGTCCCCGGCGGAGAGAAACTACGATGTGGGGGACAGAGAGCTCTTGGCCATCAAGCTCGCCCTGCAGGAGTGGCGCCACTGGTTGGAGGGGGCAAGCCTGCCGTTTGTGGTCCTCACGGACCACAAGAACTTGGAATACTTACGATCTGCCAAGCGCCTGAACGCCCGCCAGGCGCGCTGGTCCCTGTTCTTCGCCAGGTTCCAATTTTCCATCACCTTCAGGCCTGGCTCTAAGAACGTCCTGCCTGACGCCCTCTCCAGGCAGTTCGCCCCCGTGGAGTCGGAGGAGGCGCCCCACTCCATCCTGCCCAGGTCGTGCGTCGTGGGAGCCATCTCGTGGGACATTGAGAGCAAGATCCGGAAGGCACAGGAGGTGGAACCTGACCCTGGCGGCGGACCGGAGGGGAGGCTGTTCGTGCCATCCGCGGTCCGAGGAGAGGTCATCCACTGGCTCCACACCTCCAAGCTCACCTGTCACCCTGGCACCTCCCGGATGATAGATCTCCTCCAACGGTCCTTTTGGTGGCCAGGCCTGCGGAGGGATGCAGCCCGCTACGCCCGGGCTTGCCCAATCTGTGCCACCTGCAAGTCGGGAAATGCCCCTCCAGCGGGTCTGCTCCAGCCCCTGCCCGTCCCTGGCAGGCCCTGGTCGCACATCGCTCTGGATTTCGTCACCGGACTCCCCATCTCCAACTCCTATGACACCGTCCTGACCATCGTGGACCGCTTCTCCAAGGCCGTGCACTTCGTCCCCCTGCGAGGCCTCCCTACTGCCCTGGAGACGGCGGACCTCCTCGTCCAACACGTGGTCAGGCTGCATGGGATTCCGGTGGACGTGGTCTCGGACCGGGGCCCCCAGTTTTCATCTGAGGTTTGGAGGTCTTTCTGCAACGCCATCGGAGCCAAGGTGAGCCTCTCCTCCGGCCATCACCCCCAATCCAACGGGCAGTGTGAGAGGACCAACCAGGAGCTGGAGGCTGCGCTCCGCTGTGTGTCCAGATCCAAACCCGCGTCCTGGAGCAACCATCTTGCCTGGGTTGAATATGCCCACAACACCGCTCGCTCTTCTGCTACAGGGATGTCCCCCTTCAAAGCGTCCCTGGGTTACGACCCCCCGCTGTTTCCGGAGCAGGAGAGTGAGGTAACTGTCCCGTCAGTTAGGGCCCATCTCAGGCAGTTCCGCTCCACCTGGGCTGCCGCGCACCATGCGCTATTGCGCACAGCGGAGCGCAACAGGACTGTGGCGGACCGGCGTAGGAGACCTGCCCCGGCGTACAGAGTTGGGCAGCTTGTTTACATTTCCACCCAGGACGTCACTCTAAAAGGCGAGAGGAGAAAGCTGGCACAGCGCTTCATGGGTCCCTACCCCATCACCCGGATCATCAACCCGGTGGCTGTGCGCGTGGCTATTCCCCCCTCCCTCCGCATTCATCCTACTTTCCACGTGTCGAAGGTGAAACTGGCGGTTACTGACCCCCTTTGCCCTCCTCCTGCAGCGCAACCCGCGCCCCGGATGATTGGTGGCCATCCGGCCTGGTCCGCCTCCTCCATCCTGGACTCCCGGCGCCGGGGTCGTGGGTTGCAATACTTGGTGGACTGGGAGGGCTATGGGCCCGAGCATCGACAGTGGGTGCCCCCGTCGTTTGTGTTGGACCCATCGCTCATCGCGGACTTCCACCGAGCGCACCCGGATAAGCCATCGCCAGGAGGCGCTGCTAGAGGGGGGAGTACTGTCACGCCGCGCCATTCATCAGCGGCGCCACCTGCTCACGCACCTGCTACTCGTCAGCGGCGAAGGATAAAAGCCGCCTCGCCCTGAGCGTCGGCCTGAAGCCGTAGACTTCATTTCCTTTGTATGGACTTCTACCACATTCTCTTCAGCATCCTCATCTCCGGTAAGAAGTTCACTTACCTCATCTCTCCAGTCTGCTCCCCTGTGCACAGGTGGGTTCCTCGGCGGCGGACAATCCCGTCCCTCGTCTCTCCTCGCTGCTGCACCGAGCCCTGCAGGTGGCTGTCTCCCGGGCTTCCATCCTTGAAGCGCCAGTCATCTGCCCAAACAAGTAAGCTTCTCTCCCTCGCCTATTCTCCTCCCGTGTTGGTGTGTGCTCATCACCCTGTGTCTGATTTCTCCCATAGGGTTGCCGGCTGAACGGTCTCCTGCCTCTGGGTCCGAAGCAGACGCCACCACCAACACATTAACATTCCGCAGACACGCACCCAAACATCCCTGTTGTTAATAAACAGTTTGAACTACTCTGAGCCTGTGTGTGTGCGTCTCCTGAGCCGAACGTTATGTCAGATACACTCAACACTGCACACACACTGACATCATCATCATACTGATATACACACACTGCTCTCTCTCTGCTGTGTGATCTGTCTACTAAATGTCTGCTAAATATGCATTGAGGGTTTTTTTGCCTGCAATCAAAATTTCGCTTACTCATTAAGCGTCATTTTGATAAAACATGTTTTTTTCTCTCGCCTACTGTGTCATAGCCTTTCTCTTTTCTTTTTTTTCCTTTCTTCTTTATGACTGGCGCCTAGCGGCTGCCCGGCCTTGGATGCGCTCTGCAGAGCGTGCCCAAATGCCAAGTCACATTTCGTTACCTTGTATTCATACATGTGTAATGACAATAAAGTTGAATCTCATCTCATCTCATCTCATTTACCATTTGATTGTGGAGGTCTGAAATGTCCAAACTTTATGTTGTATTACTGGTCAGCACAACTGAGGTCTATGACATATTATTTTTCATCAAATGATCTCCCTCACTGGACTGAAATGGAATCATACAATTTACCTTTACCTCTTCCCTTATTCATATACTCAGACTCGGCTAAAAAATTACAGAAACAAGTTAAAAATCCAATTGTAAAGCATATGATCAAAATATGGTGTGAAACCAAAAAATATTTAAAAGAACCATACTTATTGTCACAATTTAGCCCAATATGGGGTAATCAATATTTTACACCAGGGAGAGCGGATGCTGTATTTAAAGTATGGAATTTAAAAGGGATTCAAAAGATTCAAGACTTATATTTGTCACGTTCAGATAACATAATGTCTTTTGAAGAACTGAGGATCAAATTTAATCTTAATAGAACACATTTTTTTTAAAATATCTTCAGCTTAGGAATTTTATTTGATCAAATCAAAATAATGCTCTCACCCGACCTATTTATTCATCCTTGGAAAAAATTTTGACGAAAGATGGTAAGAGAAAGGGTATTATTTCAGAGTTTTATAACTCATTGACAATATCCTCAAGTGAAAACTCACAGAAAAGACTGAATTATTGGAAAGAAGACCTGCAAACTGAAATTGAGAGAGGAACAATGGGAATTGGCTTGTACAGAAGCTCAAACCAAATCAATAAATGTACGTCTTAAATTGATACATTTTAAATGGTTAATGCGGATGTATGTTACACTGGTGGAGTTAAATAGATATAACAAAAACATACCAGATACATGCACAAAATGTATGGAAAGTAAAGGAACCCTATTTCATTGTTTATGGGAATGTAGAAAAATTAGAATTTTTTGGGAAGAGGTGAGGGTAACAATTGAAAAAATAATTTCAAAACAATTCACATTGAACCCTAAACTGTTTTTGTTGGGTCTGTATCCAGAAAAGCATAACTTTAAT
The DNA here is from genome assembly GCA_020510985.1 of Pholidichthys leucotaenia. Classification (NCBI taxonomy): domain Eukaryota; kingdom Metazoa; phylum Chordata; class Actinopteri; order Cichliformes; family Pholidichthyidae; genus Pholidichthys; species Pholidichthys leucotaenia. The sequence continues at coordinate 132,116,521 of CM035843.1, forward strand.
AAGAGTGAAAGGGCATTCATAGACCTCAGTTTGCTTAATGCCAAAAAATGTATTGCACTACTGTGGAAAAAGACTCACAGACCAGATGTGACTCAGTGGTTAAGACAGATGTTAACAAACCTTCCACTAGAAAGAATAACATACATACTGAAATCAAAGGAAAATGTGTTTGAGAATATATGGAGACCTTTCATTGATTATGTAAAGAAATTAAACATAACTTCTGAAGAAGAAGGTGAATGATATGTGTGGACCTTGTAAATTCCAAACTGGTGAATGTATAATATGTATACTTATGTAATGGATTGCCTAGACTAAACAGAGGAGCATTGTTGATGACCTGCCTTTGTTAGTGGTTGTTGGTGTTTAGTACATTGTTTTTTTTCTTTTCTTGTAGTTAGTGTTTTTTTTATTATTTTTAAATTACTTTAGTGTTAGTGTTTGATTGTTTGTGTCATGTTTGTAAAAAAAAGGTTCAATAAAAATATTGTGGAAAAAAAATGACCAAAGATACAGTCCTTTCTGTTATAATATTATGTTTTTATGCCAAACTCCCCACACCAAAGTGAAAACTTCCTGTTTTTGTAAAACCTAAATATTGGCCAGTATGTATTCTCTACTATACTGAATAATTTCCAAAAGACCCCAAAATATTCAGCATTTTTCATAGTAATAATAATAATAAAAGCCAAGGCTGTCACCATAATGTGAATTATAAGTGTAGTTTACCTGTAGATAAGATCTGCAGCCGCCCTGTCTCCTGTCCCACACTCTCCCGCTGTCCGGGAAGGAAGTGTAATATGATGCTGCATTCACTTACACCCAGAAATTTTACTATCTATTGCAACTTTTCATAAATATAAATTAATTAATGAAACAAAGTTTGAACTAAACTATTCCTGAATTCAGTAACATTCCAGGGGCCGGATGGAAAGCTCTGGCCACCAGTTGACGATCACTGATGTAGATGAACGGCCAAACTGCAAGAAGTTTGCCAGCTGGGGTAGAAACAGAGTGGACAACCCCAACAAAGACATTCAAAGAACAAGGAGCTGCTACAACAATGCAGTTTATTATGAAAAATATATAAATATTTCAACTTCCTTTTGTACTTCCTCTATTGCATATCATACTTTAGCTTCTCTCAGCATCTAATTTGAATCTGTTTCTGAATATCAGAATTTCAGGCAACCCTGCTGACCTGTCCAGGCGTAAATGGAAACATCCTGAGATGAATAAGGGTCCTATCCCTGAAAAACCACCATGACGATGCGTCATTTAGGACTGCCTCATTTTCAAACTGGCACTGAGCTTCTGTTTTCCTTCAGCTCAAGTTCAGGTTGTCTGCAGCCCTCCCATTATTTCAGATCCTCTTACTGCTGCTGCATGGCAATGAGCATCCACCACTTTAATTGGTCGCTAATGAAGAGGAGGGTTAATGGAAAGGGTTAGTGAAGCTGAAAAGAACAATGTGGGGTGACTGTTTATGGAGAGGCGGCAGACAGACGGAGAAAACACACAGTCATCCTCCTGAGACATCAAAAATAGAATAAATTTTTACAAAATGGCAAGATATTCTTTGATGGAATTTTGACAAATTTGATGCTCACATGGACCAGGGGAAAAAAAGGTTGGAAAAAATGCAAATGTTTCCATCACATAAAAATGGATGACAAGATTTAAGATGGAAGGTCATTTTGGGAAATGATGGGACATTCTCCACCAAAGAACTGCTGCAGGTGGGTGGATTACAGAGCCTCTGATTTAAAATTAAACCACAGTGTGGTGAAACTTCTTCTTCCACTCCGCTCCTCCTCACTGCATCCCCTTCTGTGAGCGTCAGTAGCCCCGGGGAAGTGTTTGGTATTTCCCTAATTAAAAACATACCACAACTTAATCAGGGACATCTGTGATGCAAACATGACTCCGAGGGTAGCGGCACTTGGAAGCTTTTTAAAAAATAAACCAAATCAGTGTTTCTGTCAGCAGGCCAGGAAGTCAGACGATACCGTCGTCACTGAACATGTAATAAACATTCTCAGCATTCAACGTTCTAAAAGCCCATCCTGCACAGCAGAGGTGTGAATCTTCAGTGTTGGGGAGATTTGTTATTTTTTAACAAGGGTGAGGGTATTTGTAAATTTAGCATGAGGTACAAACATATAAATGTAAATTAGGCACAAATTTTCAAAAATAAAAGGTGCAAAAATGTAATAAGAGTTGCCATATTAAAAATTTTAAAAGTTTAAGACTTACAATTGCAATTTAATTAAATAAGATAAAAATTTAACCAGCATCCAGATGGACACTGCAAATTTATAAGAAAAAAGTAAAAAAATTTACAGGATAAGAGTTGGAAATTTTGAGAAAAATAACTGCAAATTTACATGAGAAAAATCAAAGATTTTTGAGAAAAAAGCGGCAAAAAGGGTGGAAAGTTTTGAGAAAAAAGTCAGTAATCTATGAGAAAAAGTTGCAAATTTACAAGAGAAAAATCACAGATTTTTGAGAAAGAAGTTGTAAATTTACATCCCCTTTACACAGGGGTGGAGATCACTGAGCGATCGTTGAGAGATCTGGCTAATTTTTGATCTTTCAATGATATTCAGAGATCTCCACAGTCGTCATGGTCTCCTCAAAGTTTTGACTCAGTCCAAAACATACAAGGATCTTCCAAACGACCCCAGACATCAAAAACTGGCCCTAGGGTTTCCTCTGGTAACACTTCCGTGTTACACAGTTACACTGTGAGAAGCATGATCTTGTTAAAGTATTTAAGTACTTTAAATGCGGAAAAAAGTACAAGAGGTATATAAGCAGTGGAGGCATCAATGGTGGTTTTAACCCGCTGGTAACTGGAACAACAATGAGGAGTCGCTTAGCTAACAGGTCTGGTTAGACTTCATTAAAGGGAAAGGCAAGAGTGACTGATGAATCGCTGAGGATTTACTTCACCAACTACTACAGTATTAACTAATAATTTATGTTCGTTACTATGTACCTGGCAAGTTAAGATGACAGAAATTCATGAAGTCAATGATTTTAATCCATCAGCAGCCTTCAGAGAAACTAAACGTGCCAACATTTGGATTTCAAAATAAGGGAGGGTTTTCCTGCTGTCGGGTTGGTGAGAAGAATTCTAAAAAACTATAAATATATAGAAATATTATAACAGAAATAACTGCATCTTTGGTTATTTAATTTATTTCTTTAAATATAATTTTAATAATTGGATTTCTTTGAATTCAGAGTTAAAGTTATTGTTCTGTTCTGGCTCTACAAAATTATGGTCAAAAGTTTCAATTGTACGAGGAAAAAAGTAAAAATTTTGCTTAGCTTTAGCTTATGAAGGTAGATGTTTACATGTTCTTATAACACAGGGAGTGTGAGGGTCATTGATTTCACTTGCTGGTACCCGGAGCGCCATGTGACTGGAGGACAATCGCCGGTTGTATGTCGTCAATATAAGATAAATTGCCCCGGAATAAAAGCAAAATTACGGTGGAATAATCAATAACAGCTTCTGGATGTAGGACAGAAAGCTAAAATGGCCGGTAGAGGACAAAATAACCACTAGAATGCCACTAAAGGACGCCGCTTTGCCAGAGGTAACTGACGAATGTCTTTGTTTGTCAGTATGCAAATTAGATGCGTAAATTCACTCCTATCTGAAACTTTGGATCATATTCTACGTCTTTTTAATTGACAGTAAGCCATTATCTCTTACCACTTTAAAGTTATAGCCTTGGAAAGTTCTGACATCTGATCTGACTGGTTTCTTGAAAAAAATCTTTACCACTGTTGACCACTAGGGGTTATGTCACAGTTTGGCGACAGTCACACTCAAACGGTTAAAACCCATTTTTTTCTCTGGCTTTTGACCCAGTTTGAGACATTGATTTTATTTGTTCTTATTGTCTCTATTGTATGACTATTGCTCTGTTTGTGCTGTTTTGTACTTTAGCTGTATTTTATTGTTTTTATATTTTATTTATCATTGATGTACAGCACTTTGTGTCAACTGTTGTTTTTAAAGAGCTTTATAAATTATAAAAGAGAAAATTACAAATTTGCGAAAAATGGCTGCAAATTTAGATAAATTTACAGAGAAAAGTAGAAAACTATAAGAAAATTGTTACAAATTTTGGAGAAAAACCTCAGACCTTCAAAACTGAAGTCATTGCTCAAGTTTTTAAGTAGGTGCTCTTTGTACCCTTAACTCAACTAGAAATTTTTGGTTGTCTACTTTTAATTATTAATTTCAAAGTACTGCTTTTACACAAGCAGAATTTCTGGCTACTATACCCACCTCTGATCATATAATTTAAGTATGTATGAGTAAATTACTATTACGAATGTTTTTTTTCCCTTCCCTTTCCTACTCTTTGTCAGTGGAAAAAAAGAAACACTAGAATAAAAATACAAAAAATACATATTTTTGCTATTTATGTAAACCATGAAAAAAAAAAATCCTGCAGGACAAAACATGACACTTGGTATTTTCTAACCTGTTTGTATACCACCATAGGCAGAGAGAGAACCTGAATTAGACAGGGCTCAGAGAGGGAAAGATGAGACAGAAGAGAGGAGCCAAGGAAAGGAAAGTGTTCAAGCAGAGGGTCCAGGAGAGGTGAAAGCAGAGGGAGGAGAGAAGGATGACGCCAGTAAAAAGTCCAAACACAGGACATCTGGGTGGGATCCCAACTGGACCAATATTCCAACATTCAAGCCTTGGTTGTACAATACTTCAAATGGTAAGTTCCATCCATCTTCTTCCGCTTAATCCTTTTCGGGTCGCGGGGGGGCTGAAGCCTATTCCAGCATCTTTTGGGCGAGAGGCAGGGTACACCCTGGACAGATTGCCAGTCCATCACAGGGCCAACACAGAGAGACTGTTCACTCTCACAGTCATACCTAAGGACAATTTAGAATCCCCAGTTTGATGTCAATTCATTATCCAATATTACTGTGCAAAATTTAAAAAAAAAAAAAAATCAATCATGTCATGTGTTTTCTGCTCCCCCGCCCCCCTTCCCTTCCTCCTTCCCGGGAAAATTCACAAGAGAAAATTTGCTAATTTATAAGAAAAAAATTGCAAATTTGAAAAAAGTTAAACCTTTATGAGGAAAAATGAGATTAAATTAAAAATTATGAAGAAAAAAGAGGCAGACTTATGATGAAAAAATTTAAATTTATGAAAAAAGTTGCAAATTTGAAAAAGTCACAATTTTTTAGAAAAAGGTTGCAAATCTACCAGAAAAAAATTGCAGATTTATGAGAAAAAAGTCACTAATTTACAAGAACAAAGTTGCAAATTTACAAGAGAAAACTGACAAATTTATAAGAAAAAACACTGCAAATTTGCCAAAAAAAACAAAAAAAACCCCCAAAAAGATCACAAATTTATGAAAAAAGTTGGAGTTTTCTGAGGCTTTTTTTTTTTTTTTTGCATTTCTGCTTAGAATTAGTGGTTCAAAGTCATTTTACTCAGTTCTGTAACATGATATAAAAAAGGTCTATGATGATATTGGGGATGGGGGTGGCAGCTTAACAAGGGGGGTGGATTGTGTTGATTTTGCTAACAATGGGGATGGCATCCCTCCTCATATCGCCTACTGATTACAACTCAACCATTAACGATTCAAATGTCATACGATTCACAATGCATCTTGATGCATCTCCATGTTGCATCTTCAATTTTTTATTTTTTCTATGCAATACCTTTCAGCATTCAGCATTTACTTTTGTCATTTATGAATGGAAAAGCACTGAACTGTTGCAGATTGAGCTGGAAACATTTTCTGTGCTTTACTACATGACCACTTATTTGTTAATTAACAGAATATGTTTATTGTGAACTCTTTAATTAGAAAATGCTTAGACAGCACATTTATATAAAAGTGGTGCTATTGTTCAGTCTCGTGATGGTTATATGATTAGTCTTTAGTTTCATTGTGTGGTGTGAGCGCAACCTTATCTGTAAGCAGTGCCATGTTGTGAGCTTGCTGTATACTGCAGCGTTCCCTGTCGCTAAATGAGGCTGGACCTGACCGCAGGTGCTGACGCGGAGTGGCTAGTGCCCCTCACTCAATCCAAGTTCACTGACGGAGTCAGCAATCCCCCTCCAGAATTCTGAGGCTTGTCGTGCCACGCTGGGGTGCCTGACCTCAGGGTGCCTCTAGAGCATCCCCTGCAGGTAGTGTGTGTCTTGTCTAGCTCATGCTTCCTGCAGAGTCCCCAAAATCCAAAATGCACCCAAACTTCTACTTTTGAAATGCTAGTTGAGTTTTTTTTTTAGTTTTTGAATTTTATTTTTCAGACCATATCAAGCAATTATGTCCGTGACAGCAGTTTTCAACCTAGCAATGTAACCTGACAGCTTTATTGATTAGCAGAGGTTGGACAAATGGGATAAGGGATAAGGACCTTTTCTAGTCACAGAGGCTACCAGCAACTTAGCTTCTGCTCCCTTAAGTGCTAGTATCTACACACTTTTCTTGCTTTTCCTTGGCATCTTCAGATGAAATAAAGAGTCGGTCATCACATACTATTTTTGTTACAAGCCATCTCTAATGCTTCCACCCATGTTCTGCTGCATCTGAACAACATTTGTGCCGCTTCCACAGTTGCGTGCCTATAACTCCGTGGGCATGGGCTAAAAAGGCAGTACATGAAAAGCTCTCACATTCACACACAACAGGAAGAGGGGAAAAAAGTAAAAAACAAAAAACAAAAAACAAAACAGCATGAACAACATAATGTTGTTTTTACAACCTGAATGTTGGTTCTGGTTTTATTTCAGTTAATCGCCCACCACTAACCCAAACTTTTTAAAAGTTTTTTCAGGCCCTAACAAGCAATTAAGCACAACAGCAGTTTTCAAAGTTACAACATAACATGACAGCTTTATTGACAAGCAGAAGTCAGACAAATGGCAATGAAGATAAGCGTTTCAGGTTTTTGCACAGGTGGCGCGATCTCGATCATTATGTTCCACATTGTGATTCATCTAAAGACCTGTACATACTCTGCAAGAACAGAGAAATTTGTTCTCTCTCCTCGGGCTGCAAGAACAAAATGACACCATTTTTTTTTTTTCCACAATATCTTTATTGAACCTTTTTTTTTTTTTTAACAAACATGATACAAACAATCAAACACTAACACTAAAGTACTACAAAAAAAAAAAAAATGCACTAAAAACACCAACAACCACCAACAAAATCAAGTCTTCAACAATGCTCCTCTGTTTAGTCTAGACAATCCAATACATAAGTATACATATTATGTTCACCAGTTTGGAATTTACAAGGTCCACACACATCATTCACCTTCTTCTTCAAGAGTTATGTTTAAATTTTTTACATAATCAATAAAAGGTCTCCATATATTCTCAAACACAATTTCCTTTGATTTCAGTATATATGTTATTCTTTCTAATGGAAGGTTTGTTAACATCTGTCTTAACCACTGAGTCACATCTGGTCTATGAGTCTTTTTCCATAATAGTGCAATACATTTTTTGGCATTAAGCAAACTGAGGTCTATGAATGTTCTTTCACTTTTATTAAAATTATGCTTTTCTGGGTACAGACCCAACAAAAACAGTTTAGGATTCAGTATGATTTGTTTTGAGATTATTTTTTCAATTGTTACCCTCACCTCTTCCCAAAACATTCTTATTAATCTACATTCCCATAAACAATGAAATAGGGTTCCTTTACTTTCCATGCATTTTGTGCATGTATCTGGTATATTTTTGTTATATCTATTTAACTCCTCTGGTGTAACATACATCCGCATTAACCATTTGAAATGTATCAATTTAAGGCGTGCATTTATTGATTTGGTTTGAGCTTCTGTACAAGCCAATTCCCATTGTTCCTCTGAAATTTCAATTTGCAGATCTTCTTTCCAGTAGTTTAATCTTTTCAGTGAATTTTCACTTGAAGATAGTGTCAATGAGTTATAAAACTCTGAAATAATACCCTTTCTTTTACTATCTTTCATCATCATTTTTTCCAAGGATGAATAAATAGGTCGAGTGAGAGCTTTATTTTGATTTGATCGAATAAAGTTTCTAAGTTGAAGATATTTAAAAAAATGTGTTCTATTGAGATTAAATTTGATCATCAGCTCTTCAAAAGACATTATGTTGTCTGCACATGGCAAATATAAATCCTGAATCTTTTGTATCCCTTTTAAATTCCATACTTTAAATACAGCGTCCGCTCTCCCTGGTTTAAAATATTGATTACCCCATATTGGACTAAATTGTGACAATAACTGTGGTTCTTTTAAATAGTTTTTAGCTTCACACCATATTTTGATCATATGCTTTACAAATGGATTTTTAACTTGTTTTTGTAATTTTTTTGCCGAATCTGAGTATATGAATATGGGAAGAGGTAAAGGTAAATTGTATGATTCCATTTCAGTCCAGTGAGGGAGATCATTTGATGAAAAATAATATGTCATAGACCTCAGTTGTGCCGACCAATAATACAACATAAAATTTGGACATTTCAGACCTCCACGATCAAATGGTAAATATAATAAAGACAAACGTAATCTAGCCCTCCTGTTGTTCCATATAAATTCCACTAACTTTTTTTTTATTCTTGAGAATAGATCTAAAGGTGGTGATAAGGGAATGTACTGAAATAAATAAAGTATTTTAGGTAAAATATTACTTTTAAGTATATTGATTCTCCCAATCATCGACATTGGTAGTGACATCCATCTCTGAGTTAACTCATTGATATCTGACATTAAGGCTTCATAGTTGACACTGGCGACTGATTCTAGCTTAGGCATAATTTGGATTCCTAAATATTTAAACTGATTTACAACATTGAATTGATTTACCTCAGGGGCTGGGTAATTTCTCTGGGTCTCATTTAGCATTAATATTGAAGATTTAGTTTTATTTATTTTATATCCTGATATTTCCCCAAAATTCTTTATTAAATTCAACAAGGTTGGAATTGATTTTTTTAGATTCGACATAAACAAAATTATATCATCGGCGTACAGGGAGATTTTATGTTCTGTTGGTCCAACTTTAATTCCATATATTTGTGAATGTAAACGTATCGCTATCGCTAAAGGTTCAATTGCCATAGTAAACAGTAAAGGTGAAAGTGGACAGCCTTGTCGACATCCTCTATTGATTTTTATTGGTTTTGAAATATTGTTATTTGTTAGGATTTCTGCTGTAGCATTATTGTATATTATTTGAACCCATTTTATGAAATTATTTCCAAGTCCAAACCTTTGTAGGACTTCAAAAAGAAAGGGCCATTCAACTCTATCAAAGGCCTTTTCGGCGTCCAATGATAGGAGAGCTGTATCCGGTGCTTCTTTATTAAAATAAATAATATTAAATAGTCTTCTTACATTATGGAAGCCTTGTCTACCCTTTATAAAGCCATTCTGATCTCGATTAATAATATTTGGTAAAATTTCTTGTATTCGTCTTGCTAAAATTTTACAGATTATCTTAAGGTCGGCGTTTAATAGGCTTATTGGTCTCATATTTTCACATTTATTAGAGGGCTTACCTGGTTTTGGCAGTAGTATAATTAAGGCATTATTTATGTATGATGGTAAATTATTATTTTGAAATGCTTCTAAAACCATTTCCAAAAAAGGTTTTATTAATTTATTCTTAAATTTTTTATAAAGGTCAACTGGAAGACCATCTGGTCCTGCACTTTTTCCTGATTTCATATTATCAATGGCTAGCCCAACTTCTTCTTGACTAATTTTACACTCCAATATCTCCCTGTTTTCATTTGGTATACACGGTATAGATAGTTCGTTCAAAAACCCATTTAGTTTTGTTAAATCAGGTTCATTTTTCCTTTTTTTTTTTTTTCCTTTGAAAGACAAAAGTAAAATAGAAAGATGTCTTTACCTTCTTTACATGTTTCAACTGCACTGCAGCCTTCATCAGAAGAGTCAGCTGATTGCTGCCAGGTGACATTTATCAGCTGATTTTCGTAGGCGGGGCCAGCTCAGCAGATCTGTCAGATCCACCGAGCCGGCCCCGCCTCCCGCCGTCAGATGGCGTTAAGACAGTTATTAGTACACCCCAAGGACAGAATAGAACAAGACAATAAATGCAATGTATTATATGAAATATCATGCAGATCATGTAACAAAACCTACATTGGAGAAACCGGAAGATTATTCACCACAAGAAAAAAAGAACACCAAAAGGAATGTGAGAAGGAAACGCAAGGACGACTCACAAGATCACAAAAAGAAAAAGCAGAACAAGAAACATTAAAATCAGCTATATCGGACCACTGCAAAAGAAATAATCACATCATGGACTGGGACAACACAAAAATTATTGGATCGGAGAGCAACAGACACAAACGTTGGATCAAGGAGGCAATAGAGATCAGAAAGCGGGGAAAAGACACCATGAACCGAGATGAGGGGGCCTTTATGCTTTCTCACACCTGGGACCACATTCTCCAGAGACCATCTGACGGCGGGAGGCGGGGCCGGCTCGGTGGATCTGACAGATCTGCTGAGCTGGCCCCGCCTACGAAAATCAGCTGATAAATGTCACCTGGCAGCAATCAGCTGACTCTTCTGATGAAGGCTGCAGTGCAGTTGAAACATGTAAAGAAGGTAAAGACATCTTTCTATTTTACTTTTGTCTTTCAAAGGAAAAAAAAAAAAAAGGAAAAATAATTGAAAGAAGACAAAATGAACCTGTTTGACGTAAATCAGGTTCATTTTTGGTATCATATAATTTTTCATAGTAATCTCTAAAGGCTCTATTAATTTCTAAAGGATCTATAACTACCTGTCCATTACTTATAATACTGGTAATTGGTGTTTTAATTTCCAATTGTTTAATCTGCCATGCTAATAATTTTCCTGATTTTTCACCTTGTTCATAAAAAGATTGTTTCAATCTTAGAAGACTCGAGGCAGCTCTATTCGCTGATTTTTTGTCGTATTCAGCTCTCAAAATCAGTAATTCATTCTCCAACCTTGGGTCACTTCCTGCATACACTTTTTCCTGAAGACTTTTTATTTTATGTTCCAATTTAGCTCTCTCCTCTCGAGTCTTCTTAGATTTTGATCCTGTATAACTAATAATATGTCCCCTAATAAAAGCTTTGAAAGCCTCCCACTTTACACATGCTGATGTTTGTGTAGTATTGATGTCAAAGAACTCGTCTATCTGTTTTTCTATATACTTGACAAATTCCTCATCCTGAAGCCATTTATGCTGAAATTGCCATCTACCTGATTCCTTTGTCAATTTTTTATCTACATATATTAGACAACAGGGTGCATGATCAGAGATCACGATGTTATCATAAAAGCAGTTTTGAATCTTGGACCTTAATTCTGTGGAAATCAAAAAATAATCAATACGTGAGAATGTCTTGTAGGTACTGGAATAACAAGAATAGGCTTTAACTTGTGGTTTCATTTCTCTCCATATATCTAACAATTTCAATTCTTTCATAAAATGATTAATAGTCATCCTACATCCAACGTGCGTACAATCCAGTCCTGTTGATCTATCCACACCTGGATTCAATGTACAATTAAAATCCCCTGCTATTATATGTTGCCCTGTAAGTGATGATAAGATGAGAAATAAATTAGCAAAGAACTTCTGATCATCTATATTGGGACCATATAAGTTCACAAGATTTATATTTTCTAATAGCAAAGAACCTTGAATGATTACATATCTTCCAAATTTGTCTCCAATTACATTTTTCACTTGAAAAGGAACTGATTTATGTATGAGAGTCATAACTCCCCTGGCTCGGGATGAAAATGAAGAGGTGAATACACTTCCCTGCCATCTACTCCTAATTCTTTTAACATCCTCCTCTATCAGATGAGTTTCTTGTAAAAACACAATTCTTGAACCCATGTCCTTTATTTTATTCATAACTTGTTTAAGTTTTTTTAAATTTTGTAGACCTCTGCAATTCCATGAAGTTAAATTAAGATTAACACTTTGGTCCATGATCAATAGAGAGTTTGGGATTACCTTGCAGTGTAAACATGCTCATACAGAGAAGCAAAAACATGAGTGGTTGAACATTCATCCTACAAACTACACACAAACAAATTTCCCCTTCCCACACTTGTGGCAAACCCCCCAAAATCAAAAGAAAAATTCTGTCTCCCGATATAGCCATCGACCGTTCCACACCCACGGGGAACAGCCTAAGCCACTCCTTCTTCATCCTCCCAATCACCCTAACTCTACTGCTTTTAATGACGTAACATTAACTCTCCTCTGTAGTTTTCCAACTTAACTCCAAAATTTTTAACAACTTTGTACATCATAGTTTTTTTTTTTGTTTGTTTTGTTTTTGTTTTTTTTTTTAATATATAATACAATCTATATTTTGTAAACTTACTATTTACTTCAAGTCAGTCAGATGCCTGTGCAAATGCTTAATTATTCTACCTTATATTTTGTTCATGCTTAGCTCCCACCAGTCTCTTCTTCTTCTTTGATCTTCTTGATGAACTCCTGCGCCTCCTCTGGGGTCTTGAAGATGTGGGTTCTGCCCTCATACGTGGTCAGCAGTCTCGCAGGATAGATTACACCATGACGAATCCCAAGGTTGCGCAGCTCCTTACGTATGGGATCAAACTGCTTCCTCAATTGCTGGATTCCTGTGGCCAAATCTGGGTAGAACCGCACCTGCTGGTCCTGGTGTTTAATCTCTCCTTTAGCACGTGCAGCGTTGAAGATCTTCATCCTGTCTCTGTTGCTAAGAAACTTCATAATTAAGGTCCTCGGCGGTCCCTTATCTCTCCGTGGGCCAATACGATGTGCTTTTTCCAGAACCACTGCTGATTGCAACTCCTCGCTGCCCAGCACCTCCGGAATCCACTTTTCCAGAAAGGAACATACGTCCCGACCTTCTGATTCCTCTGGAAGACCCACCAGCCTCAAATTATTCTGTCTCGACCGAGATTCCAAATCCAAAATATTATCTTCCAGAGATTTATTTTTTTTTTCCAAAGTGCGCACCTTTAATTGAAGACGGGTGACGTCATCTTCAGCACTAGCGAGACGGAGCTCCATCTGCGCCGTTTGTTCTACACAGTCACCCAATTCCTTTCTTATTCCTTCCAACGCTGTCATAATCCCATCAAATCTAGAGGAAAAGTCCGCTCTCATTGAACTCATGGCAGCCATCAGCGCATCTGCGCCATTCCCCGCAGAAATCGCACCGCTGCCAGCCTCCTCCGCCATATATGGAGTTTTGTTTGCTGCGTCACAGACCTGAAAGTCCGTTAATTTGGACTGTTTCGGCGGCTCGCTTTTTCCTTTTCCTGGTTTTCCAGCCTTAGGCTTCGCCGACATATCCTCGCCCAAATGCTGGGATACGTTCTGTCCCAAATGAGAGAGTTATTTGCCGAATTTTTTTTTTCTCCAGGAGCACAGCAGAGCGAGACACGTCCGTCCTACGTGGCAGCCATAACCGGAAGTCCCAAATGACACCATTTTGCTCTTGTAGCCCTGGTTTGGGAGTTCTTGCAGCTTGTTCTTGACACATCATCATGGCAGAACTTTTTTCTTCCATGGTGTCCAAGAACTATTGCGTAACTGGTCAGAAATTTGAATTTCCCAGGAGTTTTGCACTTGAATTTCTTGTGAAGTATGAAATGTCCTGGCCAGAAAGAACTTTGTTCTTGTTCTTGCCACCTAAAGAAAAAGAATAAATATCTCTGTTCTCGTGGAGTATGTACAGGTCTTAAGAATCAAGAATCATTTCCACACCTCTACTGCACAGTTACAGCCGTCAGTGGTTTGCCACTAAAAATAAAATGCCCAAATCAGCAGAAAATGTGTCAGAGTTTTATTCACGACTCGTTTCTGTGGATTCAACATAACATTTGACGAGTTTGCCTTACGTATGAACATCATTCTCAGTCCTTCCTGCAGGCCTTTGCAGCTGCTCTCAGGTATTTAGAGGGTTGAACCGGACGGCAGAAATGTACATCAACTACACAACAGTTCAGCATCGGCACAATCTCACTCAATTTTCACAGGAAAGCAAGAAAAAGAGCACTTAGCTAGATTAATAGCAAATGTCCACATCTCCATCTGTAGTAGCAAAGCTGTGACATAATACACACGCTCCATAAGAAAAAATAAAAAATTCCATATCCCCAGTGAGACATTTCCCAGCTGCAGCTGCTGGAGGTGATTTATGGACAGTAAAACTGAACAGGGAATAAGGGTTGGAATGGGCAGAATTTTGTAGAAAGGCTATTGCACAATCAGACTTGTATGCACACCCTCCTATGATCTGCAAAGAAAAGTCAGAGTATTGTTCTGCCATGCATGCAGTGACATTTAATTAAGCCGAGCTGAAGCCGTGAGCTACTCATGCTGCGGATGTAACATTAAACAGCGTCTCCAAGGACCAGCAACATGATGCTAATGCTGCTAAAGCTGGGATAAGTGGCTACCTTTAAGGGCACTGTAGCCTGAATTATTAATGTCATCCGATGAGTTCTGTGCTTACGTCCATCACTGTGACCCCTGCAGGAGATTATTAAAGATGCTTCATGGAATAAAGTAAGTCTTCAGGAAATCCACTTTGACCATCTTTAAGCTGGTGTCGACAGTGTCCATGTTTAGCTTCTCAAAAAACAAGGACAGTCTGTAGAATTATTCTGCAACTGAAGATTAACCAACAAAGAATTAATAACCAAAAAAAAAGCATTTTATGAAATACAGTAAAGACAGGGTGGGATTCTGTCCTGCTTCTACCGACTTTCATACCTTCACCTTTCCATGTTCTCGTCCACCTGCTCCCTACTCTCACTACAGATCGCAATGTGGCAAATACTGTAGTCCTTGATACCAGTCCACTGTGCTATTATTGGTCAGCCTAGTTTATCTTCTTTAGATTTCAGTCACCCTAATAGACATCACTGTCTCCGCCTTCGCCACAATGCTACATTGAGCTCTGTTTGTATTAATTTGGCTAAACGGTCAGTCAGCATTGGTAATATGACCGACAGGCTACCTAGCGTTAGCGTGACTGTAAATATGGTCCGTTTGGATCACTATTTTCTATAAAATCTCTTCACCACCACTGGAATCCTTGTTCATCTACCAACACCTGACCACACAGGTCGTTCTTAAAGTGCATTCAGACCAAACGCAAAAGCACTGCGCCAATACATGGAAAGTTAATGTAAGCATGCAAAAAACATATGAATTTGGGCATTTGCGTGTCCGAGGGATTTGGTAGCGCTAGCTAATAGGGATGCAAGTTATCAATTCATTAATTGATAATTGATTCACCTTATCGATCGATTAACGATTAACTGATAAGTGGCATTTTTCCTGAGAATCTGAATTTCCTCAGTACAATACGGTCTATCTTTAACATATAAAAAGTTGCTGGTTTTTCATATACTGAATAAAACATGAACATCATGTTCCTCAATGATTTATTGTACCATTTGCATTTTTTTTTAACTACAGACAATGACATTTTTTGCAGTTTAACAAATGTTGCACTGTATAGTGCGGACTATGTGCTGGTACATCGCTGTAAATTACAAATGTCATGATTACTATTACCAATATCATAAAATTTATCTTTTTTAGTTATATTAAAAAAAACTTTCATGTTCTAATTTACTGAGATGCACTGGTAGACAGTTTTAACAGGAAAATAAATTGTGAGCTGCTTCATCTGTTGCATGTTAAACACTGATCATGTTTACATTTACACAAATGAACTGATTATGACTGGATTTCTGGAATTATCTGATTATTCAAGTTGCCATGTAAACAGAATAATCCGATAAAGGCCATGTAACTGCTGCCATTAACTCAAGTGGTTTACCTTCCAATAATCAGTTTATTCATAAATATAAACACGAGAAAAATGATTATTGCCAGCACCAGTTTATTCCCAGTTTTCCTCACTGCAGTCCATTTGTCCACCCTGTTGATTTGAAGTAGACACATGGACATTGGAATGTACCACTGGAACTTGTTGTGATTCCCCAACCCGGAAGGGTGAGTGTTTTCACTCTGCACAGCATGCATGTGCTCTGTGGGCTTAGCGTCTTCTTCTGCTTTTTCGGTTGAAATGTGGCAGTGGGTGACCACGTGTGCCTCTGCCTTTCGTGTCTGTTTGTATGTTTACATTGAGTTAACATGTAATTGTGCCACACAAAAAAACTGTGCTTTCCCATTTGGGGTGAACACACCTTTAGACGTTATTTTGAGTGGCTAGCTAACATCAGGTAGCCATCTTGAAACTAGTAGTTTAGCCACTCTTTCACAAATGTTTCTTCTTCTTCTTCTTTTAGATTTGATTGGCGGTTGGCAACCAGCTTACGGACCAGTCATATCCTATCGACCACTGAAACCACACACCCCTGTCCATACCAGTGATGTATTATTTCATTCATTCTTTAAGACAAACATTAGCTGGCTCAGTGGTAACCGGTCATGTCAACACTAACGCCATCGGCCCCGGGGATCCCCAACAGCGCAAGCAGAGAACCCCCGCAAAAGTGTTAAAGTGACATTCTGGAAAAAATCAAGTTCTTTCTGTTGTTAACATGTCTATAACAGGTTTCTTGTGAGTTACAAGGCATATCAAGAGCAAAATCATTACAAACTCCCAAGTATGTGTTTTTCTGCTGTGAATGTCTCCTTAAGCTCCACCCCCCGCCCCCCCCCCCTCCGCCCCCTCAAAAAAAGGTAGATTTGGACAGAGCGTTTATAGCTATGTAAGTATTCCTGCTTAGCCTGATTGGTTATAACATTAACCAATCACACATATACTCTTGGCTACCTCGAGGGAAGAGGGAGGAGCTGAGGAGCAGCAGGATTGAGGCAGAGGGGAATGAAGGCGTCCGTTTTGCATAGCAAAAAAGTGGAGGAGGAGGCAACCAATCACGTGCAGGGGTAGCAGCAGCAGCGAGAGAGAGCGGAGAGAGGCAGAGAGAGAGGAGGGGGGAACCAGATTTGAATTTCTTTCCAAGCAATTCTAAGGCAATGAAAGTGTTTTTGTGGGTAAAAAGCCACAATACACTATTTTGGGCAATACATATTTGTTTGTGAGGTGGTTTTAGAGCCACTGGAGTGGACCTTTAAAAAGACTTTTCTCGGTCACCAACAAATGTAAGGAGTTTACAGAAATTTTCCACCTGTACCACCCTTATTCAGCACAGGATACATCCAAGCTAAATGCTAGGAGCTAGCCAGTCAATGTTGGCAATATGTTGTAAGAGGGAGGGCAGAATTGAATCCAGTATCAAAGGTATATACAGTACACTCAAAACAGGCCATTTTCAGAAAGGCTGTAGAAATTAAAAAAAAAAAAAAAAAGAAATTTGCTGCAATAACTAAATAATTAAAGAAAATTTGAACAAAATAGGTTGCAAATAATTCATTAGGACATGTATGAGCTGTTAAAATGTAGGAAAAAAATGCTATCAATGACATCTTTAAGGCAGAAATCATCAATTTTTTTTTTAACAATAGAGACCCCAGCTGGACAGGAGCCAGATCGGGGCTCAACTACAGCGGCGGTGGGCGGTGGAGCTCGGTGGAGGAGCTACCGAAGCCCCAGCTGGACAGGAGCCGGATCGGAGCTCAATTACAGCGGCGGTAAGCAGTGGGACTAGCAGCAGAGGGGGCTAGCTGAGGCCCCAGCTGGATTCGAGGTCGGCTGGATTCAAGGTCGGCTGGATTGGATACCGGCGACACCAGCAGAGATTGTCTTACTATCATCGGGTCAGTAAAAAATGCCACCAAAGAAGGAGGAAATGGAAGAGATTAAAAAATCTCTGAACTTCATGTCAGAAGAACTGACCAAAGTGGCCAATCAACAGTCTAAACTATTAGGGCTAATGGAGGAAGTCCGAGAATTGAAATTAACAATTAAGGAAAGAGACGAAAAAATTGCAGACTTGGAGCGACGCATCAAGGACCTTGAACAATATTCTCGTATGGATGATTTAATCATTAGTGGACTAGACATTAAATACTAATCATATGCTCATGCTACAGCAGGAATGAGAGGTGAGGAGGCTCCCCCAAGTGAATCAGTCTCCCTAGAAAACCAGATGCTTCAGTTCCTTGAAAGCAGAAATATAAAGGTTGAAGTAAATGCAATTTCAGCCTGTCATACTTTACCCAGAAAGGATAATAAAACAAAGCAATCAATTATGATGCGCTTTGTGAACAGAAGTGTAAAGAATGACATACAGGGATGGCAACAGGAAATTCTGATTTCAGCTGAAATCTAATTTGGTCGATTGACTTATGGGGGGGCCGGGGGGGCACAGCCCCCCTGAAGCTGGGAGGTTTTCAGTAAAACAGAAGTAATTTCGACTGAAAAAAATGATTTAAAAAAATGAAATACTAGACTTAGATAAATCATTAAATTTAATGAAAAGTTAACTTACTTTTTCTTCAATGTTGTCTCACTGTCTTTAGTCCAACATATTTAACAGTTCTATCAGAGTTTATTACACTATTTACACTGGTCACCAAGTCACTTCTAATGTGAAACTTTCTTCCTTTTGGCAGCAAGCTGTGTCAGTCTCTGAACTTTGAACTTCATCTCCTTTTCTGGTTTCTTCAGAAATTGTCCGAGTGTTTCTGTTACCTCGTCGAACTTTGAGCCAATTTTCACCTTTACCGTCATATTTCCCAGTGCAATGAAAATAGCTAAAGTAATTCCGATATACAAGACGGGTGACAGAGGAGAATTTTCAAACTATAGACCAATTTCACTATTGCCGCAATTTTCCAAGATACTTGAAAAAATATTCTGTGAGAGAATTGGCAACTTCATAATGAAGGATAATTTACTGTGTGAGCAGCAATATGGGTTCAGACACAAGAGGACAACTGCATTTGCTCTAATGGAATTTATAGAAAAAATATTAACTGCTGTAGAAAATAAAGAGTATTCATTTGGGGTATTCCTAGATCTTAAAAAAAGCATTTGATACAGTGGATCATAAATTATTGTTAAAGAAACTACAAAATTATG
Source organism: Pholidichthys leucotaenia (assembly GCA_020510985.1). NCBI lineage: Eukaryota > Metazoa > Chordata > Actinopteri > Cichliformes > Pholidichthyidae > Pholidichthys > Pholidichthys leucotaenia. Next base: position 132,135,576 of record CM035843.1, read on the forward strand.
GCATTAGAGGGGTAACACTGTCCTGGTTATGTAGTTACTGAAAGACCTCGGACAGACGAAAATTCAATATCGCTAATTCATATCTCAAATTGTTGTCTGAGACGAGCTAAGGCGAACCGCACATGTTTTGGTGTCAACGAATGTCGCATAAGGTGACAATGCGCTCTTGCAGTATGCTGTCGTTGAGAGCGGGCGGACCCAGCCAAGCAATCAGCGGCTAAGTAGGCCACTGACTGTGTGACGTCACCCCAGGCAAACACGGGCCATTACTGTGTTTTGCTTCACGCAACACTTGATGTTTACGTCTTAAAATCGGCAATTACGGATATTTCTCGGAATACTTGTGGATTACAAATATATTATTTATGAAGATTAGGATTTCAGGAATCGAATTAATATGGTTTGGCGTTGTGTTGTCTACGGGCCGGACGGCACACTCTCCGGGCAGACAGAGCAGCTAATGACTCCGGTAAGACCAGAGGTGGGGGAGTATGCATTTATATTAACAAGGCTTGGTGCACGAACTCTGTCACTGTTGGGAGACACTGCTCAGCTAACCTGGAGTTTCTCACGGTTAAATGTAGACCTTGAAGTAAAATTCTTAAAGCATCATTGTAAGCAACCTGTAATTTCTGCATACTTTGTTTCCTATAATTTATCCATAAATGAGCAGTGTATAAAGGTGTACAATAGGTTTTAAAAAGAACCAGTTTCACTTCATCTGAACAAAAACCAAACCTGCGTGCAAGAATATTTGCTTGCATGTAGATTTTGCAGCATTGTCTGAAAATATCATCATCAGTCATTCTATCATTAATAAAACATCCCAGATATTTAATTTTATCCCTGACAATTAATTGCCTGCCTGCCAATTCAAAGACAGGGAATTTCATTAACAAATCTTTAGTGCGGCAAATCAGCACACAACTCTTATTTGTATTATATTTTATGTCATTTTCCTCTCCATAAGCAGTACACGCTCTTAATAACTCCTGAAGACCAGCACTACTTGGACTGACTACTAACTAGATCATCAGCATACATAAAATGATTCACTAACTTATTCCCTATTAAACACCCAGTTTTACAGGCATTCAGTTGTTTTGACAACTCATCCATATAAAGATAAGATAAGATAAGATAAGCCTTTATTAGTCCCACAACGGGGAAATTCCAGGATTGCAACAGCACAGGGATAGCAACACTCAGAGCAACAATCAGAAGGCAAGAAAAAAACAAGCAAGCAAGAGCAGCTAATATACATATGTACATATTACTATAAAATATATATATACACACACACAGACACACAGTGCAGAGCATTGTAGCTGGATGGAATAAATATATGAATATGTAAACACAGTGCGGAGCAATGTAGCTAGATGGTATAATATGTAGATATATAAACACACAGTGCGGAGCATTGTAGCTAGATGGAATAAATATGTAAATATATAAACACACACAGTGCAGAGCATTGTTGCTAGATGGGATGAAACAGCACAACCGTCTACTTAGTTATCCTACATGGTATGATTATGTGCCCATACATATTCTCACTCTCCATAGCGACCGGTATTTTCCTAGTTGTATGCCGGAGGGGACCATTGTATAAGTCTATTGCATCTTTTGCATTCAAAAAACTATTAGTTTGTTACATCTTTTTGCTATCTCTGCGAGCAGCCCTGCTTAGGTTGTACAGTCTGACAGCCGTTGGTAGGAAGGACCTGCGAAACCTCTCGGTTGTGCACCTGGGATGATGTAGTCTGCTGCTAAATGAGCTCCTCAGTGCATTCAGTATGTCCTCCATAGGGTGGAACTCGGACTCCAGCAGAGATGACAGTTTAGCCACCGTCCTTCTCTCTCCTATCTCCTCCACCGGATCAAGGCGCTGCCCCAGGACAGAGCTAGCTTTCTTGATCAGTTTGTTCAGTCTCTTCCTATCGGCTGCTGTAATGCCACTGCCCCAGCAGACCACTCCAAAAGTGATGGCTGATGCCACCACCGTGTCATAGAATGTCTTCAGCAGCGCGCCTTGTACACCAAAAGACCTGAGTCTCCTCAGCAGGAACAGCCTGCGCTGTCCCTTCTTGTAGAGTGCATCAGTATTGTGTGACCAGTCTAGTTTATTGTTCAGATGAACACCCAGGTACTTATAGGCTGTCACCATCTCGATGTCTGTTCCCTGTATATTTACTGGTGCTGTGAGGGGTTGTCCTTGTCTGCGGCAGTCCACCACCAGCTCCTTAGTTTTTCTCGCGTTGATCTGGAGGCAGTTCCGATGGCACCAGTCCACGAAGTCCTGGATAAGCCCTCTGTACTCAGCTTCATCTCCATTGGAGATGAGGCCAACAATCGCAGAGTCATCAGAGAACTTCTGTAGATGGCAGTGTGTTGTGTTGTGTGAGAAGTCCGCAGTATAAAGAGTGAACAGGAAGGGAGCCAGCACCGTTCCCTGGGGGGCCCCCGTGCTACTGATGATCGTGTCGGACACACAGTCCCGGGTTCTCACAAACTGAGGCCGGTTCGTGAGGTAGTCCAGGATCCATGATGACAGGTGCTGGTCCACCCCTGCGCGCAGCAGCTTGTCCTTCAGGATCATCGGTTGGATGGTGTTGAAAGCACTGGAGAAGTCAAAGAACATGATCCTCACCATATTCCCAGGCTTCTCCAGGTGGGACAGAGAACGGTGAAGGAGGAAGATCACCGCATCCTCCACCCCAATGCCATGCTGGTAGGCGAACTGGAGTGGATCCATCGCTGGTTCCACCAGGGGGCGGAGGTGAGCAAGGAGCAGTCTCTCCAGGGTCTTCATCAAGTGGGACGTCAAGGCCACCGGTCTTGGATTAAAGATTAAATAGAATAGGGGACAATATACTGCCCTGTCTGACACCACTGCTCACACCAAATGGGGATGAATGACTCTTCCCCCATTTCACCAGCATCTTCTGATGTGCGTACCAGTAAATCAGGATACGTACTAAGTACTTGGGAACCCCCCTGTCAATCATTTTCCTAAACAATATCCTGTGATTAACACGATCAAACGCCTTAGAGGCGATCAAACGCCTTATATCTGCCACAGGAGTTCACTTTTCACTTTTCTTCATCTTGCCTGCTGAATAATTTCCCCAACCACAAATCACATCCCTACTCTCTTCAGTGGTGTGCACAATATAAAAAAAAGAGAGGAGTAAGGCTGGAAAAACAACAGCGAGCTGATCGTCGTCAACTTGGTCTGTTCCCGTTTCTGTTTCGTCTTCCTCCTCTCCCTCTGGCTCGAACAAATAAGGCTGAATACCCCCCTCAGTACCCCCCAAAACAACTTCATCATCCGATTCTTCATTTTCAATCTCAGCATTTATATTGAGGTCAATATAGTCAATTGAGGTCGTCAAACTCGACAAAATAATCACTGTCCGAATCACTTTGCTCTCGTTCTGCCATTTTCTTTGTAATCCTGGGGTGACGTCACTAATGCCCGCACCTATCGAGAGATGGCGGTACTGCAGCCTCACTAAGTGAAGGCTGGGCTATGACCAAATAAGATCATTTATGGAGGCTGGTGACACATATTAAATGGCGGGAATCTGCAGAATTGAATATTTTCATACAATCAGTTGATTGGTTCAATAAAAAAATGTGACTGTCCGAGGTCTTTAAAGAACAGATATCAGTATGTATGTATTGGTAGCAAAAACTCGCAGTTACTGAAGGTTACTTGCGGAGTCCCACAGGGTTCAGTTTTGGGGCCATTGTTATTCAATATGTATATAAATGATATATGTAAAGTTTCGGAAAAAATGGATTTAATATTGTTTGAAGATGACACTAAAGGGCCTTTTCCACTAGCACGCTTTAGCGCGACACGGGACGGCTCAGCACGCTTTGTACGCTTCTCCACAAGCCCCAACACGGTTTAACAGCCGTGATTCTCAGCCCCGCTGAAGGGCAGGGTACAGCAGTGCTGAGCTGTGCCGTGTTGTGACGTTAACAGACTGGTCGCCGCTGATTGGTCAGGTCGTAACCGGCGCTGATTGGTCAGGTTGTAACCGCCCCTCTCCTCCTCCTCTTCTACCAAATCTTCACGACCTTCTCAATAAAGTTTTTGAAAAAAAAAAAAAAAAAAAGAATCTTCACGACCTACTCAGCACGCAACCACTGTTGGCGGTTCCTTTTCAGTGTATTGCTGTGCTATTTTTCATTTATTCTCTATCAAAAATGGCTTCGCGTAATAAGGGTGTTCCATGGAGCAGTAAGGAGCTGCAGTGTCTGCTCACTGCATTGTCAGACGAACGTATTCAGCGCGAGTTAGACGGAGCCGCCCGGAATGAAAAAATATACCGGGAGGTCTCGACATCGGAGTCCTTTAACGGTGAGTTTTAATTTTTTTTTATTTTGCGTTTTTTCGCAAATATATTCGGTAAGACGCTCAGTTTATTTATGCAATAAAAAAGCTGTTCATTTGTGGATGGATCGCTGCTTTATTGCAGCACAATGCGGACTAAAGCTTTTATTGTAATTATTCATGTGAACAATACGCTGAAATAAGCTTATGTATTCTTGTTAAAAACTATTGTCTTTTCTGTATATATTTCGTGCTGTATTTTATTGTGTGCATTTTCCTTGCAGAATCATCCCACGCGTCCGCCGCGACAGCCCGCACGGATTATTCAACCGAGCCTTCCTGACCCACAGCTGGCAGAGACGCCTTCATTCTACCGAGCCTCAGCACTCAGTGGTCGGCGTGTATAAAATATCGATTAACCTTCATGTTGTGTTGCAAAGTTTTTTTTAATTTTAATATTTTGTATATAATAAAATGGAATTGTTTTGGAAAGTGTGGTTTGTCTGTTATAACACCGAATTATAAAACAGTATACAGTGATCCCTCACTTATTGCGGTTAATGGGTTCCAGAACCGACCGCGAAAAGTGAAAAACCGCGAAGTAGCGTCACCCCAATGACGTCATCCATAAACAATACGTACGTTCATTCTCTCACTCTCATATGATACGTGTGTGTGTGTGTACGTGTACATACATACGTAGATGTAAATAAAGTGTACATAAATATGTTTTTAGAACTCTTTTATTCTTATAACAAGATACGTAACTCAAGATGAAGATGATTTACTGCACAGGTTAATGAGAGCTTTACTGCTCCTCAGGTGACGCCTCATCGTGAGGTGCTGGAGGCGCAGGATCATCGAGGGCAGCTTCCGATAGAGCTGAAGCTGCAGGAGGCGGCGTAGTGGCTCGACGGAAAGACTATTTCGCACAAAATGGCACAAGAGAACAGCAAAAAGTTCCACGCGGCGAGACTAAGTAACACGAGCGATAAAAAGCAATGAATGCGGTCTTCCTTCCCTTCATGGGTGCTCGGCAGGGAGAGGAGGTGGGTGAGACGTCTCGGCCAATCAGCTTGCGGGGTGAAACGTCTCGGCCAATCAGCTTGCGAGATTTCCGAGCCCAGCCAACACGACAACAGCGAACAGAGAGTTGTGCGGCATTCCGTGTTGATACCTGATGGTCTAATGTAGTCTCCCTGCCTTCTGCTAGCGCCCGCCCATTATTTCTCAATTTTAAATTTTTGATGAATATTTTTGAAAAATCCGCGATGCACTGAGGGCGCGAAAGGTGAAGCGCGAAGTAGCGAGGGATCACTGTAATTACATAGAAATTCCATTGCCTAGTCTGATCAAAATGATGCTGAGGGTCAACCATTGTAAAGGTAATGTAATTTTTAACTAGACCAAAAAAGAAATCTTTTTGTACGCTTTCTGTTCTTTTTATTGAAATATCATAAAAAATTAGCACCAAGTCAAAGGTACAAGTATATATAAATTGAATGTTCTATCGGCATTCCAAATTCAGAGATTTACAATACTTTAGAAGGAGTGTAGCATCATCTAAACGGAAAATAATAATACTGTTGTTCCAAACGTTGACCTGAAGGTGAAAAACATGAATTTTTTTAATTCAGTACATCCAAAATGCCCTAGGATGTGGTGTAGTCCAGTGTGCCACCGTCTCATTATTTAATACGAATAAAAACAAGTTTCAGCTCATTATTTCTAGGTCATTTGGCAGTTAATTCAAAACAAAAGTGACTTGTGTTGTTGCAGCTTAATTATGAGATAAAATTAATTGTGAGATAAAACCACAGAGCGTGCAAGGCAATAATCCTTGGATCCTCCATTTTTTGTCTGGTGTAAATAAGGACTCAGTCCAGTGCATAACATCACGGGAGTGTGGCCCCGCCTCGCTGAGAATCTGCTGCTGCCCCGCAACACTGTGCTAATGGAGACAGAAGCATTCCGAGCCGTACTGAAGTGAATTGAGCCGTACCGAGGTGTGCTGGGCTAGTGGAAAACAGGCTTAATTTATTATGCAGTGGAAGCAATTTGGAACAACTTTTGGATACACTCGGAAAGGAATTAGGAAAGCTTAAACTGTGGTTTGATTCAAACAAATTAACGCTCAATTTAAGTAAGACAAAATTTATAGTTTTTAACAACCATCACAACAACTCAGTATCTAAACTCAGTGTAAATGGTGTAGAGATTGAAAGGGTATCCGAAATTAAATTTCTTGGAGTAATAATTGATAATAAACTGTGTTGGAAGTCACATATTAATTATATTAAAGGTCATATATCCAAATAAATCGCAATACTACACAGAGTGAAATATTTGCTGAATCAACCCACACTATATACTTTGTATCATTCATTAATACTCCCATACATGACATATTGTACTGAAGGAAGGGGAAATACATATAAAACAAACATATATCCAGTCTTTATGCTCCAGAAGAGAGCTATTAGAATAATAAACAAAGCTGCTTACAGGGAACCAACAAACCCACTTTTTTCTTAAACTAAAAGCTCTCAAGTTGAAAGATCTGGTTGACTTTAAAACTGCAGTAATAATGTTTAAAGTGAAGAATCTATCACTGCCCGCAAATATCCAAAAGTTGTTCCAAATAAGGGAGAAACAATATCATTTCAGAGGAACATGTATATTTCAAAAACCTTCAGTGAGAACTACCACCAAGCAACACTGTGTCTCAGTGCAAGGAGTCAGATTGTGGAACGATTTTGGACCTGAATTAAAATCATGTACAACGCTTGGACAATTTAAACAAAAACTAAAGGAAGAAATACTCCAAACATATATACAAGATGACATGTAAAATCACATAAGAATTATCATATTCAGTCTGTGTTGTGCTGTTGCTTAGTTGTTTTTTTTTGGGGGGGGGGGTTGTCACATTTTGTCTTAGCTTTGTTCTGAATTGTAACTGCTCCCGTTTTGTTTTTCTTTTGAATTCTTGGATGGAATATGGGTGGGCAATATAAGCTGTGGCTTCAGCCATCACCCATTTTGGATAACTTATGTTGAACTGTATAATCAGGGGAGTTATTGTTTAATTTGACCTTGTTAGATTTTTCCCCCTCTTTGTTATATTATTCTGTTCCTTTCTTTTAATCTTTACTTTTAATCTATCTGAAATAAAGATTCATTCATTCATTCATCCTTCAGGTTTTTTCTCCCTAGATATGAGTATTCTCATCTGACAGTTTGCAGATGAAAAAGAAAGAGATGTAGCGAGGTGGTGAAAAATAGATGCAATCTCTGCCATGAACCCTGTTCCTCCTGCTGGGAGTCACAGTCTGCAGTGGAAGGAGGTCCAGCTATCATGGCTACACCACACAGAGCTCTAGGTGCATGTGATCGTATGTGTGAAACCTGACAGTGTATCCCCACCCCTCCCAGACAGTCGGGACAAGACGTGGCAGCAGTCTAATAGAAACAGTGGCTAGCCGCAGCAGCACAGTACTGAAGCAGCTGTGATTGAGGAATAAGACAGGAGAGAAAGATTAAAGAGGTAAGAAGAGAAATAAGAAGAGGAGGAATGGGGAGATGAAGAGTGGAGAATAAAAGGAGACGGTGAAGGAATCAGAGAGGTGGGAAAATAAAAGGAGGCGGACGCAAGTGAGTGGGAGACAGCACATGATGAATTTTGCTTATTCTCTATCCCCTCAGAGGGCTGACCTATTCATCAGACAGACCTCCAGACACGCTGCGGAGAAATAAGCTGGTGTGTGTTTGTGAGTGTCTTGTATCGGGGGCCTCTACTGACCAATCCACTGCCAAGACATGAACCATTTGACCCACTTCCTCTGGTCTGAGCTCTCAGTGTTTGGGTGTGTGGTTGCTTAATTACTGTAGCGCTGAGTTACAGCTGCCCACTCAAGTGAAACCGCTCTGATTTCTACAGGCAACAAAAGGGGGAGGGGGGGGGAATAAAAAAAAATCAACAAGAACAGCCGGCTGGTGTCTGGAGGGACGAAACAGTGTGATGGATTCCTGAGGAGCACCAGGCAGAGACGACGACTGGATATAAATGGGTGGCGAGGGTGCTGACTACATGCCACATAAACACCAACACCACCACAATCACATAAAGCATCAGCTAACATGTTAATCTGATACCAGCAATGATACAGTGACAAGTGACTCAAATGAAAATCTGTTTACTTTGAATTTATTAAAGATTGTTTAATAACTGCCATCAAAAACTTCTTGGGCCTATCATTAGCCTACGACATTGGTCTGCAACCTGCAGCTCCGCAGCCACATGTGGATCTTTTGCCAATGATCACTGGCTCCCTGAAAGCAAGAAAATTATATGTAAAAAGTGAAAAAAAATATCATTGCAATCTTACAAATTTATTGGGGGAAAGTTGCAGATTTACTAGTGAAACGCTGGAAATTTATGATTAAAAACTCACCCAGCTTACTCTCCATTCATTACCTTAGTTTTTCCTGTTACTCTAAGTTGAGATGGAAGTTGCTGGCAGTCTTGTTTTCGGGCTTTCTTTCATTAGGTTAGGGCGCATTCACATGGCCACCGCTTGGCCCGGACCAAAGGACTATCCATGGATAGTTCGGTTCATTTGGTGCCATCTGAAGGCGCATTTGAACTCTGGTGCGCACCAAACAAGTGAAGTCTGGTCCGCCTGAAAACGGGGGTCTCGGTTCACTTGCAAACGAAGTCTGATGCACTTCACTTGCAGTGTGAATGCAAACGGAGTATCCAGCAGACCAAAGGGCGGAAGTGCCCTCAGCGTTTGTGTAACCATAGCAACATGCAGTCTGAGAAGTGGAAGTGGCATTTACCATAGTGCATTTTTGGTAGAAAATAACAATAAAGACAACCGCAGGAATCCAAGAAATCTTTTTACTGGAGAAAGCCGAGGAGAAAAGTTTTTGTTCAGGTTAGGGGAGAAGGCCAGAATCCAATGGCCCATTGCTGTGTTGGTTCTTGGTCCCAATACTTACCGATAGAGAGCAGTTTTCAATTTTTCAATACAATTACTGTGGCAGAACCAAATTGTGATAAACCCATCATCCATAAATATGCAGCCAAGTATACAACCCATAGTTGTAGGGTGGGATCCTGAGGTGAACCTGTGTAGCAAGTTTGGTGACCCTAGAGAGCTTTACACATTCTATAGTAAGATAGCATAGGGAGTGTCAACCTTGACCTTTGACCTTTTGCCCCCAAACCAGTAGTCAGAGGTCATGGTCTCAGAGTGAACCCGTGTACCAGGTTTGGTGACCATAGCTTTCTTTGTTGTTGAGATATACAGTAGTTTATAAGCCATTCTGATGTTGACCTTTGACCTGGCAATTCTAAAACCATAGTCACACTTCAGGGTCACAGGATGAACCCGTGTACCAAGTTTGGTGACCCCAACTTTACTCGTACAGTAATAAGGCATAGGGAATGTTAACCTTGACCTTTTGAACCTAAACCCATAGTCTGAGGTCAGGATCCCAAGGTGAACCTGTATACCAGGTTTGGTGGCCCTAGCTTTACTTGTTTTATAGTAATAGTAAATGCAGCATTTACCATATAGTGCAACTGCAATGTTAACTTTGAACTTGGTCCTTTGACCCCAAACCCATAGTTAGGTCAGGGTGTATATCCAAGATGTGTATTAGATACAACTACTGCATCGATTTGAAAAGCCTACATCTTTTCTTTCAGTAGTTATTGTGTTTAGAAGATTTAGGAAAAATCTGACCTCTGACCTCAAGGTCATCCAATGAGAGTGAAATTGCAATATGCGCATCATCAGAGTATATCAAACCACGGTACCAAGTTTCAAAACAATCGGAACAAAACTGTAGGATGAGTTGATTTCACAAAAGTGAGACAGATGGAAGGACGAACGGACGGATGGACAGACTGACCCATAACATAAACCCCCCTTCGGCCTTCGACCCCTTTGGGCTTTGTCCAGAGGGGGATAAAAACTGTTGATCACTACAAACTGAGTGACTCTCATAGGTTTGGTCTGTCTGAGCCATTTAAGGGGCTGTAACAAGTAAAATGTCAATATTTATAAGGAAAACTTGAAATCTGTAGAGAGAAAAGTCTGAAATTCTTGATAAGTTAATTCCCTTCCACAGCATGTGGGACACCATGTGGTGTATGGGGTGGTGCCTATCTCTGTTTCTCTGACCCTAGGCCACACAGCAACTGTAAGTAGTGAAAGCTACAGTGGGCGGTCAGCCCTCTGGTAGCTCTATGCATTAACTTTCCATTTCCCATTCTATTATGCTGAGCACCAAGCTAGAAGGTGGAAAGTACCATTTTTATATGGTCTTTGGTATGACCCGGCTGGGGCGTGAGCCCACAACCTCCCAGCTGAGGGGCAGATGCTTTACCACTAGGCCACCACTCCGGTTCAAATTCATGATAAATTTTACTATTAAGAGTGGGCATGTGACGTCACCCGATGGAAAAACTGTAAGGAATTGTGGGAATAATGTTCTGCCTGTCTGTGCTTAGTAGTGAGAAATGAATGCAGTTAAGCTGAAGTTCTTGAGAGGGTTGCTTCAGTCTGTTATTTATTTATTTATTATTTATTCGGATAAAAATGACACTGAATATGCTATTCAAACACAGGAAATGTTTACATATACTGTGTATATATATAAATATACAGTATATATATACAGTGGGGGGAAAAAAGTATTTAGTCAGCCACCAATTGTGCAAGTTCTCCCACTTAAAAGATGAGAGAGGTCTCCAATTTTCATCATAGGTATACCTCAACTATGAGAGACAAAATGAGAAAAAAAAAATCCAGAAAATCACAATGAAGGATTTTTAATGAATTAACTGGTAAATCCCTCGGTAAAATAAGTATTTGGTCACCTACAAACAAGCAAGATTTCTGGCTCTCACAGACCTGTAACTTCTTCTATAAGAGGCTCCTCTGCCCTCCACTTGTTACCTGTATTAATGGCACCTGTTTGAACTTGTTATCAGTATAAAAGACACCTGTCCACAACCTCAAACAGCCAGACTCCAAACTCCACTATGGCCAAGACCAAGGAGCTGTCAAAGGACACCAGAAACAAAATTGTAGACCTGCACCAGGCTGGGAAGACTGAATCTGCAATAGGTAAGCAGCTTGGTGTGAAGAAATCAATTGTGGGAGCAATTATTAGAAAATGGAAGACATACAAGACCACTGATAATCTCCCTCGATCTGGGGTTCCACGCAAGATCTCACCCCGTGGGGTCAAAATGATCACGAGAACGGTGAGCAAAAATCCCAGAACCACACGGGGGGACCTAGTGAATGACCTGCAGAGAGCTGGGACCAAAGTAACAAAGGCTACATCAGTAACACACTACGCTGCCAGGGACTCAAATCCTACAGTGCCAGATGTGTCCCCCTGCTTAAGCCAGTACATGTCCAGGCCCGTCTGAAGTTTGCTAGAGAGCATTTGGATGATCCAGAAGAGGACTGGGAAAATGTCATATGGTCAGATGAAACCAAAATAGAACTTTTTGGTAAAAACTCAACTTGTTGTGTTTGGAGGAGAAAGAACACCATACCTACTGTGAAGCATGGGGGTGGAAACATCATGCTTTGGGGCTGTTTTTCTGCAAAGGGACCAGGATGACTGATCCGTGTAAAGGAAAGAATGAATGGGGCCATGAGATTGTGTGAGATTTTGAGTGAAAACCTCCTTCCACCAGCAAGGGCACTGAAGATGAAACGTGGCTGGATCTTTCAACATGACAATGATCCCAAACACACCGCCCGGGCAATGAAGGAGTGGCTTCGTAAGAAGCGTTTCAAGGTCCTGGAGAGGCCTAGCCAGTTTCCAGATCTCAACCCCATAGAAAATCTTTGGAGGGAGTTGAAAGTCCGTGTTGCCCAGCGACAGCCCCAAAACATCACTGCTCTAGAGGAGATCTGCATGGAGGAATGGGCCAAAATACCAGCAACAGTGTGTGAAAACCTTGTGAAGACTTACAGAAAACGTTTGACCTCTGTCATTGCCAGAGAAGGGTATATAACAAAGTATTGAGATGAACTTTTGTTATTGACCAAATACTTATTTTACCGGGGAATTTAACAATTAATTCATTAAAAATCCTTCAATGTGATTTTCTGGATTTTTTTTTTCTCATTTTGTCTCTCATAGTTGAGGTATACCTATGATGAAAATTGGAGACCTCGCTCATCTTTTAAGTGGGAGAACTTGCACAATTGGTGGCTGACTAAATACTTTTTTGCCCCACTGTGTATATATACATAACGTCACACAAAATCCAGGATGACAAGAAACTGAAAACACTTATTTCCAATGTGGTCATTTCAATCACATTATTATTCCTCCAAACACCACGCAATGTTAGAATGGGGAAGTTTTGCTGCATTATCAAATGTAACAACTGCTCTCATGACTGGCGTGGAAAAACACTGATAATGGCATATGCTTTTTTTTAACTTCCCGACTTGGAAGAAAAGTGGAGCGAATGGGTCTCCGAGCTAACAAAGAGGCGTCGGATGGAATGGATTGCAGCAGTCAGAAGGACAGAAATCAGCTCGAACAATATTCCTGCACACATGGTTGTGTGTTCACTGCATTTTCACCAAGGTAAGTTCCATCCATCTTCTTCTGCTTAATCCTTTTCGGGTCGCAGGGGGGCTGAAGCCTATCCCAGCATCTTTGGGCGAGAGGCAGGGTATGCCCTGGACAGATCGCCAGTCCATCACAGGGCCAACACAGAGAGACAGACAACCATTCACTCTCACAGTCATACCTAAGGACAATTTAGAATCCCCAGTTTGATGCCAGTTAACCTAACCTGCATGTTTTTGGCATGTGGGAGGAAACCGGAGAAATCCCGGAGTAAACCCATGCAGACACGGGGAGAACATGCAAACTCCACACAGATCACTGTTGGTCGGGGGCTGGGATCAAACCCAGGATCCCCCGGTCAAGGGTGAGTTAAGTTGTAATTTAAAAAAATATTTAGAAGTGCAGAAAGACATCCCCTCTCCAGAGCAGCTGTCTTGTGTGCTGTGCCTTTGGCTGCACCTCAGTCAGGCTCTCTATCATCTCTCAATGCACAGGGCAAAATCAAATAATTTCCCCACATCATCTCTGCTATTCAGAATTTCTCTTGCTAATCTAGAGCAGTGGTTTGTTTTAATGTGAGCTTTTTGGTGTTGCTGATTTTCTTTGATTTTTCTTGAAGTTGTGATTACTTGTTGCCTTCATTGCACATGGATTTAATATCAGCTGGTGACTCAAGTCCATAGAATGCTTGGTATCGTTAAATTAAGCAGATTCTCCTCTTTCAGGTGACTATAAAATGTCACTGTCCAGATTTAGTATGTTTTTATAGCAGCTAACTACCGTATACTGGTAATTTTTTTCGGTCTGCCAGCACAATCAGCTGTTTGGATCCACCTCCTCCGGTGTTCTGACATTTTGACATATTTATTAGACCAACACTGGACAGCTGATGTTACAGACTGCAGTAAAAGATAAAAATCTTTATCCTGTAGCTTGAAAGTGCTTAGACACATCCCCAACAGGTCCCATTATACGTACAAATACGTGTGTTTAGCTCTGTGTGTGTGCACTGCAGGCAGCAGCAGAGCTCTGTACAGTTTTTCCTGTGAACCAACACTGCAAATATGCCATTATATGGTAACTGTAAGTTAGAAACCTGTTCAGTAAATTACACATGGGTTCAAAGAGCGTCACTTATATGTTAGAAATAATTTTGGGGTACGCTAGACATTAATCTCAATGGATTTCGTCTTTGTAGAAACAATGACTGCTTACCTTTGTGTTAAACAATGGTTTTCTGGTCATTCACCCAGAATATCTGAGGCAGCTGGACCATCCATTGGTTAATTGAACACGAGCCTCTAATGATTTATAGCTTTTAAATTGCTCATGGGTTTATGTGCTCACCCCACAAACCAGGTAGGCAAACACATCTGACAGTGTGACTTGAGGCTGTTGGTTGAGATCCGTGGTCCATTTCTTGTGCTCATAAAAACAATATCTGTCACAGGTCTGTGGTGGACCACTCCCAGCTACACAGGGTGAGACTGGACATCCTGGCAGATAAGCACATCTGTCGCAAAGTCTGTGGTGGACTTTTGCCAGTCGGTGCATCGTGACATGCACTACACAAAGAGCAGAGATAAACAAACCTATCATCTGGTCAGTCACTGCAACAGATACTGGAGTCAGTTTGTCTTGGCCTGTCCTTGCCACTGACAATACCTCTATCTGCCAAGAATGTGCCACTAGTCCAGCAAAAGCTAGCGGTGCTCAAATACTTTGCAAGCAGTTTCATGAAATGGTCAGTCAGAAAGCAACTCATACCAGCTCGGACGTCGCCCAGGTTAACAAGGTCAGTAGTTCCTGGCAGCGGAGGGCGAAAGACAGAGCTGCGTGGAGGAATCTGATCAGACCTAAATGAAACAGTCACTGTCGTTCCCGACAGACTGTTATGATGATGATGATGATCGATTGATCTTGTTTATTTCTTAATTTTTTTAGAGGTAGCGCTCCTTTGTTTCCTTATTCAGCTTCTCTGAATAAGGAATTTTAATTTTCTGTTTGCTGCATTCCATTGCATGATGTCTGTTCACATTAGCAGTTGCCTAGACTACAGGTAAACAAAGAAGCCAGACTATGACAATGGCGACAACAGCCCAGAGTGCAGCACAGCATGACGTCAATGCCCAGTCTCTATAAAAGTTTCAAATTTATGTGAAAAAGATTTTTTTTTTTTTAAAAGGGCAAACGTTTCCAACAACTAAAAAAAAACAACTCATGACTTGATCACTGAAAATATTACAAATATAACAGCAAGAAGCAGCAATTATACATGAAAAAAATCAAGAATTCAGGGGGGAAAGCTGCAGATTTATAGTAAAATGCTGTGAATTAATGAAAAAGTAAAATAAAAATTACTTTCAATAGCACTTTATTTATTCACCAGATCAACAAGGGACATTTATTGATATAAAGAAAATCCACAATAGTCCATCATCCTGTGACCGTGTGACTGTCACTCCCACCAGACCCTGAGTGGACCCATATTGCCTACAACAGCCCTGTTCTTGTTAGGAACACTGAAAGGACTACAACTATGGCGACTCTGACCTCAGTCCCAACTGACCTCAGTCCCAATCACAGGGCATGACTGCAGCCATCAACAACAAAGAACCCTGCGACCTAAGGTTAATTTTCACAAATATTCCCAAATAGGTTAGTAGTATTTAAGCAGTGACAGTAATCATACCCAAAGGTCTCTGATCTTGATAACAGTGAGCCAACACTGATGCATGAAATGTCCTTTTACTCACAGTAACTTCAAGTAATCTTATTATAAAGTGATACTATAAATTTACAATAATAAATTTTCCATTACATGCATCCAATAGCACAACCCCAGTGTAAAGCCATCTGTCTCTGTTCTAATTTAGTCCGCGTTCCCTTGGTTTTAAATTTTTTGCTCAGCAAAATGCTCCCCAACCCTCCTCTCCCTCTAACGATAACAAAAGAGGGAAGGCTGAGATCCATCTCCACCAATGGGCCCCCTCAACTGCTGCTGTGCCAGGAATAAAAAGCAGCAGAATTCAGTTTGTGCTTCCAACACAGCAAGCCTGAAAAATGCTGAAAAAAAACCAACATTGGCTATGGGTGCCATTTATTTCTTTGTAGTGCCATTAAAAATGCAGAGACTTGTGGATAGCCAAAACAAATTCACAGCTTATAAAGATATATTTATGGTAAACAAAGATGTAAACTACAATAAAGAGCAATTCTACGGCTTGTTGGAACGCCACTGCAGAAGCTCTTACATAGAAGGTGGTGTTGGAGAGAAGCTACGACACAGCAGCACTGTGGGAAAAAGTTCAGCTTTCCTCTGTAGTGGAGGGTAAAAAATAAGGGCACAATGACCACAGCCGTTTCTGCCTAGAAAGCGGTGTACGCAAATGCTACTGGCCCCCTCAGCCACTATGAGCGAGGCCTCCAAACTACAAGTTCAAGCTCAAGATTTTTTGGAGACAATTTAAATCATCTTTGACCTATTTTTCCTCATAAATTTGAAACCTTTCTCTTGTAAAATTTCAACTTTTTTTTCTTATAAATTTGCAACTTTTTCCATGCATATTTGAAATGCTCTCAAATTGTGACTTTTTGTACGTTTGCAAATTTCTCTCCTATAAATTTATTACTTCTCATAATTATGCAACTTTTTTCCTCATAAACTTGCAAGTTTTTTTCTCATAAATCTGAAACCTTCTCATAACTTTGACTTTCTCTTTCATGAATTTACAAGATTTTTTTTCCTCATAAATTTCCAACTTTTTTCTCATAAATCTGCAATGTATTTTCCAGTATACGTGAAACTTTTTCTCATAAATTTGTGACTTTTTTGTAAATTTGCAACTTTTTTCTAATAAATTTGCAACATTTATCTCATACATTTCCAACATTTATCTCATACATTTCCATTGTCTCAATCTTAAAATTAACTGCTTTTAAATGGACTGAGTCTCACACTTTTCCCTACTTTGTAATAAAGATTACAAGTGATAAGCGCTCTTAACAGTTTTACACCCCACAGCCGGGAGGTTTGACTTCATCTCCCAGTCGGGTCACACCAAAGACCATAAAAAAAAAATGGTACTTGTAGAAGAGCTTGGAAGAACAAGGCGGTGTGATATATAAACCAAAGTTTATTATCAGCTCCTCTAACAAGTCTCATCTAAGTGCAGAAGCAGAAGCAAGAAAAGAGAGCGAATACCTCCGGCTCTGTGAACTTATACTTGCACATAACAAAAGACATGCATATCAAGGCTGACATCCCTCATTATCTTAATCCCCCCATTGTCTCCGTACTCCTCCTCCTGGCCCTGGGGGGTGAGGGCAGCTCCTCCGGTCTCCACCGCAGTGTCTGGGAACGTCTTTGTTCTTCACTGGCGGTTGAGAGTCTTTGTCCTTTCTGAGGTGTGAAGTCGCCTTACATATGTAATCACCAAACATTCCCACATGCTTCAACATATGTAGGTTATGGAATATATGATTAATATAGCCCACAGCCCCCCCCCCCCAAACGACTAAGAAAAGGACAATAGAGAAATTCACAGTTTAAGATAATTACTATGACATACTAACTGCTATACCTCTTGACACAGAAGAAACTTTCCAGCAGCCATGCTCCTAAGAGAGTTCAGTGGTAATCATAACAGCATAGTAAAATCACAAGTCAGTCCTAAACTGTTACAGCACAATTAGTGAACAACTGTTGAGTAGTTTGCATCAGTCCCTGTGCTGTCTGGGTTTTAATCTTCTCCCGAATCTGCTGTGGGTCCGCTTAGGCGTCCTGCTGGGACCTTCCTGTAAGGAATCTGCAGCTTGGGGAGGAGAGTGATTATTTGTTCCCTGCAGGGGGGGGTGAGTCTTTTCTCTTGGGGGGTCTACCCCACCGAGGTGCTCTCGCCAACTGTGCAGGCTCGTCTCTCAACAAGAAGGCAGGTTTAAGTCTGTCAATGCTGACTGTTTCTTTTCTATCCCCAAAATCAAGCACAAAGTGTTTATCACCAGGTTCCAGCACTCTGAATGGCCCATCGTATGCTGGGCGGAAAGTTGGTTTTAAAGCTTCATGCCTAACAAAAACGAATTCAGCGTTTTTTAGAGCTTGGGGGACAAAAACCCGTGGAAAAGAGTGATGTGCCGGTCCGGGGAGAGAGTCCGGTCCGTTGCTGCCTAAAAACCTCGGGGCTGGAAAATGCCCTGGCTCTGGGTTCTCTGGTAAAAATTCACCCGGGAGCCTGAGAGGTTGTGCAAAAACTAATTCTGCTGGAGAGGCATCTAGATCCCCAATAAAACCCAGGGAAGTTTATTTACCCAATTTGTATCCGTTAGTGAGGCTCTGAGGGCGGCCTTTAAAGACCTGTGAAAACGCTCGCATAACCCATTAGCCTGAGGGTGATAAGCGGTGGTGCGGTGAATTGTCGCCCCTAAGCTGCTGGCCATGGCTGACCAAAGCTCCGAGACAAATTGAGGCCCCCTATCGGACGTGATGTCCGATGGGACGCCGAAACGTGCCACCCAGTTTGTCAAAAAAACGCGAGCGACTTCCTCCGCTGTAGTTGACGCCAGAGGGACTGCTTCTGGCCAGCGCGTGGTGCGGTCTATCATTGTTAACAGATGTGTGAAACCTTGGGAGGAAGGTAGTGGCCCCACGAGGTCGACATGAACGTGGTCGAACCTTCTAGCAGGGATTGGAAAAGGCTCCAGAGGGGCTTTTGTGTGTTTGTGTATTTTGGCGCGCTGACAAGAAATGCAAGTTTTTGCCCATTCTTTTACGTTTTTGCGCAGGCCCGGCCACACAAACTTTTCGGCGACCATTTTAACCGAGGCGCGCACACCTGGATGCGCGAGGGAGTGAATTGAGTCGAAAATACGGCGGCGCCATGTGGCTGGGACTAACGGGCGAGGTCGGCCAGTTGAAATATCGCATATTAGGGGGGGCACGCCGTCGCGTAAACCCCTTTCCTCCAGCCTTAACCCTGTTGGTCCAGACAGGAGTGCGCGCACGTCCGCGTCACTGCTTTGTTCCTCTGCCATGGCTGCATAATCTATCCCTGCATGGATTGGTGCTGCGTATGTGTCCGCGTTAGTGAAGAGTTCTGCGGCTGAGGTAGTATAATCTGTCTCCTCGCGCTCTGGCGATGTCACAGCGCGGGAGAGGCAGTCTGCTACCACGTTAAGTTTGCCTGCCACATGTCGAATGTCTGTGGTGAGCTCTGAAATCGCAGCCAGCCGTCTTTGTTGCCTGCCTGACCATGGTTCTGAGATTTTAGCCATGGCAAAGGTGAGCGGTTTGTGGTCTACAAAAGCCGTGAAACTCCGCCCTTCTAACCAGAACTGGAAGTGGCGGATGGATAAATGAAGCGCTAGCAGCTCCCTGTCAAAAGTGCTGTATTTACGCTCAGTTTGGTTTAGCGATTTGCTGAAGAATGCTAAAGGTTGCCAGATTCCGCTGACATGTTGTTCTACAACTGCCCCTATAGCTAGGTCCGAAGCGTCTGTGGTTAGCGCGATGCAGGCTGAGGGATCGGGGTGAACTAATAATGTGGCATTAGCTAGGGCGCTCTTTACTTCCGCGAACGTGCGTTCGCGCTCCGGGGTCCATTCGACCGCGTTGGAAGCTTTTTGTTTTCTGAGCGAGTCATATAGGGGCTGCATGAGCTGTGCTGCGTGGGGGAGGAAACGGTTGTAAAAATTAACCATTCCTAAAAATTCCTGCAGCGATTTGACCGTATGTGGCCGTGGGAAACTTTTTATCGCGTGGACTTTGTCTGGAAGTGGGACTGCCCCCTTCGGAGAAACTCTGTGTCCTAAAAAATCAATTTGTGACACGCCGAATTTGCATTTGGCTGGATTGATTATTAACCCGTGCTCTTCTAGCCTCTGAAAAACCATAGTGAGGTGCTGCTCGTGTTCTTCCTCAGACGAGCTGGCTACCAGCATATCGTCGAGGTAGACGAAAACAAAAGGGAGGTCGCGTAATACTGCGTCCATCATCCGCTGAAAAGTTTGGGCGGCGCCTTTGAGGCCGAAAGGCATCCGCAAAAATTCAAAAAGGCCGAAAGGGGTTATTACAGCTGTTTTAGGGATGTCCTCCGCTCGAACTGGGACTTGATGATAACCGCAGACCAGGTCTATTTTTGAAAAAATGCGCGCACCCGCCAGATGCAGTGAAAAATCCTGAATGTGAGGAATTGGGTAGCGGTCATGCGCTATCGCATTGTTTAATCTGCGGTAATCGCCGCACGGTCTCCAAGAACCGTCGGATTTCGGAACCATGTGAAGTGGCGAGGCCCAGGGGCTTTTCGAACGTTTAATAATGCCTAATTTTTCAAGGGTAGTAAACTTGTCCCGAGCTATGGCGAGCTTGGCCGCGTCTAAGCGCCGTGCTTTGGCAAATACGGGTGGGCCCGTTGTCGGAATAAAATGTTCAACCCCGTGCTTAGCCACTGTGGCTGAGAATTTGGGAACTGTGAGTGCTGGAAATTGGGTGAGGAGTTGATCAAACTTACCCCCTGCTGTGGTGACGCTAGCCTGCACGGGTGGTGGAGAAACTCGGGCTAAGCAGGGAATAGAAGCAAAGGACAGTGCATTAACCAAGCGTCTGTTCGCTAGATCGACTAATAACCCATGTGCACACAAAAAGTCTGCGCCTAACAAGTCAAAACTCACCGCCACTACAACAAATGTCCATCTGTAGTTGTGGCCGTGGATGTGGAGGTGCAGGCTTTTTTCGGCAAAAGTGTCAATGTTGGAGCCGTTGACTGCCACCGCTCCGTTGCCCCGGGAGCCCATGGCTCGAGCCGCTTGGGAGGGCATGACAAAACTTAGTTGAGCTCCTGTGTCAATAAGGAACTGCTTGCCGGTGTGTCCGTCCGTCACATATAACAGCTTATTTTTCTCGCCGAGAACCGCTGCCGTTAACGGCTCTCGGCTTTGGCGTTTAAATTTGCAGGGGGGAACACATTTGTGAGCCTTCTCGGCGAAGCGGTGGTGGTAATAACAAACATCGCTCCGTCTGTTATGTTTTGGCCGCGTCGCTGTCACCGCGGGCTGGATCTGCTCCGTGGGTTGAGGCTCGCCGTGGCTCTGGGCATCAGCGTTGAGGTCTGCGGATGCTGCTGTGGGTGTCTGTTCCCTGCAGGCGTTGACGAGTCGTTGAGCTTCGTTGGCCAGCACGCGGAAGTCTTGCTGGGTGTTGCATCGCATGTTGGTGAGCGTCCCTCTCATGTGTGGCGGCAGCGTGCTGAGGAATACGAATTGGAAGAGGAAGTTGTCATTGTCCTCCTCTTTAAGCTGCAGCAAGTCCTCCATGAGGGCTTTAGGTCTGCATCCTCTGTGGCCGTAGACCGCCAGGATCCTCTCGGCTCTCTCTTCGGCTGAGGGGACGTAATTTGCCACGATGGTTGCTTTCAGTATTTCATATTTGTCTTGGGCTGGTGGCCGCCGGATTATGCTCCGCACACACCTCGAAGTGGCGGCGTCGAGTTTGGCGACGATGTGATAGAACTTCGTATCGTCGGCCGTGATGCCCGCCAGTGTAAACTGGGCTTCAGCTTGTTGAAACCACGAGGCGGGGTCTTCCTGCCAGAAGTCCGGCAGCTTGACAGCGACGGCATTTGTGTAGACCATCACTGCTGTGTCCGCAGGGTGAGAATGCCTTGCCTCGGCTCTCTCAGCGGCGCTGGTGCTCGGTTGAGCCCTCTCTATCACTTCTGCCGGGGGGGGAACGTCGTCCATCTGTTCCCCTGTCTGCGTGGGCGCCGGCATCTGCCTGGGTCGCCACAGATGAGTCAATCACGGGGGAACGCCTCAGGTCCATACTCGCGTCAGGGGTCACCAGTGTAGAAGAGCTTGGAAGAACGAGGCGGTGTGATATATAAACCAAAGTTTATTATCAGCTCCTCTAACAAGTCTCATCTAAGTGCAGAAGCAGAAGCAAGAAAAGAGAGCGAATACCTCCGGCTCTGTGAACTTATACTTGCACATAACAAAAGACATGCATATCAAGGCTGACATCCCTCATTATCTTAATCCCCCCATTGTCTCCGTACTCCTCCTCCTGGCCCTGGGGGGTGAGGGCAGCTCCTCTGGTCTCCACTGCAGTGTCTGGGAACGTCTTTGTTCTTCACTGGCGGTTGAGAGTCTTTGTCCTTTCTGAGGTGTGAAGTCGCCTTACATATGTAATCACCAAACATTCCCACATGCTTCAACATATGTAGGTTATGGAATATATGATTAATATAGCCCACAGTACTTTCCATCTTCTAGCTTGGTGCTCACCTTAAATAGAATGAAAGGAAAGCTGGTTACCCAGCCATGGGGGAAGCACAAAACCAGTGTACTCCATGTGCCAGTCCCAAGCCCGGGTAAGTGGGGAGGATTGGGGTAAGGAAGGGTATCCAGCAAGAAAATCCTTGCCAAATCAAATATGCGGACCCATGAGCTGGTGTGGCGACCCCTGATGGAGAGCAGCCAAAAGAGAGAGAGAGAGAGAGAGAGAGAGAGAGAGAGAGAGATTGAGGGAGAGAGATTTTTTGATTTTTAAAAGATCTTTAATAAACACATTTGTCCATCAGTCAATACAATTTCTATGTCATGCTATATCACACAGAAAATTAATCCCCCAAAAAACGCCCCAAAAAAAGCTGTCCATCATGAACTGAACAGAGGACATTCTCCAGGGACCAGAGGGTCCTGAAACCTTCCACATCCCCATTCCCCATAAAAAACTGAAAGTCCAGCCTGATTCTGGCTTTAAGTAGCCTCACAAATAAAATTTTGACATCAACATCATTCTCAACATTTTCAAGTTTTCTTCTCCGGCTTACATAGATAGCCAACTTTGCCTGCCCTAAAACAAAGTTCAGTAGTTGACACTTCTGCTTAAAACGACGATTGTACATAAAACCACAAATGAAAACCTGCTTAGAGAAAACTTCCTTAAAAATATGAAAAAGTTTTGTGAGAAGTTCAAAGAGGCCACTCAGGCGCTGACATTCAATAAAACAATGAAAAACAGTCTCCCTAGAGGAACAAAAAACACACTGATCACTGACACTGCTGTTAATCACAGAAACAAAAGCATTGACAGCTATAATACCATGCAGGACCCTCCACTGTAAGTCTCCATGCCTCTTAGGGAGAGGGGCTTTGTAAAGAGCCCTCCAGGCAGGCCGATGCCCTTTTCCTAGTTTAAAATAGGCTCTCCAAGGAGTGTCCACACAGGTGTTCAATCGGTCCTTGTTGAGTGCCATCACCACCAGTCTGTAGAGTGCCTTACCACTGGCTCCTCCAAAGTCCACACCAGTGGAAGCACAGAATGCCAGTAAGGAGCAAGGAGCGACGTCAAAGTCCATATAGAGCGTGAGAGAGGGAAAGGGGTCAGTGCTTTCTGGCTGCAGCGTGCCATTGCTAAAGTCCAAGAGTAGGGAGTGCTCAAGTCCATGAAGCTCCTGTTTCCAGTGTGCAAGAAGACCATCGATGAAACGATTCGACCTGACACCAAGATGAGCTGCTAAAGCTGAGGCGTTGTTGAGGCCAGGACCAGCCAGTTCCACCACTTGCTTCAGAGTGAGAATGTTCCTGGAACACAGCCTATCAAGGAAGGTCCTTCCAACTCCCGGCAGGACACCAAGGCGACCACCAAAAACCAGCGGCTCCCTCAACAACCAGTAGAGGGAATCGCATGGCCCTCTTTGTTTTTTAAAAAGAGTCCACACTGAAAAGAGACTGCGGTAAAAACTGGGTAAAGACAGTGCATTAGAGTTCTTAAAATCCATTAAAAACACAGGGAGGTCTAGCCCAAGCCCAAGGACTCTCTGTAAAATAACACAGGCCAAAGGCCTCCATACCAGGTCCTGGGGGCCCGTCAGCAGTCTCTGTATGAAAGTCAGTCTAAAAGCAGCACCTCTACTAGCTAAATGAATCACTCCTTGCCCCCCCTCCTCTTTGGGAAGAAATAACAGGGCTTGAGGAACCCAGTGGAGTCCACCCCCCCCAAAAAAGTCCACCAAAACAGACTGAATTTTGGACAACAAACCAGCAGGGGGGTCCATGCACATGAGGCGGTGCCACAGGGATGAGGAAACAAGATTATTTAAAATGAGCACTCTTCCTCTAAAAGATATTCTTGGCATTAGCCACTTCCACTTGTTTAGTCTCCCGTTAATCTTCTCTATGACCCCATCCCAATTTTTTTGCTCAAACTGCTGATTTCCAATAAAGACACCAAGATACTTAAAACCTCCTTTTTTCCAAATCAACCCACCCGGCAGCGTAAGCTGATTTTCTAGTTTCTCCCCCACCATCAGAGCCTCGCTTTTTCCCCAGTTTATCTTTGCAGAGGAAAGTTGGCCAAAAAGATTGACACTCCTAACCAGAACGTCAATGTCACTCTGCTTGTTTAGCAGAATGACTACATCATCTGCATAGGCCGACAGCTTGAACGTGGTGTCACAGCCAGGAAAAGTAACTCCTGATAGATCCCTTCTCAGGCAGTGAAGCAAAGGCTCTATGGCGAGGGAGTACAGCATCCCTGAGAGAGGGCAGCCCTGCCGAACCCCCCTCTGGACTTTTAAAGGGGCAGACAGGCCCCCATTTATCTTCAGCACACTCTTAATGTCACTGTACAAGACCCGTATCCTGGCTATGAAGCCTGGGCTGAACCCAAAAGCTGTTAAAACTGTCCATAAATATTGGTGTTCAACCCGATCAAACGCCTTTTCCTGGTCAATTGAAATCAAACCAGTTTCTACCGCCAATGAACCAGAGACCTCCAAAATATCCCGAATTAAAGTGACGTTGTCACTAATCAGCCTGCCAGGCACACAGTAAGTCTGGTCTACATGAATGAGCTCGCTCATCACCTTTCTCAGTCTTCGGGCCAGAGCTTTTGAGAGAATCTTGTAGTCTGTGCAGAGCAGAGAGACTGGCCTCCAGTTCTTTAGGCTCTGGAGGTCCCCCTTTTTCGGCAACAGTGTGATGATGGCCCTCCTGCAGGTCGTGGGTAGGGTCCCCCTTTCCAAGCTATCTTGGAGAACCTCCAGCAGGTCTGGACCAAGCAGGGGCCAGAATTCCTTAAAAAAGTCCACAGAGAGACCATCTATGCCTGGTGATTTTCCATTCTGGAGGCTCATTAGCGCCGTATGCAGCTCAGACAGAGACAGTGGAGCATCCAAGCCGGCAACAAGGTCCTCTGAGAGCACTGGAAGACCATCAAGGAAAACCTGGCCCAGTGACGTGTCCTCCCTCCACTCTGCTCTAAACAATTCACTGTAAAAGCTAGCAGCGTGTTTCCTGATCTCTGCTGCTGTGGAGATTGTTCTCCCGTCATCGCCCAACAAGGAGTGAATGAGCTTTCTCTGTCCATTTTTCCCCTCCAGTCCAAAAAAGTACTGGGAGGGCGAGTCCATCAGAGCTACATCCATGTAGCATGAGCGGACCAGAGCACCCTGTGCGGTGACCCCTAGCAAGCTAGCCAAGGCTGACCTTTTTGACTTGAGAGCCTCTAAGTGCTCCTGTTTTCCTGTAGAACTGAGCAACTCCTCTAGTTCTACCACCTCAGTCTCCAGAACTTTCAAGGATTGGGTCAAGCTACGAGTGACATTTTGAGTGTACTGTTGGCAGAGTTGTTTTATCTGGGCCTTACCAAAATCCCACCACAATTGGAGAGAACTAAAAGAGGGTTTTTGTTCCCTGTGTGACTTCCAAACATCATGAAAAACCTCTTTAAAAAACACATCATTTAAAAGTGTATTGTTAAAATGCCAAAAAGCACTCTTACACTTTACATTTTCAATAAACACAGAACAAAACAGCAGGCAGTGATCAGTGAAACCAACAGGACAGATACAACTATTTTTAAAAACACTCATTTGATGTTTAAAACCATAAAAACGGTCTAACCTAGCCATAGATAAAAGGTTATCTTTGACATGGCTCCAGGTGTACTGCCTCTGGTCCCCATGATGTGATCTCCACACATCGGCCATTTCATGTGTTTTCACCAGTTCTCTCAGCCTATTGGCAGAAGCAGGGTGAGGCTCCTGATGGTTCCTGTCTAGTCTGTGGTTTAATGTACAGTTAAAATCACCCCCCAGAAATAAAAAACTATTTGGATCACAGGACTTAACCGTATCCGAAAGCACGTCAAAGACCCTGATCCTCTCTGCTCTCTGTGTTGGCACATACACGTTTATAAAAAACAAAAGTCACGTTTTCAAACTGTACCTTTAATAAGAGGAAATGCCCTCTCACCACCTCTTCTACCTCATAAGAGACAGGCACACAACCCCTAGAGAAAAGTACAGCCACCCCCCCACTGCTACTGGATTTGTGGCTAAAAAAAATGCAGCCATCCCACTCTTTTCTCCAATGGCTCTCAATGTCCACAGTGCTGTGAGTCTCCTGGACCATCAGCACGTCAAGTTTCTTTAAATTAAAAAGCTTGTATAAAGAGGCCCTTTTTACATCATCCCTGGCCCCATTAATATTGAGAGTGCCAATTCTAAGGTGGGGCATTAAAAAGGATAAAAATAGGGTACAGTAAAAAAAACACACACATAGCATAAAAGGGAAGAAACAAACTAAGAGTCAACATGACTGTTAGTAATTTGCAATTTCAGTTTAGCAACCAGTTTCTTTAAACGATAAATTTCCTGATCAGTGAAAGTCTCATTCCCATCATTCAGTTTCATAAATTTGCGAGCTGATGCCACGAATAACTCCAGATCTGGAAAGTAATTTTCCACTTTCACAGCTCTGCTCCCCTTAGTCACCTGGAGAAATTGCCTAATTTTAGTAAAACAATAGGAGCTTTGCTCCTCCTGCGTCTGCGTCTGCATCAGTTCAGACTCATCTCCACTTTCGTCAGAAGCGCTCTCATTCAGTAAATCTAAATTCCCAACCCTACTAGATTTAGCAGAGCTCTGCAAGTTTTCCGCACTTTTCCTTTTTTGTGCAGCTTTAAAAGGATCCTCTTCAACAAAACTACATTCCTGCATTTCTTCATGAAACGCAACGTTTGTCATGCAGTGTTTGCTCTGTGTGTCCGCTACAGCCTCAAACCGCTCCTCCCCCGCCTGCAAAGTCTGTTCATTCACGTTCCTTCGTTTAACTGCACTTTTACTTACACCCTCCACCTGTTTACCCCGGGCGACAGGCTCGTCACAATGATCAGAGCTGCCGCCAGACAGAAATTCCCCACCATCACTGTTTGGGGGGGCAACTACCGCGCCCGCCGCGGCCACCTCAGCAGAGGCGGCCGCGGCCGCCCCAGCACAAGCGGACGCGGACGCGGATGCGGATGCGGACGCGGACGCCCCTGCAGAAGTAGAAGCGGACGCGGCCGCGGATGCGGACGCGACTGCGGCCGCGACCGCCCCAGCAGAAGCGGGCGCCACAGCGGCATCCGCCGCACCACATGTAGCGCTACCCTCCGGACCACCAGAAACAGCGGCGTCACCTTTCTTACCGCCAGTGCTCTTTGTGTTCGCCTTTTCAGGACATGACCTAATAAGATGGCCTTCTGCGCCACACGCAAAACACTTCATGGTTTCAGATGTTGCAAACACCAAGTAGCTAAAGCCGTCAATCCTGAAATTAAAAGACGCGTTCAGTTCAGCAGAGCTGTCTTTCAACACCATGAAACACTGCCTCCTATGACATACAACATGCTTCAGCAGGGGTGATTTACTACCCAGAGAGACCATTCTGATAGGGGACACAACCTGGCCAAAACGGGACAACTCTCTAATCAGCTGATCATTTTTAACGAAAGGAGGAGCGTTTGAGATGGTGATCCTCCTAGACGGATTCGCCAGCGGTAAAACGGGAGTAAAAGTGTCACCTATGACCACTCCCTGTGCCACCACCTGATCAGCTTTTTCAGTCGAATCCAGAAAGATGACAATTGCGCTGTTCATCCTCGATGCTGATTTTATGCTGCCATGCCCAACCACCTGTCCTACAGCGAGGCTGGCCTCCTCCACAGAACAGGGAACTGTCGGGAGGATTCTCACACCATGACGCCGGGTTAAGCGCTCAAACTCCACACCACCATCAATCACCGGCATGATGCCGGCCGGGAAAAACCGGCAGCAGAAGCTACCGTTCCCCAACACACTCACTCCAACAGTCACACCCCAGCTCAACCCACTATATTAAACACACACACCTCAAACACACAAGATAGAGAAAAAGTTAGAAAATACAAAGTTTAAAGTACTCACTCGACACCACTCCACACCCCTGCTCCCACAAACGCCCACGCATGCGCACGAGAGAGAGAGAGAGAGAGAGAGAGAGAGAGAGAGAGAGAGAGAGAGAGAGAGAGAGTGTGTGAGAGAGAGAGAGATAAGTATTAATAACCATGACCTATAAGTGATACCTGAAACAAACACACGAGAGCAGGAAAACCCTTTTAGTCTATTTAATTATCAGTGAAGCTCCAGCTGAATAAGCACTTATTGTAATGTCACTTAAGTCAACTCTCTCACATTCATATGAATTAATGGGCCTTCTGTACTGATAGCTTTTACAGACGTGGCAAAAGCAAGGCTGGATTTATTCTTGGTATCATTTACTACGGTGAACATCTTAAACAGTTTTTTCATCCCCCATCAATTCCCACGGGGGAAACATTTGTCTCCTGAGCTGCTAAATGCTCCACTATGCTCACCGACACCATCTAACTTAACACAGGTATGTCTCCAGTCTAGTGTGGAGCAGAAAAAAAGTGTACAGAGCTGTTTTTGAGGTTTTGACAACGTAAAATTGGAGTTATTAAAGTGATGATCCGTGAAGTTTAGGGCCACTGTGACACAACAAGGAAAAACCTATTATAAAAACTTCAGTAAAGGTGAAAAAGCTGTGGAATTTCAAGTTCATTCCATATGGGGTCATTATGAGCTGGCATCCGTTCTCAACTAAAATTACATTAGTGCTATAAAAAGAACACTCATAGCTGCTATAAATTATATACCTGTACAAACTTGCAGGATTTTAATGTTACTACAAAACGCTGATACTGTATTGTACTGAATCTATTTTAAACAATGGGAAACTTATGGATGACACAGTAATGATGGAGTATCCGACTCCATATTGTTGCCTTTTTGTTGCTCATTTTAATAAGCAACATCAAAAGCAGAGTGTGCAAATGCTACAAGCCCCCTCAGCCACTCAGAGGCCATCAAGCTGCAAGTAAAATTACCTTCAGTGTTTTTATCTGCATGACTTTGCAGGTTTTTTCATTTCAGCTTGCAACATTTTTCTTAAACAGCTCGTAGCAACGAACCCGATACCCCATACTCCTCAAGTCCCCCCTCCACACACACACACACACGAAACCACGAGGGACGCAGTCAAATGCATTCTCCAAATCCACAAAACACATGTAGACTGGTTGGCCAAACTCTCACAAACCCTTGAGGATCTTTGAGAGGGTGAAGAGTTGGTCCGATGTTCCACAACAAGGACGAAAACAACAAGGCCAAGGACGCCTTGCATGGCAGCGGCCCTCTGATTCTACACTTGGGGTGTGTGTGCTAAACACAGTAGATAGGTAAAGCACAATCTCGTTCTACTGTACATGATTGGTTGTACAGTTGAATGACAATAAAGGGTGATTTAATTTTTTTTTTTAAACACATTTTTTAATATGAAATTTGCAAAAAAAATTTCTCAAAGACTCTGAACTTTTTTTCAAAAACCTGTGACATTTTTTCTTGCAAACTTGCTATTTTTTCCCTTAAATTTACAACTATTTTTCTTGGAAGTATACTACTATTGTCTTGTAAATACTAGGGGTGAGAATTGTGAGGGAACTAGTGATTCAATCCTATCACGATTGAGCGATAATCATGATATCGAGTATCGTGATACCATAGCCTTCAAATTTTTTTCATCTTATTCAACCTCAAATCATGTCCCAAAGTAAAACTACTGACATCTCTTTCATATAATATTCTTGGGGCTTCATTTTTTTCCGTGGAGACATGTCTCTACACAGACGGAGAGCGGTGGACAGTGGTGTTTGGAATTGACTCGTACTCCAGCTATGTTTATCTGGCTTTGTGGACTCTTCTTTAAGGAGGCTTTCTGTTGAGTTTCAATTCAACTGATTTTTAATGGTTAGTCTGATATTTTTAAATTATTTTAATCTTGTGTTTTAACTTATTTTTGTATTTTTAAAGGGGTCATTGACTGAAAAATGCTGTGTTTGTAAATGGTAAATGGTGTTCACTTATATAGCGCTTTTTCTCATCTCTAGATGACCAAAACACTTTACAGATCTGTCATCCACCCATTCACACACACATTCACACACTGATGGCGGCAGAGCTGCCATACACCGGCGCTAAGAAGGTAGGTTTTAACTGTGTGAAATGAGTCTACTGGTTACCTAATTATCCAAAAAAAAAAAAATTCAAAACAGTCAATTCTCTTGGAAAAAAAACCCCACACACAGTCTTTATCTTGTTTTTCTCTCCCAGAAACGTTTTTGTGGAAATCGTTAACATCACGTTTAGTCAAAGCACAACCCACCGCCGTCCTTGAGACCAGCCCACTGCTCTATTACTGGCCTGCCTAGCTGTCTATCATGTATATGAAAGTGGTGCTAAAGGGTAGCCTATTAGCCCCTGAGCCAACACTGGTAACAGGAAGTTCAAACCACGCCTTAGTCACCCTAATAGCCATCCCTGTTACCACCTGGTTCACTCTGGCCCATCTCCGAGTGGTTTCATCAGATCACCCACCACGGCACATTGGTCGCTTCTAAGGCCTGAGACCAGGGCTACTGGCCGGTGTTATGCTGAGAACTCCCCTGGATTGGCAGGGGAGTTCTCGGCATAACACCGGCATGTGTAATCCACCACGGAATCACGACGAAGCCTCCGGCTCCCTCCAATCAAAATGTTCTGGGACCAGGTGCTGCTGGCTCTCACGCCCAGCAACCCCACCGTCCTCCGTGGATCTGCTCTGCTCCCGCAGGCAGCGTAGTTAGAACACAGCCGAGTCCCACAGAGCCCCACTGCCCTTTGAGATCCCTTGGCTCGGTAGCTTGCCTCGGGTTGCGGCGATCGTCCAGCACACAGTGCTAGCGATTTGTTGTGGAATCATGGCAAAATTTATTGGGAGACAGACCTGACAGACATGAGATACACCATCAACTGTGAATCAGTGAACCAGAGCACTGCTCAACTGAGCTGGGAGGCTAGAAGCTAGTAAGCTAATGGCTAACTGACATAAGAGGGAGGGCGGAGTTTAAAGGATGAAGGATGGTTCTTAAAATGACAGGCCTTAAATCATAGGGTTTAAAGAAAGCCAGGAAAAATTTAAAAAAAAAATTGCTTCAATAATTAAAAGATTACAGAAAATGTGAACAAAATGTGTCATAAACATTTCATTAAGACGTGTGAGCTATTAAAACGTGGAAAAAGCGCAGTCAATGACCCCTTTGAATTATTTTTTATCAATCAAATTCCTTTTATTCTATTTTATTGTACAGCGCTTTGTGACTATACAGCCGTGGACAAAATTGTTGGTACCCCTCTGTTAATGAAAGAAAAACCCACAATGGTCACAGGAGTAACTTGAATCTGACAAAAGTGGTAATAAATAAAAATTCTATGAAAATTAAACAATGAAAATCAGACAATGCTTTTGAATTGTGGTTCAACAGAATTATTTTAAAAAACAAACTCATGAAACAGGCCTGGACAAAAATTATGGTAACCTTAACTTAATATTTTGTTGCACAACCTTTTGAGGCAATCACTGCAATCAAACGATTTCTGTAACTATCAATGAGACTTCTGCACCTCTCAGCAGGTATTTTGGTCCACTCCTCATGAGCAAACTGCTCCAGTTGTCTCGGGTTTGAAGGGTGCCATCTCCAGACGGCATGTTTCAGCTCCTTCCACAGATGTTCAATAGGATTTAGATGAGGGTTCATAGAAGGCCACTTTAGAATAGTCCAATGTTTTGCTCTTAGCCATTCTTGGGTGTTTTTAGCTGTGTGTTTTGGGTCATTATCCTGTTGCAAGACCCATGACCTGCGACTGAGACCAAGCTGTCTGACACTGGGCAGCACATTTCTCTCTAGAATACCTTGATAGTCTTGAGATTTCATTGTACCCTGCACAGATTCAAGACACCCTGTGCCAGATGCAGCAAAGCAGCCCCAGAACATAACAGAACCTCCTCCATGTTTCACAGTAGGGACAGTGTTCTTTTCTTTGTATGCTTCATTTTTGCGTCTGTGAACATAGAGCTGATGTGCCTTGCCAAAAAGTTCCAGTTTTGTCTCGTCTGTCCATAGGACATTCTCCCAGAAGCTTTGTGGCTTGTCAACATGCAGTTTGGCAAATTCCAGTCTGGCTTTTTTATGATTTGTTTTCAACAGTGGTGTCCTCCTTGGTCGTCTCCCATGAAGTCCACTTTGGCTCAAACAATGACAGATGGTGCGATCTGACAGTGATGTACCTTGACCTTGGAGTTCACCATGAATGTGTTTAGAGGTTGTTCTGAGCTCTTTTGTTACCATTCGTATTATCCGTCTCCTTCTGCGGCCACGTCCAGGGAGGCTGGCTACAGTCCCGTGGATCTTAAATTTCTGAATAATATGTGCAACAGTCGTCACAGGAACATCAAGCTGGTTTGAGATGGTCTTATAGCCTTTACCTTTAACATGCTTGTCTATAATTTCCTTTCTAATCTCCTGAGACAACTCTCTCCTTTGCTTCCTCAGGTCCATGTTTAGTGTGGTACACACTATGTCAACAAACAGCACAGTGACTACTTGTCACCTTTTAAATAGGCCGACTGATTAATTCAGTTCAGTTCAAACTTTATTTATATAGCGCCATTTCACAACAGCAGTCAGCTCATAGCACTTTCAACTGTAGGGGGAACCCCCACAGTTGCAGAAAGGCCCCAGCAATCAGGCGATCCCCTGTGAGTAAGCACTTGGCGACAGTGGAGAGGAAAAACTCCCTTTTAACAGGAAGAAACCTCCAGCAGAACCATGCTCAGGGAGGGGCAGTCATCTGCTGCAACTGGCTGGGGGGTGAAGGGACAGAGAAGATGAAAAGAACAGACATGTAGAGAGCAAACAGCACGATGGGGACTCAATCTATGGGAGAGAACAAACAGATGTTAATGACCTGCAAAAAAAAAAAAAGATCATTGAGAGTGAAGAAAGGAGTGAGGCCCAGTGCATTATTGGAGGTCCCCCGGCTGACTAAACCTATTAGCAGCATAACTAAGGGAGGGTTCAGAAACACATGATCCCTCCCTAATTGTAGGCTATATCAAAAAGGAAGGTTTTATCCCTACTCTTAAAAACAGAGATCGAGTCTGACTCCCGAATCCAGATTGGCAGCTGGTTCCACAGGAGAGGAGCTTGATAACTGAAGGCTCTGCCTCCCATTGTGCTTTTGGAGATTCTAGGTATTACAAGTAATCCTGCATTTTGGGAGCGTAGTGCTTTGTTAGGATAATACGGTAGTATCAGATCTTTTAAATAAAAAGGAGCCTGATTGTTTAGAGCTTTGTAAGTAAGAAGAAGGATTACAAGTTTGTAGACACTTGTGATGTTAATTAGAGGACACATCTTGGTTGAACATGTCCCTATGGTCACATTATTTTCAATCTTTTCTAGGGGTACCATCATTTTTGTCCAGGCCTGTTTCATGAGTTTGTTTTTTAAAATAATTCTGTTGAACCACAATTCAAAAGCACTGTCTGATTTTCATTGGTTAATTTTCACAGAATTTTTATTTATTACCACGTTTGTCAAATTCAAGTTATTTCTGTGACCATTGTGGGTTTTTCTTTCATTAACAGAAGGGTACCAACAATTTTGTCCACGTCTGTAATGTCTGAAAAGTGCTTCATAAATAAAGACTATATAACCATGTGTCCCTGTAACAGTAGTATACACTGGGTGGTACAATACTTGCGGGGTAATTGGGGGTAACACCCACTAACACCTACCCTCGCCAGATTTTTGTGTGTAACCCTTGCTAACACCCACTCACCCTACTCACTTTAGGTGTAGTACCCTTTTGGTAGTGTTGTGTTATGGCAATGTATTTACCTTAACTTTACTACCTGAGGGAAGGGATAATTGGGCCAGGTCAGACCGACTCTGGGTTCGTAGGAGCCTGGGAGGTGCAACAACAGACGACACATACACAGCCGTATATGGAACTTGCAACTATGTATATTATTTACAATTATGTACACATAAATAAATACACAGTGCGATAAAAGAAAAAAATAAAAACAAAATACTCCAAATTATATTTGCAATATTCACAGTCCTTTTTTTTGTCCTTTCCAGGTGACTAGTGGAGTCACCTTTAGCAGTTTTTAGGACTCAGGCTTCGGCTCGCCATCCAGATCTGGAGATCCACGCTCTGGTCAAACCAGTCCAAAGAAAAAAAAAAAGAAGAAAAGAACCTGACCTATAAAATAGGTCAGAACACAAAGAGCTTAGTCTATAATCTAAGTCAATTTCCCCAAATCAACAAATGTGCATAAAACAAACACATCTACCATTCAAACCCATCAACATGGTGCTATAACGATGAGTAAAGTGCATTTGGAACACTTGACATCACAGGACATTTGTACAGAGTGCTGCACCAAGCTAACATCACATCTAGCACAACAATTTATCACAATTTTGCACTTTAAACACACATAGACCACAGATATAACTTTCATCATCCAGTAGCAATTAATGGCAAGGGAACTGGGACCTTTGCTAACCGTTACAGCCTTGAAAAATAGCTTTTTCTGATGAAAAAACTAGCCAAATTTAGCATCGGCGGCTAGCGTTTTTAAGCTAGCAGTTAGCATCCACATACACAATGAATAAATAGCACTCACCATGCCAAGTGGCTCGTGCTTCAATGGAGTTCCCGCACTCAACGGCGTCGACAACCTTTGGATCCCAATCTTAAAATTTAATAGACGGGGCATTAGAATTTGGCAATACCGCAATGTCTCATTTCTCATTTTGGTTTAGGCTTACCAATTTCAAGGATTTTATCCAGGCAAAGGCTGCTACCAGCACGCTAGCGTCGCCATATCACCAAGGACCGTCTCTCTCTCCGATCTGTGTCTTTCGGCGTCTGGCGTGACTGAGCCAAAAATGCAAGTCATCCCAGACCCAGGGAGAGAGCACTTAACCCATTGGCTGGCGTGACCCAGCAACGGCGCAGCCATTGGTTACAATGAATATCAACACACAATACTAGGAACTTTATCAGAATATTCTAGAAAACCTTCCTAACTATTTATGAATATATTGTAACGTCGGGGCCATTTTAAGGGGGGCAGGGATTTCCCAGCATGCTTTGCCAGTTGAAAACGTTACTGTGTGTGTGTATTAAATGTGTTATTACTGAGTTATACTGCTGGGTCATTATAACTGCGTTATAATGACCCAGCAGTGTTTAGCAGGATTAGGGCAAGATGTATCATGTGTGTGTAACCATGATTGAAACGGAGGTCTGGGAGAATGACCTCCCCTCCTCTCTGTGCTCAGAAGTAAGTTGGGGGTTGGTGGTGTGTAAATAAAGCCTATTCATCACAACCATCTTGCTCCTCTTTCTTTGTGTGAACCTCGCAAACGTCACACTGGTGTCAGGAGTGGGCATGGAGCAAGATGAGGATCCAGGCGGAGGTCCTGCGGCCGGAGCAGTTCATCGCTCGGCTGGGAACGGAGTGTAGAGCTGAGACGCCGGCCCCCGGAGAGGCTCGCCAAGATGGACGGAGCAGCGGACCCGATGGGACTGAGCAGAGCAAACCAGCCCTGTTTTCCGCCCTTTTCAGGGCAGGACGGGCTGGCGATTCCAGAGCGATTTGGAGCGGCGATCGACCGGGAGGTGACTTCCGCTGCACAGAGCCAGGGTACATCGCACGGTACTGCCCCGCACACAGCGCACGACAAACTGGCCCCTCGCCGACGTTAAATTAGAGCGAGGTGGCATGGAGGGAGAAAAAGCCGCCTTCTGCAGATGCTTCCCCCGGCGGTGACGTCACAGAGGCCTTTGGAGCGCAGCAGCAGCGGAGCGAGCAGGACAGATCCGGTCTTTTCCCGGGCTCGGCAGGGCTGGACGCCGGGACGCAGGCCAGCGGCCGCCTGGGAGGTCCTGGCAGCGGTGGGAGTCATGGGACTCCTGCTGCCAGAGGAGGAACTGTGCGTGTCCTACCGCCACCCGCAGATGCTTTCTCTTTCGGTGACGTCACGGAGGCCCTCGGCGCAGCAGCGACGCAGCGGAGCGAGCAGGACGGAGATCCGGCCATTTTTCCAGGCGTGGCAAGGGCTGGACGCATGGACGCGGGCCAGCGGCCGCCTGGGAGACCTGGCAGCGGTGGGAGTCGGCCGGAGCGGGCATGGGACTCCCGCTGCCAGGGAAGGGACTGTGCGTGGTCCTACAGAGGCTGTCAGATGTGTCCATCCGCCCGCTGGTGGCCAAACCGGAACCCTACCCCAACCAGATGCTCTGACCGAGACTCAGATGGCCCGTGCATGCCACCCCGGCACCGGGCTGACTCGCGTTGGATTTCTGAAAGTGGACTTTGAATTTTCTGGGGACAGAAACCAGTCCAGGGGGGGGGGGCAGTGTAACGTCGGGGCCATTTTAAGGGGGGCAGGGATTTCCCAGCATGCTTTGCCAGTTGAAAATGTTACTGTGTGTGTGTATTAAATGTGTTATTACTGAGTTATACTGCTGTGTCATTATAACTGCGTTATAATGACCCAGCAGTGTTTAGCAGGATTACGGCAGGATGTATCATGTGTGTGTAACCATGACTGAAACGGAGGTCTGGGAGAATGACCTCCCCTCCTCTCTGTGCTCAGAAGTAAGTTGGGGGTTGGTGGTGTGTAAATAAAGCCTATTCATCACAACCATCTTGCTCCTCTTTCTTTGTGTGAACCTCGCAAATGTCACAATACATTTATTTAAATATTCAAATTATGTATTCCCATTGTGAAATGGGTGTTTTTCTTTTTAAAAGCGGTATCAATATTTATAATTTAATTCACGTTAAACTATCTACTCCCATTGTGAAATGAATGTCCCCCCTTCTTCTTAAAGCGGTATCGACATTCATAATTCCATCACGTTTTTAACACTGGGGTACAACTACTTTTACTTTTTCTCCAAGCACTGCTTGCAAGCTCCATGCCAGTGTGTTTTTAGCTTAGCCGTTGCTAACACTGCTCCGAGATGTATGCAGGCCTGCGTGTTGGGTTTTTTTTTGTTTTTCATGCAGCGCTTCTTTCAGGTTGAGTGTCATGTCAAGGTCTTCCATCTTTGTCATAAAATCCAAAGAAGGCCCAATATTTAAGCTAACTTTGAGCTAACTGCTAAAGCTGGTTGCAAATCTCATGAGACAAGCTATGACTTCACTTGACTGGGTGCTTGCTTTGCACCATCTAGTGGACTGAAAACGCAACTGGTTGAATACCCAAGACAGTATGCAATGTTTACATGAATAATCATAATTAATAAAAGGCTGATCCATGCGTTTAGGGATCTGTGGATCGTTGTTAGCATCAAGTATCGCGATCCATCACTGAATCAATCTTTTGTCCCACCCCTAACAAATATGCATCTTTTACCTCTTAAATTTGTGGATTCTTTCTTGTAAATTTGCAACTTGTCACACAAACTTGCAAAGACTTGGAACTTTATTTTCCACTCCAATTTGTGATTTTTCCCCCTAACAAAATTCTAACATTTTTCTTATTAGCTCACAACTTTTTTCTGATAAAATATTCTTTTTCTTGTAAATTTCACACTTTTTGGTATTAATTTGTGACTTTTTTTCTTGTCAATGTATAACCTTTGTTCTTTTAATTTTGCAATGTCCAAATGAATGCAGATTAAATCTTTTATTTTATGTAATGGTTTAATTTTTTCTGTTCATCTAGACAACCATTTCCTCCATTTTAAAGGGTTTGAACTCTTCCCCATCACAGAAATAGGGCCCCCCTAAACAATCTTGCTTATGACCCTTAAAAACTTAGAAATGGCCCTGAACAAAACGAGCTGCATCACTAAATCCAGCAGCAGCGTGACACCGGGGTAAAAGATTACAATGCTGTGTGTCTATTTATTGCTTTCTAAATTTATCCACTCCACAAAGACTCTAGTAACCCTGACTCTAGACTGGCCCCAATCTTTTCCCTCTAACATAATCTTATATTCCGCTCTCTTCAGGTTTGCCACATCATCTAATAGTCTCTCTCTCATCACCCCATCTCCACCGTCCACAGAGCTTAAATTCAATCTCTCCTCCTCGAGTGTTGCATCTCCCTCCCTCCCTCCATGGCTCCTTCAGCCTGTGGGAGACATGTGATTACACCCTCTTCATGAGTTGTCTTGACCATAATCAGCAGCCTTTTTATAAGATTAGTGACCCAGAATGCAGATAATGTACGACAATCATTAGTCAAAGCACAGCCACCTTTGTGCCCGTTGCAGGTGTAGGTTTATGTCACGGAGTCAACAGGTGATTTTTTGGGGGGTGGGGGTGGGGGGTGGGGGTGTTTGCCATCCCCCTTGTTAGTAAAATCACCCAAAACCATTCCCCCTTATTAACCCTAGAGCACTATCGCCGGGTGATTTTCACCCGAGCAAATGTATTTACATGATTTTCAATATGTTGCATTTTTCTGAGTGTCATGGATCCCTGGGTAGCTTCACCATTGTTTTTGACATCTTTGAAGGTGTGGGTGTTTCCCTGCCCCAAAGCCCACTTTTTCCTACAGGCAGGCTTTTGGGTGATTTTCACCCGGCAATAGTGAAAGAAGGTAAAGTACGTTTTGGGTGGATTTCACCCGGTGATAGATAGTGTTAGTGTATAAAATCAGAACACTTCCGCTATAAAAAGTAACACTATCACTTTCGCCGGGTAATTTTTACCCAATATAATATATCCAACAAAAAGTACTTGTCATAAAAAATAGATCAAAATATGACAACACATGATAAATTAGAGTGGTTTTCTTTTATTTTCAACTGTGGCGTGTGTAACAAAATGAAAAAAAAGGTCATAGGAGGACATGCTTTACTGAAAAATTAGGAATTCATGAACAAAAAATTCCTAAAAAAAAAAAAAAATAATAATAATGATACTGGAAACTTGGTCTTTGGTCCACCCATTCCTGGGACATGTGAGACTGCTTGTAAGGAACAGGTAAGTAAAAGTGGTCCTGGAATTTGCATGCTATCCTTATTTAGTGCAGTGGTGATGAATAAATATCACAAAGTGGTGATTTCAAAGGGAATTCATATGGTGAAAACAATATTTTAGTCAATTGGTCATTTTTACCCACTCAAAAAATACCATTTTTTGTTCCTCTCTCCTGCAGCTGTTCGAGTGTCAAGGAGTCTGTGCCTTCACCAGGGAAGTCTCACACGTCCCAGGAATGGGTGGACCAAAGACCAAGTTTCCAGTATCATTATTTATTTTTTTTTAGGAATTTTTTGTTCATGAATTCCTAATTTTTCAGTAATTTTGGAGCATTTTATGGGGTTCTCCTATGACATTTTTTTTCATTTTGTTACACATGCCACACTTGAAAATAAAAGAAAACCACTCTAATTTATCATGCGTTGTCATATTTTGATCTATTTTTTATGACAAGTCCTTTTTGTTGGATACATTATATCGGGTAAAAATTACCTGGCGAAAGTGATGGTGTTACTTTTTATAGCAAAAGTGTTCTGGGGTTAAGCTGTCATCCTCCCTTTATCAGTATCATCATAGACTTTTTTTTATATCAAGTTAAAGAACTGAATCAAATTTTGGACTTTTTTTATTGTAAATCTGATACTTTTTTCTTAAAAAAAAAAAAAAAATTGAAACTTTTTCCCCATAAATTTGTGACTTTTTTTTTTTTGCTAATTTGCAACTTTTTTCTCATAAATTAATGACTATTTTCCTCATAAATTTGCAACCTTTTTCTCACAACTTGGCAACTTTTTCCACAAAAATTTGTGACTTTTTTTTTAAATTTGCAACTTTTTCTCATAAATTTACTTTCTCATAAATCTGCAATTTTTCTCAAAAAATTGTGATTTTTTTTTCTCATAAATTAGTGCCTTTTTTCCTCAAAACTTTGAAACTTTTCCCATAAATTTGTAAGGGTTGTTTTTGGCTAATTTGCAACTTTTTTCTCACCAACTAGTGACTTTTCTTCTCATAAATGTGCTACTTTTTTCATAGATTTGCAACATTTTTCTCATAATTTATATTTTTTCTTATAAATCTGCAACTTTTTTTAGTTTTTTTCCATAAAATGTGTGGGTTTTTTTCTCATAAAAAAAGTTTTGCCTTTTTTCTCAAAACTTTCAATTCAATTCAACTTTATTTATATAGTGCCATTTCACAACAACAACTTTCAACTGTAGGGGAAACCCCCACAACTCTGCAAACTTTGCAACTTTTCCCCATAAATTTGTGACATGTTTTTTGCTAATTCCCAACTTTTTTCTCATCAATTAGTGGCTTTTTTCCTCATATATCTGCAATGTTTTTCTCATACATTTGCAACTTTTTCTCAAGTTTATGACTTTTTTTCTTGCAAATCTGCAAGTTTTTTTCTCATAAATTAAAAAAAAATTCTTATAAATTTGCAAGTTTTTTCTCAGAAATGTGTTTTTTCTCCTAAATTAGTGCCTTTTTTCTAGAAAATTTGCAAGTTTTTTTTCTCAAAACTTTGCAACAATTTTCCCGTAAATTTTCAACATTTTTCTTATAAATTTGCAAAAGTAATGTGGATGCTAGCTAAATTTTTATTCTGTGTAACTAAATTTTAATTTGCAACTTTTTGAATTTCTAATGTAGCAACTTCTATTATGTTTTGGCACCTTTAGGCTGCATTCACACCAGGATAGTCCGGGGGTCTCAGTTCGATTGGGTGGAGAATGCCGAGAAGTTTCGCACCTTTGTTTGGTTTGCATTCACACTGTAGCGGACCAAACTGCCTGAACAACGTCACACAGTTACAACAACTGCTCATTTGTGGCGCTGTAGCCAAAACCACCGCTGACCAGGAAGAAAAAAATCTTTGCAAAGAAGAAAAATCTGGCTCATTGATTGGCCAGGACCGATAAACAGAAATCCGTTCCCTTCAGCCAGGTTGCTTGTCTGCCACAAATGAAACATTTTTTAACTTTTCTCCTCGGCTTTCTCCGGTAAAAGGATTTCTCAGATTTACTTGGTTGTTTTTGTTATTTTCTACCCAAAATGCACAACAGTAAATGCCACTTCCTCTTCTCAGACTACGTGTTGCTATGGTTACACAAATGCCGAGGGGCACTTCAGCTTTTTGATCCACTGGATAGTCCATCTGCAGTCACACTGCAAGCGAAGCGGTCTCAATTCACTTGCAATCAAACCGAGACCCCCATTTTCAGGCGGACCAGAGTTTGGTTGTTTGGTGTGCACCAGAGTTCGAATGTATGTTCAGATGGCACCAAATGAACCGAACTATCCACGAATAGTCCTTTGGTCCGGACCAAACAGTGGCTGTGTGAATGTGCCCTTGTCTTGCAAATTTGAATCTAGTTTACATTTATATGTTTGTACCTTATGTCCCTACACCCAGAATTTGGTCACATACTGAACAAACCGACCATGAGAGCTCTAGGATGTCACCTCAAGCCCAAATGTAAAAGAAAGTCATGAGCATGGAATAGAAGTGGCTTCTTCTAGCTCATACAATTCTGACAGTTTCATTAGACGACACCTCATATGGGTGTACAGCCGAGGTTCAATACCCTTCTTTCCCGAACAATTACCGTCAAGGTGCCCTCTTTAGCCACGGCTCGGTAATTAACAGCTTCAGTGGAAGAGCCCAAAGACAACAGCAGAAAACGAAGAGAGAACCGAGAAACTCCCCAGTGTGGCCGAGAGCAGCCGAGTGAATGAAAACTAGGCCGGTGTTTAGGAGAGAAATTGTGCTCAGAGGACCTGTTTAGAACAAAGGAACCATAACAGGGTAAACCCACACAGGCTAACAAAAACAAGGACGAGCATCTGACTTCGCCCCCACACCAACTTAACATTTCAATGGAGCGGGATAATGAAAGCAATTAGCTGGAAGTAGAACACAAACATCTGCAACCCCGGGATTCTCAGTGTTCTGTGGAGTAATAAAACCCAGATTCGTCTTTGGGACTTAATGGGATTTTGAAAATATCATTCTACCTTTTTGGAGATAAAAGAACCAGAGCTGTTTCCGTCAATAAAGCAGAGTACGCAAAATCCACCAAGGGGCCACCAAACTACAAGTTCACCCTCAACATTTTTGGAGAGACAATTAAAATTACTTGAAACTTTTTTGCTTTGAAATTTGCTATTTTTTTGTGGTAAATTTACAGTGCTTTCCACCTTTGTGACATTTTTTATAATAAATTTTGAACTTTTTCCTCATAAAATTGCAACCTTTTTCTCCTAAATTTGTGAGTTGTTTATAAATTACTAGCTTTTTTTCTTAGAAGCTTGCAACATTTTTGTCTTAGATTTGCTCCTTTTTATATAAATGTGAGACTTTTTTCTCTTAGATGTGT
Source organism: Pholidichthys leucotaenia (assembly GCA_020510985.1). Classification (NCBI taxonomy): domain Eukaryota; kingdom Metazoa; phylum Chordata; class Actinopteri; order Cichliformes; family Pholidichthyidae; genus Pholidichthys; species Pholidichthys leucotaenia. The sequence goes on from CM035843.1 coordinate 132,178,143, forward strand.
CACTTTTTTATTGTATATTTTCAACATTTTCCTCATTAATTTGTGACTTTTTCATAATACATTTGCAACTTTTTTCTCATAAAATTGCAACTTTTTTCTTTTAAATTTTTAACATTTTCCTTAATTTCTGACTTTTCATAATAAATTTGCAAGTTTTTTTCTCATCAATTTGCAACATCTGTCCTCTAAATTTGCCACTTTTCTTCTTTTAGATTTGTGACTTTTTTTCTTGTAAATTTTCAACATTTTCCTCATTAATTTGTTTTTTTTTCATAATAAATTTGCAGCTTTTTTCCTCATAAATTTGAGACATTTTCCGTTAGAATTGTGAATTTTTTCTTGTAAATTTTTAACATTTTCCTCTTAATTTGCAACTTTGCTCTCATAAATTTGCAACTTTTTTCTTGTAAATTTTCAACCTTTTCCTCATTTATTTGCCATCTTTTTCTATAATAAATTTACAACTTTTTCCTCATAAATGTGTATCTTTTTTCACTTAAATTTGTGACTTTGTTCTTGTAAGTTTTCAACATTTTCCTCATTAATTTATGACTTTTCCATAATAGATTTGAGAGTTTTCTCATAAATTTGCAACTTTTTTCATAAAATTGCAACTTTTTCTCTTTGACCTGCTATAATTTTCTTTTAAATTTGCAACTTTTTCTAGATTAGTGACTTTTACAGGGTTTGAACTCATAATCTTTTGAAACATAATCTTGCACAGGACCCCCCCCCCCCCCAAGAATCATTTCAAAAACAAAATCAATTTGAAGGTTCAGAGCTGCATCACCTTTGGTCAAACTTTGAGAGCAAATCTATCCATAAATGTTTAAATCATCATAACCAACAAACCAAACCAAAAACACCACTGAGGAAGGCTGTCTTTTTTTTTTTTTTTTTTTGATTTTGTATACTTTATTGATCCCCAGAGGGGAAATTGAGGGCATCCACCTGGATGGATGAAGCAGCCACAGTACGGCACTATCCCTTCACCATTCACACACACATTCACACCTAGGGCCACTTTAGAGTCTCTAATTAACCTAACCTGCATGTTTTTGGCCAGTGGGAGGAAACCAGAGAAATCCCGGAGTAAACCCACACAGACATGGGGAGAACATGCAAACTCCACACAGATCACTGTTGGTCAGGGGCTGGGATCGAACCAGGGATCCCATGCCCCAGGGTGAGTTGCTGTGCTGCCACAGTGCTAACCACTGCGCCACCGCACCGCCCACCACCGCACCGTCTTACCCTCTGTGCTGAGTCCAGGACTGGAGGTAAACTGGGCCACATCCACAATTTTGACAGCAAACTGCTGCCCCGTCTCTCTGTTGATGCATCTCCTCACCACGCTGAAGGGTCCCCTGAAAAATACACAAAAAAATTTGTTTTTTCAATTTCTTTCACGTTTTGCCACCTTTTGGGTTAAAAAATGGTCGATCACCTGTTCATTTGTCTTTTAAAACAATGTCGGGGCTCAACATCTACAGAGCGGCATGCTATAAAGCTCCTTTAAGGAGACGTGCAAGCTGTTTCTTTTGCCCAAAGCAAAGTAAAAATCTGTTTTATTTATTCCATATTCTCTGATAAATACCAGTAATCACTTTTTACAGTATGCAGTATTATTTGGAATGAAAATACCTGGGTGACAGTCTGGACAGCGCTATAACCTGATAATAAAATAGCATAGGTTACACTTATTTTAATACCGAGTGTAAAGCAGCAGCAGCATATTGCCACATGCAGAGAAGCCAATGCTCCACTTCAGTTCTCACAGTGATTTATCTCTCCTGCAGCGAGTGAGTGCATCATCCCATTCAGTCAACAGGATAAACAGAGGTCTACCACTCATACGGCTGTGGGTTAGATTTAACAAGCTGGGAGGTCGAGGCTGCCGTGCAGCGCAGTGCAGCGGGAAGATGCTAAATGCAGCTCTTGCCCGCAAATGCACTCACAAGGCCAGGGTAATAGGCTTGAAGAGAACCGGACACGCCATGGCATAATGTGTATCGATGTGTGATTAAAAAGTGAATGTGAGCGTGTGGTGAGGATGAGGTTACGTGCAGTAGCAGCAGCGAGGAGGGAGGAAGGAGGGGAGGTGGTGCAGATGCAGATAAATTTAGCAATGGATCTTGTATAAGAATAGACACATAATCCCATCTATGTGCTTTCTCCTGGAACGTATCCCAGAATACACTAGGTGAATGGCAGGGAGGCGACATGGAGAGGTCAGCCGGTGAGTTTCTGCAGGTAGCAGGAGGTTAAATTAAAGGCCTTTGTAAGTCCAAATTCAAGACCTTATATCTGTGAAACGGCAAAAAGTTAGACTTGACCAATTAACTCCTGGAACTGAAATAAGTGGATTATCAGCCCAGCTCACACTAAATTTAACCTTCCCCAGGGTTGATGCTGACAGTTGATAATTAAGTTATTGAAGTTAAACTCAAAGTCACTCATTTACAAGAAAAAGAGAAGCAAACTTACATGAAAAGCTGTGAATTTGAGGAGAAAAAATGAAACTGTACAATAGAAAAATTACAAATTTACAAGATAATTGAAAATTTATGAGAAAAATCATGACTTTACAAGAAAAAAGCTGCAAATTTACAAAAAAAACCCTGCCAATTTATATGAAGACTCCAAAAGTTGATGATTTATGAGAAAAATATTTGAAATTTATGGGGAAAAGTCACAAATTTAGAAGGAGAGAAGAGCACATTTACAACCCCAATTCTGGTGAAATTTGCACTTAATAACGCTCCACACATTTTCAATGGGAGACAGGTCTGGACTGCAGGCAGGTCAGTCTAGTGCCCGCGCTCTTTTACTACAAAACCACGCTGTTGTAACACGTGCAGAATGTGGCTTGGCATTGTCTTGCCGAAATAAGAAGGGACGTCCCTGAAAAAGACGTTGCTTAGACGGCACCATATGTTGCTCCAAAACCTGTATGCACTGTTCAGCATTAATGGTGCCTTCACAGATGTGCAAGTTACATATGCCGTGGGCACTAACACCCCCCCATACCATCACTGATGCTGGCTTTTGAACTTGACACTGATAACAATCTGGATGGTCCTTTTCCTCTTTAACCCGGAGGACACAATAATTTCCAAAAAACAATTTGAAATGTGGACTTGTCAGACCACAGCACCCTTTTCCACTTTGCATCAGCCCATCTCATATGAGCCCAGAGCAACCGGCAGCATTTCTAGATGTTGTTGATATATGGCTTTCGCTTTGCATGGTAGTTTTAACTTGCACTTGTAGATGTAGCAACAAACTGTGTTAACCGACAATGGTTTTCCAAAGTGTTCCTGAGCCCACGTGGTAATACCCTTTACAGAATGATGTCGGTTTTTACGCAGGTCACGGGCATTCAGTGTTGGTTTTCAGTCTCGTCACTTACATGCAGAAATTTCTCCAGATTCTCTGAATCTTTTGATGATACTATGGACTGTAGATGATGAAATCCCTAAATTTCTTGCAATTGTACGTTGAGAAACATTCTTAAACTGCTGGACTATTTGCCCATGTAGTTGTTCACAAAGAAGTGACCCTCACCCCATCCTTGCTTGTGAATGTAGGCTTTCGGGGATGCTCCTTTTATACCCAATCATGACGCTCACCTGTTTCCAGTTAACCTGTTCACCTGTGGAATGTTCCAGAAAGGTGTTTTTTGAGCATTCCTCAACTTTCCCAGCCTTTTCACTGCCCATGTCCCAGCTTTTTTGGAACATGTTGCAGACATCAAATTCAAAATGAGTGAATATTTGCAACAATATAAAGTTTATCAGTTTGAACATTAAATAACTTGTATTTGTTGTGTATTCAACTGAATACAAGTTGAAAAGGATTTTTAAATCATTGTATTTGGTTTCTATTTACATTTTACACAATGTCTCAACTTCACCGGAATTGTGGTTGTACAAGAAAAGCCACAAGAAGCACATTTATGAAAAAAAAATGCAAATTTATGAGAAACTAGAGGGTACTCAGAGAGTGCATACCTCTGCCAAGGTCTGTCTGTAATGTGAGCAGGATTACGGAAAAAGTACTCAACGGAATTTGATGAAATTTTCAGCTGAGGTGGTACTTGAGCTGTGAATGATCAAAGTAGATTTTGGAGGTGATCCGGGTCAGGATGTGGATTCTGGATGGCTTTTTCCTCTTTCTTTGACACTGCAAGATAAGGCTGTGGGGAAGGTATGCACTCTCGGATCAAATCTAATCTAATGGTTTCATCTCTAGCCCAAGGGCCACCTCTGGTAAGAATTTAATCAAAATCCGTCTAGTAGTTTTTTTTTTTTTGCTTAATCTTGCTAACAAACAGACAGACAAACCACCCTGATCCTGTTACCTCTTTGGTGGAGGTAAAAAAAAAATCATAAATTTATGAGAAAAATCACTAATTGGAAAGGAAAAAAATGGCAAATTTATAAGGAAAAAGCTGCCAATTTACATGAAAACTTGAAAATTTATGACAAAATGGTTGCAATTTTAAGACAAAAGTTGCAATTTTTAATTCTCAACAACAACAAAAAAATGTAACCCAGGGTCCCCCTAGTGGCTAAAGTGGCCCCGTTGAATTTGCATTACATGTATTTGCTTTATAGGCAGAAACAGCTCTGAACACGAGAGTTAGCCAGGTTCACAGAAAGAGCAGGCTTTACCCAGCAGAGATACACACAGACTACCAGCAGCCTGCTGTGCCTTACACATCCCACAGCAGATTACACCGAGCACAACCTCAGCAGTAAGGTGAACGATCCCGTTTCACAGCTAAACAACACAGCATCCCCACGTCAGACAGGGATGCAGCGACTAGCTGAGGTCTGAACACGAACAGCACCGCTCCAGCGGGTGAAGAGAAGTGCGAGTCTTTGTGCATAAACACAAACCGGTGGAACAGATGGTGATCAGGCTAAAGCCGCTTAGCGTCAGGAGGGTGAGGTAGGATGGCACGGAGCCCAAACATGCACACGTACGGTACATATTAACATTTCCCCACATATGAGCGGTGAAAACACGAGTCAAGGTACTGCTAGCATGTTGTTTTATTCAACTCGCTTTAGCTGTGATGGTACAACAGTGAGATGTGTGCACACATGCTGACCTCTTAATTCACACACTAATTAACACAGGTCATCCTTAATGAGTAGAAACATTCATTCTTCAGTTTCTCTAATTCACCAACTCCTAACAGGCAGTTATTTTACTGACAGCAATTAGGCTAAGACGCACTCTCAGAAGGAGGTGTGAAATTCCACATCCACATTCTCTTTCCACGTTTTTGTCCATCAGTTCACTCACTCATCCACTGACAAATGACTGATTCTAAAGGTGTGTTTAGACCAAAAAAAGAATTAAAAAATGCTCTAGACTTCAGAGCAATTAGTGAAAATTTGCTCTGCACAGGGGCAGGGTTATCTTCATAACTTCTGCTACTATCTTGTACCTGCTGTGGAAATCCTATACAGTAAATGCTGTAGAATTTATGTTCACAACAATATCTGACAGGGTACACAGTTGGAAAAATGCCACTGCCTCCTCCAGAAACTACATCTCGATGACATTTTCAGTGCCAACTGAGGCTGACCGGTGTCCAGTTTGATGAGCTGTTTGAATTCATCAGAGTTAATTGAACCTTTCACATCCTCACCCCCCCTTTCTTCTTCCTTATAGTTCACTGACGAGGCTCATAATTAAGCAATCTTATACAAGAGTGTGGAATGAATGAATATATCACTGCTGTGATTTGGAAGTAAATCAGCATAATATAATAATTCCACACACATGAAACCAAATTAAATATTGTCCGGTACAGAAGTCAGTGTTTATACACATACCTCTTGAGGATTTGTTGGTCACATGACTCTTGGTGACTGCTAATTAGCTCGTGAGCTCTGGTGGGAGTTCTTTACGCAGCCATGATTATGTTATAAGTACATAGTGATTACAAGCCCATGTTGTCATCCATTCCCACTGTAAAACAGTTCAACTGACGCGGGTAGCTATTAGCAGCTAACAGTGATTTAGTTTCAGCCCATTTATGTGCTAGTTTAAGTGCACTTTGCTCACTTTTTCTTGACATCTTCATATGAAATAAAGAGTCAATCATCACATACTATGCGGACAGACACTGCATTTCTTTTCAATGCAAGTAGTTTTAATTTTTCTGCCGTGTTCTGCTGCTTACAAACAGCGCTAACAGCACAGCCTCTGGGGTGCAGAGACATGAGACTGCTCACGCAGGACACATTTTAAAGGGGCAGGATGTGTAAGCTCTCACGTACACAAGCACACAACAGTGAGAAGGCGAACTGGGAAAAAAAAAAAAAAAAAAAACACGCCATGACCAAGATTACGCCATTCTACAGCCCGGATGTTGGCTTCAGTTTATTTCAGTTAATCTTCCAGCCTTACTTCTTGGTATAATTAGTACTTTTACTAATTTAATTAAATCAAACTGAGATTTTTTTTTGCACTTTCATTTGCTTCACTGCTGTTATTCCCTAAATTTTTATCTCAACCAACACAAGTGGGAGGCTTACTCTAATACAGTTTTAAATTTAGAGGTTTTGTCAAAATCCTCCTCTGCCAAATTAATGATGTGTATTTAATTTAATTTATTGATGCATTTATCATCTTAAATGACTAAACATGCACATAAATTAGCATAATATCTGTTATTTGCATTAGCTCTTCTGCTCCTCTAACATGATGATGTGTGAAATAATTGGTTCTTTAGCTGGATCTAAAATTACAGCTGCTGCTGTTTTTGCAGCCCACAGTTAACATCCTCATTCCATTCTTCCTATGAAAATGATGAGCTGATGAACATCATAGACACCAGTTTGACGATGAGAAGTTTTACCAATTTCTACAGCAGTAAGCCAAGATTTACCTGATAATCTATTTTAACTGGAGAACAGGGTCAAACTGAGTCTCACTGCACAGAATTTATCCACTCATCCCACAGACATCTGCTGCACCGCTGTATAGTCAACAACTTGGCACCAGGATTTTATCTTAGCAGCGGCAGTTCTCATCAAATACATAATCACTGTGGTGTCTACTATGGAGACACCACAAGAATACATATAAACCAAAACCTTCCTGCATTTATGTAAAATAAAGAATAAGGAAAATCAACAACATCCACCACCTCCCACATCTGGACTTTATCTAAATAAGTTATTGTCTACAAGGGCTGTTCAATAAAGGTTTTTCCTGACTCATTTCCCATGGACTGAGAGAAACCAGACCTGGCACAGTTATTGGTCTTTGTCTACATAGGTATCACCAAGGGTCACATACTTCTCCCGTCACTTTATGCAGCTGAGGAGACCTCACCTGTATACAGCCGTGGACAAAATTGTTGGTACCCCTCTGTTAATGAAAGAAAAACCCACAGTGGTCACAGAAATAACTTGAATCTGACAAAAGTGGTAATAAATAAAAATTCTATGAAAATTAACCAATGAAAATCAGACAATGCTTTTGAATTGTGGTTCAACAGAATTACTTTAAAAAACAAACTCATGAAATGGGCCTGGACAAAAATGATGGTACCCCTAGAAAAGATTGAAAATAATGTGACCATAGGGACATGTTCAACCAAGATGTGTCCTCTAATTAACATCATAGGTGTCTACAAACTTGTAATCAGTCAGTCAGCCTATTTAAAGGGTAACAAGTAATCACTGTGCTGTTTGGTGACATGGTGTGTACCACACTATACATGGACAAGAAGAAGCAAAGGAGAGAGTTGTCTCAGGAGATTAGAAAGGAAATTATAGACAAGCATGTTAAAGGTAAAGGCTATAAGACTATCTCCAAGCAGCTTGATGTTCCTGTGACTACAGTTGCACATATTATTCAGAAATTTAAGATCCACAGGACTGTAGCCAACCTCCCTGGACGTGGCCGCAGGAGGAGACGGATAATACGAATGGTAACAAAAGAGCTCAGAACAACCTCTAAACACAGTCATGGTGAACTCCAAGGTCAAGTTACATCAGATCGCACCATCCATCGTTGTTTGGGCCAAAGTGGACTTTATGGGAGACGACCAAGGAGGACACCACTGTTGAAAACAAATCATAAAAAAGCCAGACTGGAATTTGCCAAATTGCATGTTGACAAGCCACAAAGCTTCTGGGAGAATGTCCTATGGACAGACGAGACAAAACTGGAACTTTCTGGCAAGGCACATCAGCTCTATGTTCACAGACACAAAAATGAAGCATACCAAGAAAAGAACACTGTCCCTACTGTGAAACATGGAGGAGGTTCTGTTATGTTCTGGGGCTGCTTTGCTGCATCTAGCACAGGGTGTCTTGAATCTGTGCATGGTACAATGAAATCTCAAGATTATCAAGGTATTCTAGAGAGAAATGTGCTGCCCAGTGTCAGACAGCTTGGTCTCAGTCGCAGGTCATGGGTATTGCAACAGGATAATGACCCAAAACACACAGCTAAAAACACCCAAGAATGGCTAAGAGCAAAACATTGGACTATTCTAAAGTGGCCTTCTATGAGCCCTCATCTAAATCCTATTGAACATCTGTGGAAGGAGCTGAAACATGCCGTCTGGAGATGGCACCCTTCAAACCTGAGACAACTGGAGCAGTTTGCTCATGAGGAGTGGGCCAAAATACCTGCTGAGAGGTGCAGAAGTCTCAGTGACAGTTACAGAAATCGTTTGATTGCAGTGATTGCCTCACAAGGTTGTGCAACAAAATATTAAGTTAAGGGTACCATCATTTTTGTCCAGGCCTGTTTCTTGAGTTTGTTTTTTAAAATAATTCTGTTGAACCACAATTCAAAAGCATTGTCTGATTTTCATTGGTTAATTTTCATAGGTTTTTTTTATTTATAACCACTTTTGTCAGATTCAAGTTATTTCTGTGACCAGTGTGGGTTTTTCTTTCATTAACAGAGGGGTACCAACAATTTTGTCCACGTGTGTAGATCTGCAGGTTAGGTCAGAAGCCACGACTTGACCTCAGAAAATAAGCGGTTCATCATATTGGAAGTGCTTGCTTTTCAAAAATGACTTTGTGGTTGGAAAGAGATGGAAGTCAGATGGCGCAAGGTTGGGAGAGTAAGGGGGAATGGACTTCATAGCCACAGGACTGTGCTTCCTTCTGAGTAACATGAGAGTTGTCTTCATACAGCAGTGAAGTGTAGTAAGTCCTGGTAATTGTGGCACCCTTTGCCAGGAAATCAGACCCTCCAGGATTTCATGGGATTTTTTTTTTTTTTTTTTTTTTTTTGCAGGGCTCTCCTTGGGGATTGCCTGAATCGTACATTGGCTCATGTCCAGCCCAGAGAATCCCAACTTTAAAACTCACTGACAAGATGTAGTAGTGACTATTACCTCTAAAGACGTATAAACTGTTACAACACTTGCTGTAATATTAGATTCACTTGCTTTTTGTGTGGTTTTACGGCTTGTCTGGGCGCACGCACTCCTGAGACAGAGGTGCTTTCAGGCAGGTGGACGTTTTTCAACACAAACCCGGCACTTCATACACGCGGTCATTATGGAAACTCAAGGAGACGTTCACTGGTGGGCCGGGGGAGACGAATGAAGGAACGATGTGGGAAAACTCGCAGGTAAGTGTGTTTTTTTAAAATCACACACTGTTTTTTGCTGATGTGTTCGGTATATACTCACTTTAAACACAGAAGTGAGTGCGGTGCAGCGCCACATTTGATTGGTCAGACTGATGACGTACACATCTGCATGCTACTGAGTGACAAATTTGATTGGCAAAATAAGCAGATGTTGACAACAATTGGCCAAAATTGTGGTAAAGTTGTGGTGATTGGACAAAATTCAAATTATGCAGGACCTGCTGAAGTCACAGGAATTGGTAGAATCGCAACTTCGTGAAATCCTGGAGGGTCTGGGAAATCCATCATCTATACTCCATGCTGGTCCCAAAAGACCGTGAGCATGACCTTCCCACAGAGGGTTGGACATGTACCTTCTTCAGAGGTGCTGATTCATAATCCTTCCATTGCTTTGACTGGGCTTTAGTCTCTGGATCATAGTGATGGACCCATGTTTCGTCCTGCATGGTTAGTCTGATGAAGAAGTCCTCCTGGATTTCTTGGCACATGGTCAAAAGAGACTGGGAGCATGTAACTTGTTCCTGCTTCTGGAAAGGTGTGACCAACTGGAGAATCTATCATGCAGACAACGTCCACGTTCAATTTTTCCACGGATCCCACACTGATCTTGATATCTTGAGCTAGATGGTGAATGGTTATGTGGCCATACTCCAAAATACTGGCCTCCACTTGTCAGTGTCTTCATCAACAGCATGCAATAGTCACCTGGGAATAGGTGCCGTTTCCACCAATGTCCAACCGCAGTTGAACTGCTGTTGCCAGAGCTTGACTATGTCATACGGTGGAACATCCTCCCAATAAGTCTCTTATCTCCTTGAACGTCTCCAGTGGTTTGCGGACTCTCAAGTAAAGGAACCTGATGACCACGCTGCATTCAACTGGCTCCATTATAACACCTTACTCCACTAATTAAGAGCTGCAAATTGCCATGTGACCTGTAGAGATGTGTATTATTATACATGTGCAATTTCAGCCTCCTACAATAACTGGAAATGGGTCAGGGCAAATCTTTAATGAGTGAGCTTCGTAATATTTAATGCTACATGTAAATGTCTGTCTTATCTGAAGCTGCACAAAAATCCTTTGTTTTAAATCTATCTACAAATTCATGAAATCTCTGTGTGTTTGTGTGTCTGTCTGTTCCATGCATATCTCTCAAACCATTTGCCAGACTGGCCTCAGGTTTTAAAAGTGGTTTTCTGAGGTTACAAGGATGTTCATCCCCAAATATGGAGTCACTCAGTCAAAATATGTAATTTTTATCAATAAAAGTTTAGCCACCGCTGTGTCTCATGCCCAGGCTTCTAGAAGTGTGGGTGGGGTTTGGTTTCGGATTGACTCCACCACAGCGCTCCATGTACAAAACAAGGAAGCGAAACGTGACAAATTTGACTAGGAAAAGATAATACTTAAGATTAAAAAAATGACACCATAAAGTTGCTGTGATTGCATAGGTCTAATGGACAATTCGGCATGGAGAACATATGGAGTCGCTCAGTCAAAATATGTAATTTTTTTTTTATTTAAGTTTTTGTAAAGGGTATACATGTCATTACAGCATTACATTGTTTACATTTTCATCACATATTCCCCCTTTTTTTGTTTTTTGACAACACTGGAAAAAAAATTATTACAACACCCTTTTTTTAAGTGAAAGAAAAAGAGAAATTAAAAAAAGAACAAAAAAAAAACCCCATAAAACAAAAGAGCAGAAAAATAAAAGAGCATCTGAGTAGCATTGAAACAAAGAGAGGTGCCATTATTGAAATGGTATTTGTCAAAGATTAGACCTGATGGAAGACACATATGCGTTCCAGGGTTGCCAAAAGTTCAAGAACCCATCAATGTCCTGTCTCAGTGCAAATGTCAACTTTTCCATAGAATAAATGTCCTGAATCACGTTAATCCAATCTTCAGGTGTAGGACAGTCTTTCAACATCCATTTTTTGGTTACAGCTTTTTTACTTGCCAATATTAAAACAGTGAATAAGTATTTTTCTCCTCGTCTTTCCAGTGATTCCGGTAGTAAATCCAAATACAAAGTTACAAAAGAAAAGGGAACTGTTACTTTGAATATTTTCCCCAATATTGTCTGTACATTGGTCCAATATTGGTGGATAACTGGGCATGACCAAAACACATGAAAATGATTTGCAGTCTTTTCACCACACAAGCGCCAACAATTCAACCCTTTACGAGTAAAATATGTTTTGTGCAGGTGTTCTGAAAAATCTTACCAAATTTTTCCATCCAAATTCTCTCCACAGCAGGGATGAGGTACTTTTCCGTTGTTGTTTATTTAGTTTTTCCCATATTTCCAGTTGTAAAGTGAAATTCCCCTCTTTTTCCCATCTCTCTTTTATTTATATATATATATATATACAGTATATATATATATATATATATATATATACAGCATATATATATATATATATATATATATTTTTTTTTTTTTTTTTTTTTTTTGGGGGGGGGGGGGGTTACTTATTTGTACCCGTAGGTAGATTTGGTTTGCAGTCTGGTGACAAGCCACCGGCTGCCGGTCGCTGCGTGCGCGAGCGCCCTAAACCTACATGTTTTTGGTATGCGGGAGGAAACCGGAGAAATCCCGGAGTAAACCCACGCAACACGGGGAGAACATGCAAACTCCACACAGCTCACTGTTGGTCGGGGGCTGGGATCGAACCCACGATCTCATGATCCCCGCGATCCCCCGGCCGAGGGTAAACTGTGCTGCCACAGTGTTAAACCACTGCGCCACCGTGCAGCACATATATGATGTGTTGTCTCCTTTTAAGTCTTGAAGACCTTGGTATATTTCAGAAATGTATCTGATCCCTGGGATCCCTTTATATGCCCTTAAGAAAACCTTCAGAACACCTGACTGGGCCCTTTCAAAATCCTCCTTTTTAAGTATTTTGTTTATGTGGTGTCTAAGCTGAAAGAACCTGTAAAGGTCTTGATTTACTAGACCTTGTTTTTTCAAATCTTCAAAACTTCTTAAAGTTTGCCCTTTAAAAAAATCGTAATATTTTATCAGTCCGTTCTCTTTCCACTTTTTAAATCTAGTGTCTGTTTTATTAGGAGTAAAGTCCTGATCATAGGAAATCCATTGCAATAATCAATAGGGTTCTTTAGTTTGGTTCTCTCTGACTATCTTAAACCAAATTTTTAGCGGGGTCTCTATCCACGGGTTAGTGTTATTCAAAAGTTTAAGTAAGGCATTGTTCCCTATTGTCGCCTGTAGGGGAATGTCACTTGTTATTTGGCATTCCATCTCCTTCCATTGTGCAGTGTAGACTGGGTTACATATCTCTACTAAAGTTTTAATTTGTGCGGCTTTAAAATAGTCCCTGATATTTGGCAGCGTGAGCCCACCTTTGTCTTTGTTTAGCTGTAGGGTTCTATATCTGATTCTAGGTCTCTTGCGCTGCCATATGAATCTTGAGATCCTTCTGTCCAGTTCTTGCCATGTTTTTTTTGGGAGGTTCTACCGGTATTGTTTGGAAAAAGTATAGAAGACGTGGAAGTATAATCATTTTGACTGCTTCAATTCTTTGTGCAGTACCCAAGAATGGTATCATATTCCATCTTGCTAGATCAGATTTTATTTTTGCCACCAGTGGATCATAGTTTAGTGTTATAATTTTGTTGAGTTGTTTCGGGATATTGACCCCTAGATATTTCATAGATTCCAGCTCCCAGTTAGTTTTGAGTTTGCTTAGTAAATATTGATTTGGGTCATAGTTGAATGTTAAAATTTGGGTTTTATGCATGTTTAATTCGTACCCCGATAACTCTCCATACTCTGAAAAAAATGAGATTAGTTCTGGAAAAGAGGTGTCCGGCTGCCCCAGGTATATTAAAATGTCATCAGCAAAGAGTGCTATTTTATGTTCCTTCTGACCAAGTGTAATAACTTGAATTTTTTGATTCTGTCTTATCCATTGGCTCAGAGGTTCTATGAAGATTGCAAAGAGCAGTGGAGACAAGGGGCAGCCCTGACGACATCCTCTTTCCAGTTCAAAAGATGAAGATAATTTACCGTTAATCCTTATTTTAGCTGTTGGTTTTTTAATATAATGCCTGGATAGTTCTAATGACATTGTTATAAAATTGAAACTGGATAAGATTCTATATGGGTGTTTTTTTTGGGGGGGGGGGGTCCAGTGCACTATATCAGGGGTATCCGACTTTCAAGCGCTCTCTCTTTTTCTGTAAAGGGAACATAAAAGAATTTCAGACTTGCATTGCAATTTTTAAAAAAAATCATTGATTTTGCCGTTAGAATCGAAACTATTGGTCGTGTCCCCTCATTTTTCCCAGTTTTTGTGTGACATGAAAATCGCATCAATTTCAAAGTACTGTAAAGTGATCTCTGAGTAACTCTTTCTACTCATTTATGCAAGAGATAACAGAGTTGTAATGCAAATTCAAAATAAAACATTCCCCAATGTGATCGGATCTATGGTTTTTGTACGGCGACCCCTGCAAATTTACTCGTACGACGTAAATTTCCGTGTCCCCGAATTTACGCAGCAACATGCAAGTTATTTGGTAAAGTAACAAGAAAAAAGGAAGTGCTGATGCTTTTCACTTTGCACCTTTCAAATCCCAAACCATACACGTAAAAAGGAGATCAGTCTTTGTGAAGCTCAGATGTAGAATATTTCAATAAAATCTCAAACATTTATGACACATTGAATATGGTGTCCTTTAAAAAATTTATGTCTTCGGTCTTGGTCGGCCACGCGCAGCCCCGTCTGGCGAGGTGACCGCCCTGGGAAAGCACTTTTATTTTCTCTACCCCGGATGTGCTCAACCCATGTGGAGAGGATTAACCGTGGTCACTTTATATTGAAGTTATCGAAGGTCCAAACTTCCGTGTCCCGCATTTACGCCTTTTGTGATTTTACGTCTTATCCAACAAACAGGGAGAATTTGAAGGTATGTATACACGTTATCACATCTTAATATGTCATGAAAATGTAGCTGTTGATGAGTTTTGATGCGTGAAAAATAACGGAAGTGTTGAAGTTGTTTCGTGTAAAACGTGTGCCATTGCAAAGTGCATTGGCACACGGGGAAACAAAAGCCCGAGCGTCCCGTTTACGTCTCCATTTACAAGTAGTTGAAGTGAGCGCTCATCCTCAAGAGTTCCTGAACGTGAATGCCGTTACGAAAATAGTTAATAGTTTCATAAACCTGACACAATTGGATAGTGATTAGTCAATTTCATGTGCAGATTTGATCAATTTTAAATTTTGCCACCAATGTCACACATTGGACCCCTAATAAATAAAAACACCCATATAGGAAAGACCAGTCAACCGAATCAAATGCTTTTTCAGCATCTAATCCCAATATGGCTGCATTTAAATTATATTTTTTTATATGATGAATTATGTGTAAAGTGCGTCTAATGTTATCTTGTGTCTGTCTTTGTCTTATAAAACCTGTTTGGTCTAAATGAATTAAGTCTGTCAGTATATTTTCTAACCTTTTGGCAAGGATAGTGGTAAAAAGTTTATAGTCCTGATTTAACACACTGATTGGTCTGTAGTTGGAGCAGTTTAGTTTATCCTTTTCAGGTTTAGGTATGACTGCAATGACCCCTTCTCTCCAGGAGGGGGGGATTTCTCCTGTGTGGAGGACATAGTTAAATGTTTTCAGGAGGAGAGGAGATAGTTGCTGTTTAAAGGTTTTGTACCACTCTGCTGTACAGCCATCTGCTCCTGGGGATTTGTTAGCTTTAAGTTTCATAATTGCTTTTTCTAATTCTTTAGGTTGTATTTCTGACAGTAGTGTTTTATTTTGTGACTCAGTAAATTGGGGAAGATTTAATGTATTTAGGAAGGCTTCGGATGCGTTTTTGTGTTTTTTGAGGGAGTATAAGTTCTTGTAGCAATTCTCGAAGCTTTTAACAATTTCCTGAATTCTAAATTTTATTTCCTTTGATACTGGGTCTCTGATTTTGTAGATTGCTCTCTCCGTTTGTTGTTTCCTCAATTTATAGGCTAGTAATTTTGCCGATTTGCTACCTATTTCATAGTATTTTTGTTTCAGAAATGTAAGTTTCTTCTGGATTTCTATTGTGTAGATCTCGTTTATTTGTTTTTTAATTTCCTTAATTTTGAGCGAGTCGTTAGAATGAGTGTTGTCTTTGTGCTCTTTTTCTAGTTTCTTAAGTTATGACTCTAATGTGATTAGTTTTTCTTGTCTCAGTTTCTTTTGGATTGCCAGTTTTACGATAATCTTTCCCCTTATTACAGCTTTGCATGCGTCCCACAGTATTAAAGGGGATACTTCTCCATTATCATTTTCTTCCAAATATCTGAGAATATCTGATTCCAATTCATCTTTCAGTGGTCCTTTCAGCATATTTGAATTTAACCTCCAAGAAAATATATTATTTGTGTATTTTTGGATATTTAAGTCCATATAGATCGGACTGTGGTCAGAGAGATCCATCAGTCCTATTTTACATGTTTTTACTCTTCCAATGTCTCTATTAAACATAAAAAAATAGTCAATCCTTGAGTATGATGAATGTAGTGCTGAGTAAAATGTATAATCTTTTACACTGGGGTTGAATTCCTTCCACACGTCACAGATTCTCATTTCTTTTAGTAGCATCCGAGTTTTTCTACTTTGAGTGTTATTTTGATGTGGAGAATTACCTGATGCATCCCAGTATGGATTCAGTCTTAGACTGAAGTCTCCACCACATATCACTAAACCTTGGGCTTTAGTTATCATTAGGTCAAATACATTTTTACAAAATTTCCAGTTAGCCCCTGGAGGTGCATATACATTCAGCAGGGTGATATCTTCTCCCTCTAGCCGACCAAGTACCATGCTAAATCTCCCTTCTTTATCTTTGTGTTATGAATTTTTTTCAAACATAATTTTGGTTGAGATCAATGTTGCTACCCCCCTCCTCCTCCCTGACTTATATGAAGATGAAGAGATCATTTTAAACCCTTGTCTATTGAGTTTAGTGTGCTCCAAGTCTGTTAGGTGGGTTTCCTGTAAAAATATTATTCCTGCTTTGTCTTTTTCATTTTGCCTAGAATCTTGGATCTTTTAACTGAATTCAGGATCCCTTTTACATTATATGAGATTATTCTGGTTACACCCTGTTTCTCCATTGTGTTGTCTTATTTAGTATAACAGTATAATGGCCCTCTTTTATGCTACTCAGAAACTGAAAGAACATTAAGACCATAAAAAACATTAAGAACATAGTATATAAAACTTTAAAACAAAAAACTGTCAAAAGATCTTCCTGAGCTGAGGTTTTTTAGCGACCTTAGAAGAGCCTTGTTGGTGTGTTGGCTCTGATGGAAATTCCTCAAACTCTGTTACGTGTTGAGGGCCCTCTCTTATCCCTGTAAGTTGTCCCATGTTTTTAACGTGAATTTCAGATCCCAATCCGAACTTGTAATGATTTTTTTTTTTTTATGCCTATACCCTATGAAATTGTGTGCAACCTCCCACCACCATCACAGCAAACAATCACGTTAATACAGTATTTGTTAGTGTGGAGAGTTCATGTGGTTCATTGTCACATTTCTATTTTAACAAGTTTTTTTTTTTTTTAAAGACTTATTTGTTTCTAATATTATGACTGTTCCATGAAATGTTTTACCACGTCGTACTTGCTGATTCTGCATCTCCTTTAATGTTTGTTACCTTGTAGGAGGAGGGTTTGATGCGCAGATTGATTGAAAATATCGTTATTCCCTCCTGAAAGCGTTCAGTTTTTCCTTATAGCCCTGGCGCTGGGTTTCCCGCTGCTGGCCCGTGGATTTTGAGGGTCTCTGTGTGCACCACGTTTGAGCCTTGATTCTTTCGATCGGGTCTGCTGCGGGTTTATACACCGTTACTGGGAGCCCTCTTCTCACCATATCCTTGGTTGCTTCTTCCGCCGAGTTGTAGAGACACGTCTCTCCCCCGTAAAAAACCCGCAGCTTCGCCGGAAATGGAGTTTGAAAGCGCAGTTTCTTCTCTCTTAGTACCTTTTTAGCGTTGTTGTATTCCCGACGCATTTTAAGGACCTCCGGGGCGTAGTCGTGCTCCACAAAAACTTTTCTTTCTTGGTGCATAAATCCTTTTTTGTGCCAAGCCAGTCTCAAAACCTCTTCTTTTGTTCTGAAGTTGGAAAACTTCACCACCACCAATCGTGGGGGTGCTTCCGCCGACGGCCTTGGGGCTAATGAACAGTGCGCCCTTTCTATCTTCAAGTCGGTGGATTGAGGAATTTCCAACTTCTCTCTCAGTATGGTTTCCACGCATGCAGCCATTGTGGTGAAACCATCCTCGACTCCTTCTTTCAGACCATGAATTCTTATGTTGTCCCTTCTTAGTCTTCCTTCCTGGTCGGTTAGCTTAGCCTCCAGTCTTGTCTGTCGTTTGAGTAATTCCAGCACGGTTTCTTCCAGCCCTTTTATTTTTTCCTCTGCTTCCATGATTCGGTCCTCAGCCTGGTCCACTCTGTTGTTTGTCCTTTTTATTTCGTCTTTAATTTCACGAAATTCGGCCCAACACGGCGAAATTCTCTTAATTCTTGAAATATCGTTTTTAAGCTAACCGTGTTGCTAGCCTCATTCTGCTCCTCTGTTTCCGAGTGGTTGTTGTCCTCCAGGTCAGATTCTCCGGCCGATGCGCGTCTTGACCTGGCAAATGTCGATCTCTTCTGTTTTCCTTTAGGCATAATGACTTTGTCTTTTGATTTTCACTCTTCCAAAAATCCGTTAAATCTGATTTTCAAGGTATTTTCACGGATGGGGTCTGGGAGCTTCAGCGTTAAGCTGCTATCACCATGGTGTCCAGACCGGAAGTCCAAAAATATGTCATTTTTATCAATAAAAGTATAGCCACCATTCTGTCTCATGCCCAGGCAGTGTGGGTGGAGTTTGGTTTCGGACTGACTCCACCACAGCGCAACAACAAGGAAACAAAACATGAAAAATTTGAATAGAAAAAGATAATACTTAAGATTTAATGCTTTAAAAATTATACCATAAAGTTGCTGTGATTGCATAGGTCTAATGGATAATTTGGCATGGAGAACACGAGGTGCCACTGGGGAAAAGGGGGGGGACAGCAGCTGAATAAGCAACTTTCGCATTATGAGTGCGCATGTGCGGACTATGTGAGTTCAAAGTTCACGACCACCAAACATTCCGGTAGCCGCCTTTTGTATAGAGACAGTACTGTCACACTTGAACAAATGCCGTTTAAAGTCTGCTTCAAGCTTTAAATTGCCATTATGGCAGGTGCACATTATGCCGTAGTGAAGTGTGGGAATGGCATGTATCATCTAGAGCAGTGGAAAAAGCAAACTTACAGCATACATGCGTGTAACTTCGGCACCAGCATGTGCACATGTCCACCGCCATTCACGTTATATACATTCCTCACGGAGATGAAGGATCCAGACAGACGTAATTGTTGGATTAAAGCAGTAAGTCTATATTATAACATAATTAAATAGTGTTGTGTATTGTTCAAGTTCTAGCCTAATTGACACAAGTCTAAACCCTGAAGTAGTAGGTACGGACAGGCAGGCCTGGATCTAGGATATAGTTCTTTGTATACTGGTAATGAAGCTTGAGCTACATACACATGTAATTAAGGCCATTGATAAGTAGGCTGGTATAAAATATAATTGCAAATCACTGAAAACGTGTGGTACTTAAATTATAGTAGTATGGACCTATAGATCTAAGTAAGCAGGCTATGCCTTGTAGTAAAATTTACTCAAAATGACAAAACCAAAGTGAGCTGTCAAATCACTCGCTTACCTTCTTTGTAGTCACTTCAGAGTCTCGCAAGTAAGGGTGCTTGGTCCTTTGACAACAAAAAATCTGCTATGTCAGCGTACATACAGGGGGACCATTTTGGCCAATTTCTGCAACGTGGCCGCGAATGCAAGTGCAACTAGTTTATCCTTGCGTTTGCGGGTACAACCGGGAAGACCCCTACGCATACAATATGCTCGTAGATCAGTAACTTTCCATAAATTAAATGTATCGATAGAGCATGTTTGGTAGCCACGTTCCCATGATGCTTTGCGCGAGCCGAGATGCGAAAGTCGCTTATCACTGGCACCACGGGTAAGATCCGTGTGCAAAACAAGGAAGCGAAACGTGACGAATTTGATCAATAAAAAACAAACTGCTTACAATAGAGTCGCAGCGCTCACATTGTTATTTGCAAGTTATTTTCAATAAAGTGAAAAAAAGATAATGTACGGCGTGTGCTTTTTTTCCCCTGAGGCTGATTTATCATGGAAAACAGCTGAGCTCTGTGGTTCCAGCTATCAGCTGATTGGATCCACCTTTTTTTTACCAAAGGTAAATAAAAAAAAACATGGGGGGGGGGAACCCTACACCCATACGCTGGATAAATTTTCAGCTTGGGACACATATTTTTTTCCAGTTTACAAAATTTTTCACTGGGTCTGAGGTCTGTGTGAAAAAAATGCATTTTGGCTAATGTTTAGAGGGTCAAAAATGTGATTGTTTAGGCAGAATAATAATAATAATAAATAATAATCTTCTCGCATCAATAAAAAACAAACGCTTACAATAGAGCGACAGTGTTCAGTCTTTGCCAGTCACGCCCTCAAGGTTCAGATCATTATTTGGCCTCAGTGTCGCCCCAGTGCGACGATAAAGCACTGCTTCAATCAGCATTAAAGTTTTAACCTTTTAATAACAAAATATTACTAAAATATAAAATGATGCACTACAATGGGTCTCAAATATTTGTAAACGTGTCCTGTTATAACACTGCATGAGTTTATTGATGATACACAGAAGAAATTCAATATTTCCCTGAACTCCATCACTGAACAGTGATATAAACTAATTACAATGATGACTGAACAACTCCCATTCCCCAAAGTGCAAGATACACTATTATGAATATAAGTGATAAAAGATCAAACAAATAAGTGATCTGACAAACAAATAAACAAGGGATCTGAAACAGTGGCTAATATTGGATGTCCCATTCATTTTCAACGTTTAGGTATTCTGTAATTAATATTCACACAGTCAAATAAATCTTAGTGCCATTTACTCCCTTTTATATTTGTCAAAGTCTAACATGTGATTGACTACATACAGGCTACACCTCTTTGTATTCCACTTTCAAACACATATTTGGGCCTGTAAAGCCTGATTGGGATACCTGTTTCAGACAGGCATACTTGTTGTATTCTACGGGCACGCACTAGTGCAATTTAAATTTGAGAGAAGGGAAGGTGGGCACTTCAGGTGACAGCACAGAGTTTGAATTAGTGGCAAGAGGGAAACTAAAGTAAAATGGTAAAAGACTGACAAATCAGTTTATTTTCCTTGAACCAGGAAAACAGTCAGACTACAAGTGGGATAAACTCTTTTCAGTGGATGTGAGCAGGAGTACAGCTGCACCTGCTGCTTGATTCCTGCTCTGGTATCCTTTCTTTATCTCGTCAGACCTTCGCTGGTCCAGCTCCACTCCATATGAGAAGTTATGGATTAAAAAAAGGACACTAAACTACTGGAGACAGGAAGACAAGAAGGAAGCAGGAGGAAGTAAGCTGAGGGCTCCATGAATGCTTTATGGGCTGATTTGGATTAATATGCATGAAGGTAAGAAGCCATTATTATTCTTTGCCATCTATGGTAAT
Source organism: Pholidichthys leucotaenia (assembly GCA_020510985.1). Taxonomy (NCBI): domain Eukaryota; kingdom Metazoa; phylum Chordata; class Actinopteri; order Cichliformes; family Pholidichthyidae; genus Pholidichthys; species Pholidichthys leucotaenia. The sequence continues at coordinate 132,199,474 of CM035843.1, forward strand.
TATTTATTTTAAGAGTGACTATAATTCAAATGATAAAACCCTTGTATAAGTATTCGGGTTTAAACAGTAGGTAATTTGTTATTTTTTAACAAGAAGGATTGTTGAGGTGGGGAGTATTCACAAGCTTAGGTACAAACAAACCTAAAATAAGTTCAGATTTTCAAGAATAAAGGTGGAATAAAATGACAAAAGGCACTGATTTACAATTAACAAAAGTCACAATAAGTTACCATAAGCAAGTCCCAAATTTATGCGAAAAAATACAAATTTGCAAGTAGGAAAAACTCAGGACTGAGGAAAAAAAATGTTTCCAAGAAAAAGGTAATACATTTATAAGAAAAAATTGCAACTTTATGAAAAAAGCTGCAAATGTAGTAAAAATCCCAAATTTATTAAAAAAAAATTATAAGAAAAAGTCAAAAATTTATAACAAAAAGATACTACCAAGGTCATAAATTTATGATAAAAAAGTTGCACATTTGTAAGGAAAAGAATCATAAATTTATGACAAAAAATTGCAAATATGCAAAAACAAAAGCTGCAGATTTGTATAAATTTCTGACTTCCCCTCCCCTGATAAATTTCACATTTTTTAACCAATCTGTGAGGTTTTTCTTTCATACTTTTTCTGATAAATCTGTAACTTTTTTCTTGGAAAATTTGTGACTTTTCTAATAAATGTACCTTTTTAATTATAAATTTGCCACTTTTTATGTTAACTTTTTTCACACAAATTTACATCTATATACTCAAATGTGAAACTTTTTCCCTCATAAAATTTCAATTATTTGAGCATTTGCAACTAGTGTCACTAGCATATTCAGTTGTACTGCATTACCTATCCTTACATTCTTTATGGGGATGGGGGTGACAGCTTAACAAGAGGGATCGTTTTATGTCATTGTGCTAACGAGGAGCATCTAGCATCTCCTCACCCCCCCTAAAAAAAACACCTACTGGTTTGAAGTGATTCTATACATGCAGTACAGAGAGCCTAAGTCACACCCCCTCTACTTCCTCATATGGGACCTTAAATCAGAAAAATTCTCTATTGAAATGAATGGCAAGAGCGAAATTATCTTTTGATCTCAATCGAATTTTGCCATGAGTTATAAATTGATTGTTAATTTAAAAGATAATTTTCCACTAAATAATGGTGTAGATTGTTGTCTAACTGTTAAGGTATAAGATTATGAAAATATAGTGGTGTGAAAAAGTGTTTGCCCCTTTCCTGGTTTCTCATTTTTTTGTATGTTTGTCACACTTAAATGTTTCAGATCATCAAACAAATTTAAATATTAGACAAAGATAAACATAAGTAAATACAAAGTGCAGTTTTTAAACAAAGGTGTTTATTATTAAGGGAAAAAAATTCCAAACATCCATGGCCCTGTGTGAAAAAGTGTCTGCCCCCTAAACTTAATAACTGGTTGGGCCACCCTTAGCAGCAACAACTGCAATCAAGTGTTTGCAATAACTGGCAATGAGTCTTTTACAGCACTTTGGAGGAGTTCTGGCCCACTCATTTTTGCAGAATTGTTGTAATTCAGCCACACTGGAGAGTTTTCGAGCATGAACCACCTTTTTAAGGTCATGCCACAGCATCTCAACCAGATTCAGGTCAGGACTTTGACTAGGCCACTCCAAAGTCTTCATTTTGTTTTTCTTAAAGCCATTCAGAGGTGGACTTGCTGGTGTGTTTTGGATCATTGTCCTGCTGAAGAACCCAAGTGTGCTTCAGCTTGAGGTCACGAACAAATGGCCAGACATTCTCCTTCAGGATGTTTTGGTAGACGGCACAATTCATGGTTCCATTTACCACAGCAAGTCTTTCAGGTCTTGAAGCAGCAAAACAGCCCCAGAGCATCACACTACCACCACCATATTTTACTGCTGGTATGATGTTCCTTTTCTGAAATGCTGAGTTACTTTTACACTGGATAATGGGACGCACACCTTCCAAAAAGTTCAACTTTTGTCAGTTCACAGAGTATTTTCCCAAAAGTCTTGGGGATCATCAAGATGTTTTCTGGCAAAACTGAGACGAGCCTTTATGTTCTTTTTGTTCAGCAGTGGTTTTCGTCTTGGAAATGCAGGCCATTTTTGCCCAGTCTCTTTCTTATGGTGGAGTCATGAACACTGACCTTAACTGAGGCAAGTGAGGCCTGCAGTTCTTGGATGTTGTTGTGGGGTCTTTTGTGACCTTTTGGATGAGTCGTCGCTGTGATCTTGGGGTAATTTTGGTTAGCTGGTCACTCCTGGGAAGCTTCACCACTGTTCCATGTTTTCGCCATTTGTGGACAATGGTTCTCACTGTGGTTCACTGGAGTCCCAAAGCTTTAGAAATGGCTTTATAACCTTTTCCAGACTGATAGATCTCAACTACTTTGTTTCTCATTTGTTCCTGAATTTCTCTGGATCACAGCATGATGTCTAGCTTTTGAGGATCTTTTGGTCTGCTTCACTTTGTCAGGCAGGTCGTATTTAAGTGATTTCTTGATTGACAACAGATGTGGCAGTAATCAGGCCTGGATGTGGCTCGAGAAATTGAACTCAGCTTTCCACAGATGCGATAAACCACAGTTAATTAATGTTTTAACATGGGGGGGAGTCAATCACTTTTTCACACAGGGCCATGTAGGTTTGGATTATTTTTTTTTACCCTTAATAATAAACACCTTCATTTAAAGGTAAAGCCAACTTTATGGCCATTCAAGCCATACAGCCAATCATGTACAGTAGAACGAAATTACATTTCTCTTATCTACAATGTTAATCACATCTAAAATCAGAGAGATCGCTGCCATGCAAGGCGCCGCCACAAATTTCCCTCCTCCGTTCCATTATTGCTGAGCACCAAGCTGGACGGCAAGAAGTTCCACTTTTATATGGTCTTCGGCATGACCCGGCCAGGATTTGAACCCCGACCTCCCAGGTGTGGGGCGGATGCTCTACCAACTGAGCCACCACTCCGGCACTCCAGTACTCCAGCATTCTGGTTAAAAACTGCATTTTGTGTTTACTTGCATTATCTTTGTCTAACATTTAAATTTGTTTGATTATTTGAAACATTTAAGTGTGACAAACATACAAAAAAATTAGAAATCAGGAAGGGGGGAAAACACTTTTTCACACCACTGTACGTAAATTTAAAAACTACAAACACAGATGGACGGTGCTTATGTCATCTTTTCAAAGAGCGCCCAGGGTGAAGCAACTAACAGTCCTCTGGATCAGCTGCAGCTCTCACAATACAAAACAATACCTTTGGGTTGTTTTTCTCCTCTTTGGATCCTTTTTTCATTGGTCAGGAAACGGTAGGTGAGGTTTTACTAATCTCCCAACATGCTCGTGTTTAGTGATGTGGGATGATGGGAGTTGTTGTCCGCGAATCATTGAAACAAAAACTAAATATTACTCTGTTATTATATGACAGCCGACAACTTTAATTACATGGAAAATTATCTTTCAAATTGACGAACATCATATGTGTAACTCGTGGCAAAATTTGATCGGATTCAAAAGGTAATTTCACTCTTGCCATTCATTTCAATGCAGAACTTTTTAGATTTAAGGTCCCATATGCAGAAGTAGAGGGGGCCTGACTTAGGCTCTCTATAGTATGTTTTGGTGACCAGTTTGACTTCAGTTATTTCAGAATAACTATCCGACTGAGTAAAACTGCTGTTAGGTTTCTTAAAAAGGATTTCAAACTAACACCGCCAAATAAAAAAGGGCTGCAAAGTGAAAAAAATATTGTGTGCTGTGAAAAGCTGAGATTTTACAAAGCTGGTGGTTTAACACGTTTATCTTTAGTATCTATTTAATTTGCTCTTTTACAACAATAGACAAAAAAACAACAATCTGTGCCTTAGTAATAACATACTTTCATGCACAACGTTTAAACTACAAACACACAGCGTCTAGACAGAAATAAAAGAACAGCACAGCCTTTTTGTTCTGAAGCCTTTTCTGCCTCCTCTATGGGGAAATCTACCTTTCCGACTAAAAGATATCAACACTGTGCAAACAGTGAATCCATTAATTTGAGAAAGTGGGCACTTAGAGGCAAATGAGAAGCCTGTCTGAAATTAAACTCGAACTCCTGCAGGAATGCTTCTCGAACTTAACTTTTTGTTGGAGCAGCTAAGCTGAGGGGTCACAGACAGAACTCATTAGTGATGCAGTCAGGATCGCTGCCGCTGCCGTGTTATCGCTCTCCTTGCTACAGTCCACTCACTTCACCTCTGTGCCGCTACACTTTTCAGTGCCGCAAATGTCAGGACACGCTCCAGGCTGCACTCTGTACGGCGACGTACAAGATGCCCCGGAGGACTGGGGACAAACACGGGAAGAACGTAGGAAAAGAAACTGATATATGTGAAATAATAATAGCTAGTTGACATGAGGGAGGTTATGGTACAAATGTGAAGGCAAAGAAAGAGGTGGAAAGGAGAGCAGGAGGAGGAGGAACACACTGTCCATCATCTTTAGCTGTCAAATTCTAGATGTTTGATCTTAAGCCCAACCAAGCATCCATCAGTCCTTTTTCTGCTGCTGTTCCAAGAGTCCAAATCACAGGCGTCGATATCAACTAGAGGCTAGACATGGTCCTCCATTATATATTGTCCCCCCCCCCCCCCATTATGACTCACTGCCCCCAAACAATGCACGTGTCCAACCCTCGGCAGGCAGGGCCATGCTCATGGTCTTTTGGGACCAGAATGGAGGGTTGATGATGGATTTCCTGGCAAAAGGGTACCACAATTACCAGGACTTACTATATTTCACTGCTGCAGAAAATTGCAAAAGGAAATCAAAAACCAAAGAGGCGTGGCATGCTGACTAAAGGTCTCCGCCGTCAGCAAGACAACACCCTGGTTCACAACTTGCATGTTGCCCAGATGGAAGCACCGTCCTGCAGCTATGAAATCGTTCCTCACCCCTGCTTTACTCTCAGAACCTCGCACCATCTGACTTCCACCTCTTTATAATCATGAAGTATTTTTTGAAGGGAAAACATTTCCAAGATGATGAAACACTGACTTCTGTGGTCCAGCTCTGGCTTCTGATGCAACCCGCAGACTTCTACAGGTGAGGTCTCCAATGCTGCATAAAGCGACGGAAGAAGTGTGTGTGTGACCCTCGGTGGTACCTATGTAGAAAAAACTAATAAGTGTGCCAAGTTTGATTCCTCTCAGGTGGAAGCTTTAATGAGTAGCCCTCATGCTGTATATTTGTGACTTTTTCCCCATTTTAAAAAAAAAAAAAAATTGTGACTTTTTTCAACTAATTTCATAAACTTGCAATTTCCCCTTTGTAAATTTCCCAAAGTTGCCCAAGTTTCATAAACTAGCAACACCTCCCCACCATTTTCATAAATTTGTAACTTCCCCCATCTCTAAAATTTAACGCTCAATTTCAGAAGCTTAAATGTTTGCCTTAAAAAGTCTTGAGATTGCAGTTTTTTTCATTCGTTTGTGTGGGTTTTTTTTCCTGATAATTACATTATACGTCTTCTCTTGGCAGGTTGGCACAAAAAAGAAGGTGTCTTACTTCAATACACACCCCAAAAATTCTTGCTCCTTGCTAAATTTATTAAGAACCCAACATGACCCTAGAGTTTTGGGGGTTGTTTTCATTAGATTATCCGGGCAGCTCATTTGTACATTCACAGGGGAGCCTTTAGAAAAAGGTATAAAAGTCACATTCCCAAGGAGTCACACTTAAAAAAAAAAGGAAGCACTGACATAAAAAAAAACTGTCTACAGAGAAGAGGCGGCGAAGGCAGGCAGATAGATGGAGGAGTGTGATGGGGCGGTGGCTTTGAACCGCAGACGGCTCAAGTGGCGGAACTGGGGACTCTAGAGAGCCCGTGGCGGAGGCGTTTCTGGCTCTGAATGGGACTCAGCTGCACACATCGTCAGGCATCGTGGCTCTGAATAGTAGTCAGCTGCACACGGCTGTTCTGACGATTCTTGAACTTTAGCCATTCTCGTCAAAATAACAGGAAGAGGGTGAAAGAGAGCAATGGCTGGAGAGAGGCAGAGTAGAGAAAAATGGACAGGAAAGAGAGTGTGAAAGGGTGGCGTGCCTCCTTTGTTAGTTTTGTGGGAATGCACCAAAACATTCACCAACCTGGATATTAGTTACATTTGTATTTTGTGTTCAAAATTGGTAATCAGATATCTGACATGATTTAAATGATTTAAAAGTTAAAAATAAAACCTTAAAGCCTCCGCTTTTCTGCAGACAAAAAAATGGGTTTATTTTCAAATCTCGCATTTCTCACAGTTCCCTCCCACTCCCCTCACAGAGGACATGAGCCTACCTACAACATACCAAAAGAAATTTTAAAAAGAAACACTGGACCAAACAAGTGTTACAAGTTGTTTGTGCTATGATTAGTTAGGAGAAAAACTTGACATTTCTCAAATTCACACACTAAAATGAAAGAGTGCAGCCCGGCCCATCACAGATGAGCTTCCATGGGGCAAGGTCGACCTTGCTGGGGAGACGTCCATGATTATTCATGTTCTTCAAAATATCCTGATGTGGGCTACATGATGTATGTTATTATCCTAAACCCTTATCAGAAAGCATGAATGTGACCTAGGTTTAAAGTAGGATTGGGTGATTAACCAAAATAAAACCGGAACCAATGTTCGGGATGTAGAACCGATGAAATCTTGCTTGTGTCGGGGTTTTTTGGTTTTTCCCCTCTCCCTGTTGTGTGCATGTATGCAAGAGCTTTTCATGTACTGCCCCTTTAAGACATGCTGGAAGCAATGCAGTCGACGCTGTTCAGATGCAGCAGAACACAGGCCGAACAATTAAAGATGGTTCATAACAAAAACAAGCACGGTCTCCATCTACATAAGTATGTGATGAAAAAGTGAGAGAAGTGTACGGATACTGACACTAAAAGAAGCAGAAGCTAAGTCACCGTTAACCTCTGACAGCTATCCGCATCATCGCAACTGTTTAACAGAGGGAATGGACTAAGCTAAGGCTGTATTTAAGAACCAGTTAAGAGACTCGTAATCACTATGTAGTGGTAACACAATCATGAGTGTGTAAAGGACTTCCCCAACGTAGCTAACAAGATGGCCGCTGCACAGGTGACATGACCCACAAACCCTGAAGAGGTACAGTATGTGTTGTAAACACTACACAATGTTTATTTTGTGTGTAACATGACAGTAAGCCTGTTTATTATTATATTATGCCCATTTACTTCCACACCGCAGTGATGATACCACACTCTTGTGTAATATTGCTTAATTATGAGCCTTGTCAGTAAGAAGAAGGGAGGGAAAAAAGGGACGGACAAAAGCCAACATGAAGGTGTCAATTAATCGTGATGCTGATTTGAGGTCAAATTGCACAGCTGTAGTTGAAAGCTCAAAGCTTTAGGGCTGAAACGATTAGTCGATGTTGTCAATAACATCAATCATAAAAATTTGTCAACACAGATTTGTCGACAAATTGTTTAATTTTAAAGTTTTTATGCATGCCGCAGGAATGTTCAGTTTAACTGTTCCAGCGAAGAAGAGGAGCCCATCATGGCGACACAGAGACAAAATCATGGAGAAGGCCAAAAGTTTCAAAGTATGGGAGGATTTTACCGAAAATTAATAAATGAAACAAGTTAAATGTAGACTGTAAAGCAGTGTTATCATATCACAGCTGCACTACAGCAATGCATCCATTCCCCCCCTCCTCTCCGTTCCTCCGTCTCCGGCCACCCGTCAGTGAACTGCACCAGTAAGGTTAGCAAGTAAGGTTAGCAAGTAACGTTAGCGCTTCTTATTTTCAATGAGCGACTCTCTCAGCTTTAGAAAACTGACCACACTGTTAGTACATGCTGTTTAAATAGTTTACCTGTTGTCAGACAGTAATCTCTCTTACGATGGTTGCTGACAGCTGAGCTGCTTCCGTTATGCTGGCTGTATGTTAACTGCTGTAAATGGGTCAATTACTGGAGCAGTTTACTCTTTTTCGTATTCTCTATTATTGTCACCGTAATATCAGCCTTCATTTTGAATATTAGTGCATCTCGGTAAATTGGAATATCAGGATTTGTAATTTAATTTAAAAAAGATAACCATAATCATCACAAATAAATTTAAAGCAGCTTAAATAGTTCACTGTATGTGTAGTGAAGGCTCACATTCCTGCACTGATATTTAAAGTGGTTTTTTTTTTTATTACAGACTGGAAGAAGTTCTTTTAATTTTCATCTGAAGCCTAATTAAACTTTTAAACTTCTAGACCCAGCAAGGTTTCAAACAGCATGGACTAGTTTATTTTCTTTTTGTACTTTAATGGAGTTGAATATTACTCTAGTTTGTTTTAAATACGCAGTTACAACAGCCTTTCTGGAGCAGCAGAGCTGCTATTTGAGTTTTTACACTTTAACATCTATTATTTAATTGTGCTGCTACAAACACTTCTGATTAAGCTGTCAAGTTCAAGTTTCCAACTCATGTTTGATGGGCCATTATTTTATTTTTCCATGGGAACTTTTTATAATAGGCTACATTATATTAAGGCAGAGACTGACAACAAAGTGATTTTCACAGGTGTGCAGGTTTAAACAGGTGAGGTAAAACATGATCTAGAGCCCCGAACAGGAGCCGTGCCAACAGGAAGCTGAGCTGGTGGACATGAGAGAAATAATCGCCATTAGTCCACTAATCAAAAAAACAGTCGTTAGTCGACTACCAAAATAACCGTTAGTTTCAGCCCTAGTGTGCTTCCACATCAGCAGGGTAGTGGCCCACACACCCACACATCATTGATTCTGCAGACAGAAGGCCTGAGTTCTGAGGAGTTTGCTATATTAAAAACCTTCCCAAATTTCAGAAAAAAGAGGTTGATGACTCATGACAAAAGCTGCATACTTACTATAAAAATATCTACACATTTGTAAGAAAAAACTCTCAAATTTCCAAGAAAAGTTCAAAAATTATCAATATAAAAATGCTGATTTTTCATTTTAAAGAATCAGAATTTAAGTGATGAAATGATGAAAACTTAAGAGCAAAAAAAGTTGTTTATGTGGAAAAAAAAATCTGCAAATCAAAGCAAATTTTCAGGGAAAAAAAATCAACTTCATAAGAATACAGTATTTCCTAATTAATAGAAGAAAGCCTACACCGAAAAAAAGAAAACTTATAATTTTTTTTTTTTGATTTTGTATACTTTATTGATCCCCAGAGGGGAAATTGAAGGCATCCACCTGGATGGATGAAGCAGCCACGGTACGGCGCTATCCCTTCACCATTCACACACACATTCACACCTAGGGCCACTTTAGAGTCTCTAATTAACCTAACCTGCATGTTTTTGGCCTGTGGGAGGAAACTGGAGAAATCCCGGAGTAAACCCACGCAGATATGGGGAGAACATGCAAACTCCACACAGATCACTGTTGGTCAGGGGCTGGGATTGAACCAGGGATCCCATGGCCAAGGGTGAGTTGCTGTGCTGGTGCAGTGCTAACCACTGCACCACCACACCGTGGCCCACCGCCACTCACTTTAGGTAAAAGTTGCTAATTTATGAGAAATTTTGCAAATTTACTAAGAAAATGTGTGCATATTTATGAGGAAAAAGTCTCAAATTTCAAAGAAATATATAGTATAAAGTTGTAAAGTAATAATTTTAAAAAATGCAAATCTGAACTTTCTATTTAAAAACTGCTATTTTCACAGTAAAAAGACCAAATTTACAAAAAAAATCAAATTGCATTTGCAACTTTTGCAACTCTGTAGGTTGGCCAATTTTACAACTATTCTACTTCATCTTAAGGCTCCGACATGTTTAGCAGGATTGTTGCTGATCCCTGATGTCACAGAATGAAGGAAAAGGCTTTGGAAGAGACAGGCGTTTGCTGCACTCCAGGGTAACCACAGGAAATTTACTACAGCATCAAAAAGATAGGGGGCCCCGTACTACATCCCATCAATCTGCATCTTTGTGTGTGCTGCTGCAGTAAAAAGGTGATTTGCAAGGCTGCACTCCATCCAGACCTCGTGGACATAAATCAGCCCACGTCTCATTCCGCAAGTGTCACCACTTTTACAGCACACTTGGAAACCTGCGTGCGCTTGCACACACAGAGCTCTGTGTTTCTTTACACATGCGTGTCAGAGAGTCAGGTCATCAGGAGCAGCAGAAGAGGAAGTAGCATTAAGCTGCTTTACACAACTCCACTGCAGATCACAGCAGCATTCTCTGGAATTATTAAAAAAAAGGCAGTAGCTACTAGGGGAACCCAAGCTACAAGTTCAATCTGAAAAGTTTTGTGGAATGAGAATTAAAATAACATTTTTCTTATAAATTAGCTACTGTTTACTTGTAAATTTGCAAATTTTTCTCATAAATTCTGTAACTTTTTCCTCATAAATTTGCTACTTTTTTATGATAAATTTTCAACTGTTTTTTTAAAGGATCTGAACTCATCCCCATTACAAAAACAGGGACCCCAAATCATAGTGTTCCATAGAACTCACACAGGCTAGAAACTGCCTGGCACTTTAAGCATGTCAAATCACGCTGTGGCCGCAGACAATGCACAACAATGGCTGAATAACTCCATCGACAAACAAAGAGGAATCAAGGGAGGCATGTTCCTCCAAAGATAAAAACATAATGCAGGAATAATCATATCCTCATTGTTGTCAGAGGGAGCACCACGCGGCGACACCATACACAGCAAATGAACAGGGGAGTGAATGGCTCAGGACTGGAATAGGCTTAATGTTATCAAGGAGGCATAATGAAACGTCAGTCCAGAGGAAACATTAAAGACAATTGGCACTAAATGAATGTCATTAGCAAATTTACACCTTCCCAGAGAGACCCAGGAGGGAAGAGGGGAGTCAGGGGAGATAAGCGAGAGGGAGGAGTGCAACAAGACCCACAAGCACCTGGCTGAGGTTGAAGTAATCATGCGGGAACAGAAGTGGAGCGTTTAACACGTACCGTCACCAGGTGTCTACAATTCAAAAATATATGCATGTTTAACAAAAAACTAACATATTTTATAAGCGTAAGATCACAAAATCAACAGCTAAAGAGCCCTATTAAGCCTGCTTCACGCTGCATTTCCCCTCTAGTCTGCTTTGAACAAGCCCAGCACACATGCGGTGCTGTTCATGCTCACTTTTTTCCATCTACCCAGGCCAAGCGGTTGACGCATGCACACAACCATCATTTGTAGTTTCACTCCCGCCTGATAGGTAGCGCCAAGGCACTGATGCGCCAGGATTTTCACCAACGAAGAAACGGCGGACTTCTTCGGCGGACACTGAACCCCCAGTTGCTCCTGATGGCCTGGTTAGCGCCTGTGTGTATGACAGCTCTGCCGCTATCAATGCGTGAATGTGCATGTGAATGGGTGGATTGCAGGATCTGTAAAGCGCTTTGATCATCCTAGATGAGAAGAAAAGCGCTATATACAGTAAGTGAATGCTATTTACCATTCTTCACAAAATTTCTGCTGTTTGACTTCCCGGTTTTCACTCCTTTTCCACAAAGATGCAAAAGCAAATAAAAATATAGAGCCAAAGTAAATAAGTAAATATAGATCCAAAGTAAATAAAAATATATTCATTCATCTTCTTCCGCTTAATCCTTTTCAGGTCGCGGGGGCGCTGGAGCCTATCCCAGCATCTTTGGGCGAGAGGCAGGGTACACCCTGGACAGATCGCCAGTCCATCACAGGGCCAACACAGAGAGACAGACAACCATTCACTCTCACATTCATACCTAAGGACAATTTAGAATCCCCAGTTTGATGCCAATTAACCTAACTTGCATGTTTTTGGCATGTGGGAGGAAAATGGAGAAATCCCGGAGTAAACCCACGCAAACACGGGGAGAACATGCAAACTCCACACAGATCACTGTTGGTTGGGGGCTAGGATCGAACCCAGGATCCCCTGGCCAAGGGTGAGTTGCTGTGCTGCTGCAGTGCTAACCACTCCGCCACCGCGCCACCCTAAAATATAAATATAATCAATAAGTAAATATAGATCCAAAGTAAATAAAAATATAATCAAAGTAAATAAAAATATAATGTATAAGCATCCCAAAGTGATTAAACAAAAAGTTGGTAAAACTCAAAGTAAACATGAAGCCTCTAAATTGAATGAGTTGGCCTCTCTTCCTCCTCATAATTTAAAAATTAAATGCAGTTTGTTAAATATTAGGTCTCTAACTCCCAAGTCTCTGCTAGTCCCATGATCTGTTAATTGATCATCAGATTGATTTAATATCCCTTACAGAGACTTGGTTAGGACAAGAGGATTATGTTGCTTTAAATGAATCAACTCCCTCTGGTTATTTAAACTGTCAAAATCCCAGAAGTTCTGGTCATGGAGAAGAAGTAGTAACAATTTACCACTCCAAATTACTTGTTAATGTAAAGCAAAAAGCACGTTATAATTCCTTTGAGGGCCTGGTCCTCAGTATTGGGCATTTTAGCAATTTTAGGTTAAACCCAATTTTGTTTGCCTTGTTGTGGGGGGGTTGAATCAACTCGCTTATCGTCCCCCATCAACCTACTCAGAGTTTTTATCCGAATTTGCCGAATTCTTAGCTGATTTAGTGCTGAAATCTGATAGAATAATTATAGTAGGAGATTTTAATATACATGTAGGTGTAGATAGTGACTGCCTTAATATGGCATTTAATTCAATATTAGACTTGATGGGGTTTTGTCAGAAGGTAGGAAATTCCACCCATTATCTCCACCATAAGTTGGACCTTGTTCTGACATATGGCATAGAAATAGAAAATCAGGTAGTGTCTCCTCATAACCCTGTACTGTCAGACCATTGTCTGTTAACCTTTAATTTTACTATTTCTGACTATTTGGCTCTGAAAGAAAAATATTACTACAGTAGATGCCTCTCAGGTGATGTTGTTACCAAATTTCTGCAGATTGTTTCCTCTATGCCATGTGTAAACACAACAGAAATAAGCTATAGACAGCTTGCTCCTTCTGTAATTGATAGCATGGTAGATAGTGTTACAGCTTCTCTGCATCAGACTCTAGACTTGGTGGCCCCTTTAAAAAAGAAAAAGTCTAATCAGAGATTTCTAACTCCTTGAACTCCAGAAACTCGTAGCTTAAAACAGAAGACTCATCAATTAGAAAGAAAATGATGCTCCACTAATTTAGATGAAATCTATTTAGCTTGGAGAAATCACCTTTTAATTTATAAAAAATCTCTTAGAAAAGCTAGAACGAGTTATTATTCTGCATTAATAGAAGACAACAAGAATAATCCTAGGTTTCTTTTCAGCACTGTAGCCAGGCTGACAAAGAGTCAGAACTCTGTCAATCCTAGCATTCCCTTAGAGCTTACTAGTCAGGACTTTATGAACTTTTTCAATAACAAAATTTCATCCATCAGAGATAAAATCAATTAGATTCTTCCCACCGTTAACTTAAATACAGTAACTACTACAACTCCTTCAACTGATATCTGTTTGGATGAGTTTATTCCAATTGACCTTTTAGAGTTAGACAAAATAATTTCCTCATCCAAGCCTTCAACTTGTCGTTTAGACCCTATTCCTACCAGGTTATTTAAAGAAGCCTTTCCATTTATTGGTAGCTTTATTCTTCAAATAATCAATTCTTCATTAACTTTAGGCCATGTACCGCAGGCTTTTAAAACTGCTGTAATTAAACCCTTACTCAAAAAGCCAACGCTGGATCCAGGAGTTTTAGTTAACTATAGACCAATCTCTAATCTCCCTTTCATTTCAAAAATCTTAGAAAGAGTTGTTGCTACACAATTATTTGACCACTTGCAGGGAAATGGTTTATTTGAAGAGTTTCAATCTGGGTTTAAAATCCATCATAGTACTGAAACAGCTTTAGTGAAGGTCATTAATGACCTCCTTATTGCATCTGATAATGGACTTGTTTCTGTACTTGTCCTTTTAGACCTTAGTGCAGCTTTTGATACTATCAATCATAATATTCTACTTGATAGATTAGAACACTATGTTGGACTTAATGGAACTTTGTTGCAGTGGTTTAGATCTTATTTATCTGATAGGTTCCAGTTTGTTCATGTCAATAATGTGTTTTCTTTCAACTCAAAGCTCAGTCATGGAGTTCCACAGGGATCTGTGCTAGGCCCTACTCTTTTTGGTTTATATATGCTTCTGTTAGGCAACATTATTAGAAAGCACTGTATACATTAGTTACTAGATCCCAGCTTGCTGTTGTCTGCCTGCGTCTAACTGCGACCGCCGAAAAGAAATTATGGAGTTAATAAGCTGGGCTTTGAACACAATTCACACTATTTTTTCAACAAGGAAAAGTGCTCCGGGGGAAGCTGTCTGCCCCGCTGGAACGGCTCCAGTGGGCTATCTATGTGACACGGGTAAATGGAAAATGCTGTGTCTCTCTAATCTTTCTATCGAAGATATTGAAGATCTGTTTATCTTCGTAATCTTGGTGATTGGGATAATTCTGATTGGGACGGGAATTGTCTTGGTTTACCGCAAATTGCTGAAGATGGATTCAACCTATCAAAATGCTGGCCAGGCGAGGTGCATCCAACAAATTGAGAAACTGGAGAAGACCATGATAGCGACTACTGGAGAACTGTCTCGTAAGGTGGATTACATCATGGGTTCGCTCAGGTCTTTCCACGACGAATTCAAAGCTGCGCAATGAAGGATTAATGTACTGAATCTACAGAAGAAATACAAGTCTTCTCTGTGATCAGTCCTATTTGGCATTATTATTCCCCATGAAAATTCCTCCTGGCTGTCTGCAGATTGTGTTTTTTTCAAAATCATGAGCACAAGGCCTTGGACAGCCAGCTGCAGCGCCAGATAAGACTGGGCGCCAGACAGACAAAACATCTTCTGCCAAGGGTCCTTGGGTCTCTCTTATTATCATCAACACTGCTCAACACCGCACACACATTGATTCATGAACTGATTAAGATACTGTACACTGCTCTCTTGTGTCTTGTGAATTCTATTGTATGCTAATGCATGAGGGTTTTTTTCTGTGTAGTCAAAATTTGGCTCACATATGAGCGTTTATTCTGATTACTATGTTTTTTCTCTCTCCTATTGTGTTTTCTTCCCCCTCCTCTCCCCTCTTTACCTCCACTGTTGACAGGCGCCTTGTATGGCGACGCGTCATTGGATGCGCCTAACGTGCGCGTCTAATGTCAAGTCAAATTCCTTGTGTGTTTACTTGTAAATATACTTGGCAATAAAGCTGATTCTGATTCTGATTCTGGTTCTACATTTTCATTGTTATACAGATGACACACAATTATACCTGTCAATGAAGCCAGATGATAGCAATCAATTAGCCAAGTTAGAAGCCTGTCTTAAAGAAATCAAAGCTTGGATGACTTGTAATTTCCTGCTATTAAATTCAGATAAGACTGAAGTCATTCTTGTTGGTCAAAAAAAAACCTTAGAAATACAGACGTGGACAAAATTGTTGGTACCCCTCTGTTAATGAAAGAAAAACCCACAATGGTCACAGAGATAACTTGAATCTGACAAAAGTGGTAATAAATAAAAATTCTATGAAAATTAACCAATGAAAATCAGACAATGCTTTTGAATTGTGGTTCAACAGAATTACTTTAAAAAACAAACTCATGAAACAGGCCTGGACAAAAATGATGGTACCCCTAGAAAAGATTGAAAATAATGTGACCATAGGGACATGTTCAACCAAGATGTGTCTTCTAATTAACATCACAGGTGTCTACAAACTTGTAATCAGTCAGTCGGCCTATTTTAAAGGGTAACAAGTAGTCACTGTGCTGTTTGGTGACATGGTGTGTACCACACTATACATGGACCAGAGGAAGCAAAGGAGAGAGTTTTCTCAGGAGATTAGAAAGAAAATTATAGACAAGCATGTTAAAGGTAAAGGCTATAAGACATCTCTAAGCAGCCTGATGTTGACTACAGTTGCACATATTATTCAGAAATTTAAGATCCATGGGACTGTAGCCAACCTCCCTGAACGTGGCCGCAGGAGGAGATGGATAATACGAATGGTAACAAAAGAGCTCAGAACAACCTCTAAACACATTCATGTTGAACTCCAAGGTCAACGTACGTACATCAGTGTCAGATCGCACCATCCGTTGTTGTTTGAGCCAAAGTGGACTTCATGGGAAACGACCAAGGAGGACACCACTGTTGAAAACAAATCATAAAAAAGCCAGACTGGAATTTGCCAAACTGCATGTTGACAAGCCACAAAGCTTCTGGGAGAATGTCCTATGGACAGATGAGACAAAACTGGAACTTTTTGGCAAGGCATATCAGCTCTATGTTCACAGACGCAAAAATGAAGCATACCAAGAAAAGAACACTGTCCCTACTGTGAAACATGGAGGAGGTTCTATTATGTTCTGGGGCTGCTTTGCTGCATCTGGCACAGGGTGTCTTGAATCTGTGCAGGGTACAATGAAATCTCAAGACTATCAAGGTATTCTAGAGAGAAATGTGCTGCCCAGTGTCAGACAGCTTGGTCTCAGTCACAGGTCATGGGTCTTGCAACAGGATAATGACCCAAAACACACAGCTAAAAACACCCAAGAATGGCTAAGAGCAAAACATTGGACTATTCTAAAGTGGCCTTCTATGAGCCCTCATCTAAATCCTATTGAACATCTGTGAAAGGAGCTGAAACATGCCGTCTGGAGAAGAGACCCTTCAAACCTGAGACAACTGGAGCAGTTTGCTCATGAGGAGTGGGCCAAAATACCTGCTGAGAGGTGCAGAAGTCTCATTGACAGTTACAGAAATCGTTTTGATTGCAGTGATTGCCTCAAAAGGTTGTGCAACAAAATGTTAAATTAAGGGTACCATCATTTTTGTCCAGGCCTGTTTCATGAGTTTGTTTTTTAAAATAATTCTGTTGAACCACAATTCAAAAGCTTTGTTTGATTTTCATTGGTTAATTTTCATAGAATTTTTATTTATAACCACTTTTGTCAGATTCAAGTTATTTCTGTGACCATTGTGGGTTTTTCTTTCATTAACAGAGGGGTACCAACAATTTTGTCCACGTCTGTACCTTTCCAAATCAAACTTTTAGTTTGGATGTGGTTACTCTTTCTCTTAATAGCTCTGTGAGGAACCTTGGAGTTATTTTTGATCATCAAGATCTGTTTTGCAATTCACATATTAAATTTGTTTCTAAGACTGCCTTTTATCATTTGCATAATATTGCCAAGATTAGGAGCATCTTGTCTCAGAGTGATGCTGAGAAACTGATCCACGCTTTTGTTAGCTCTAGATTAGATTATATTTATTATCAGGTTGTCCTAAAACATCTTTAAAAAGTCTTCAGTTGATCCAAAATGTTGCAGCAAGAGTTTTAACAGGTACTAGAAAGAGAGATCATATCTC
This sequence comes from Pholidichthys leucotaenia, assembly GCA_020510985.1. NCBI lineage: Eukaryota > Metazoa > Chordata > Actinopteri > Cichliformes > Pholidichthyidae > Pholidichthys > Pholidichthys leucotaenia. The sequence continues at coordinate 132,216,907 of CM035843.1, forward strand.
TCCGGTTCTGGCCTCCCTTCAATGGCTTCCCATAGAGTTTAGAATTAAGTTTAAAATCCTTCTTCTCACTTTTAAAGCTCTAAACAATCAGGCCCCTTTTTATTTAAAAGATCTGATATTACCCTATTATCCTAACAGAGCACTACGCTCCCAAAATGCTGGATTACTTGTAATACCTAGAATCTCCAAAAGTACAATGGGAGGCAGAGCCTTCCGTTATCAAGCTCCTCTCCTGTGGAACCAGCTGCCAATCTGGATTCGGGAGTCAGACTCGATCTCTGTTTTTAAGAATAGGGTTAAAACCTTCCTTTTTGATATAGCCTACAATTAGGGAGGGATCATGTGTCTCTGATCCCTCCCTTAGTTATGCTGCTAATAGGTTTAGACAGCTGGGGGACCTCCAATAATGCACTGAGCTTCACTCCTTTCTTCACTCTCAATTAATTTTTTTTTTTTTTTTTGCTGATCATTAACATCTGTTTGTTCTCGCCCAAAGATTGAGTCCCCATCGTGCTGTTTGCTCTCTACATGTCTGTTCTTTTCATCTTCTCTATCCCCTCACCCCCCAGCCAGTCGCAGCAGATGACTGCCCCTACCGAAGCCTGGTTCTGCTGGAGGTTTCTTCCCGTTAAAACAGAGTTTTTCCTCTCCACTGTCGCCAAGTGCTTGCTTACAGGGGATCGCCTAATTGCTGGGGTCTTTCTGTAATTGTGGGGGTTTTCCCTACAGCTGAAAGTGCTATGAGATGACTGTTGTTGTGAAATGGCGCTATATAAATAAAGTTGAATTGAATTGAATTGCTGCCTCTGTGAAAGAAAGTATGTATGTATGATTCATGTATGTTTTTATTCTCGTTTTCCACCTCCTCGTTGTCATCTTTGTCTACTGATGTATGCTGTGTCGATATTGCCACCTCATGAATGGGATGTTCAGTCTTGCGCATGCGCTTTTCAGTGCATTCAGGTCGTGGGCAGGCGGCGCGGTCACAAAACTTGGGGTGCACATGGCCGTCAGCGGTCAAGCACTCCGGACACTAGCGAAGTGGAGACAACGTAAATTTCATCACACGAGGTTTCCGGTTACACATACATGGACAGCAGAGGTTTAGCATGAAGCAGGCATTATTCTCTCTTCCCGTATGTTGACACAGCTCCCAGAGGTGTCAATGGAATATTTGAGACATGCTTTGGTGAAAACACCTCAGGGTTTAATTATTGCAGTACCACTTTACAAACAAGGGAAGGAGCACTCCTCAAAATAAGCATATTGTTTTCGATGTTAATGAGTCCCAACTTACTTCACCCTCCCTCTTTGGTAATTTCTCTGTTTTCATAGCCACGCCATGTATGAGGCTAATGCTAGCTTTTAGCTACTGTTGTCAGGTCAAGTATCCAACAACATAGATCCCTATGAAAAAAGTTACATGAAAGACCCACTGTACCCAAAGGAGCCACGTGGTTCAGCCCTCCAGTGAGCTCACCACCTCCAGGAGGGATCATGGTGCTATGTGAACTGGATGGCAGTTTGGGCTAGTCTGCTTGGACTGCTGCCCCCACAACCCAGACTCCCGGACAAGTGGTAGAAAATGGATGGATTGTCAGACTAAGTAATATACTCATAAATACTGATGGAATGTTAAGAGTTTAAAAGCCAAAACAAAGAGACAGTGAGATAGAGGTGTGTGGTTTCAATGGCTGACAGTGGTATGACCAGTCCATAAGAGCGGAAACTCTGCTAACAGCAGCTACCCGCTGCTAATCAAAGTGGTGTCCAGTCCACAATATCTTCTTCTTTTGGCTGCTCCGTTTCTGGGTCACAACATCGTATCATCATCTGATATTGCAATGATCTGCATGCTGATTTTGGCAAGGATTTTTAACCCTGAATGTCCTTACTAACACAACCATCCTCCTTTAGCCAGGCTTGGGACCAGCACAGAGAGTACACTGGCTTGTGCTTGTGTGGCTGGATAAACAACTTTCCTTTCCCCATTCTATTACGCTGAGCACCAAGCTAGAAGTCAGGAAGTACCATTTTTATAATGTCTTTGGTATGACCCGGCCGGGGCTTGAACCCACAACCATGGATGTCTAGTGGGGTGACTGGAATTTACAAAGAAGAAACCTAAGAATCACAGTCAGGCTACGAACTAGCTCACTATTTAATAATAATAATAATAATAATAATAATAATAATAATCTTTAATAAGAACAAAAGGTAAATAATTAGAAGACAAAATGAACCTATTTGAGCAACTAGCAAAGCTAGCGAAGCTAGCAGCACTATAGCTAAGTGAGCTCCATAAAAAACTTCCTCTTCTCATGTGATGAGAGAGTGTACTAGCCAGGAGGCAGGTCTGTAATGGGTCAAATCCAAACGAGGCGTTTCAGGCAGAGCTACTGTGCAGGTGGATTATTGACTGTTTGACTTTGAAGACCACATAACGTTACACAAATCTTACATAATGCAGGAGAATCCCCAGAAAGCAGAATGTTTATAGCACTGTTATCTGACATCCACTCACTTCTGCACTCTGTTAAAATGCAGCAAAATCATCTAATCTAAAACAGAGGTGGTGTGTTCTTCAGACTCTCATCATATGGTCGAGACACTATTCACTACACTTCTTTAAACTTCATAAAACAATGCTTTATTAAATATATAAAAAGGTGTAAGATGCAAATTAAAACACCTAAAATGCATTCACTGCTGTCTGGTTAGCAGACATCAATATCTTGTTGGTGTGGGGTAACGGATTGACTGGCTGACCAGCAGATCTCACCATCTTTACACAACTCAATGAGTCAGAGTGGTCAGCTTTGATGTGGGGAGAATTGTTAAAGAGGATCTAATTGACAGAATCCAGACATCTCTGACTGGATTAGGTGTCAGTGTGTCTTTTTCCCGTCTGTTCTCTGGGCTTGCGTGGAGGCACACAAATTGATTTGGTTGCCGACAGCAAAGCTTCAAACAGCCTTCACTCAGCTGCCTGTTGGGCTTTTGACTGTCTGATAAAAAAGTCATGGTAAAGAGACAAAAATTGGAGCACAAACGGCACCAGTGTGGCTCGGTGCACTGGGGGACGCAGACGCAGAGAACATGGGCTCGGTTAAAATTCATGAGTCTGCAATTTATGAAGTGAACAAAACAGACACAGCTAGTATCAAAAGGAAGCAAATACAAGACTCTGCCCGAGTGAATAAGATATAAAAACAAACACTATAAAGAAAGGGAGAAAAAATATCCGTGAACAATAGAAAAGCAGCTTTATGTTGACCAAATAAGGCTTTTTAGTTTGTTCTAATTTGAGAAATAACATGACATCTTGCAGTCACAAAGAGATAGATGGAAATTTAGCAGGGGTGGGCAAAAAAGATCTATTGAGTGATGGATCGCAATACTTGGCACTGGCGACAATGCATCAATCCATAAACGCACAGATTGATCTTTTATTTTTTTAAAAATGCGCACACATACTTCTGGGTTATCAGTTAATCAATGGCATTTTCAATCCACTAGATGGCGCAAAGCAAACACCCAGTCAAGTGAAGTCTTGGAGACTTGCAGCCAGCTTTGAATGTTAGGAAGCAGTTAACTCAAAGTTAGCTTAAATGTCGGGCCTTTTTTGGATTTTATAACAAAGATGTAAGGAAAGAGCTTGACATGACACACAACCCGCAAGAAGTGCTGTACGAAAAAAAGAAAAAACACTCAAAACATGGTGGGCCACACATATCTCGGAGCAGCATTAGCAACGGCTAAGCTAAAGAGACATTGGCATGGAGTTTTTTCTCCAATCTCCAAGTAAAGTGTTTTTATGAAGCGCTTTTCACAGACATAGTCACAAAGCACTGTACAATAAAATGGAATAAAAGGAAGCTAAAATAATTTTAAAAATACAAAACAAGTTAAAACACAAGAAGAAGGAGAAGCCATCTCTGCTGTCATTCACTCCATACAGCCAATCATGTACAGTAGAATGAAATTATGTTTCTCCCATCTACAATGTTAATCACATGTAGAATCAGAGGGGTCGCTGCCATGCAAGACACCACCACAAACAACTTCTCCTTCCCCCATTCTATTACACCAGCTAGAAGGCGGGAAGTACCATTTTTATATGGTCTTTGGTATGACCCAGGGCAGCGTGGTGGCGGAGTGGTTAGCACTGCGGCAGCACAGCAACTCACCCTTGGCCAGGGGATCCTGGGTTCGATCTTAGCCCCCGACCAACAGTGATCTGTGTGGAGTTTGCATGTTCTCTTGCATGTTCTCTTGCATGTGCTACCCACCAAGATGTTGGTGCAGTTCTACACGACCATCATCGAGTCCATCCTCACCACCTCCATAACCGTGTGGTACGCAGGAGCCACTGCCAGGGACAGACTAAGACTGCAGCGTGTCGTGCGCGCTGCTGAGAAGGTGATCGGCTGCAAGCTCCCATCCCTCCAGGACCTGTACATCTCCAGGACCCGGAGGCGTGCAGGCCGGATCATAGCCGACCCTTCACACCCTGGACACGTACTGTTTGCCCCCCTCCCCTCAGGTAGAAGACTTCAGGTCCATTCAGACTAAAACCTCCCGCTACATGAACAGCTTCTTCCCCTCTGCCATCAGACTGCTGAACACTAAGTGACTTATTAGACCCTCGTGCACTATGTACAGCAGCTCAACCGGTCTCATGACAATTATCACTGTTTTCTTTTTGCACTACCGACCGCACTATGTGGAACTCCACAATATCTGCTGCTGGTTAATATATTCAAAAATTGCATAGATTAGTATTACTCATATTCTACATTTTATTGCATGCATAGTTTTTTATTTTTATCTTTAGTGCTACTCCATGTTTAATGTTGCAGCATTGCACCGAGACAAATTCCTAGTTTGTGTACTACATGAACAATGGCAATAAATCTGATTCTGATTCTCCCCGTGTCTGCGTGGGTTTACTCCGGGATTTCTCCAGTTTCCTCCCACATGCCAAAAACATGCAAGTTAGGTTAACTGGCATCAAACTGGGGATTCTAAATTGTCCTTAGGTATAACTGTGAGAGTGAATGGTTGTCTGTCTCTCTGTGTTGGCCCTGCGATGGACTGGCGATCTGTCCAGGGTATACCCTGCCTCTCGCCCAAAGATACTGGGATAGGCTCCAGCCCCTGCCCCTAAAAGGATTAAATGGAAGAAGATGGATGGTATGACCCAGCTGAGACTTGAACCCCCAACCTCCTGGTTGTGGGGCAGATGCTCTATCAACTAGGCCACCACGCCACAAGATTAAAAAAATGTAAAAAAAAAAAAAAAAATGACTTCCGGTTATGGCGGCCACGTAGGAAGACGTGTTTCACACTGCTCTGCTCCTAAAAATAAAAAAGTTTACTAAAACTCTCTTAATTGGAACAAAAACCCATCCCAGCGTTTAGGCGCGGATATGGTAAAGACCAAGGCTGGGAAATTAGGTGGAGGAAAAAGCAATTCGACAAAACAACCCAAGCTAACGGACTTCCACGCTCGTGGCGAAGCAGAAAAAACTCCAGGGACGATGGTGGAGGATGTAGCCAGCGGCAGAGCGGGAGCTGCTGAGGAGGGGACAAGCGCAGTGCTCGCTGCCATCAGCTCGATGAGAACACAGTTTTCTTCTAAATTTGATGGAATTATAGCAGCGATAGAAGGAATGAGAAAGGAAATAAGCGACTGTATGGAACGAGTATCGCAGGCGGAGCTCCGAATTTCAAGCGCTGAAGATGACATCACCAGCCTACAATCAAAGTTGCAAACACTGGAATTAAAATGGAAACGTCTGGAAGATAACGTCCTGGACTTGGAATCCCGCTGGCGATGGAATAATTTGAGGCTGGTGGGCCTCCCGGAGGGAGCGAAGGGATGGGACCCATGTTCCTTTTTGGAAAAGTGGATTCCAGAAGCGCTGAACAACGCGGACCTGCAGTCATCAGTCGTTTTAGAGAGAGCTCACCGAATCGGCCCACCGAGAGATAATAAGACACCACCGAGGACGCTGATTATGAAGTTCCTCAACTACAGGGACAAGATGACGGTCTCCAACGCAGCGCAAGCTAAAGGGGAAATTAAATACCAGGACCAACAGGTGCGGTTCTACCCAGATTTGGCCACAGGAATTCAACAATTAAGGAGGCAGTTCAACCCCGCCCGCAAAGAGCTGCGCAACCTCAGGATTCGTCACGGAGTGATTCATCCAGCAAGACTGCTGGTCACATATAAAGGGAGAACCCACATCTTCAAGGCCCCTCAAGAGGCGCAGGTGCTCATTAAGCAGATCCAAGAGGAGACTGGTGAGAGCTGAGCATGAACATGACAAAGGTAGAACATTTAAGCATTTGTACAGGCATCTGATTGATCTGAAACATATAACAAGTCTACAAAACACGGACTGAATTAAAAAAAAAGAAGCTATGATGTACAAAGTTGTTATAAAACTTTGAAGTTATGTTGAAAAAACTACAGAAGACAGTTAATGTCATTTAAAATAGTAGTAGAGTCAGGGTGATTGAGAGGAGAAAGAGAGAGTGGTTTGACTGATCCTTGCAGGTGTGGAACAGTCACTAGCTATAACGGGAGACAGAATTTTTTTGATTTTGGGGGGATTACCACGAATGTGGGGAAAGGGAATTTGTTTTTGTGTAGTTTGTAGGATGAATGTTCAACCATCCATGTTTTTGCTTCTCTGTATGAGCATGTTCATATTGCAAGGTAATCTCAAACTCCTTATTGATCATAGATCAAAGCGTTAAACTTAATTTAACTTCATGGAATTGCAGAGGTCTACAAAATCTAAAAAAACTTAAACAAGTTATGAATAAAATAAAAGACATAGATTCAAAAATTGTATTTTTACAAGAAACTCATCTAATAGAGGAGGATGTAAAAAGAATTAGGAGAAGATGGCAGGGTAACGTGTTCACCTCATCATTTTCATCCCGAGCTAGGGGAGTTATGATTCTCATACATAAAACAGTCCCATTTCAAGTGGAAAAATGTAATTGGAGACAAATTTGGAAGATATCTAATCATCCAAGGATCTTTGTTATTAGAAAATATAAATCTGGTGAACTTATACGGCCCCAATATTGATGATCAAAACTTCTTTGTTAATTTATTCCTTACTTTATCATCACTTACAGGGCAACATATAATAGCAGGGGATTTTAATTACCTCCGCCAGGCCGAAAGGCCAGGAGGAGGTAATGTTTTTGCCGGGGTTTGTCTGTGTGTTTGTCTGTGTGTTTGTCTGTTTGTCTGTCTGTCTGTCTGTTTGTCTGTTGGTTAGCAAGATAACTCAAAAACTTTTGGACGGATTTCAATGAAACTTTCAGGCGTTGTTGGAAATGGTACAAGGAAGAACTGATTAAATTTTGGGGATGATCCGCATCACCGTCTGCATACAGGAATTTTTTAAAGCATTTTTCCACACTGTGACATACGGCCATTTTCAACATGTGCGCAGGCGCAATGGAGGGCGCTGGGCGTCGTGTCTGACCAACACAAACTCCGCCTTCTTCAACGTTTTAGCCACAAAAGCATGCGGAAAACACTGGTGGCCTGGGCCCGCCAGCGTGCCTGTGCCAGCCATAGGCGCTGCGCACATTGCGCTGGTCGTCGTGTCTGACCAACACAAACTCCGCGTTCTTCAACGTTTTAGGCACAAAAGCACGCGGAAAACACTGCTGGCCTGGGCCCGCCAGCGTGCCTGTTTTTGCGCCACGCTGCAAAACCTGACACGGCCACCTGTCCGCCGCCCGATTATTTGCCACAAATTCCCCGCCCAGCTATAGGCGCTGCGTAAAAACGACCTCTCTGCCGGGGAAGATTCTAAATTCTGTTTTGCCGCGGAGCGCAACCCCAATATAATATAAAACCCACGGCAACCTGTCTAACCAATCTGCATCCGTCAGTGGAGGAGATGGACACACCAACACTTCAGTTTATTACCTCCGCCAAGGAGGCAATGCTTTTACAACCGTAAAACGGGGCTATAAGGGACGGCGGGGTAATATGGGACACTTTTCTAAATGTAATTCTGCTTTTTTTAATTTTGCTTCCGCCTAGATTTGATGAAGGATTCATGGATATTTGACAATAACAACACAACTCAGCGTCCTGCTCAAAATAAAAAAAGCAGAATTACATTTAAAACGTTTCCCAGAAAAGTGTCCCTTATTAACCCGCCGTCCCTTATAGCCCCGTTTTACACTACTGAACCACTAATCCTATCACTATCACATTGATTGTCATTCATTAATTGTCTGTTTATTGCACTGTCCATGTCAAATAAACAAATAATCATTGTGAATCCAATTGCTAGTCATATCTTTTCATGCTCAGGGAATCTGAAAACGTACACACAAACACTGTATGGGGGGAACTGTGCCGCTTGGCGGAGGTCTGCGCTCTCTGAGTGCTTTTCTAGTTGTACATTGAATCCCAGTATAGATAGATCAACAGGACTGGACTGTACGCACAATGGATGCAGGATGACCATTAATCATTTTATGAAAGAACTGAGATTGCTAGATATATGGAGAGAAATGAAACCACAAGTCAAAGCCTGTTCTTGTTATTCTAATACCTATAAGACATTCTCACGTATTGACTACTTTTTGATCTCTACAGAATTAAGGTCCAAGATTCAAAACTGTTTCTATGATAACACTGTGATCTCTGATCATGCACCCTGCTGTCTAATATATGTAGATAAGAAATTGACAAAGGATCCAGGTAGGTGGCATTTTCAGCATAAATGACTTCAGGATGAGGAATTTGTTAAGTACATAGAAAAACAGATAGATGAGTTCTTTGATATTAATACTATACAAACAACGGCATGTATAAAGTGGGAGGCTTTCAAAGCTTTTATCAGGGGGCATATTATTAGTTATACAGGTTCAAAATCTAAGAAGACTCGAGGGGAGAGAGTCCAATTGGAACGTAAAATAAAAATTCTTCAAGAAAAGGTGTATGCAGGAAATAACCCACAGTTAGAGAACGAATTACTGATTCTGAGAGCTGAATATGACAAAAAATCAGCGAATAGAGCTGCCTCGAGTCTTCTAAGATTGAAGCAAACTTTTTATGAACAAGGTGAAAAATCAGGGAAATTATTGGCATGGCAGCTTAAACAATTAGAATCTAAAACACCAATTACCAGTATTATAAGTAACGGACAGGTAGTTATAGATCCTTCAGAAATTAATAGTGCCTTTACAGATTATTATGAAAAACTATATGATCCAAAAAATGAAATTGACTTAACAAAACTAAATGGGTTTTTGGGTGGATTATCTATACCGAGTATTCCAAATGAAAACAGGGAGACATTGGAGTCTAAAATTAGTCAAGAAGAAGTTGGGCAAGCCATTGATAATATGAAATCAGGAAAAAGAGCAGGACCAGATGGTCTTCCAGTTGACCTTTATAAAAAATTTAAGAATAAATTAATAAAACCACTTTTGGAAATGGTTTTAGAAGCATTTCAAAATGGTAATTTACCACCATACATGAATAATGCCTTAATTATACTGTTGCCAAAACCAGGTAAACCCTCTAATAAATGTGAAAACATGAGACCAATAAGCCTATTAAATGCTGATCTTAAGATAATCTGTAAAATTTTAGCAAAACGACTACAAGAAATATTACCAAATATTATTAACCGAGATCAGAATGGCTTTATAATGGGAAGACAAGGCTTCCATAATGTAAGAAGACTATTTAATATTATTTATTCTAATAAAGAAGCACCGGATACAGCTCTCCTATCATTGGACGCCGAAAAGGCCTTTGACAGGGTCGAATGGCCCTATCTTTTTGAAGTCCTACAAAGGTTTGGACTTGGAAATAATTTCATAAAATGGGTCCAGATAATATACAATAATGCTACAGCAGAAATCCTAACAAATAGCAATATCTCAAAATCAATAAAAATCAATAGAGGATGTCGACAAGGCTGTCCACTTTCACCCTTATTGTTTACTATGGCAATTGAACCTTTAGCGATGGCAGTACGTTTACATCCACAAATATATATGGAATTAAAGTAGGACCAACAGAACATAAAATCTCCCTGTATGCCGATGACATAATTTTGTTTATGTCGAATTTTAAAAAATCAATTCCGACCTTTAATAAAGAACTTTGGGGAAATATCAGGATATAAAATAAATAAAACTAAATCTTCAATATTAATGTTAAATGAGACCCAGAGAACTCACCCAGCTCCTGAGGTAAATCAATTTAATGTTGTAAATCAGTTTAAATATTTAGGAATTCAAATTTTGCCTAAGCTAGAATCAGTCGCCAGTGCCAACTATGAAGCCTTAAAGTAATATCTTACCAAAAATACTTTATTTATTTCAAAACATTCCTTTACCACCACCTTCAGATCTATTCTCAAGAATTAAAAAAAAGTTAGTGGAATTTATATGGAACAATAGGAAGGCTAGATTACGTTTGTCCTTACTATATTTACCATTTGATCGTGGAGGTCTGAAATGTCCAAACTTTATGTTGTATTACTGGTCAGCACAACTGAGGTCTATGACATATTATTTTTCATCAAATGATCCTCCTCACTGGACTGAAATGGAATCATACAATTTACCTTTACCTCTTCCCTTATTCATATACTCAGACTCGGCTAAAAAAAATCACAGAAACAAGTTAAAAATCCAATTGTAAAGCACATGATCAAAATATGGTGTGAAACCAAAAAATATTTAAAAGAACCACACTTACTGTCACAATTTAGCCCAATATGGGGTAATCAATATTTTACACCAGGGAGAGCGGATGCTGTATTTAAAGTATGGAATTTAAAAGGGATTCAAAAGATTCAAGACTTATATTTGTCACGTTCAGATAACATAATGTCTTTTGAAGAACTGAGGATTAAATTCAATCTTAATAGAACACATTTTTTTTTAAATATTTTCAGCTTAGAAACTTTATTCAATCAAATCAAAATAATGCTGTCACCCGACCTACTTATTCATCCTTGGAAAATTTTTTTTACGAACGATAGTAAGAGAAAGGGTATTATTTCAGAGTTTTATAACTCATTGACACTATTCTCAAGTGAAAACTCACAGAAAAGACTGAATTATTGGAAAGAAGACCTGCAAATTGAAATTTCAGAGGAACAATGGGAAATGGCTTGTGCAGAAGCTCAAACCAAATCAATAAATGTACATCTTAAACTGATACATTTTCTTTCTTTCAAAGGTCTTTTTATTATTATTAATTGAAGTATCAATACAATACAAAGTATTAGAAATTTTCATTTTTGTTTCAACCAAACAGTGAAAAACTAGAACTTAAAGCCAACAAATGTAAATGCTTCAAAGCACAAAAACCTTTAAATAAACAATAATTAAAAAAAAAAAATACAAAGAAAAATTGTGTGTGTGAAGTGGGGGTGGGGTAAAGGGGATATGAGCTACTCAGAAACTATAATCGTGGGTCTTTCAAAGAAATCAAGAAACGGGCGCCATAATTTATAGAATTTGTTTTCAGAGCCACAGACTGTATATCTGATTTTTTCTAAATCCAAACAGGACATTATATCTTTTATCCACTGTAAATGTGAAGGGGGCGAAGAGTCTTTCCACTTCAGTAATACAGCACGTCTGGCCAATAATAATGAAAATTTGAATACTTTTAATTTGGAACTTGGCAAGGCAAGTTCTGGAGCCACACCAAAAATGGCGCATAATGGATCAGGTTTAATTTGATATTGCAGGACTTCAGACATAGTGATAAAAACAGAATGCCAAAAATTCATCAATGCAGGGCAGGACCAATACATGTGAAGCAAAGTGCCAGGAGCGCTACCACACTTTTCACAAGTTGGGTCTATATCCGAGTAAATACGTGCTAACTTAACCTTGGACAGGTGCATCCGGTGTACAATCTTAAATTGAATAAGAGCGTGACGAGCACACATTGATACAGTGTGAACCTGGCCAAGAATAGAGTCCCACAGTTCATCAGTAAAAGTAAAATTAAGATCTTGTTCCCAGTTCAATTTGATAGCGGCCAGAGAAGAAGATTGTAAATTTGAAATTAAATTATATAAAACTGACATTACCCCCTTAGAAGTTGGTTTAACTAATAAAAAATCATCTAGAGGATTATCAGAAGGTTTTTGAGGGAATTGTTTTGTCATGGTTTGCACATAATGTCTGACCTGGAGAAAGCGGAAAAAATGTGTAGAAGTGATGTCGAATTTGGTGGAAAGTTGAGAAAAACTTGCAAATTGACCATCAAAATATAAATCCGCAAAAGATTTTAAACCTTTTCTGTGCCATATATGAAATGCACTATCAATAGTTGATGGGGTAAATAAATGATTTGCGGCAATTGGACTTCTAATGGAAAAAAACTGAAGACCGAAATTTTTCCTGAATTGAGACCAAATTCTAAGAGACTGACGAACTACTTTATTATTACCCAGTGTAGACAAAGCAAGGGGAAGTGGTGAACCTAAAATTGCCGGTAGGGAGGTTTGATTGTCCACATGTGACTCCATAAGGATCCAAATAGGTGATTTGGGTTCCAGATAAAAATGTTTCCAATATAACATGCACCTGATATTTGCTGCCCAGTAGTAATATTGAAAGTTAGGCAGAGCCATGCCACCTACTGATTTGGGTCTTTGAAGAAAAACTTTCCTCAATCTCGGATGTTTACCATTCCAAATAAATGAGGTAATCAGAGAGTCCAAAGACTTAAAAAAGGATTTAGGAATAAAAATGGGGAGACATTGAAACAAATATAAAAACTTTGGAAGTAACATCATTTTTACAGAATTGATTCTGCCCATTAAAGACAAGAATAATGGGGACCATTTGGAAAGTATTAGCTTGCACTGGTCAAGTAAGGGGAGAAAATTATTTTTAAACAAGTAATTAAATTGTTTAGTGACACATATCCCAAGATAATTAAAATGATCAATAACAACCTTGAAAGGAAAATTTTCAAAATCCTGAACTTGAATCTTTTCATTAATCAGAAACAGTTCACTTTTATTAAGATTAATTTTATAAAAAGAAAACCTACTAAAACTATCCAAAATGTTGAGTATAGCGGGTAATGAAATAAGTGGGTTGGAGAGAAATAATAAAAGATCGTCAGCATAGAGTGAAACCCTATGCTCAATGCCACCCCTACGAATGCCTAGAAAGTCCCGGCTCCCACGGATTGCAATAGCTAACGGCTCAACTGCCAAGGCAAAGAGCAACGGGCTCAAAGGACAGCCTTGCCTCGTACCACGGTAAAGTCTAAAATAGTCAGAATAGCGACAATTAGTTAACACTGAAGCTAAAGGACTAGCATAGAGAAGTTTAATCCAGGAACAGAAGGAAGGACCAAAACCGAACCTCTCCAAAGTAAAAAACAAATACTCCCACTCAACCCTATCGAATGCCTTTTCAGCGTCCAAACTAATAAGACATTCAGGTATGTTGTGGTGAGGAGTATAAATAATATTAAACAACCGCCGCAAGTTAAAAAAAAGAATGGCGATTTTTAATGAAACCGGTTTGGTCCTGTGAAATTATAAAAGGAAGAATCTTTTCCAACCTTGAAGCTAACAACTTTGACAAAATTTTAACATCGGTATTTAACAAGGAAATAGGCCTGTAAGAAGCACAATCAACAGGATCCTTATCCTTTTTAAGCAACACAGTGATACAGGCCTGATAGCATGAAGGAGGAAGTGTACCAGAGTCAAGCGACTCTGTAAAAACTTGACAAAGGAAAGGGGCGAGGTCGTCAGAGAATTTTTTGAAAAAATCAGCGGAAAACCCATCAGGTCCTGGAGATTTTCCTGATTGCATGGATGATATTGCCAGCTGAATTTCTTCTTTTGTGATGGGAGCTTCTAAAATTTGCCGAGATTCTGAAGAAATCGAAGGAATATCAATAGAATCAAAAAAAATTTCCAAATCCTTTAAGTTTGTTGTATATTCTGAGGTATATAATTTGGAATAAAATGACCTGAAAATATCATTAATCACTTGTTGGTCAGATGTCACCTCTCCTTTATCTGTCCTAACTCCAGTAATAATTTGCTTAGCTCTAATACCACGTAGTTGATTAGCTAGAAGTTTACTGTTTTTTTCGCCATGTTCATAAAATTCACTCTTGTTCCTTATTAAACAACCTTCAATTTGTCGAGTAGAAAGTAAATTAAGTTTAGTTTGTAATGTCATACGTTCCTTGTACAGAGCGGGTGATGGAGATTGAGCATATTGTCTGTCAATGTCCAGGATTTGATCTAAAATAGCCTTCTGTTCCTGTATTAAGGATCGTCTTTTAAATGCTGCCAATGAAATAAATTCCCCCCTAAGAAATGCCTTCATGGCCTCCCATATCGTTTTATTTGGCATACCAGGAGTTTTATTTTCTTTCAAAAAAAAATTAATTTTAGAAGAAATATTCGCAACCAATTTTTCATCTGTAAGTAATAATAATGGGAATTGGCTTGTACAGAAGCTCAAACCAAATCAATAAATGTACGTCTTAAACTGATACATTTTAAATGGTTAATGCGGATGTATGTTACACCAGTGGAGTTAAATAGATATAACAAAAACATACCAGATAGATGCACAAAATGTATGGAAAGTAAAAGAACCCTATTTCACTGTTTATGGGAATGCAGAAAAATCAGAATGTTTTGGGAAGAGGTGAGGGTAACAATTAAAAAAAATAATTTCAAAACAATTCACATTGAACCCTAATCTGTTTTTGTTGGGTCTGTATCCAGAAAAACATAACTTTAATAAGAGTGAAAGAGCATTCATAGACCTCAGTTTGCTTAATAGATTACCTAGACTAAACAGAGGAGCATTGTTGTTGACTTGCCTTTGTTAATGGTGGTTGTTGTTTTTAGTACATTTTTTTGTTGTAGTTAGTGTTTTGTTTTGTTTTGTTTTTTTTTAATTTTTGAGTCCACAGAGTCAGCTAAACATATCTCAAGTCAGTCTATTCCAAGCACTGTCCACCACCTTCCCTGTGTGTAGAGACGAGTCTCCATGGAAAATGAAGCCCTAAGAATACTTGATTATGTAGAAAAGAATAGAATAGGCTATATTGTCATTGTACAGTTGTACAGTACAACAAAATCCATATGAAAGAGATGTCAACAGTTTTACTTTGGGACATGATTTGAGGTTGAATAAAATGGTAAATGGCATTCACTTATACAGCACTTTTTTCCCCTCATCTCTAGATGACCAAAGCGCTTTACAGATTCTGCTATCCACCCATTCACACACACACACACATTCACACACTGATGGCGGTATAGCTGCCATACACCGGCACTGGCCTGACCCACCAGGAGCAACTGGGGATTCAGTGTCTTGCTCAAGGACATTTCGACATGCAGACTGCAGACAGAGCGGGAATCGAACCTCTGACCCTACAATCAGTAGTCGGCCACACTACACCTGCACCACAGCCGCAATAAGGTGAAATAATTTGAAATATATGGGATCATGATACTCAATTATCACGATATCATGATTATTGTTTAATCATGATAGGATTGAATCGTGACCCAAGTATTGGGATCTGAATCAAATCGTGAGGTCCGTCGTGATTCCCACCCCTAAGATTGAGGCGACTTCCAGAGGAGCAGGATACTACGTCTCACTAACAGGGGTGTAAAAGCAAGTACTTTGTGTTGCATAGACGCCATCTGAAGGGGAACACATGGAATCCTCAAATATGGCAATAAGAGGGTCCATATTTATCTGGGTTCCTAAAATATTATATATAATAACAGTGGTCCAGATGCTAATTTAGGACTCTACTATGTGCTAGCAGCCACTGACACGCAGCGGACCTGGTTTTGACCAACATATTAAGTGTGCAACACAAGGAGATAACACGCTGGACTGTGTATGTTTTTAATATGATAAAGGGATACAGAGCCTCCCTCCCCTCATACATTTGTCTGAAATTATGTAGCACATTTATTTTCATACTAAGTTGAGGTAGTGGTCTTGGCTTCCTTGGGGAATGTATCTTTATATGCCAGCTAGTCATCACTGTAAGACAAAGGAAATGTAAATAAGAGGGAAAAATATGTGCATATATCAGACTTGTATAGACTTTCTAAATGACCCACTGCCAGGTGCTCCCATCTCTCAAAGGCCATCAACTGTAGGTACACCAAGGACAACCCTCACCTCAAAGAAACTAAACCAACCCTTTAAAGTGACACTCTGGCAAAAATCAAGTTCTTTCTGTTGTTTACATGTCTGTAACATGTTTCTTGTGATTTACAAGATACAGTATATCACAAGCAAAATCATTACAAACTCCCAAGTATGTGTTTTTCTGCTGTGAATGTCTGCTTAAGCTCACCCCCCCAAAAGGCAGATTTGGACAGAGTGTTTGTCGCTACGCAAGTATTCCTGCTTAGCCTGACTGGTTATAACATTAACCAATCAGATACTCTCTTAACTGGACTCAAGTCATTTTTTCTCCAGAGATCCTGTTAATCCTTTTTATAAAACTTGATTTAACAAAGTTTGGGTAACAGAGGAGTAAAGTGGGAGCCAGTTAAAATTTGCAGAAGTTGATGTGATTTGGAGGCCTCTTAAGGTGACTCAAGTTCAGTAGTATAAGTGCTTTATGTTAAGCAGGCACAAATATCCATCTTACGAGAATATTCCTGATCTAGCTCACTTCCTGTGGCCATCAGCTGGTTTTGAGACAAAAGAAAGCCAAATACATAGCAGGCAGGGTTTCCAAGTGTGAACCCTGCGACTCCTCATCCAAGCTGCTGTTCAACCCAGCAGAGCCTCTGCTTTAAACTCAACACCTACAAAATATTAGGAGATATCTATGTTTTACTCACAAGACTGTCTTAGACCGTCATCTGTGATAAGAAACATCACTTTCCCCACCCTGCCAAAGCAATACAAAGAATGGCTCCAGGTCATGAATCACAGAATTGCTCCTCTGTGGGTGCTGACAGCGCTGTCAGCAGGAGGATGGTGAACCAACTTACAGTACTATAGCTTAAAAGTAGTTTGGCCACCTCTGCTGACATAACAGACTGTACAGCATGGCAACAGTCACTGTGATATCCCCAACTGGTTCATGAAGTTTTCTGTGACTCTATACCAGAACGTTCAGGTTTTGGATACCGGTTGTGGCAATGGAGAAATTTTCACACGTAGTCCATGCCAAGGTCCTGACCAAGGTTCCTGTTTTTGCTCCATTGTCTACATTTGGCCCAGTTAGGTTTGGTTTCACGCTGCTCCTTATTAAAGTGAACTAAACAACTTTATGTGATGCTCCACTGTCTTGTTGTCATGACGATGTTCGTATTGTTAGCACAGACCGGTAGTTAGCAAACATGCTACTCACCCTGCAAGGTGTTTTCTGCAGCTCTGGACACATCAGAAACCACAGGTTAAGTTGAAACTGGTTCAGACTCCATCATGATAGTCAGTGAACTAGTTTAGTGAGGCTAGAATATTATCCAGGTATTCATTGAAAAGGACGTTTGTCCTTCTCATCAGCCATGATGATATTCAGGTGGCATTGCGTGTCCAATTTTCCCAAAAACTGTGTTGCATCCTCTCTGAAAATATCTGGCAAGTTTCTGCATTTTAATGATTTTTTTTCCCCAAATGACGATGCCGCTACTGACCGTATTTCCCATCTCCGAGTGTGACCACGGCTCCTTGTCCCTCTTATCAGCTGCCTTAACTTCTTGTGTTTTGCTTGAAAGCCCGAACCTTTCTGAAATTTGCTTTCATATTCTAAACAAACCAAACCAAGGTTCTAGGGATGCACGATAGTAGAATTTTTGACGATAGCTGATAGTTTAAAACTAGTTTTTGTCAAGTGCTAATACCAATATACAGTATCTCACAAAAGTGTGTACACCCCTCACATTTTTGTAAATATTTTATATCTTTTCATGGGACAACACTGAAGATATGACACTTTGATACAATGTAAAGTAGTCAGTGTATAACTTGTGTAACAGTGTAAATTTGCTGTCCCCTCAAAAGAACTCAACACACAGCCATTAATGTCTAAACCACTGGCAACAAAAATGAGTACACCCTAGGGCTGTCGCAATAACCGCAATTATGTAATACCGCAGTATGGACACGCCTACCGCGGAGGAAAACAACCAACAGTAACAACCGTGGTGTTCACTTTGTGTGTGTGTGTGTGTGTGTGTGTGTGTGTGTGGCTATATCTTGTTGTTCACTTATGTGCCCCTATTGATTATTAAATAAATTGCTAAATGAAGTGTATTTTTATTACCAACTCCATGTTTGCACCCGGTACTCTAGAAGCTTCCACAGCACACGGCGCTGCTGCGTGTGAGGCACTCTCTCCAGACAGAGTCCAGTAGGCAGTTAGTGGTGAAAGCGTTTGGACTCCTTGTTAAATACAGCCGTCACAGTGAGCACTGAAATGGCACAAAGCATGTTATTTCCTTCTGAGCGGCGTGTGTATGATCCTGACTGTGTATGCTCCGTGTATGAGCTACGAGAGCAGCTTATTTGAACAAGATTTTTCAGACAGTGGCAAAAATCATGGAGACAAGAGCCACGTAGAGTCCTGTACGGAGACTGTCCTGCTTATAAGCTGAATGTCGCTGCAGTCTCCAGTCCACACACCCCTTAGTTACCGCCACTGCTTTATGAAAATGATCAAGGTTTTTTTTGTTTTTTTAACAGAATCAGCAGTTCATGCCTGTGTGAAGAGCGGAGCTCCACACAGTCGTAACACATGCGCATAAAGTTGAATGCGAGCTGCACCGAGACTCTCACAGCTTCCCTCATTTGCCACATAAGTTATAAACCCTGTATAAATTATGAATCCACAGGGTCCTAAAAACATTTGCAATAATACCGCATACCGTAGTATTGAGCTGTCCACTGTCACCGCAGGGGAAATTACTCTACTGCGACAGCCCTAGTACACCCCTAAGTGAAAATGTCCAAATTGTGCCCAGTTAGCCATTTTCCCTCCCCGGTGTCATGTGACTCATTAATGTTACAAGGTCTTAGGTGTGAATGGGGAGCAGGTGTGTTAAATTTGGTGTTATCGCTCTCACATTCTCTCCTACTGGTCACTGGAAGTTTAACATGGCACCTCATGGCAAAGAACTCTCTGAGGATCTGAAAAAAAAAATTGTTGCTCTACATAAAGATGGCCTAGGCTATAAGAAGATTGACAACACCCTGAAATTGAGCTGCAGCACAGTGGCCAAAACCATACAGCGGTTTAACAGGACAGGTTCCACTTAGAACAGGCCTCGCCATGGTCGACCAAAAGAAGTTGAGTGCCCATGCTCAGCGTCATATCCAGAGATTGTCTTTTGAAAATAGATGTATGAGCGCTGCCAGCATTGCTGCAGAGGTTGAAGGAGTGGAGAGTCAGCTTGTCAGTGCTCAGACCATACACCGCACACTGCATCAAATTGGTCTGCATGGCTGTCATCCCAGAAGGAAGCCCTTTTAAAGATGATGCACAAGAAAGCCTGCAAACAGTTTGCTGAAGACAAGCAGACTAAGGACATGGATTACTGGAACCATATCCTGTGGTCTGATGAGACCAACATAAACTTATTTGATTCAGATGGTGTCAAACGTGTTTGGTGGCAACCAGGTGAGGAGTACAAAGACAAGTGTGTCTTGTCTACAGTCAAGCATGGTGCTGGGAGTGTCATGGTTTGAGGCTGTATGAGTGCTTCCGGCACTGGGGAGCTACAGTTCATTGAGGGAACCATGAATGCCAACGTGTACTGTGACATAATGAAGCAGAGCATGATCCCCTCCCTTCGGAAACTGGGCCGCAGGGCAGTATTCCAACATGATAACCACCTCAAACACACCTCCAAGATGACCACTGCCTTGCTAAAGAAACTGAGGGTAAAGGTGATGGACTGGCCAAGCATGTCTCCAGACCTAAACCCTATTGAGCATCTGTGGGGCATCCTCAAACGGAAGGTAGAGGACTGCAAGGTCTCTAACATCCACCAGCTCCCTGATGTCATCATGGAGGAGTGGAAGAAGATTCCAGTGGCAACCTGTGAAGCTCTAGTGAACTCCATGCTCAAGAGAGTTAAGGCAGTGCTGGAAAATAATGGTGGCCACACAAAATATTGACACTTTGGGCACAATTTGGACAGTTTCACTTAGGGGTGTACTCACTTTTGTTGCCAGCGGTTTAGACATTAATGGCTGTGTGTTGAGTTATTTTGAGGGGACCGCAAATTTACACTCTTATACAAGCTGTACACTGAATGCTTTACATTGTATCAAAGTATCGTATCTTCAGTGTTGTCCCATGAAAAGATATAATAAAATATTTACAAAAATGTGAGGGGTGTGCTCACTTTTGTGAGATACTGTATGCACATATTTTTCCCCCCACCTATTTACTTCTCCTTTCTCTTACAGTGATGATTTACTGGTATATAAAGACACGTTCCCCAAGAAAAATAAGACAACTACCTCAACTACTCAAAGACACTTTACAGAAGTCCAGCAAAAAGAACAACAACAATCAGGTGTTATCAGCTATCTTGAACAGGTGGGTTTTGAGTTGGGTTTGGAATGAATGCAGTGAGTCTGAGTTGTAGATGTAGGGCTGGGGCGGCAGTGGCTAAGGCTCCATCACCCGTGGAGCAATGCTTGGTTCAGGTGATGGGGATCAGAAGAATCAGGTGTTCTGAAATGACGGGTTGGGGAGTGATGCTGGAGGATACCCATGAGGTATGGAGGAGCAAGGTATTAATTTTCTCAACTTTTTTCTTGTAAATTTGCAATTTTCTCATAAATTTGCATTTTTTTCTTAGAAATTTCCCTTTTTTCTTGTAAATTTGCTATATATTTTCTGACAAATTTGTTACTTTTTTCTCATAAATTTGCTATATTTTCTTGTAAATTTTCAACTTTTTTCTCACAATTGGGAAACTTTTTTCTCATAAGTTTGCAACTTTTTCTTAAATTGCTATTTTATTCTTGTTAATTTGCAACTTTTTCCTCATAAATTTGTAGGTTTTTTCTTGTAAATACTGATTTTTTTGTAAATGTGCTACTTTTTCTCATAAATTTACTTTTTTTTTCTTGTAAATTTCCCATTTTAAAAAAAAAAAAAAGCTTTTTTTTTTTTGGAAATTTGCAACTTTTTTTTCTTATAAAGTTCCCATTTTTTTCTTGTAAATTTGCTAAGGAGGAGCAAGGTTATTGAGGGCTTTGTGGATTATGAGAAGAATCTTGAAGTGATGTAGTGGGAACCGGTGTAGCTTCAGAAAGATGGGGCAGATGTGGTCTCTAGAACAGGAGTTGGTGAGCAGCCTTGCAGCTGAGTTCTGAACATACTGGAGCTTCTGAAGGTCAGAGGAAGGTAGGCCAGAGGATGCTGTTGCAATAGTCCAGTCTAGAAGATATGAAAGCAAGGATGAGAGTTTCGGCAACAGGTGAGAAAAACATGGGATGAAGGAGAACAATATCACGGAGGTGGAAAAAAAAGACGTTTTAGTGATATATACTATAACACTGGCTGATCTGATATTGGGTTCCTCACTTGAACCAATGCTGTGGAAATGCTCAAGGCTGCAGAGCATGTATGAAAACGACTAATGTTTGCTCGTCTTTTTTCCCAGCCATCCTACCCTGCTCAGAATAATCACACACTGACACCGCTGCCGATTCAAGCCAAATGTGATGGAGGCTACTGCCAGGCATGAGCGGCTGAGTGAGACAAGAAACCTAATGATGAGCTGTGGAAAAGCGCAGCCCCGCTCAATATGTTCCAACAGACACAGCAGCATCAGCATTCTGTCTCTGATCATGGCGGGGAGTCCAGAGTACCCACGTGCGAGGATGTGAGAGCAGCTGCCAACGCCGCAACAAGTGACGAGTGCCTGGCTGTGTGCGGCTGTTGCTGCTGTGTGCTGACGATGATCACTTTAAGTGGATTCCGCAACGCCACAAATTCAATTAAATTCCTGACGTGCAGCAGCAGCATCCACCCGAGAGCCTTGCAGCACAGACAGAAGAAAGACAGAAATTGGCAAACTGGGAAGAAGAACAGAGACAGAGGGGGGAGTAATGTAGCAGTTGTGTTACAGAACATTCCAGAGTCGTTTCTGCCAGTAAAGCAGAGAACGCTAATGCCGTGACATCCTTCAACCACTCGGGGCACCCAAGCTAAAAGCTGACATTCAACATTTTTGGGAATAATAAAAATTATGTTTAACTTTCTTCTCATAAATTTGTCAACTTTTGTCTGGTAAATTTGCAACCTTTTTTCGACTTACATTTGCAAGCTATTCCTCCTAAATTTGCAACTTTTCTTCTTGTATATTTCCCATTTTTCTTGTATATTTGCAACTTTTTTCCCTCAAAACTAGAAAACTTTTTTCTTATAAGTTAGCAATTTTAAGGAAAAAAACTGCAGTTTTATTCTTGTAAATATTCAACTTTTTTCTCGTAAAATGCAACTTGTTTCTCATAAATTTGCTTTTTTCATGTAAATTTCCCATTTTTTGTGAAACTTTTTTCTCATAAATTTGTGACTTCTTTCCTTAATAAAAAATGCTAATTTATTCTTGTAAACTTGAAACTTTTTCTCATAAATTTGCAACTTTTTTCCCTCATAAATTTGCAACTTTTTTTACTAAAAAATGCTATTCTACTCTTGTAAATATGCAGCTTATTTTCTGGTAAATCAGAAAGTTTTTTCCTCATAAATTTGCAATTTCTTCTGGTATATTTCCCATTTATCTTGTAAATTTGCTGTGGTTATTTTTTCTCGTAAATTTACAACTTTTTTCTCACAATTGTAAAACTTTTCTCGTAAGTTTGCAATTTTTTTTTCCTGAAAAAGCTATTTCAGTCATGTAAATGTGCAAGCTTTTTCTCATAAATTTGCAACTTTTTCTCAGAAATTTGCCATTTTTTTCCTGCAAATTTCCCACTTTTTCTTGTAAATTTGCAACTTTTTTCTCACAAATATGAATCTTCTCTCTCCTAGGTTTGCAACTTTTTTCCTTAAAAGTGCTATTTTATTCTTTTAAATCTGCAGCTTTTCATACATTTGAAACGTCTCATAAATTAGATTTTTGTTAATTTACAACTGTTTTCTCATAAACTTTCAAATTTTTCTCAAAAACTTGTTACTTTTTTCTCAAAAATTTGCAAAATTCATAAAGATTCTGGTTGATTTCTTATTCTATATAATGCTTCATTATTTTCTGTTAATCTACACAATAACTCAAGTTTATTTCTTTAATGTTTTTATTGGGAGGGGAGAAATCCCCCCCTCCCCAACTTTAAAGCGTTTGAAGTCTTCCCAATTACAACAAAAAATAAAGGCCATGAAACGGCCATGATGTATAAAGATGCAGAGTGCCAGGTGGGGGCTGAAGGCGTGTGTGTGTGGGGGGGGGGGGACGCAGCGAAACATCTCCATTTTCCTCTAGCTGCACCCATGCAGTCTTCTTTCTCTTCCTCTTACTGGCACAGTGGTTATGTAAGGAGGCAGAGCAGTGGAGCTTATTTACACTCCCATGGGGATTAGGCAGGAGCCCGGGCATACCAGCACCTGCAACGCTCACTGACAGTCCACAAATAACACACACAGACGGCACTGCGGCACAGATGACAGGCTTTCCCTAGGACCCCCGCCATCCCCCACAGAGAGGCCAGCCAAAGTGCAAGCATCGCTTTGATATAGTCAACCACCGGCTAGGACACTGGGTTTAGTTCTGCTGCATCTGAGGCAAGACATCACGACACCTAGACAGCATGTGCAAGATTATACAAAGAGTTCACCTGTTTTTTTGGGTGTTCAGTGTAACTTCGGTGTAAATCAAACCCACCTTAAAGACAACAGTTACTGCACCGTTTCCACATGCTGACACAGCTCCCATGGGTCTTAGTAAAATGTCTGTGACATGCTTTAGGTCAAAAAGCCTCAGGGTTTAACTATTGCAGCATCACTGTCAATCATCTTTTACAGCCTTCCTCAGAACGGCTCATTTCAGTGCATGTCTCTGTAAATGCTCATGAGCCCCAGTTCACCCCACCCTCCCTCTTTGGTCATTGATCAGGTCAGTTTGTTGACGCCATATTGCTAATGTTAGCTGGCTAGCTTTTAGGTCCCTTGGCAAACGCAGCCTGAACATGATTGGTTCCTGGACTACAATAAGCACAGAACCAACCATTAATTAATGAATGGTCAGCTGCTAATGGCAGCTAGTCCCCTTTGGTCCCAGTCAAAGTATAATAAGTATAATAAAGACATATCTAGCCAGCAAATATTGGTTGAAAAAATATTGAAAAGATGACTTCCCCAAGTGTCTGAACGACGACTGATTTGGTTTAAAAGCGAAAGATAAAAAGTTGTCGACTATTTGGGGGCAAATAAAGTCTTACAAGAACAAACTAGATTTAATCCAAAACACAATGTCTAAATTGAGTATTGTGTTGGGAGGGTATGGTCAAGTGTTGGTAGATGAACATGGATGCCTAGTGGGAATGGACAGAATTTATACAGTTGAGGACAGAATTATGACCCCCGCCCCCCCATGAAAATTTCATGGAAGGCATACATTACTCTACTTTGCGTGCAGAAAAAAAATAACTTGACAAAAACCAAAAACTACCACAGTAAAAATTATGAACCCCTGAAAAACTGACCTTTTTAATTGAGCCATAGCACAAATCACTGCTGTGCAGTGATGTGCTTTAACTCTAATGCTCAAAGCTTGTAAAATCAAGTTCAAACTGATGGTTATCTTCCAATTTACACAAGAATACAAAAACCTCTGCAAGGGTTTGAGCTGTCACTTGAGAATGAATGCATCATGCCAAAAACAAAAGAAATCAGTTTATACTTGAGAAAAAGAATTGTTGATGCTCACAAAGCAGGAGATGGATATACAAAGTTATCACAACATTTCCAAGTGTCAAGAACTGGAGTGAGAAGTATCATCAAGAAATTCAAGGAGAGCCACACAGTACAGAACAAGCCTGGCAGAGGTAGGAAGTGAAAGATTTCAAAGACTCTAGAAAGAAAACTAGTGAGAGATGTGGCTAAGGACCCCAGAACAAATGCCATGACACTAGTGAATGACTTAGCCAAGTCAGGAATTGTAGCCTCAAAGAAGACGATCACTAGAACCCTGCACAGGAAGGGACTTCGAGGTTGCAGACCAAGAAAAACTCCACTTCTGCAAAACAGACACCTTCAAGCCAGACTGAAGTTTGCTAAGAACAAACTGGAGAAAAATTATGCAGACTGGAAGTGTGACCTTTGGTCAGGTGAGAGGAAACTAAAGCTCTTTGGCCATAGAGACACTGCTAATGTTTGGAGAAAGAAGGAAGAGGCGTACAACCCAAAGAATACCGTCCCCATAGTGAGACATGGTGGTGGAAGTATTATGCTGTGGGGATGCTTCGGTGCACCTGGAACTGGGAAGCTTGTCAAGGTGGAAGGAATCATGAAGAAAGAAGGATATGTGAAGATTTTG
Organism: Pholidichthys leucotaenia; assembly: GCA_020510985.1. Classification (NCBI taxonomy): domain Eukaryota; kingdom Metazoa; phylum Chordata; class Actinopteri; order Cichliformes; family Pholidichthyidae; genus Pholidichthys; species Pholidichthys leucotaenia. The sequence goes on from CM035843.1 coordinate 132,242,472, forward strand.
AAAGAAAATCTCAAGCAGTCAGGAGCAAAACTGGGTCTGGGCACAGTAAAACAATATAAGCATCCAAAATAAAACTACGATGTTTGGAAAAGCTGTGTTAAAATTTACGCTGTTTAACAGCAGTTGGGAAATGCTTTTTTAAAAATGACATTTTAATAGGTGGCACTCATAATTCTGTTCTGAAGTGTAGGAAACGGCAATCAAACATTCCTCAGTCCGTACAGAGGGAGCTGAGGAGGAAGATCAGAGAAGGCAAGGACAGCTTCAGGAAGAAGATGGAGGATAAGCTGCAACAGAGCAACATCGGTGGGGTCTGGAGAAACATTAAAACCATCTCTGGGCTCCAGAATACTTCCCCCCAGGCCACGGGGGGCAGGGAGTGGGCGAACAATCTGAATCTGTTTTTCAATAGGTTTGACCAACCCCCACCCCCCACCCCCCGACTGCACAACAACCACTGCTGCCTCTGAAGACATCAAGTCCTGCTGCCCACTCCCCACTCCACCATTACCCCCCACTCCCAACACACAGCCCCCAAACCTGACCTTCACTAAGACCCAGGTGAGGACGGAGCTGAGGAAGATCAAGGCGAGGAAGGCGTTGGGACCGGACGGCATTAGTGCAAAATTCCTCAAGTCCTGTGCAGACCAGCTGTGTGGGATTGTGGAGTACATCTTCAACCTGAGCCTGAAGCTGGGGGTACCACAGTTGTGGAAAACATCTTGTGTGGTACCTGTACCAAAGACTTCCCACCCCAAAGATCTGAACAGCTACAGACCAGTGGCCCTGACGTCCCACATGATGAAGACCCTGGAGAGACTGCTCCTTGCTCACCTCCGCCCCCTGGTGGGACCAGCGATGGATCCACTCCAGTTCGCCCACCAGCATGGCATTGGGGTGGGGGATGCGGTGAGCTTCCTCCTTCACCGTTCTCTGTCCCACCTGGAGAAGCCCGGGAATGCGGTGAGGATCATGTTCTTTGACTTCTCCAGTGCTTTCAACACCATCTAACCGATGATCCTGAAGGACAAGCTGCTGTGCGCAGGGGTGGACCAGCACCTGTCATCATGGATCATGGACTACCTCACAAACCGGCCACAGTTTGTGAGAACCTGGGACTGTGTGTCCGACACGATCATCGGTAGCACGGGGGCCCCCCAGGGAACGGTTTTGGCTCCCTTCCTGTTCACCCTTTATACTGCGGACTTCTCACACAACACAACACACTGCCATCTACAGAAGTTCTCTGATGACTCTGCGATCGTTGGCCTCATCTCCAACGAAGATGAAGCTGAGTACAGAGGACTTATCCAGGACTTTGTGGACTGGTGCCGTCAGAACTGCCTCCAGATCAACGCGAGGAAAACTAAGGAGCTGGTGGTGGACTGCCGCAGGCAAGGACAACCCCTCACAGCACCAGTAAATATACAGGGAACAGATATCGAGATGGTGACATCCTATAAGTACCTGGGTGTCCATCTGAACAACAAACTAGACTGGTCACACAATACTGACGCACTCTACAAGAAGGGACAGCGCAGGCTGTTCCTACTGAGGAGACTCAGGTCTTTTGTTGTACAAGGGGCACTGCTGAAGACATTCTACGACACGGTGGTGGCATCAGCCATCACTTTTGGAGGGTTCTGCTGGGGCAGTGGCATTACAGCAGCCGATAGGAAGAGACTGAACAAACTGATCAAGAAAGCTAGCTCTGTCCTGGGGCAGCGCCTTGACCCAGTGGAGGAGATGGGAGAGAGAAGGATGGTGGCTAAACTGTCATCTCTGCTGGAGTACGAGTTCCACCCTATGCAGGACACACTGAATGTACTAAGGAGCTCATTTAGCAGCAGACTACATCATCCTAGGTGCACAACCGAGAGGTTTCGCAGGTCCTTCCTACCTACGGCTGTCAGACTGTACAACCTAAGCAAGGCTGCTCGCAGAGATAGCAAAAAGATGTGACAACCTAATAGTATTGAATGCAAAAGACGCAATAGACTTACACAATGGTCCCCTCCGGTATACAACTAGGAAAAGACCGGTAGCTACGGAGGGTGACAATATGTATGGGTACATAATCATACCATGTAGGATAACTAAGTAGACGGTTATGCTGTTTCATTCCATCTAGCTACAATGCTCCGCACTGTGTGTGTTTATATATTTATATATTTATTCCATCTAGCGACAATGCTCCACACTGTGTGTTTATATATTTACATATTTATCCCATCTAGCTACAATGCTCCGCACTGTGTTTATATATTTACATATTTATTCCATCTAGCTACAATGCTCCGCACTGTGTGTGTTTATATATTTACATATTTATTCCATCTAGCTACAATGCTCCGCACTGTGTGTGTTTATATATTCATATATTTATTCCATCTAGCTTCAACGCTCCACACTGGATGTGTGTTTATATATTCACATATTTATTCCATCTAGCTACAATGCTCCACACTGTGTGTGTTTATATATTCATATATTTATTCCATCTAGCTACAATGCTCCGCACTGTGTGTTTATATATTTATATATTTATTCCATCTAGCTACAATGCTCCGCACTGTGTGTCTATATATTTATGTTTATATGTACATACACTACCGTTCAAAAGTTTGGGGTCACCCAGACAATTATTTTGTGTTTTCCATGAAAAGTCACACTTATTTACCACCATGAGTTGTAAAATGAATAGAAAATATAGTCAAGACATTGACAAGGTTAGAAAAAATGATTTGTATTTGAAATAATAATTTTTTCCAGATACTCAACCTGCTCAAAGGAAGGTCAGTTTTATAGCTTCTCTAACCAGCTAAACTGTTTTCAGCTGTGCTAACATGACTGCACAAGGGTTTTCTAATCATCCATTAGCCTTCTGACACAATGATCAAACACATTGTACCATTAGAACACTGAAGTGATAGTTTTTTTTTCCACAATATCTTTATTGAACCTTTTTTTTTAAACAAACATGACACAAACAATCAAACACTAACACTAAAGTACTACAAAAAAAAATGCACTAAAAACACCAACAACCACCAACAAAATCAAGTCTTCAACAATGCTCCTCTGTTTAGTCTAGACAATCCATTACATAAGTATACATATTATGTTCACCAGTTTGGAATTTACAAGGTCCACACACATCATTCACCTTCTTCTTCAAGAGTTATGTTTAAATTTTTTACATAATCAATAAAAGGTCTCCATATATTCTCAAACACAATTTCCTTTGATTTCAGTATGTATGTTATTCTTTCTAATGGAAGGTTTGTTAACATCTGTCTTAACCACTGAGTCACATCTGGTCCATGAGTCTTTTTCCACAGTAGTGCAATACATTTCTTGGCATTAAGCAAACTGAGGTCTATGAATGCTCTTTCACTTTTATTAAAGTTATGCTTTTCTGGATACAGACCCAACAAAAACAATTTAGGATTCAATATGATTTGTTTTGAAATTATTTTTTCAATTGTTACCCTCACCTCTTCCCAAAACACTCTAATCACTCTACAGTCCCATACACAATGAAATAAGGTTCCTTTACTTTCCATGCATTTTGTGCACGTATCTGGTATGTTTTTGTTATATCTATTTAACTCCTCCGGTGTAACATACATCCGCATTAACCATTTAAAATGTATCAATTTAAGACATACATTTATTGATTTGGTTTGAGCTTCTGTACAAGCCAATTCCCATTGTCCCTCTGAAATTTCAGTTTGCAGATCTTCTTTCCAGTAGTTTAATCTTTTCTGAGTTTTCACTTGAGGATAGTGTCAATGAGTTATAAAACTCTGAAATAATAACCTTTCTTTTACTATCTTTCATCAACATTTTTTCCAAGGATGAGTAAATAGGTCGAGTGAGAGCTTTATTTTGATTTGATCGAATAAAGTTCCTAAGTTGAAGATATTTAAAAAAAATGTGTTCTATTAAGATTAAATTTGATCCTCAGCTCTTCAAAAGACATTATGTTATCTGCACATGGCAGATATAAATCTTGAATCTTTTGAATCCCTTTTAAATTCCATACTTTAAATACAGCATCCGCTCTCCCTGGTTTAAAATATTGATTACCCCATATTGGGCTAAATTGTGACAATAAGTGTGGTTCTTTTAAATAGTTTTTTGTTTCACACCATATTTTGATCATATGCTTTACAAATGGATTTTTAACTTGTTTTTGTAATTTTTTTGCCGAATCTGAGTATATGAATATGAGGTAAAGGTAAATTGTATGATTCCATTTCAGTCCAGTGAGGGAGATCATTTGATGAAAAATAATATGTCATAGACCTCAGTTGTGCCGACCAATAATACAACATAAAATATGGACATTTCAGACCTCCACGATCAAATGGTAAATATAATAAAGACAGACGTAATCTAGCCCTCCTGTTGTTCCATATAAATTCCACTAACCTTTTTTTAATTCTTGAGAATAAATCTAAAGGTGGTGGTAAGGGAATGTATTGAAATAAATAAAGTATTTTAGGTAAGATATTACTTTTAAGTATATTGATTCTCCCGATCATCGACATTGGTAGTGACATCCATCTCTGAAGTAACTCATTAATATCTGTCATTAAGGCTTCATAGTTGACACTGGCGACTGATTCTAGCTTAGGCACAATTTGGATTCCTAAATATTTAAACTGATTTACAACATTGAATTGATTTACCTCAGGGGCTGGGTAATTTCTCTGGGTCTCATTTAGCATTAATATTGAAGATTTAGTTTTATTTATTTTATATCCTGATATTTCCCCAAAATTCTTTATTAAATTCAACAAGGTCGGAATTGATTTTTTAAGATTCGACATAAACAAAATTATGTCATCGGCATACAGGGAGATTTTATGTTCTGTTGTTCCAACTTTAATTCCATATATTTGTGAATGTAAACGTATCGCCATCGCTAAAGGTTCAATTGCCATAGTAAACAGTAAAGGTGAAAGTGGACAGCCTTGTCGACATCCTCTATTGATTTTTATTGATTTTGAAATATTGCTATTTGTTAGGATTTCTGCTGTAGCATTATTGTATATTATCTGAACCCATTTTATGAAATTATTTCCAAGTCCAAACCTTTGTAAGACTTCAAAAAGAAAGGGCCATTCGACTCTATCAAAGGCCTTTTCGGCGTCCAGTGATAGGATAGCTGTATCCGGTGCTTCTTTATTAGAATAAATAATATTAAATAGTCTTCTTACATTATGGAAGCCTTGTCTTCCCTTTATAAAGCCATTCTGATCTCGATTAACAATATTTGGTAAAATTTCTTGTATTCGTCTTGCTAAAATTTTACAGATTATCTTAAAGTCGGCATTTAATAGGCTGATTGGTCTCATATTTTCACATTTATTAGACGGTTTACCTGGTTTTGGCAACAGTATAATTAAGGCATTATTCATGTATGATGGTAAATTACTATTTTGAAATGCTTCTAAAACCATTTCCAAAAAAGGTTTTATTAATTTATTCTTAAATTTTTTATAAAGGTCAACTGGAACACCATCTGGTCCTGCACTTTTTCCTGATTTCATATTATCAATGGCAAGCCCAACTTCTTCTTGACTAATTTTAGACTCCAGTATCTCCCTGTTTTCATTTGGAATACACGGTATAGATAATCCGTCCAAAAACCCATTTAGTTTTGTTAAGTCAGATTCATTTTTGGTATCATATAATTTTTCATAGTAATCTCTAAAGGCTCTATTAATTTCTAAAGGATCTATAACTACCTGTCCCTTACTTATAATACTGGTAATTGGTGTTTTAAATTCTAATTGTTTAATCTGCCATGCCAATAATTTTCCTGATTTTTCACCTTGTTCATAAAAAGATTGTTTCAATCTTAGAAGACTCGAGGCAGCTCTATTTGCTGATTTTTTTGTCATATTCAGCTCTCAAAATCAGTAATTCGTTCTCCAACCTTGGATCACTTCCTGCATACACTTTTTCTTGAAGAATTTTTATTTTACGTTCCAATTGGACTCTCTCCTCTCGAGTCTTCTTAGATTTTGAACCTGTATAACTAATAATATGTCCCCTAATAAAAGCTTTGAAAGCCTCCCACTTTACACATGCTGATGTTTGTGTAGTATTGATGTCAAAGAACTCATCTATCTGTTTTTCTATGTACTTAACAAATTCCTCATCCTGAAGCCATTTATGCTGAAATTGCCATCTACCTGGTTCCTTTGTCAATTTCTTATCTACATATATTAGACAGCAGGGTGCATGATCAGAGATCACGATGTTATCATAAAAGCAGTTTTGAATCTTGGACCTTAATTCTGTGGAGATCAAAAAATAATCAATAAGTGAGAATGTCTTGTAGGTATTGGAATAACAAGAGTAGGCTTTAACTTGTGGTTTCATTTCTCTCCATATATCTAGCAATCTCAATTCTTTCATAAAATGATTAATGGTCATCCTACATCCATTGTGCGTACAGTCCAGTCCTGTTGATCTATCTACACCGGGATTCAATGTACAATTAAAATCACCTGCTATTATATGTTGCCCTGAAAGTGATGATAAGATAAGAAATAAATTAGCAAAGAACTTTTGATCATCTATATTGGGACCATATAAGTTCACCAAATTTATATTTTCTAATAGCAAAGATCCTTGAATGATTAAATATCTTCCAAATTTGTCTCCAATTACATTTTTCACTTGAAATGGGACTGATTTATGTATGAGAGTCATAACTCCCCTGGCTCGGGATGAAAATGATGAGGTGAAAACACTTCCTTGCCATCTACTCCTAATTCTTTTTACATCCTCCTCTATTAGATGAGTTTCTTGTAAAAACACAATTTTTGAACCCATGTCTTTTATTTTATTCATAACTTGTTTAAGTTTTTTTAAATTTTGTAGACCTCTGCAATTCCATGAGGTTAAATTAAGATTAACGCTTTGGTTTATGATCAATAGGGAGTTTGAGATTACCTTGCAGTGTAAACATGCTCATACAGAGAAGCAAAAACATGAGTGGATGAACATTCATCCTACAAACTACACACAAACAAATTCCCCCTTCCCACATTTGTGGTAATCCTCCCAAAATCAAAAGAAAAATTCCGTCTCCCGATATAGCCATCGACCGCTCCACACCCACGAGGATCAGCCAAAGCCACTCCTTCTTCATCCTCCCAATCAACCTAACTCTACTGCTTTTAATTACGTAGCATTAACTCTCTTCTGTAGTTTTCCAACTTAACTCCAAAATTTTTAGCAACTTTGTACATCATAGAGTTTTTTTTTTAATATATAATACAATCTATATTTTGTAAACTTGCTATTTGCTTCAAATCAGTCAGATGCCTGTGCAAATGCTTAAATATTCTACCTTATATTTTGTTCATGCTTAGCTCCCACCAGTCTCTTTTTGGATCTTCTTGATGAACTCCTGCGCCTCCTCTGGGGTCTTGAAGATGTGTGTTCTGCCCCCATACGTGGTCAACAGTCTCGCAGGATAAATTACACCATGACGAATCCCAAGGTTGCGCAGCTCTTTACGTACGGGATCAAACTGCTTCCTCAATTGTTGGATTCCTGTGGCCAAATCTGGGTAGAACCGCACCTGCTGGTCCTGGTGTTTAATTTCTCCTTTAGCTCGCGCAGCGTTGAAGATCTTCATCCTGCCTCTGTTGCTGAGGAACTTCATAATAAGCGTCCTCGGTGGTCCCTTATCTCTCCGTGGGCCAATACGGTGTGCGCTTTCCAGAACGACTGCTGATTGCAGCTCCGCGCTGCCCAGCGCCTCCGGAATCCACTTTTCCAAAAAGGAACATGTGTCCCGACCTTCGGTTTCCTCCGGTAGACCCACCAGCCTCAAGTTGTTCCGTCTCGACCGGGACTCCAAATCCAGGACATTATCTTCCAGACATTTATTTTTTTTTTCCAAAGTGCGCACCTTTAATTGAAGACCGGTGACGTCATCCTCAGCACTGGAGACACGAAGCTCCACCTGCGCCATTCGTTCTACACAGTCACCCAATTCCTTTCTCATTCCTTCCAATGCTGCCATAATCCCATCAAATTTAGCGGAAAAGTCTGTTCTCATTGAACTAATGGCAGCTAGCACTGCACCTGTGCCGTTTCCCGCAGATACCACACCGCTGCTAGCTTCCTCCGCCATATATGGAGCTTTATCTGCTGCGTCACAGACGTGAAAGTCCGTTAATTTGGACTGTTTCGGCGGCTCGCTTTTTCCTCTACCTGGTTTTCCAGCCTTAGGCTTCACCGACATATCCTCGCCCAAACGCTGGGATATGTTCTGTCCCAAATGAGAGAGTTATTTGCCAATTTTTTTTCTCTAGGAGCAGAGCAGAGTGATACGTGTCCTTCTCACGTGGCAGCCATAACCGGAAGTCCACTGGAGTGATAGTTGCTGGAAATGGGCCTCTATACACCTATCTAGATATTGCACCAAAAACCAGACATTTGCAGCTAGAATAGTCATTTACCACATTAGCAATGTACTGTATATTAGATATTAGAGTGTATTTCTGATTAGTTTAAAGTTATCTTCATTGAAAAAAACAGTGCTTTTCTTTCAAAAATAAGGAAATTTCTAAGTGACCCCAAACTTTTGAACGGTAGTGTATGTATACTCACTGCTCTTGTTTTTTCTTGCCTTCTGATTGTTGTGCTGAGTGTTGCTATCCCTGTGCTGTTGCAATCCTGGAATTTCCCCATTGTGGGACTAATAAAGGCTTATCTTATCTTATCTTATCAAAACTGGCCACAATCCAACAGTTACACTAATGTTAGGCAGCCTTTCCTCTCAGCACCACCCCACGATGGCAGCTCTAATGTGGACGGACCAACTCTGACCACTTAGCTAAGCTAGTGGTCCAACCTACTGGCTATAACAGCAAAAATCTAAACAGCAAAAAAAAAACAACAACAAAAAAAAAAACAGGACTGAATGATGGAAAATTATATGAATTAGTAAACTGTTTAGGAGCATGGATGTGTTGTGGGGTGACTGGAACTTAAAGAAAATAATAAAAACTGCTCACTAAGCTAACCCCATAGTAACACTGCTAGCTCTGAAGCTAATGCCTTGGGATGGAAAAACTCTCGGCGGGGACTGGATGGACATCACAGCTAATAGCACGGTGATGTCCCAACTAAAGACCGCATCATTTGATTGTGACGTAAGGAAATGTAACCCGGAAGAGCAATACTGGCTTCTGTCCATTCTGTGCAAATGTTAAAACCCCCAAACACACCATGTTTCCGTGAATGGGACCATCAAACTAGGCTGCCACCAGCAACTGGTGTTAAAAAAAAAAAGGCTCAGAGAAAAAGGATGTCTAAATTTTCTAAATATAAATCCCCATTTCTTTCCGCCTCATGTTCTCGGAGGTCTCTGAGGTGCAAACGACAAGATGCAAGTGAGAGAAATAGGAATGCGATTAAAGGAACTGGGGCAATATTAGAGAGCTCTGTTGAATCAAACTAAAGCTCTCCCAAGTTCCATCAACAAACGACAAAACTACATTACACTGAAAGCTGCAGAGGCGCAAAGGGCAGAGATGAAAACAAATCTAACTTGTATAAGAAAGAGCCTGTTTTTTTTTTCACTCAGTAAAATGAAAAACATATCAGAGCAGCAAAACACTGCAAGTCTGAATCATTACCCAGAGGTGCAAGCATCATGTCTCCTCTTCCCATCGACTCCATCCTTACTTTATCCACTTGATAACAGATAATTCGTTGGTTCCTTTTCAACCCTCAGCTACATGCCAACCCAGCCATTTCATTAAGATTTCATTCCACTCTTGCTAATTAACTCTCTAGTACTTCTATTGTTTAACACTGAAGTCTTGCAATGTCAGCTGCAGTTACTGTTTGATGTGGAACTTTTCTGTAAAAGTAAGGTCTCTCTCCTTAGCATTTTCACAGTAGAAACTCCTTCACTTTATTTATATAGCACCAAATCACAATGCCAGCACTTCAAAATGTAAAAGCTACACAGTGCTGAAGGGGGCCCATGCCCAAACTCCAAGACGTACACCACTACTGACCCAAAAGAAAAAGGAAAGTTTGCTCCAATTTGCTCAAAACTTATATAAATAACCCAAAGAGGTTTTGAGGTTCTGCTCTATGGAGCAATGAAACAAATTTGGAACTTTTCAGGCCTATGGATCAGCGGTATGCCTGGAGGAGGAAGAATGATGCATATGCTGAAAAGAACACCCGGCCTACAGTGAAGCATGGCGGTGGCTTAGTGATGCTCTGGGGCTGCTTCATTTCCTCTGGGACTGTAATCTGCAGCATGTGGCAGGCAAGATGGATTCAATGAAGTATCAGGAAATCCTGGGAGAAAATATCAAAATGTCTGTGAGGAAGCTGAAGCTTGGCATCATTGGACTTTCCAACAGGACAATGATCCCAAGCATACCTCAAAATTGACCAAGGCTTGGTTTCAGAAGAAGTCCTGGAAGGTACCAGAGTTGTCATCAGAGTCCTCAAACTTGAACCCCATTGGAAATCTCTGGTGGGATTTGAAAAAAATGGGTGCAACACACACACCTAAGAATATTAGTGAACTGGAGGCCTTTGCCCATGAGGAATTGGCTAAGATTCCTTAAGAATGCTGCCAGAAGCGGGTGACTGGCTATGCATTACATTTGCAGCAGATCATAACAGCAAAAGGGTGCTCTACTAAGTACTGAAGATGCTTGTCATGAAGGGGTTAAACAATTTTAAGATAGCAGTAGTCATTAAAGTGGCATTTTGTGTTGAATTTGGAGAAACCACTTGGAATATTAGTTGTGTTGAGCTATTTAAATTGTTCTTGTTTGATTTGTTTATTACAAATAGCTGCTAGTTTGTACATTTTTCCAATAAACCCAATTTGCAGTGGATGTTGATAATTTTGATTGCAACTGTACTCTTTTTGCCTTATTTTATTATTGCAATGAGTGCTACTATCCTTCTGATGCTACAATACTGTAAAAACTGTAACGTCTTAAGCTTAGAACAATCTACAATCAGAGGGCCCCCAAAAAGCTAGACACAGCCTGCTCATTGATTGTTAAGTCCTTGCGGCTCGACCGAGATGAAGGGATTTCTCCAATCTATCAGCTCTGATTAGTTGGTGTTGGATCACAGAAAATGGCAGATGAAATTAAGAAAAACAGGCGGGGATGAAAACATTAGAAGTCTGAGTCATTACAGAAATGCACTGAAAGCATAAATGGGTGAACTAACAGAAGTTGCATTCCCCATAAAACCGCAGTGCAAAGGCATTAATAATGAGGCAAAACAGAATCGACACAGTCGAGGAACAGCACTTAACTTCGACTTTTCACCATTTCTCTTTACGCCTACACATTGAAAGGAGGCTTTAAGCAACAACTTCGGCTTAACTGCTAATAAGTTAAATTAAAAATTCCCCAGAGTATGTGAAGAGGAGGTAGAGGGTAAAATAAAAAATAACAGTCAGTCAATTTAAGGTTCGAACTTGCCCTCATCCCCAATCCATTCTTCTAACCAGTGTAACTAAGCTCCGAGGAAAAGGAGCTGCTCTGGAAAGTACTGTTGTGATTATGAACCAAAGGCTTTTTATTTTTTCTGTTTGGCTGAGGCTGCAAAGACCTGTGGAATGGAGCCAAAAGAGCAGCAAATTTAGGAAGAAACAGTGCCATGCGGCTGTTGTCCCTATCACGGCCAAAAATGCATTCCATCTGAGGATATGTGCACACATGTGTTACCTGGTCCCTGACCCAGAAGGAACACAGCAGAGAGGACGGAGGAGGACAGGAACAGAGGAGGAGAGGAAGAAAGTGCAAAAGGAGCTTCATGAGAATGACAGTTTATGGCACGAGGTCCCACGGTGGTCTGTGGAGCAGATTCTTTTGCAGCTTACTTCTGCTATGGACTGAATAAAGAGATGTGGACTTGGCCGCCATGACATCTCTGGATGAGATACTCCTGACCTGGATGTTTATTCCTCCTAGTCAGGTGGCCTGTTTGGCTAGCACTGTCTCCTTAGTCTAGTCTGATTTGCTGCACAACTTCTGTTAAATTACCACAGTGTAAAGTTTCTATTAAAGTCTAACAGCATACTGGTAATTCTCACTAAACATTTTGATACCAAGAACAAGTGGGCGAAGTGTGCTGAAACTAACCCAGTGTCATGGCCGGCCCAAACGCCATAACCAAAAAAAGGGGAGGGACGCCAGGATTGCTGATAACTAATTTATTTTTGAAAGCAAATTAACCAACTAAAGTGCAAAAGAAATTGTGTGGAGATCTGCTGACTCAGTAGTGTGGAGGTGATGGATGTGTGGAAATATAGTGGGTGCATGCTGCTTAGTCACTAAACTCTAAACTAAACTAGACTCTAGTGTACAAATAGATGAAACCAAAACACTGCACCGAGAGAAGAGCCTCTCCTGAATGAATCGAGTGGGTGGCTCTTAAGGCTTCTGGAAACGTACACCCAGGTGCCTCCAGTCAACAATTCCAAAGCCCCGCTCATCAATGACCTGAAGGAGAACGCCCAATAGCAAAACAAAGCAGGCCAAAGAGCCGTCACACCAGAAATGACCAGCATAGGGTGTGACTCAGACTCCAGCAGACATAACTGCTTAGCCACCATCCTCCTCTTTCCCATCACATCCACTGGGTCGAGATGGCACCCCAGAACAGAGCTGACCTTCTTAATCTGGCTGTTCAGTCGCTTCATGTCAGCAGCTGTGGTGCTGCTGCCCCAGCAGACCACTCCATACAGGATGGTTGATGTCATTACAGAGTTTAACTAATGTAGAAATGAGCCAAAGCTAAACCATGTTAGTCGTTAGCCGCATCAGCTCATCTGGTTAACAATATCCTTGGCCTGAAAGATTATTTGCTTTTGCAATAAAATCATGATACGATTTTTTAATCTGATTTGCCAATCACAAAGGCAGTGATCTGTGGTCACAAGTGAGAGCCGAGTAATAGGCTAAAAGAGGAAGCAACAACTCCTTGCGAATACTGTATAACGTCTGATTTAAAAGTCTGTTCCACTTTTCTCCTTCCCAAGACTGTATAAGTAGCAGTTCACCCACTGCTCTCTATGACTGATCAGTAGTTATGGCCTCTCAGCACCATGGACACTCAGAAAGAGCTGCTCATACTACCATATGCTGCTAAACACTAAGGTAGCTACTGCCACCGACTTTTTATTATGTATCCAAATTTTAAATGCCAGAATCACAACACCACAATCTTAGCATGATCTACTGTATTTCAATGAAAACAGGAATCTCCAGTTCACAGTTAAACTGACATTATCCAGCAAAGTACGGCAAATCACGAGCAATATTGTTACCAGTGCTGCACGATTTGACAATAATGTGTAATAGTGATTATGGCCTCAAATATAGCGACTGGATTTTGACCATTTTATTTCAGATTTTTAAAAAGCAGATCATTTTCCAAAATGATTCAACCTTTCTTCTAATCTTCCGGGGGGTGTCTTAATGGCATAATAATCAGTTTAATGGAAATCATGATGGATATTATTTTCCACAAGAAATATTAGCAAACAAATCAGATTTTCCTGTGACTGGGAATGACCCTAATTATGATCCATTTTCTGTTCTCTTGGTGACTGCTTTTATTTTTTAAAGGTATTTCATTATCCCATTCCCCCATCCTGAGTCACTGAGCCAAAAGCCTATTGAGGTTTTCACGCTGCCCATGGAAGCCTGGCATGTAGACTATAATAGAAGTGTGTATTTAACTGCCAACTGCTGAGCTGATTTGATTTCTACAGAAAAACTCCATCTGCTTCCACTCCATTATATTTACTGGCAATTTCTCCAACTGCTGATAAGAGGACTGACATACAACAATGCTGAGAAAATAAAATCCCCAATCCTTCAGTAACCTCGCAGTTCTCGGCTGATGGAAAGTTACAGTATAAAAAGTGATGGCTCTGGGGCCCTGCAGTCAAGGGCCTTTCCTGTCCTTCTCCTCCCACACAGCTGTGGATGAATGGACAAGCAGCCAGCTCCCAGGTGGCTGAGCCCAAAAAGAACCCCGCTGTCGTTCCCGTCTTCAGTCCATTTTCACTCATTTCTGATCCCACTCTTGGCACCCACTCACAAATCTAACATTTAGCAATTCCCCCGATTCACTCAGCCAGAATTAACATTAAATTCAATCTGAATTCATCTGCATAATCTGAACTGATCTGAGCATTTCTTTGGTTTAATAATGAACCAGAATATTCAATCAATTCTCTGCGTCTCCTGTACTAAACCCATTTTCATTCTTTTTTTTTTTTTTCTTTTTTTTTCCTGCTGAAAGAGCCCCTGTTGGGCTTTTGGGGGCTTCTTTGTTTTAGTGTATTATGTAGGATTTCTATGACATTATCCATCCATCCATCTTCTACCACTTTTCTGGAGGTCTGGGTCGCGGAGGCAGCAGTTCAAGCAGAGAAGCCCAGACTTCCCTCTCCCCAGCCACCTGCTCCAGCTCTTCAGAGAGGATACCAAGGCGTTCCCAGACCAGCTGGGAGACATAGTCTCTCCACCGAGTCCTGGGTCGGCCCCGGGGTCTCCTCTCAGTGGGACGTGCCTGAAACACCTCAAGTGGGAGGCGTCCAGGAGGCATCCTAATCAGATGCCCATACCACCTCAACTAGCTCCTTTCAATGTGGAGGAGCAGCGGTTCTACTCTGAGCCTCTCCCGGATGACTGAGCTCCTCACCCTATCTCTGAGGGTGAGTCCAGCAATCCTACAGAGAAAGCTCATTTCAGCCGCTTGTATCCGCGATCTTGTTCTTTCGGTCATTACCCAAAGCTCGTGACCATAGGTGAGAGTAGGAACGTAGATTGACTGGTAAACTTTTTTTTTTTTTCACTTCCGGCGCCACACGAGTCGGCTGCCTTTTGCAACAGCGGCTCAATTCTGAGTCTTTTTTTCCTTCCTCTCTCTTTTTGATCCGGTGACAACTCTCTGATCCGGCACACCTTTCACTCCATTTATATCACGGACACACAGATCGTCCCAAATGTCTCCCGAGCCGGTGGACGGAGCCACTGTTTATAGCAGGAGACGGTACAGCAGGGAAGAGCTGCTAGCACTCAACTGCCACCTGGTGCTAACGGAAAAACTCGACATACCGGGAGAACTGAGGCGAAAATGCCGTGGGTGCCGAGCTGGAGTAAGGCGGAAGACAAGAAATATAAGGTACAGACCCACCCTTCCATCCGTTGTCATGGGGAATGTACGATCGTTACTGGGAAAGGTAGATGAGCTAGCGGCTATCTCCCGCTACGATAGCATATACCGGGAATGCTTTCTCCTTTTGTTTACGGAGACGTGGCTATCTGAACTAGCAGCAGATGCTAACATTGAGCTGGAGGGTTTCCACGCAATACGGGCAGACCGAACACCAGACAGTGGCAAAGCAAGGGGCGGTGGAGTGATAATGTATGTTAACAACAACTGGTGCAGACCGGGATATATCACTGTTAAACAACGACACTGCAGCAAAGACATTGAGTTGCTAGCTGTTAGCATGCGGCCTACATATCTCCCGAGGGAATACTCACACGTGATCTGCATTGTTGTTTATGCAAATCCGACGGCGAATGCTGGGACAGCGCGTGACTTCATCCATTCAGTAACCAGCTGGCTGCTGACAGAACACCCAGATGCTCTTCTCCTCATCTCAGGCGACTTCATCCATGTTTCACTGTCTCCCATTCTACCCACGTTTACCCAGTATGTCACATGCCACACTAGAGACAATAAAACACTGGACTTATTCTACGCAAACACTAAGGAGGCGTACACCTCATTACAACTCCCCCCACTCGGGAGATCGGATCACAACTTGGTTCATCTCCGGCCGGTGTACAAACCCCTAGTGCACAGACAACCTCCGGCCATGCGCACAGTGAAGTTATGGTCTGAGGAGGCAATGGACACTTTAAAGGGCTGTTTTGAAACCACTGCCTGGGAGCAGCTCTGCGATCCACATGGTGAGGACATCGATGGCCTCACTCACACCATCACGGACTACATCAGCTTCTGTGTGGACAACACCGTTCCCACCAAGACCATACGGTGTTGCTCAAACAACAAACCCTGGATCAACCCTGAGATAAAAACACTTCTGAGAGAGAAGAAGAGGATCTTCAGGTCAGGGAACAGGGAGATGCTGAAGTCCGTACAGAGGGAGCTGAGGAGAAAGATCAGAGAAGGCAAGGACAGCTTCAGGAAGAAGATGGAGGACAAGCTGCAACAGAGCGACATCAGCGGGGTCTGGAGAAACCTTAAAACCATCTCTGGGCTCCAGAACACCTCCCCCCAGGCCACGGGGGGCAGACAGTGGGCGAACAATCTGAATCTGTTTTTCAATAGGTTTGACCACTGCTGCCCACTCCCCACTCCACCAACACCCCCCCACTCCCAACACACAGCCTCCCAATCTGACCCTCACTAAGACCCAGGTGAGGATGGCGCTGAGGAAGATTAAGGCGAGGAAGGCGTTGGGACCGGACGGCATCAGCGCAAAGCTCCTCAAGTCCTGTGCAGACCAGCTGTGTGGGATTGTGGAGTACATCTTCAATCTGAGCCTGAAGCTGGGGAGGGTACCACAGCTGTGGAAAACATCTTGTGTGGTACCTGTACCAAAGACTTCCCACCCCAAAGATCTGAACAGCTACAGACCAGTGGCCTTGACGTCCCACATGATGAAGACCCTGGAGAGACTGCTCCTTGCTCACCTCCGCCCTCTGGCGGGACCAGCGATGGATCCACTCCAGTTCGCCTACCAACATGGCATTGGGGTGGAGGATGCGGTCATCTTCCTCCTCCACCGTTCTCTGTCCCACCTGGAGAAGCCCGAGAATGCGGTGAGGATCATGTTCTTTGACTTCTTCAGTGCTTTCAACACCATCCAACCGATGATCCTGAAGGACAAGCTGCTGTGCGCAGGGGTGGACCAGCACCTGTCATCATGGATCATGGACTACCTCACTAACCGGCCTCAGTTTGTGAGAACCCAGGACTGAGTGTCCGACACGATCATCGGTAGTACGAGGGCCCCCCAGGGAACGGTTTTGGCTCCCTTCCTGTTCACCCTTTATACTGCGGACTTCTCACACAACACAACACACTGCCATCTACAGAAGTTCTCTGATGACTCTGCGATCGTTGGCCTCATCTCCAACGAAGATGAAGCTGAGTACAGAGGGCTTATCTAGGACTTCGTGGACTGGTGTCATCGGAACTGCCTCCAGATCAACGCGAGGAAAACTAAGGAGCTGGTGGTGGACTGCCGCAGGCAAGGACAACCCCTCACAGCACCAGTAAATATACAGGGAACAGACATCGAGATGGTGACATCCTATAAGTACCTGGGTGTTCATCTGAACAATAAACTAGACTGGTCACACAATACTGACGCACTCTACAAGAAGGGACAGCGCAGGCTGTTCCTACTGAGGAGACTCAGGTCTTTTGGCGTACAAGGGGCGCTGCTGAAGACATTCTATGACACGGTGGTGGCATCAGCCATCACTTTTGGAGTGGTCTGCTGGGACAGTGGCATTACGGCAGCCGATAGGAAGAGACTGAACAAACTGATCAAGAAAGCTAGCTCTGTCCTGGGGCAGCGCCTTGACCCAGTGGAGGAGATAGGAGAGAGAAGGATGGTGGCTAAACTGTCATCTCTGCTGGAGTCCGAGTTCCACCCTTTGCAGGACATACTGAATGCACTGAGGAGCTCATTTAGCAGCAGACTACATCATCCTAGGTGCACAACCGAGAGGTTTCGCAGGTCCTTCCTACCTACGGCTGTCAGACTGTACAACCTAAGCAGGGCTGCTCGCAGAGATAGCAAAAAGACATGACAACCTAATAGTTTTGAATGCAAAAGACGCAATAGACTTATACAATGGTCCCCTCCGGCATACAACTAGGAAAATACCGGTCGCCATGGAGGGTGAGAATATGTATGGGTACATAATCATACCATGTAGGACAACTAAGTAGACGGTTGTGCTGTTTCATTCCATCTAGCTACAATGTTCCGCACTGTGTGTGTTTATATATTTACATATTTATTCCATCTAGCTACAATGCTCCGCACTGTGTGTGTTTATATATATATTTATATATTTACTCTATCTAGCAACAATGCTCCGCACTGTGTGTGTTTATATATTTACATATTTATTCCATCTAGCTACAATGCTCCGCACTGTGTGTGTTTATATATCTACATATTTATTCCATCTAGCTACAATGCTCCGCACTGTGTGTTTATATATTCATATATCTATTCCATCTAGCTACAATGCTCCGCACTGTGTTTATATATCTACATATTATTCCATCTAGCTACAATGCTCCGCACTGTGTTTATATATTTACATATTTATTCCATCTAGCTACAATGTTCCGTACTGTGTGTTTATATATCTACATATTTATTCCATCTAGCTACAATGCTCCGCACTGTGTGTTTATATACTCATATATTTATTCCATCCAGCTACAATGCTCTGCCCTGTGTGTCTATATATATATATATTTATATTTATATGTACATATGTATACTTGCTGCTCTTGTTTTTTTTGTGTGTGTGTTGCTATCCCTGTGCTGTTGCAATCCTGGAATTTCCCCATTGTGGACTAATAAAGGCTTATCTTATCTTATCTTAAATCGACAGCTTTGCCTTAGAACTCAGCTCCCTCTTCACCACAACAGACCAGTACAACGTCCGCTTCACTGCAGATGCTGCTCCAATCCATCTGTCGATCTCTCGCTCCATTTTCCCCACACTCGTGAACAAGACCCCAAGATAGTTAAACTCCTCCACTTGGGGCAGGAGCCTGTCCCCAACCTGGAGAGGACAAGCCACCTTTTTCCGGCTGAGGACCATGGACTCGGACTTGGAGGTGTCGATTCTCATCCCAGCCGCTTCACACTCAGCGGAAAACCGTCCCAGCAAGAGCTGTAGGTCATTGCTGGATGAAGCCAACAGGACAACATCATCTGCAAACAACAGAGATGAGATCCTGTGATCACCAAGCATGACACCCTCCATTCCCTGGCTGCATCTAGAAATCCTGTCCATAAAAATTATGAACAGGATCGGTGACAAAGGGCAGCCCTGGCGGAGTCCAACTCTCACGGGGAATGAATCCGACCAAGTGTTGGCAATACGAACCAAACTCTCACAACGGTCGTACAGAGACCGAATAGCTCGTAACAACATGCCCGATACCCCATACTCCCGAAGCACCCCCCACAAAAATCCATGAGGGACGCGGTCAAATGCCTTCTCCAAGTCCACAAAACACATGTAAACTGGTTGGGCAAACTCCCACGAACCCTCAAGAATTCTCGAGAGGGTAAAGAGCTGGTCCGATGTGCCACGGCCAGGGCAAAAACCACATTGCTCCTCCTGAATCCGAGGTTCGACCAACGGCCGGACTCTCCTCTCCAGTACCTTGGCATAGACCTTCCCAGGGAGGCTGAGGAGTGTGATCCCTCTAAAGTTGGAGCACACCCTCCGGTCCCCTTTTTTGAAGAGAGGAACCACCACCCCGGTTTGCCATGCCAAAGGTACTGCCCCCAACCTCCACGCAATGTTGCAGAGGCGTGTCAACCATGACAGCCCAACAACATCCAGGGCCTTGAGGTACTCAGGGCGAATCTTGTCCACTCCCGGGGCCTGGCCACCAAGGAGATTTTTAACCACCTTGGTGACCTCAGCCCCTGTGATGGGCGAGTCATCCCCCTCGTCCCCAAACCCTGCTTCCTCTGTGGAAGGCGTATCAGTGGGATTGAGGAGATCCTCGAAGTATTCCTTCCACCGCCCGACGATATCCCCAGTCGAAGTCAACAGTGTCCCATCCGCACCATACACAGTGTGGACGGGGAGCTGCTTTCCCCTCCTGAGAGCAGCTCCCCGTCCCTGTTTATGACATTACACTGTCTGCAAAGTTAAAGAGCCCAAAGTTCTCCTGCACAGGAGTTCTCCTCTCCCACAGACACTAGGACTACAACTCTGACTGAAATGCTGCTCATGATTAGTCTTAGAAGAGACGTTTAAAAAGTCCCTTTATTGTACAATTCAAAAATATAAAATCACCATCATACCATCATTCCACCCAAGTGTTCCACATTTCAAAAATTCAAACATAACTCATCCCCCTCCCCCACAGAACACAAAATACTCCCAACAGTCCATTTATTGGTGAACCCCTCCAAATTGTCCACCATTTTATAATAAGAAAACTCCACCCGGAGTCTGACTTTTAACAGGGCCTTAAAAACAGACACGGGGTCCACGTTGCCATTGTTAATAGTCCGGTTTTTCCTTGTCAGCCAAATGGCAAGTTTAGCGGTACCAGACAGGAAGTTTATCAAAATATGCACAGACTTCTTTGCCACTTTGTACTTCGGACCATAAACAAACAAACCAAAAGAAAAACATTCACCAAAATCATGAAACCACACTTTCAAAAGATCAGAAAGTCCAGACAAACGAAAACATCCAACAAACAAGTGCTCCATGGTCTCGACTTGAAAACAAAACAAACAACCCTCCCCAACACTAGGATCCAGGTGTGCTCTGTATTTGTTTGTAGCTATTTCCCCATGCACAATCCTCCACTGGAGATCTGCTGTCCGTTTCTCTATAGGGGGCTTGTACATGGAGCGCCAGCTGCCTTTTGGAGAGAATCCCGGCCCCAAAAACCCCGCCCACTTCGACTCTTTTACCCCCGTCAGAGAGCGCAGATTTAGAACTTTCACACAGATGTGATACGCCGCCTTCTTCCCTACAGCCTGGAACTTGCCCAGACGAGGAGTTCTGAAAGACAGCAGGTGGTCTTCTTCCTCCTGCCACTCTCCCACTGCTGGACTTATGGAAAGGGCATGAAAGCTGAACACAGTGTCCTCATCCCATTGATCAGAAAGAGTGCGGTTTTCCACAAAGGCTCTCAGTGGTCGTGGCAGGGCAGCACACACTTCCTTCACCACCCTATGCACCAGTCTGACGGATGTAATATTGGCTTTCCGCCTCAGCGTTTCTATGGACGTGGTTGACATCTTCATCAGATGGCCAAGCTTGGTGCAGCCCGCCTCTCTTAAACAGGTTCGCAGACTGACAGACTGCAGCATTTGAGTGTCCATGAATCCATTGAAAAACAACGGTTCCTCAAACAGCCACATACCTGGTGTCTCCTCAGGAATACGGGCTACAGTGAAGACTTGCCATGCATGCAAGACAGAAGCATAAAAGGCAGAAAGTCCAGTAAAGTCCACCTCCCCGGATTTCACGAGGAAAAGCTGCTTATCGTAGCCCAAGCGGCCAACCGTCCTGAGGAGCAGTTTTGCAGTGTTCATCCAGCAGGGGCCACATCCATAGAGGAACCGTTGCGCAGTCTGAAGCCTAAAACAGGTGATCTTGGACTGTATGTCAACCAGGACCTGTCCTCTCTCGGCAACAGGCAGGTAGAGAGCAGCCGCATGCACCCAGTGTCGACCAGACCAAAAGAAGCCCACGATCATCTTCTGGACCTCCTCCACCAGGCTCCTGGGCGGTGTCAAAGCGATAAGTCTATGCCAAAGAGCCGAAGCGACCAGATTATTGGAGACCAGAACTCTTCCCCTATATGACAGCTGTGGTAGCAACCAATTCCATTTAGAAAAACGGGCACACACCTTCTCCTTAAATCCCTCCCAGTTCTTGCTTTCAAAGTCCTCAGAACCCCAAAACACCCCCAACACTTTAAGACCAGCTTTCCCCCACAGAAGACCTCCAGGTAGATGAGGAATGTCTTGATGTGTCCACTGCCCCACCAATAAACCCTCACTTTTGCCCTAGTTTACCCGTGCAGAAGATGCTTTTTCATAAATAGACAGAGTGTCCACCAAACACTGTACATCCCTGTGGGATGTGATGAAAATGTTAACGTCGTCTGCATAAGCAGACAAGATGAGTGGACGACAACTACTGGAGGGCCCCGGCAGGGTCAAACCACCCAGCTGAGTGCGCAACCTGCACAGCAAAGGCTCAATAGCCAAGCTATACAGTTGACCCGAGTTCGGACAACCCTGCCTTATTCCCCGATGTACAGGGATTGGCCGACTCAGCCCTGCCCCCAACTTTACCAAACACTCAGCTCCAGTATATAACATATTAACCCATGTCAAAAAAATATTGCCAAAACCAAACCCCTTAAGTGTGGAAAACAAATAGGAGTGGTCAACCCTATCAAAAGCTTTTTCCTGGTCCAAAGACAAAATACCAAACTTTAAATCATAACATTTACTAAGATTAAGAACATCACGTATGAGAAAAATATTGTCCATAATGGTTCGATCAGGAATACAATATGTTTGATCTCTATCTATGATTACATCCAAAACATTTTTCAGTCTATTTGATAGGGCTTTAGAAAGCACCTTATAGTCTGTGCAAAGAAGAGCAACGGGCCTCCAGTTTTTAAGCAAGGCCAAGTCCCCTTTCTTAGGCAGCAGGGATAGTACTGCATGCCGACAGGAAACAGGCAAAGATCTAGTTCTGTAACAGTCAATTAGAACGTCATAAAAATCTGATCCTATAATGTCCCAAAAGTGCTTAAAAAAGTCAGAAGAGAGACCGTCAAGTCCAGGTGCACGTCCCAGAGCCATTTGATTAACTGCTACAGTTAACTCATCCAAGGTCAGTTCGCAGTCCAGAGCAGCCCTTTCCCCTGGGCTGAGCTTGGGAAGACCCTCAAAGAGTTGATTTCGAGATTCTATGCAGCATGGTTCTGCACCAAACAGGGCCCCATAAAAATCCACTGCATGGCTCCTCATCTCAGATGGATTTGTAGTTATTTGACCATGTGGGAGTTTTAAACAAGTCATCAATTTCTTTTTTGCGGCAGACTTCTCCAGATTGAAAAAAAAGGACGTTGGGGCGTCCATGTCCTTCAGCTGAGTAAACCGGGACCTAACAAGTGCTCCCTTCACTCTTTCCCACAGCAAAGAGCTCAGGGCTGATCTCTTCGCCTGCAACAAAGGACCTGTGGTAGAATCCTGATCCCTAATCAAACTCTCCTCCAGCCTCTTAACAGTGTCCTCAAGTTCACAAACTTTGGTTCTGATGATAGCAGTCGAGTTTGCAGTATACTGCTGACAAAAAATGCGAATTTGCACCTTGCCAACCTCCCACCACTGTCCTAAGGAACTAAAACGAGGCTTTGTAGCCCTCCAGTGTTCCCAGAAACACACAAAATAATGACAAAAAGCGTTGTCTTGAAGGAGCTTATTGTTGAAATGCCAATAGGATCTAGTTCTTTCCCCTGGTGAAATGATTAACATCACAGAAGCTAGATGATGATCTGTAAAACCGACAGGACTTATGTTACTATGAAGAATTCCTGGGCCAAAACTTTGAGAAACATACACTACCGTTCAAAAGTTTGGGGTCACCCAGACAATCATTTTGTGTTTTCCATGAAAAGTCACACTTATTTACCACCATGATTTGTAAAATGAATAGAAAATATAGTCAAAACATTGACAAGGTTAGAAATAATGATTTGTATTTGAAATATTAATTTTTTCCTTCAAACTTTGCTTTCGTCAAAGAATCCTCCATTTGCAGCAATTACAGCATTGCAGACCTAACATGATTGCACAAGGGTTTTCTAATCATCCATTAGCCTTCTGACGCAATGAGCAAACACATTGTACCATTAGAACACCTGAGTGATAGTTGCTGGAAATGGGCCTCTATACACCTATGTAGATATTGCACCAAAAACCAAACATTTGCAGCTATAACAGTCATTTACCACATTAGCAATGTATAGAGTGTATTTCTGATTAGTTTAAAGTTATCTTCATTGAAAAAAAGTGCTTTTCTTTCAAAAATAAGGAAATTTCTAAGTGACCCCAAACTTTTGAACGGTAATGTATATCCTATCTAATCTAGCAGCACTGACCATATTGTCTACGACTCTGACCCAGGTATACTGTCTAGTGTTTGCATGTTTAATTCTCCATGTATCCAAAAGGTCAAACTGTACAGTGATATTTTTTAAAACTTGTGATGACTGAAGATGAGGCTCTGCATTAGTTCGATCCACAGTAAAATCTAAGGTGCAGTTGAAATCACCAGCAACAATAAGTTGATCTTGGTGATAGTTCTGCAATTCATTTTTCAGTTTATTGAAAAAGGCAGTTCTTTCAGAACCCTGATTTGGAGCATAGATGTTGATCAAACAAAACACGGAATTCTCTATTTCTGCCCTAACAAAGAGCAGCCTGCCCTTCACTACCTCCACTACAGATAAAACTGTTGCATTCACAGATTCCCCAAACAAAATGGCTACTCCTGTACTAAAATTTGTACCATGACTTAGTGAAAAAGGGCCCTTCCACCACAAGCCCCAGTCCACTTCATCTGCTGAAGTGGTATGAGTTTCTTGCAAAAACAAAATGTTAAGATTTTTTTGTCTAAACAATTCACTAACTAATCCCCTCTTATGATTGCCCCTCCCACCATTGATGTTTAGGGTTCCTAATTTTATGTTTTGCATAGAGAGATAGAGAAGATAGAAGGCAGGGAGAGACAGCAAAGAGCAGTAGATATATAGGAACACCGTGCTGTGCATACCCATGTACGTTATTTCATCTGTCGGGTGCGTGTGACCTTTTTTCCTCCTACTGATTTACGCAGGGCCGTTAGGTGTTTTTTAAGGCGAAAACGTTTTCTCTCATCCAGGAGGTCAAGGCCAACCCGCCTTTCCAGCACTTTAACAGATCTAATAAATTTATTGGCGTCACTGAAGTAATCAGTGACTTTAACTGCTCGTTTGTAGGTTTCGTCCAGGAAAACATTTATTTCATCCAGTGAGTACAAGCTTTTGCTTTTACTGCAAGTTTCTCCAATAGACACAGTATCAGAATCAGAATCCATTTCGTCATCACAACTTAATTGGCTGTTTGATACAGCTGTCCCAGCTGATTGATCGTGATCGTGATCTGCAGTTTCCTGAACGTCACTTACAGCAGCTGACTGGTGTTGTTCCGTCAGCTGTTCAGAAACGTTAGCATCCACCGGAACCACAGCTGCTGATTTTACAGGCCTTTTCTCACAGCTAGATTCTGATGCACCATCAGTGACTGTTTGGGCGTCATCACCAGCCACGCTCCCAACCGTAAGCTGGGCTGCGGGCGCCACAGCTGGGCTGTCCACACACACAGCAGCAGGCTCCGGAGCAGGATCGGCGGAAGGCCCCGCAACGTCATCTGTAGTAGCGGCATGAGCGGAGGCTGCACCGCTGGTTTCAGCTGCGGCTTCATCAGAGCCTCCCGCCCGTTGCTTATGCGGACAAGCGAACCGTTTATGGCCCACGTCTCCACATTCAAAGCACTTCATTTGCCCTGAGCTCGCATACACCATGTAGGAGCCGTCCCCATGTTTAACCCGGAAGGACACTTCTAACGTTTGAGTGGGCGAGTCCAAAAACATGAATACCTGGCGCCTAAGTGATTTGACATGTTTTAATTTACTATCCTTACATCCCAAACTCACAGTTCTAAACGGGCCCGCAAACTTCCCAAATCTGCGAAGCTCCGTCTCCAACTGCTCATTAGTGATGAAGGGAGGAACACCTGAAACGGTGATGCGCGTTGATGGAACAGATAACGGGGACACCTGTACATACGTGTCCCCAATTACAACACCGCTCCCAATCAGACTATGGACATATTCCTCACCAGTCAAAAACACAACAACAGCTTTATTCATTCTTGAGGCAAAGCAGATCATATCATGTCCCACCTTCTCACCCACAGCAAGAAGAACCTCCTCCACAGCAACGCTGCTATCCGGCAGGACTATCCTCACTCCCTGCCGGATAGACGGAGGTGGCGTCTCAAAGGACGCCATCCTCCAGCAAAACGCCAAAAAAACAAACAAAAACACAAACGCACTCAAAAGACTGAAATAAACTTACCTGAATATGCAGCCAATAACAAAGGATAAAAGAAAAGTCCAAACGTTGTGAAAAAGTATAATCCAAAACTCCTCACTCACACACCCAACACCTCCTCACTCACGCTCTCACTCGCACCCACCGGAAGCGGAAACGAGAGAAGAGAAGAGAAGAGAAGAGAAGAGAAGAGAAGAGAAGAGAAGAGAAGAGAAGAGAAGAGAAGAGAAGAGAAGAGAAGAGAAGAGAAGAGACGAGAAGAGAAGAGAAGAGAAAGAGACGTTACCCACTGAACCTCTGAGCTCACATAGCCACTTTGCAGCTAGCTTAACTTGTGAGCTAGCTCAGCTCTTCTCTGTAAATTCTTCTCACCTCACTAGACATCCATGGTCCCAGCTCGTTCATTAATCCACAGTGGATAATAGGGCTGGGCAACATGACCTTAAATCAGTTTTATGGTTAACTAAACCTTTCACGCTGGTTTAGTTTTTTGTTTTTTTTCATTTTCTTTTTTTTCCCCTTTCTTCTCCCTTATAGTTCACTGACGAGCCTCGTAATTACCTCCACCAAGGGAGGACAGAGGTAATGTTTTTGGTGGTGTTGGTTTGTCTGTTGGTTGGTTTGTCTGTTAGAAACACAACTCTTGGTTTGTCTGTTAGCAACACAACTCGAAAAGTTATGAACGGATTTTGATGAAATTTTCAGGAAAGGTGTGTAATGCCATGGGAAACAGATGATTAAAATTTGGTGGTGATTTGGGTCACGATCTGGATGCAGGAATTTTTTAAATATTATTTTATATATTAATCTGGCGCTTTTCATGTACTGCCCCTTTAAGACGTGTTCACTGAGTTACGTGTGTGATCACGCCATAGGGCCACGTGTCTCGGCAACCTGAAAGCTAAACACTGCAGAAAAAGTATTGGGGCGTGTCCACCAAACTCATTTTTTCTGCTGTGGGCAACTATTTTCTATTCATTCTCTATGTAGTCCAGCGTTTACAGCGCTGAGCGTCCTTGGCACTGAAACGCTTTGAGCGGTGGACGCTTTCTGTCACGGTGCTCAGAGCTGAAAAAAGTTCAACTTGTCAGACTACTGTACAGCTGTGCTTGTCAATGTCAGACCTTTCTAAGCAGCCAATCAGAATTAAGGAAGGGCGGGACATAGGACACCGGTACAAGAAGACAAGAACAGGAGGTGACGGTGGAGGAGGTGGAGGCTGAACTTTGCTGCATCAAACAACCCGGTACTCTTTGATCTGAAACTGAAAGGATATCATGATCAAAATTTGAAAGTAAATGCTTAGAGGAACATGTCCGCATCTGTCGGCATGCCAGGTGAGCGTTTGTGCCTTTGTCATGGTCATATTTCTTACAAGTTTGTTGCGGTAGATAACATGGATACTACGTGAATTTGTAGTAGATAACTGCAAAAAAATGGTATATCACACTGTTGTGTAATATTGCTTAATAATTATGAACCTTGTCAGTAAACTGTACTGGAGAAGAGAGGAGGGGGGAAAAAAACCAAAACAAAACAAAACAAAAAAACGACCTGAAAGATTCAATAAACCATGATGTTGATTTAAAGTGGAATAGAAAATGCCAAGTGTCATGTTTTGTTCTGCAGGATTTTTTTTTTCATGGTTTACATAAATAACACATGACTTGATTGTCAAGTGTTATTATGTTAGGTCAGGCATTGGTTTGCTTGCTACCGGATAACCATGAATACCAGTACTACCTGTCTCATGGGTCGGGCCATTGGCAACTCAACCGGCAACCCTGCCCTTCCGAGGGTGTGGAGGGTGAAACTGGGCATCCTGGCAGAACTAAAAACAATATCTGTCACAGGTCTGTGACAGATATTGAAAAGGTGTGTAATGGCACATTAAACACATGATTAGATTTTGGTGATGAGCTCAAAATACATACCTGGGCTGCACGGTGGCGCAGTGGTTTAGCACTGTGGCAGCACAGTTTTACCCTCGGCCGGGGGACCGCGGCGATCATGAGATCGTGGGTTCGATCCCAGCCCCCGACCAACAGTGAGCTGTGTGGAGTTTGCATGTTCTCCCCGTGTTGCGCGGGTTTACTCCGGGATTTCTCCGGTTTCCTCCCGCACACCAAAAACATGTAGGTTTAGGGCGCTCGCGCACGCAGCGACCAGCAGCCGGTGGCTTGTCACCAGACTGCAAACCAAGTCTCCCTACGGGTACAAATAAGTAACACAAAAAAATAAATAAATACATACCTCCGCCAAGGCTCACAGTGTTAGCAACAATACTCCAAAACTACTGGATGGATTAGGATGAAATTTTTATCAGAGGTGGCCCTTGGCCCAAAGATGAACTCAACAGATGTTGGAGGTGATCTGTGAGTGCATATCTCTGCCATGGCCCTATCTCACAATGTACAGATGGATGGCAATATGGACGGACAAAGGGGAGGACAAGGGGAGAGTGGGGTGGAGCCTTGGCGGAGGTATGCGCTCTCTGAGTGCCCTCTAGTTAAGTAATGTTATGCAAGCGTGTGGTATCAATGAAAATACCGCAGTGATTCAGCAGTAAATGAGCTTAATATAATAATTTCACACACATAACCAAATTAAATATCATCCAGTGCAGAAGTCAGTGTTTATAATGCATACATCTTGAGGGTTTATAGGTCATGTGACACGCAGCGGCAGCTAATTAGCTTGTTAGCTGCATTGGGGGAGTCTTTTATGCAGCAGCCGTGATTATGTCATCACATAGTGATTACAAGTTTCTGATCAGGTTCTTACATCCAACCTCAGATTGTCCATTTTGTCATCCATTCCCACTGTAAAACTGTTGAGCTGGCATGGATAGTGGCTAATAGTGATTTATGTTAGTTTAAATGCTTGCTTTGTCTTGGTATCTTCAGATGAAATAAGGAGTCAATTATCACATACTAGGTTTACGGATGCCGCATTTCTTGTCGACACAAGCCATTTTACTTTTTCCACAGTGTTCTGCTGCTTCCAAACAGCTCTGACTGTGCAGCTTCCACGGTGTGCATACACACAACAGGGAGAAGGGAAGAGCAAAAAACAACATGACCAAGATTAAATTTTTTTTTAAACATCCGGAATGTTGGATTCAGTTTTATTTCGGTTAATCCCCCATCCTAGTCGATAATACATCTCACGCCATTCTGGCCTATATTGTTATCTTTGAGCATGACTTGGGTACCTAGGCTGTTAGCAATGTTAGCTTTGCAACGTGAACCAGTGCAAACAGGGATTTCATGGCTCTTTTTTTGTACAATATAGTCACCATAACAGACCAGCTTGTTCATTTATCCACAGTTTATCATACACTGCCTGGCCAAAAAAAAAGTCACCACCATTGGGAAAAAAAAGGCTTCAATTTGCTGAGCATAAAGATTGGACTCTGGAGCAATGGAAGGTCATGTGATTTGAGGAGTCCACATTTACCCTGTTCCAGTGATGGGTGCATCAGGGCAAGAAGAGAGGCAGATGAAGTGGTGCACCCATCATGCTTGCTATCAACCGTACAAGCCTGTGGGGGGTGATCTGGGGTTGCTGCAGTTGGTCAGGTCTAGGTTCAGCAACGTTGTGTGCCCAAAGAATGAGGTTAGCTGACTACCTGAATATCCACTGCCTGGCCAAAAAAAGTCACACACTATTTCACTGCACGCCTTTAGCTTTGATTGCGGCACGCATTCGCTGTGGCATCATTTCAATAAGCTTCTGCAATGTCACAACATTTATTTCCATCCAGAGTTGCATTAATTTTTTGCCAAGAACTTGTACTGATGATGGGAGAGTCGGACCACTGCACAAAATCTTCTCCAGTGCATTCCAGTGATTCTCAGTGGGGTTAAGGTCTGGACTCTGTGGTGGACAATCCATGTGTGGAAAATGTCTCATGCTCCCTGAACCACTCTTAAACAATTCAAGCCTGATGAATCCTGGCATTGTCATCTTGGAATATGCCTGTGCCATCAGGGAAGAAAAAGTCCATTGATGGAATAACCTTGTCATTCAGTATATTCAGGTAGTCAGCTGACCTCATTCTTTGGACACATAATGTTGCTGAACCTAGACCTGACCAATGTGAGGCTCTTACCTAATATTTGCTTAGTTAAATCCAGGTGGTGGCTTTTTTGGCAGGGTAGAGTATATCTCACACTATTCTAGCTTATTTTGCTATATTTTGGCTGGGATAGCCAGGCATATTGGGCTGCTAACCACAGCCAGGATTTCTGACTGACTTTAAGGTCAGCCCGTTGGGTACAAGTGGAGATAAGTCTGCTAGTCTGGCTGCTACACTTCTGCTTTCCTATTTTCTAAATATTCTATCCATTCCTGCTAGAGACCCATTTTCCCAGATCATCTACTAGGGCTGTGCGTGATGACGATATAAAAATGTCTATGTTTATATCAAGATTTAAAATGCACATTCTCCCGTTTCTTGAACAAAGCTCCTCACCCACTACTTGTCAGCGCCCCACCTCTCCCCCACAGTGCGCACAGTGGAACAGGTGTGTGGTGGGTGGCTAGGCTTCAGTCCAGTGGTTGCTAATGCCAAACTACTGGTTTGGTCAAATAGTTGCTACTTCTGTTTGCCTGGGATGTAGGACTGTTTTCCATCGTGCTGCATCAGAGAGGATAGTCCGCTAACCTCGTTTTAATAGGAGGTAAGTAACGCTAACACTGTGTCTAATTATAAAACAGCAAATGCTAAATGACAATGCTAAGTTGTGCTAATAGGAAACAGTGTATCAGACCATTGCTTATTTGGTTTACATTACTGCTGAGTTTCGTAGTTTTGTCTGAAAAAATTTATTAAAGCTGCAAAAGTGCGTGACAAAGCCACATACACACAAAATAAAGAATAAATAAAATGGGTCGGAGGAGCAAGTTGGCTTTTAATGTAATTTATTTGACTTCTAATAATTTTAATTAGCCAAGTATGAATAAAGTTAAAGTCATCACATGTATTTTATTGCATTACCTTTTGTGTCTGATTTTCAGATCATGACCAATCTGAAATATTTTTACTAAGAAGCAAACAGGTTAAATCAAGCCAGAATGGCATCATCAGGCTGTGGATCAAATTTTCACTGATTTAAACTAACAGCTAATTTATATCTGTAGCTGGCAGCACATTTTTTTATGTTATGTGGTTTTTTGCTGTTCTCCTCTGGCTCAGAAAATATTTAACTTATTAATGTTTACTTTTATTCATGTATGATTTAGAAGAAAAACCTCAGATTTATGAGAACCAAGTCTCAAATGCCCATTAAAAACTGTAACAACACTGCAAAATTATGAGGGAAAAAGGTGAATGTAAAAAGGTTTTTTAAAAAGATGGTGCTTTTTATGTGATTATCTAAATTGTAGAATTTACAGAAAATGTATATCATTATACATCATTATCGTGATATAAGATGACATATTGTGATATGAAATTTTGGTCATATCACACAGCCCTATCATCTACCAACCATTAACTATTGATTACATCAATAGACATTACTTTAGCTTATTTTGTTATAGTTTACTATACTCTGGACTGGTTAGCTGCCATGAGCAGAGTTAGCCATTCACTTTTTCAAAGTTGTTTCTGTGCTTATTTCACCCTAGGGACTGGTCATTCCTTCCACCACTCAAACCACACACTCACGTTGCTGATTATGCGACAATGCTTTGTTATTTTTTACTCTAGCATTCAGCCAATATTCATTAGTAGTTACTCAGTCCGACAATAGAAGCTAAAGGCTAACATTAGCCTGAAACGTGACATCGCCATCAAAATTGAGATCTGAGAGAAATAACAAAATAGGGAAGATGGATGAACTGGGGCTCGTTAGCATTTAAAGCAAAGTGACACACTGGTGGATATAAATGCCCTATAAAAACAAATCTATATTGTCTAAAATGGCTTCAGATGCCCTTTTGCTACAAAAAAAAACCCTTTCACTGTCTTACAGTTTTGTGTCAAAATCTTTTTACTTGTCCTCCTCCTTCAGAAGCCAGGTTCTGTGGCTAGGCCCAACCACATTCCACAAAGCTAATAGTGGCTAGCGCTACATTAAACAGAATAAATCCCATGACAAAAAGACTTACCAGTTGAAGGACATGCCCAGCTGTATGTATGGTGGCCCATGAATATGACTGAAATTAACTCGGTCTTTAATCTGTTGCACTTCTGTGTATCGCGGGCGGGCACGTCTCTGCGTCCTAGGACGCACGAGGGCGTCCGAGTACGCACACTGTGCGTCCTAGGAGCCACTGAAAAAAAAACCCACCTTCCACTACAGACACAGCCGCGAACAGAAAGCCAAAGGAGTGCTTTCATTGGTTTAGATGTGATTGACCTCTCATTCGACTAATAAGAGCCTTGAATTGGGTTTCTGAAACCTTGAAGAACCAATGACTGAAAACCTAGCAAGAAAGACCCGTCTACCAACGGCTGTGAATACAGCCAGCCAATTGAAGCACAGAAGTTCGAAAGCTGTTTTGTGTAAGGCTGGGTGACACACAGGCGTTCGCCAGTCTTTTTTTCTAACTACTGTTCTTATTTGTTTTGAAAAATTGTTCGCCAAAACCGCAATCATGGAAGCGCAAAACCGCAATAATGGAATTATGGTTTGACCGGGTCGCGAGACCAGAACCACGAGTCCGTAACAAGCGGACCAACGTCGCGTTCGTCTGATAATGAGGAAGAGAAGTTCGCCAGCTACACTGCTGTTGTGAACAGGTAAGTGTTATAAGCTAAATTATTCTTTATCCCTGAAAATTGTAATCAAAAATGACTTTTGACCGATCGGTAAATTACAGCTGTGCGTCATAGACCGCGGCGCACCGTGACCGCGGCGCAACGGGCGATGTCCGTCCTCTGTAGCGGGGGGGGGGGGGGGGGAACAACCCCACACACACACACACAGAGCCCTGAGTCTCACCTTTCATTAGAGCCCAAGATGAAGCTTCTATATTGAATCATTCAAAAGTTACAGACGTTTTTCCAAACTGTGCCATTTGGCACAACTTGGCACAGTTCAAAAACGCCTGGGAACAACCTGAGAACAAAGCTGTGTAATATATTCATTTTTTGTGGTATTGTTACAAAATTTTGACCTCAGTTGGATAACACTTGGTTCTACATTTCTGTTGCATTTTCCAGCTCAGATCTGAAGCTGTGTGTTATTTGCAAGCATTTGTATCCAAAAAAACACCCAGGCGAAATTTATTTTCATCAAGTTCACTATGTTTAGATGACTTACTCAGTGGCCGGAGCACTTCGAGAGATTATGACTGTTTTGCCAAAAAATTCAAAGTGTTTTCTTTTAAATGAGACCAACCCCATGAAGATGCTGCAAAGGGTTGAAGAACAGCTTTTGATTTACTTTGGGCACGTTATTTTTTGGCGTTTTTAGGGAAATTGACCAGAGTGCAAGGGGTTAAAAGCAGTTTAATGGTAAAATCCGTCTTAATTTGGGTCAAGTTTTCAAAGCAGATGTCTAAAAATGCTAACAGGGTCTGGAGGCTAACTTCAGTTAGGCCAGAGAGTTCTGATTGGCTCAACACTAAAGACTTGTCTAGTTACATCACCAAAAATGCTCCGTCTAAATTCGCCTTCTTTCAGGGGCTGGGCTTACCTGAAACTTTAAAGCAAAAAAAAAAACAAAAAAAAAAAACAGACATGACACATTTGATTGATTTCACTCTCAATGTGTATTGTAAGGCAAAAAACATGCTGCAGACATGTTAACAAGAAAAAAAAAAACTTGATTTTTTTGGCAGAGTGTCACTTTAATTTTGAGGAGAGCTCCTGCCCAGTGTTTAAAATGGTACTGCAATAATTAAATACTGCAGTGTTTTAATCAAAGCATGTCACACACATTTCATTTTATTAACATCTCTGGGAGCTGTGTCAACATCAGTATAAAAAAAAAATAGCATAATAGGGTTCTTTAAATTCTATTTAATCCTCCATTTTACTGAACTCATACCTTATGTGCATCCGTTTCTAAATCCCTCAATAATAAGTGTTTTATCCAATTCTGGATTTGATCCGATTTGAGATGTGATTTTACTGCCAGCAACTACTGAAGCCGCCATACTGATGAAAGAAGCTTTCCATTGTGCACAAAAAAGGGAAAATAAAACATTTTTAACATGGTTGAATCAGGGGAAATACTAAAAGTGAGGCAGACTTAAATGAGTGGAGTAAATGATGGCTGAGACGTGACCAAGCTGCATGACTATAGCAGAAAACCACAGAGCCCAAACAAATAAAAAAGGCAGGGGAAAAGACAGTCCTCCTGTACAAATTCCCAGAGTGCACTGGGTTGTGAGCCAAGAGTGAGATTTGCTGCCGGAAGCTTTTTCAGAGGCTGCCTGCAGGCAGAGAGGAGGCACTCTCCAGATTAACTGGCTGATTTGTTGCCCAACTTTGAGAAAGTACCCAATCAGTTCAGTGAGAAACGGCCGTTCTTTACAGGATATCAGAAGCAATTAAGGCTACATTATCACAAACTGATGCACTGAGATGGAGGGAGAAACAAAAATCTATAAGAAGACACAAGGAGAACTTGCCACTTTTTATCCATATTAATATTTTCTGTTAAACCTCAATAACCTGTTAAAATACAATATTAAAGTGAGTAGAAACATCGCCTTGAAGTGGCTTAAATAGAGAGTATTGTAAACACACAAAGGAGGCACCACAATGCAAAAAAGCCAATATTTTCCATTCTTTTTCAAAGTTGGCCCTTGTGTTTTCATTTAATATTGAACAATCTACAGAACGTCCTCTCACATGAATGCACAGACTCCACTAGTCTGTTTCTGATTCTTGTGTATCTCATTTGTTACCTTAACAAGACCCAGACTGTTACTAACTCCACCCAAACTGTTGAGCAAACCACCTTGGTTAGAAATGACCAATTAATCCTTTTGCGGACTGAGGCAGACTGCTCTGCATCACTCTGGTTGTCTTTGCAAAGACTAAAGGAATGAAGACAACCTGGGATCCCTGAGTGGGATATCTTTATTTCATCTCCCCCATACACAAACACAGCGTGTTTTTCATTGACAATGATGGGATCAGTCTGAACATAAGCAGCCACTGATGCTTCGCCAGTATCATCCAGGTCACAGCCACAAAAATGCCACCCTTTACTTGACAAAAGAAAGATAAATGCAAAAAACAGAAAAACAGACAGAGAGACAGACAAGCATAAGCCTTTTTGAAGAGCATATTTTAAAATCTGGTGCCAGTTGTCCTCCATGTAAACAGTAGTTGGCATTTATAGACTGCTACATTTCAGAACGTCATAATTGTGTCGTCAAACAGTTTTTTGTCTCAACGAGAATTAGAGAGCGGAATTGTAAACCAGTTCCTGTTGGAAACTGGCTTTAAAAGAAACCAGTACCGGTCATTATAACAACATTAATCGTGCTTTAGGTATTACTTATAAACCAAAAATACGTTTATTCAGTAAAAATAACCCCCTAGAGTCAGTACACTGATTAACTTTATCCCATGAAAACCGCTTGGTCAAAACCAACGGGGAGCAGCCATCGCCGGCCGGAAGTGATGTACACTTGTTGACTCCAGCTTTACCGCAGACAAATAAGCACATTCAGCAGCTTTTCAGTGGGTCAAGATCTGAGTTGAAAACAGCACAAAATCTGTACGAATATATACTGCACAAACTGTCCTTGGAAATGGCGTTCATTGATGGCATGATCCGAAGGTACCCCCAGGGACCGGCAGCTGAACAGGCAAGTTCCCAGTCAAGTAACTTCAGAACACGTTGAATAAATCTTGATGTATTAGAATTTGCCATCCATCCATCCATCTTCTACCACTTTTCCAGAGGTCCGGGTCACGGAGGCAGCAGTTCAAGCAGAGAAGCCCAGACTTCCCTCTCCCCAGCCACCTGCTCCAGCTCTTAAGAGAGGATACCAAGGCGTTCCCAGACAAGCTGGGAGACATAGTCTCTCCACCGAGTCCTGGGTCTGCCCCGGGGTCTCCTCTCAGTGTGACGTGCCCCAGCAATCCTACGGAGAAAGCTCATTTCAGCCGCTTGTATCCGCGATCTCATTCTTTTGGTCATTACCCAAAGCTCGTGACCATAGGTGAGAGTAGGAACGTAGACTGACTGGTAAATCGACAGCTTTGCCTTAGAACTCAGCTCCCTCTTCACCACAACAGATCGGTACAACGTCCGCATCACTACAGATGCCGCTCCGATCCATCTGTCAATTTCTCGCTCCATTCTCCCCTCACTCGTGAATAAGACCCCAAGATACTTAAACTCCTCCACTTGGGGCAGGAGCCTGTCCCCAACCTAGAGAGGACAAGCCACCTTTTTCCGGCTTTGAGGACCATGGACTTGGACTTGGAGGTACCGATTCTCATCCCAGCCGCTTCCCACTCAGCGGCAAACCATCCCAGCAAGAACTGTAGGTCATTGCTGGATGAAGCCAGCAGGACAACATCACCTGCAAACAACAGAGATGAGATCCTGTGGTCACCAAATACTAGAATTTTATTTCATTAAATTATATTGGGGTAGATTTGCTTGTACATGGTTGTAAACAATTACATAAAATTCTGATGTTAAAACTTTATTGACTGCTATACTGCAGCCCAGTCAATCGCACAAAGCAATGACTGTGCGTCACTACCGTGTTGGAACAACCCATGGAGGAGGCAAGGTGTCCCTGACCATGACTGACTGACAGAGCAGTGACTTGAAACTCGCACGTATTTGAGAAGGAATCATGACCAAAATTAATGGACAGAACTACTAGTATAATATTTGATCCTTTGAAATAGCTATTGATTAAAATTCACTACCAGGTATCTTTTAAATTTTTCAATCCATCAGAATTGTACGTCTCCTATCTTATCAATTCCTTTTATAGATGCTGTGGGTTTGAACACTTTGGCGTTTTACAAAAAAGCATGGGTCACGACCAGTGTTGGGAGTAACACGTTACTGTACAACCGCTACTTTTGCAGTAACGTGCTGTGTTAACGAA
This sequence comes from Pholidichthys leucotaenia, assembly GCA_020510985.1. Lineage (NCBI taxonomy): Eukaryota > Metazoa > Chordata > Actinopteri > Cichliformes > Pholidichthyidae > Pholidichthys > Pholidichthys leucotaenia. Next base: position 132,279,513 of record CM035843.1, read on the forward strand.
ATTACTGTTTAAAAATTCAGCAATGCATTACAATTACTGAAATGTGATCAGATGCTTTACTGGTTTTATTAACATGGATAGATATTTTTAGCACAAATTAATGAATATACACCTTATTCCTGAGGGCGCTGTTGTAGAATCGATTATTGGGGCAACCTCGGGTTTTGGGTTGAAGTAGTGTTAAATCAGTCGGCAAGAGTAGAGTAGTGGGGCATTTAAAATAGCCTTTTTAAAATTCATTTTAATGTATAGTCCACATACGTGGTTGGCAGTCAAGTGGCAGCTAATCTCAGCACTTGTAGTTTTTGTATTTTTGAATGTTTTTGCGTAGTTCGGGTACTTGTTGCTGCTGTCCTTGGTTGTGCCATAGATAAGATAAGATAAGATAAGCCTTTATTAGTCCCACAATGGGGAAATTCCAGGATTGCAACAGCACAGAGATAGCAACAGTCAGAGCAATAATTTAGAAGATAAGAAAATAAGAGCAGTGAATATACATATGTACACACAGATATACTGTATAAATATATATACACAGTGCGGAGCATTGTAGCTAGATGGAATAAACAGCATAACCGTCTATTTAGTTACCCTTCATAGTATGAATATGTACCCATACATATTGCCACCCTCCATAGCGACTGATATTGTCCTAGTTGTATACTGGAGGGGACCATTTGTGTAAGTCTGTTGCGTCTTTTGCATTCAATACTATTAGGTCGTCACGTTTTTTTTGCTATCTCTGCGAGCAGCCCTGCTTAGGTTATACAGTCTGACAGCCGTAGGTAGGAAGGACCTGCGAAACCTCTCGGTCACGCATCTAGGATGATGTAGTCTACTGCTAAATGAGCTCCTCAGTGCGTCCAGTATGTCCTGCATAGGGTGGGACTCGGACTCCAGCACAGATGACAGTTTAGCCGCCATCCTTCTCTCTCCTATCTCCTCCACTGGGTCAAGGTGTTGCCTCAGGACAGAGCTAGCTTTCTTGATTAGTTTGTTCAGTCTCTTCCTATTGGCTGCTGTAATGCTGTTGCCCCAGCAGACCACTCCAAAAGTGATGGCTGATGCCACCACCGTGTCGTAGAATGTCTTCAAGGGCACCCCTTGTACACCAAAAGACCTGAGCCTCCTCAGTAGGAACAGCCTGTGCTGTCCCTTCTTGTAGAGTGCGTCGGTATTGTGTGACCAGTGTAGTTTATTGTTCAGATGAACACCCAGGTACTTGTAGGATGTCACCATCTCAATGTCTTTTCCCTGGATGTTTACTGGTGCTGTGAAGGGCTGTCCTTGCTTGCGGCAGTCCACCACCAGCTCCTTAGTTTTCCTCGCGTTGATCTGGAGGTAGTTCCAATGGCACCAGTCCACGAAGTCCTGGATAAGTCCTCAGTACTCAGCTTCATCTCCGTTGGAGATGAGGCCGACAACTGCAGAGTCGTCAGAGAACTTCTGTAGATGGCAGCGTGTTGTGTGAGAAGTCCGCAGCATAAAGGGTGAACAGGAAGGGAGCCAAAACTGTTCCCTGGGGGGCCCCCATGCTGCCGATGATCGTGTCGGACACACAATCCCGGGTTCTCACAAACTTTGGCCGGTTAGTGAGGTAGTCCAGGACCCATGATGACAGGTGCTGGTCCACCCCTGCGCACAGCAGCCTGTCCTTCAGGATCATTGGTTGGATGGTGTTGAAAGCACTGGAGAAGTCAAAGAACATGATCCTCACTGCATTCCCCGGCTTCTCCAGATGGGACAGGGAACGGTGAAGGAGGAAGATCACTGCATCCTCTACCCCAATGCCATGCTGGTAGGCGAACTGGAGTGGATCCATCGCTGGTCCCACCAGGGGGCGGAGGTGAGCAAGGAGCAGTCTCTCCAGGGTCTTCATCATGTGAGACGTCAGGGCCACTGGCCTGTAGCAGTTCAGGTCTTTGGGGTGGGAAGTCTTTGGTACAGGTACCACACAAGATGTTTTCCACAACTGTGTTACCCTCCCCAGCTTCAGGCTCAGGTTGAAGATGTGCTCCACAATCCCACACAGCTGGTCTGCGCAGGACTTGAGGAGCTTCGCGCTGATGCCATCCGGTCAAGAAGCCTTCCTCGCCTTGATCTTCCTCGGCGCCGTCCTCACCTGGGTCTTAGTGAGGGTCAGGTTGGGGGGCTGTGTGCTGGGAGTGGGGGGGTGTTGGTGGAGTGGGGTGTGGACAGCAGGTCTCGATGACTTTAGAGGCAGCAGTGGTTGGTGTGCAGTCGGGGGGGAGGGCGGTTGGTCAAACCTATTAAAAAACAGGTTCAGATTGTTCGCCCACTCCCTGCCCCCCGTGGCCTGGGAGGAGGTATTCTGGAGCCCAGAGATGGTTTTAAGGTTTCTCCAGACCCCGCTGATGTCGCTCTGTTGCAGCTTGTCCTCCATCTTCTTCCTGAAGCTGTCCTTGCCTTCTCTGATCTTTCTCCTCAGCTCCCTCTGTATGGACTTCAGCATCTCCCTGTTCCCTGACCTGAAGATCCTCTTCTTCTCTCTCAGAAGTGTTTTTATCTCAGGGTTGATCCAGGGTTTGTTGTTTGAGCAACACCATATTTTCTTGGTGGGTACGGTGTTGTCCACACAGAAGCTGATGTAGTCCGTGATGGTGTGAGTGAGGCCATTGGTGTCCTCACCATGTGGATCGCAGAGCTGCTTCCAGGCAGTGGTTTCAAGACAGTCCTTTAAAGCGTCCATTGCCTCCTCAGACCATATCTTCACTGTGCGTATGACCGGAAGCTGTCTGTGTACTAGGGGTTTGTACACCGGCAGGAGATGAACCAAGTTGTGATCCGATGTCCCGAGTGGGGGGAGTGGTGATGAGGTGTACGCCTCCTTAGTGTTAGCATAGAATAAGTCCAGTGTTTTATTGGCTCTAGTGTGGCATGTGACATACTGGGTGAGCGTAGGCAGAATGGGGGACAGTGAAATATGGTTGAAATCACCTGAGATGAGGAGAAGAGCATCTGGGTGTTCTGTCAGCAGCCTGCCAGTTACTGAGTGAATGACGTCACGCGCTGTCCCAGCGTTCGCCGTCAGATTTGCATAAATAACAATGCAGATCGCGTGTGAGTATTCCCTCGGGAGATAGGTAGGCCGCATGCTAACAGCTAGCAACTCAATGTCTTTGCTGCAGTGATGTTGTTTAACCGTGATATGTCCCGGTCTGCACCAGCTGTTATTGACATACATTATCACTCCTCCGCCCCTTGCCTTCCCACTGTCTGGTGTCCGGTCTGCCCGTATTAAGTGGAAACCCTCCAGTTCGATGTTAGCATCTGTTGCTAGTTCTGTTAGCCACGTCTCAGTAAACAACATCAAGCTAATCTCTCTGAAGACGCTCTGGTATCGAGCCATAGCCGCTAGCTCATCTGTCTCATTGAGTAGCGATCGAACGTTCCCCATAATTACGGATGGAGGGACGGGTCTGTACCTTATATTTCTCGCCCGCCGTCTTGCTCCAGCACGGCATCCACATCGTTTTGGTCTTATTTCACCCAGTATGTCGAGGTCTTGCGCTAGCATCTTGGTCCAGTTAAGTGCTAGCAGCTGGTCTCTGCTGTAACGTATCCTGCTAAAAACTGTGGCTCCGTCTGCCGGCTCAGGAGACATTTGGGCGATCCGTGTGTCTGTCCAATGTATAAGATGTATAGGCTGCCTTAATGGGAGCTTCTCACAACTAAGCACAGCTAAATCTGTGGCTTCAAAAGCAATGCGTAGATCATGCACCGAAAACTAAAAAGGACTGTTGGTATGATCGGTGGTACAGACACAGGACAGACACAACAGCACCAGGTATGTTTTCACTTGTATGAACGTCACAGATCTGACATTTGTGTTTCATATACGTATGTCACCAGATGCAAGGCTGCATGAAGTAAAATAATAAATAGTAACAGTTTGCTTCCTAAGGCTTAATGATTTAAGAAAGATATCAAATAGTTTTGGGGGATTTTTTGCATTCGTTGCACTGCAATGGAATGACATATACTTAATCTAAGCAGCTTCAGCATGCATTAATTTTTAAATTATGACAAAATATAGATCAATAAAATTTTGAGCAATTGTTAGAAAAGGTCTGTACATGTTAAGTTAAATAAAAAGCATTCATGGTATGACAGCAACGTTGAGCATTTTAATTTCGAGGTAAAACAAACAGCTGCAGCTGTCTTTACCCAACATTAAAACACCCAAGCATCGTGTTGTGGTTCTTTGTGGCTCTGACTAGATTCTACGTCTGCTGATCTAAGGTAAATTTGATTAAGTCTAACATCTTTTAACAAAAGGCAACCGACATTATTGCTGTGAAGATATTGATATATCGCAGAGTTTTTATTTGTTTACAGCGTTAGCATTTTAGCAGCAGAGCTAACTAACAGAGCTACTGTCTACAAGGCCACTTTTTAAAGGTCCTCTTCCCATCCCTCCATAGACGTGGGAATGGTTATATTATTCTTTTTGAGGTACAAAAGGCTGTGTTCCCACATTTTTTCCTGCATAATGTAATCCATTAATTAAATTATGTTGCTATGTGTTCAAGATGATTTAAGTATGCATTTAAAAGTAACATGAAAGCTACTTTTCCAAGTAACTAATTACTTTAATCATACAGTAATTGGTAAAGTAACTCAATTACTTTTGAAAAGAAGTAACTAGTAACTGTAATTAGTTACTATTTTTAGTAACTTGTCCAACACTGGTCATGACATGCTGCTGCTACCTACTGAAGGATAATAATGGCGGAGTGGAGGAGGCGGTCTCAAAGCATGGCTTCATTTCACCCCAAAAAACAAAACAAAACAAAAAATAGTGCCATCTCCAATATCTGCCAATCTCAAACACAAGCAACATGTTATAACATCTCTTGATGCAGCATGGGATAAAATTACAAGACTGCAATGTATTCGACAGTTTCCAAAGGGCACCACATCTGCTTCCCAAACAACAGCACCTCCGTTAGTACCAATAATATTATATCTACACAATGTTAGCAGCCTTGAATGCTTAGCTTAATTAAGTTTTTAACTAAGAAAACCCAGCAAAAAAGGTGTGATATGATAAGATATTATCTCATTCATTTTAGATGGTGACAGTAACAGGTAGTGCTGGGTAATTTCCGACACAGGACGGAGCTTTATAGAGATGGTCCTGTTATGTCCACAGGAAACGTGTGCCACCCATTGTGATGCGAGGACTGTGTTTAAAATCATATAAATGCTGTTGTAATAACTGCACAGTTTTGACTTTCTGGCTATTGCTTTTTTAACCATTGCTTTTTTTTTGCCTACATTACTGGCACCCAACGAAATTCCTACTTTAATTTGTCTGCTTTAAATAAAGTAAACAGAGGCAAATTCCAAGGCAGTGGTGGACTTTAATGACAAGATTAGCTCAAAGAGTTTACAAAGCAAAAGCTCCGTACTGTGTCAGAAATTACCAGCAGCTCTGAGGTTTTACTAAGGTGCTCGACCTAATCTCCCAGTCAGGAAAACATTCATGCTAGCTGTACATGGAACAAAAATTACTAAACAGAAGGCTAACAAGTGTCATCAAGCTGTTTGTTGTGAAAGATTTGCATGCTTTTGCAGCTGCAGAGCAGCTGGAGTTTCGGTAGGTGGTGTGTTACAAGGCACACATGCCCATTTTTTTCTACGAAAGGCATGTTTACAGTCTTTTAGATTTGCTTTTACTATATCCTTTTAAGAGAAGAAGCGCTGTTTAAGGTCAGACATAAAACTCCTGCACCAATGCTGGAATTCTGTGAAGACCTGCCATTTTCACACAGAAAACTGATGAGGAATTGATTGACAAAGAATCTGATTGATAAGCGGAATCGACAATGCTTATCAATTCCCATCCCTAATGAGAATGTGATTAAAAAAAAACAGACTTTAAAGAATGTAGTATTTGAAAGAAGTTACCTGCCGATAAGTACTAGTACTGTTCAGTGGGAACATGGACACTTACTTACTTTTCATAATTCCAAAAGTTTCATGTATTCATGTATTTTTATATTGCTTATAGGAAAATATTTCAGGCTTTTTTTAAAAAAATGTGATTATTATGATTTGTAGATTATTGAAATCAGAAATATGGTATCTCAAACGCTAACTTCTGGGGGGGGGGGGGGTAAAGCAGAAAGTATTAAAAAATAGGAAGATGCAGCCAATTGAAATAATTTCAGAAATTGTTGTCTCAATTATTTCAAAATCTTTAACTTGACTAGTTTATCCAATTTCCAGGAAACTGCAGTCATCTCTGGATGTAATCAGAAAAAAATTCTGACTTGCTGCGAGACATCATGATCCTTCTGTGCTTGTGTGTGCGCTGCATCATTAATGGGGCGGATGGACCATTAGCTCCATGACATCACCTCACTCCTAAATCATTGATAAGCCATGGGGCCATAGCAGAAACACAGGGGGGCCTTTAGGAAAGCATTTATTGGCAGCCTCCTCAAGACCAGATCATGTTTATGATCGCAGCGTGCAGCCCATGGTGATCCTAGAAACCCACAGAAGACTTCAGAGGAACACCACCAGCATCTCTGTGTGTTTTGGAGTGGGTGGGTGCCCACACAGTTCGGATCCTTAGATAAACTCTACTTTTTCTTATAAGAACAAAACTGCCATCCATCTGAAGACTCACAACTGTACTCACATGGGCTCTACTTGAATATATACTCAAACACAATCTGACAGTGTGTTTCCTGCCTTTGGGCAGTTTCGGTTTTCCTTTGAGCAGTGTGATGGATTACAGTTCAGAAAGAGGACGATGGAGCAGGTATTACCAGGATATCATAGCATGATATAACCTATGAAGCACGAGCTATATCCATCACCGATGCAGAATCACAGCATGAACCTGCCCGTGGGGATGGTAAGAGTTGAAGAGAAACAGAACAATGTATATACAGTAATTTGGCCCTGATGGACTGATTGACTTGTTGTAGATTGAACAGTATATCAATAATCAAGCTGGATGAATTGCAAAACAGTCTGTGACCATACTGCAAATTTTAGGTCACCAGCCCGACTAACATTAAATTTGCAATTCTCCAGGGTCGATTTTTCCATTACATAATTGTTATTCATTAAAATACCTGAAAGTACCCACTATCCTCACAACCAACAACTGCAACTGAACAGGAAAAATCACAAATTTAAGAGAAAAAGATAAGCAAATTTACAAGAAAAAGTTAAAATTTTATACTGTGTCTAATTCAGCTTCAGTTGTTTTAAAATAAAATTAAACTAAATTAATTATGAGGATTTTAGCCCACAGTGCAAGATAACTCAACTGTACTTTTCTTCGTATTTCTAAGACCATTAAAAAACAGATTGAAGGGCCCTCATTTTTAAAGGGGACATATGATGACATTTTCATTTTTTCAGTTCTTTTGCACATCTATTTGAGTACTGGAGTGACTATATGGGCCGCAGTGGCTCAGGAAGCAGAGCGGGTCATCTAATAACCACAGGGTTGGCGGTTCGAATCCCGCTCTCCCCAGCCATCCTGCCGTTGTGTCCCTGAGCAAGACACTTTACCCACCTTGTCTCCAGTGTCCATGACACTTGGTATGAATGTGTATGAATGTTCAGTAGTGGTCAGAGAGGCCATTGGCGTGGATTGGTAGCCATGTTTCTGTCAGTCTGCCCCAGGGCAGCTGTGGCTACAGTAGTAGCTTACGACTGCCATTGTCTGTGTAGTAAATGAATAATGTATCCATTGTAAATCGTCTTTGAGAGTCTGTGAAAAGCACTATATAAATCTGATGCATTATCATTATTATTATTATGATTATATGGCTGAGCAATTTGACTTTAAATCAGCATCATGGTTATTTGAAGCTTTCAAGTTGGTTTTGGGGTTTGCTTTTTTGGTTCTTCTCCCTTACAGTTCATTGACAAGGCTCTTAATTAAGCCACGAGAGAGCGCCATCAATGAATATATAGTATCACTGCAGTGATATGGCTGTAAATGAGCATACTATAATAAAGAACAGAATAACTGTCACCCCACACATACAACCAAAGTGAACACTGTCTGGTGGAGAAGTCAGTGTCCACACATACCTCTTGAGGGCCTGCAGATGATGCGACTTGCAGCCACAACCATGCCATCACCTCACAGGAACTACAAATCTCCAATCAGGTTCTTAAATACATGCTTGGCTTATTCACCCACACTGCAAAACGGATGATAACATGAACAGCAGTCAGAGGCCAACAGCAACCCAACCTTGATGCACTGAAGCCAGCCCTCCACGGACCTCACTTACACCCTCCCAGCATCCCCAGATAAAAGAAAGAGTCAATCATCTCATACCATGTAGACGGACACCACATTTCTGGCACAAGCCATTTTATTTTTCCCCCAGTGTTTTGCTGCTTCCAGAAAGCACTGACTGTGCTGGTACTGCTACCGGGCTGCAGAGTCATGCTACATGTCTTAAAGCGGCAATACATGAAAGCTCTCATATACATGCACAGAACAAAAAGGGAAGTTCTATATCCCGACGGTCGGTTTCGGTTGGAACTTAGTTAATCGCACAGCCCTAAATTGGTAGATCAACAGATAATCTGTGAAAAACACAACCCTGCCACTTTGTTAGCTTGCTATGGAGTTAGCTTGCTGAATGTAGTTTCATTAAATTTTAGTCACCCCACTACATGTCGCTGTTCCCACCTGGTTCATTAATCACCAGTTGATACTATGTCTTGCGCCATTTTGTCTTATTTTGTTATATTTTGGTTGTAATATTCTATCGCCAGGCAGGGAAAACCCAGTGGATGAGCCAGCATAGCGCTAGCTTAGCTGTCGGATTACGGTCAGGTCTTAAAGTTCTTCTATCATATTCCCACCTGATTCACTAATCAACAGTCGAAAACACTGGTCAACACCAAATTTATTGTCTAAGGTTTTTTTTGCTGATTTAGGACAATTTTGATGTGCTGAATCCAAAGGTCACATTGGTTTGGCGCAACCAGGTCAACTTTTTGAATTATGGCCACATGTTGTTTTATACGTTTTTGTTTACATGTATGGGTATTTTTGCTTTATATGATGCAAAATTCTTTTTTATGTCTTGAAATTCTCTGAATTTTGAACAATGATGATGTAGCATTCAATTTACATGTACTCACCTTTATATAAAGGTAAGTACATGCACATTCGGGTTCCAAGGTTGTCATAGCCAGGAGCGGCACTGGGGTTAAGCTCCCAGTGCTCATAAAATGCTCCTTATGGCGTGCGTCTCGAAAAGCCTCTGACAACTAAGTCCAACTCCTAGCCTGCCCGTGTGGTTTAGTCTCTAAGCCCGGCGGAACTGCTTTTACTAATAGGAGAAGGGGCAAGGGCGGATCTCTGGCGCCTTAAAACCAGATGCTTCGGGTAGATGGTGGCTCGTCAACCTGGGAAGGTAGCCCATCTAGAGGAAGGTAAACCCTGATTTCAAACCTCCGCTGCCTTGCGGCACACCCGGTCACGGGAAAGGCTTCGGGAGTCAACCCTGAGGAAAAATCCGGAGTCGGAGTCCCTAAGGTAGTTCTCTATTGTGCTCAACATCATTCTGGCAGCTCCTGCGACGGCGCTGGTGCCAAACTGTAGCAGCCCTGCTGTTCCTTTGGATTCATCAGTGACGTGGAGAGGGGGGACATGCTGCATGGGCAACATCTTGTCCTCCATATCTTCCTGCCCAGGCTTGAATCCTACCAACGCCCAACGCTGGAAGGCAGAACACCAGATCACTGGAGAGGACACTCCAGCTTCGCCTTTGGTGTAGACAAAACACGGGAAATGACAGTTACCGGTTATAAGCCACCACTCAATTGGCGTAGAGCGTGGCGCCAGGGGTTGTTCCCGACGGTGGGAGGAATCATCGGATCTCACTGGACAGCTACCGCCAGCCTCAAGCTGGGCAGCCCCAAGCCAATAAGGTGTTGTCCCGCCACAGCTTGCTTTCCTCATTGGGTGCATGGGGATGAGGAAAAGTCTGAACGGCAGGCTGAGAACCTTCGCACCAGGCAAGACAAAAAAACAAAAGAGACCAACTCTTAAAACTGGGAACTTGGAACGTCCGCACTATGATGACAGGACTCGCTGCTAACCTAAAGGACATCAACGACACCAGGAAGACTGCCATCATCAATAATGAACTGAAGAGACTGGAAGTGGATATCGCCACTCTCCAGGAAACACGGTTGGCTGATGCAGGCACGCTGAAAGAGAAGGACTACACGTTCTACTGGCAGGGAAAGGGCAGTGACGAACACAGGGAACACGGAGTGGGCTTTGCAGTGAAGAACACCTTGCTGAAGATGGTGGAACCGGGCAGCAATGGCTCTGCACGACTCCTCACCCTCCGCCTCAACACCACTCAAGGCCCAGTCACCCTCGTCAGTGTGTATGCCCCAACACTGACAGCCACACCAGAGGCAAAAGACGAGTTCTACGAGAATCTCGCAACAACTGTCAGGATCATCCCCAACTCTGAACAACTCATTCTCCTTGGAGACTTCAATGCCAGAGTGGGTGCTGACCATGACTCCTGGCCTTCCTGTCTTGGACCATTTGGCGTGGGCAGAATGAATGACAACGGACAGCGGCTGCTCGAGTTCTGCACATATCACAATCTGTGTATCACAAACTTGTTCTTCAAGACCGAGCCCCAACACAAGGTTTCCTGGCGACATCCGCGCTGAAAGCACTGGCACCAGCTGGACTTGATCCTGACCAGGCGCACCTCACTGAAGAACGTGCTAATCACCCGTTCGTTCCAGAGTGCAGATTGCGACACAGACCATTCATTGGTGTGTTGCAAGGTCAAGCTGCAGCTGAAGAAATTCCATCGTGTTAGTCAGCCTGGAAAGGCACAGATTGACACCAGCAAGATGGCCCAACCAGAACTTGTTGAGCAGTTTGCCTCCACCTTTGAGAAGGAACTTGGTGTACCACAAGAAGGAGAATCTGCAAAGCAGAAGTGGGAAGAGCTGCGAAACACCATCCACCGCACAGCCTTGGCTACCTTTGGGAGGAAGACCTCAAAGTCACAGGACTGGTTTGATGCCAAGTTGACCGAGATGACCCCCGTCATTGAAGCCAAGCGCTCAGCACTTGCTGAGTACAAGAAGTACCCAAACGAGAAGAATCTCCAGATTCTCAGGGCTGTGAGAAGCAAATTTCAGCAGACTGCTCGGCGCTGTGCCAACGAGTACTGGACTCAGCTCAGCCAAGACATTCAAACCGCTGCCATAACAGGGAACATCCGTGGTATGTACGATGGCATCAAGAAAGCACTTGGTCCGGCTCAGAGCAAGACGGCCCCCCTCAAATCCTCCACTGGGGAGATGATCACAGAAAAGAGCAAACAGACGGAGAGATGGGTGGAACACTACTCCGACCTCTACTCCAGACAGAACACCGTGACACCGTCAGCCCTTGATGCCATCGACTGCCTGCCATCCATGGACGAACTTGACGCCGAGCCAACCATCGACGAACTCAGCAAGGCCATTGATAGTTTGGCCGCTGGCAAGGCACCCGGCAATGACGGCATACCCCCCGACCTGATCAAGCACTGCAAGACCGCCCTACTGCTGCCATTGCATGACGTCCTCTGCCAGTGCTGGAAGGAAGGTGCCGTACCGCAGGACATGAGGGACGCCAAGATCATCACCCTCTACAAAAACAAAGGGGAGAGAAGCGACTGCAACAACTACAGGGGCATCTCCCTCCTCAGCGTTGTTGGCAAAGTCTACGCACGAGTTGTTCTCGTTCGTCTACAGAAGCTTGCCGAACGTGTCTACCCCGAGTCTCAGTGTGGCTTCCGCGCTGAACGATCGACGGTACACATGATATTCTCCATCCACCAACTCCAGGAGAAATGCAGAGAACAGAACATGCCCCTGTACGTCGCCTTCATCGACCTCACCAAAGCGTGAGGCCTTTTCAAGATCCTGCCAAAGATAGGATGCCCACCAAAGTTGCAAAGCCTCATCGAATCGTTTCACACCAACATGCAGGGGATAGTGCAGCATGATGGCAACGTTTCAGAGCCCTTCAACATACGCAGCGGAGTGAAACAGGGCTGTGTACTTGCGCCAACCCTCTTTGGGATTTTCTTTGCTATGCTCCTGAGGCATGCCTTCAGCACAGCAACAGAGGGAATCTACCTGCACACAAGATCTGACGGCAGGATTTTCAACCTCGCCCGCCTGAAAGCCAGAACCAAAGTACGCGATGTCATGCGGTGACCCTCGCGGATCACCATAACTAACTAACTAACTAACTAACCTGCACTTATATAGCGCTTATAAGATGCCAAGAGTCCACTGGTGAGTTTTGCAATGATGGTAATTTATTAATAAAACAAGACAAGACACAAGGCTATGAGCCGCTAAGGGCAAAAACACAAACTAAGCGATACAAGGGCTCGTAGGGCTAACCCCAGCCACTACGAGCTAAACTATGACAAGACATGAAAGAACACGCACCTGACATGAAGGTCTCACGAGGATTGTTTGACGATATCTGACGATACTCCTGCAATCTAACTGCTGTCAGTGCCTGCCTTATAAAGGCGAACACTAACGAGCAGTAATGACAGACAGCTGACCAACCTTGACAGGCGGAAGCCCCACCGAGCGCCTTCACAATAAGAGCCCGGTGAGGACAGAATACAACCCACAGCTGTCAAGGCTGGCAGCGAGCTGTGCATAGCTCGAGCGTGGACAGAACCCAGCGCTCAGGTCGTAACACGCGAGGCTCTAATCAGAGACATGCTGTTCGCAGACGACGCTGCAGTCGCAACCCACACACAGCAGGAGCTTCAGACCCTGATGGACCGCTTCTCCCAGGCATGCAAGAACTTCGGGCTTACCATTAGCCTGAAGAAGACTAACGTCTTGGCGCAAGGCACGGAAGCACCACCAACCATCACCATCGACGACTACGAGCTGGAGGTCGTGAATCAGTTCACGTACCTGGGGTCCACGATCAGCAACAACCTCTCCATTGATACAGAGATCGACAAGAGGATTGGAAAATCAGCGTTCACACTTGCTTGCCTCACCACACGAGTGTGGGAGAATCCCAAACTCTCTGTCAAGATGAAGATGGCAGTGTACAACGCCTGCGTCACCAGCACACTGCTCTATGGGAGTGAGATGTGGACAACATACGCCCGGCAGGAAAAGAGACTGAACTCCTTCCACTTGCGCTGCATTCGCCACATCCTGGACATATCCTGGCAGGACAAAGTGCCCAACACAGAAGTTCTGTCCCGCGCCGGCCTTCCCTCCATGTTCACTCTACTCAGGCAGCACAGGCTCCGCTGGCTAGGCCACGTTCACCGTATGGAGGATGGCAGAATCCCCAAAGACGTCCTCTACGGAGAACTGGTGACTGGCAGGAGAGACGTTGGCCGCCCACAGCTGCACTTTAGAGACGTCTGCAAGAGAGACATGAAGGCCCTGGAGATCAACACAGAGCGCTGGGAGGACCTTGCAACGGACCGCTCCAAATGAAGAGGCACCCTGACCAGACAGCTCAAGGTGGGTGAAGAGAGACTGACTGCTGCAGCAGATGAAAAAAGGACCCGCAGGAAGAACCGCCACAGACCCAGCAGCACGGAGACCACCCACAAGTGCGACCTGTGTGATAGGGACTGCCATTCGCGCATCGGCCTGTTCAGCCACAGGCAGTGCTGTTCCAGCAGAGTAGACGTATAGGATTCTCTTCCATGGTCATCATAGACCGACGGAGGCCGACAACAACATGCACAGTACTAAGTAAGTACTAAGTAAGTACAGGTTTTTACCTGGCACCTGATCAAGAGAAACGGATGTCATTTTCGGATTCAGCGGTGCAAAATTGTCTTAAATCAGTTGAAAAAACACAGACAACTTACAAAAAATTATTTTTGTAACCCTGTGTAATTAATCTCATGTCATTCTGGCTTATTTTGATCTATTTTATCTTAAACAGATCAGCACAACAGGCCATTGGCACCTTGGCTAGGCAGCCAAGGACTGTCTCTCTACTGCCTTACATCATGAGAGTTAGCCGTTTGTTCATTCATTCGAGATATTTTGTGCTTATTACACTCCAAAACCATATGCTATCAACTACTTAAACCACACACCCCTGTCTTTAATAATTCTTTATATGGACTTTTTAACATTCAGCCAATATTTATTAGTATGTCACTAATCTGATAACCTAAAAGCTTGAAGCTAACGTTAGCCTCAAGCATGACATCACAGTCAAAACAGGGAGAGTGGGGTGAGCTGGGACATATTAGCAATTTTTTAACACAATATGCAATAAAACAGCCCACTTGGAGGAAAATTTCTTTCTCCGTGTGTAAAATGGTGCAACATTAATTAAATCCTGAGGTGTTCTGACCAAAGCATGTCACAGACATTTCATTTACACCTCTGGAAGCTGTGTGAACACGTGGATAAAGTGCATAATAGGAGCTCTTTAAAAGTATGTCAAGACTCAATATAATGTGGCTGTGTCCAAACAAATACATTGCTGACAGATGAGTGCGACTGTCGCCCCATGGACTGCCTCACAGCTCAGTACTGATATTGGGTTTTTCTGTTTTAATATATTCTCATTTGTTTTGCTAACCCGTTCCAATATTTATTTCTCCATGTTGCTGGTTGTAGTTTAAAAAAGAAGAAAAAAGTCATTAGTGAAATATTTAGCCTCTTTAGGAAAGCAAATTGGAAAGCTCTTAGAGGAGGAGGAAGCATCTTAATTACAGGAAGCAGAGGAGTTTAAGTGTTCATAATCTAAAAAGCAATAGCACAAACAAACCATGGGCTTCAGATAAATCCTCTCCTACAAACTGCTGTCGTTCTACCCCAGCCTCATTTGTTTTCCCAATTACAACTAATCAGGAATATAATCGAGCTTTAAATCATCAGATCAATCATTCTGAAGACATAAAAATAGATTTTCTATTTTTTTTTTTAAATCAAGTGATGTGAGATTGTTTCCTCCACCATATAGACTGGTGAAATGGTAAACATAAGGTTTGATTATCTTCTGCAGGTTTTTCATTTGTTTTAATTTGGGAGTTTTCACACTCATTTCCCAGTGCATCAAAAACAGCAAGGCGGGAAAGGGTGACTTATGGAAATAGTAATGACATTAAGTGAGCTATAAAGCTGTCACTGGAGTTGAACCATAACTGAGAATATCCAGAGCTGCTCTGTATACCAGTTGAGGGCTCTAAATATTAGGTAGCGATTCAGAGGAAATAGCCCCATTTCCACTAGAGAAACTAGCAGAAACTAGTGGTGCATGTCTTCACTGCAGGAACCTCCCTGTAAAAGGAAGTTTTTAGGAACTCCTAGGGGCTGAAATAAATCCCTGGTCTGGCGTAGGTATAGCAGTGCGACCCTGAAAACTACTGAGTGAGGTTTGGGATTAGGGCTGGGCAGTGTTGGGAATAACGCATTACAAAGTAACGCGTTACTGTAGTTCCACTACTTTTGCAGTAACATGCTGTGTAATGAAATTACTGTTTAAAAATTCAGTAATGCGTTACAGTTACTGAAATTTGATCAAATGCGTTACTCGTTTTATTAATATGGATAAATATTTTAGCACAAACAGACAATCATAAAACTTGCAGTTGCTAGACACCCTCCACATCAGCTGCCAGCTGGGGATGAATGCACAGTTTCGGTGGCTATTGGCAGGACTGCCATCCCCAGCACCACCACCAGCCTCAAGCCACTGGAGGTTGTCATGCCAAAAGCAAAGGCAAGCAAATAAATAAGCAAATAAATGTAAACTGACCCTACCGTAACTGAAGCAGCCGTCTCCTCCACTGGTCCATTTCCTGTCCTGCCCCAGTTCACATCACAACCCGATAGGAAGAAATGCCATAGCGGTGGCAACGTCTCATATCAAGCCCTGATCACCTGTTGTCCGAGCGGTAAGTAGCCCCTAACAGCTCCTACTTCTGTGGTTAAGTATGAGTATTTTTTGAGCAAGAAGCCCGCATTTAATGTATATATTAAATGCATTTAAAGTTTTCTTACGCACAGAGAAGTGACTGTGATTTGGTGCAGTAAAGAACAGCTTCTTGTAAGCGGTGAACTTTCATTTATCTGTGCTTTCTGTTTTATTTTATCTCATTCATTTACATGCTGTTGTGATATGCAGCTATTTCATGGAAGTAAATCCTCTAAGTGTGCATTTTTAATGGGCTGGTCCAGGGGTGTCAAACATATGGCTCGTGTACCAAAAACGGCCCACCAGGGGGTCCAAAATTTTCTCTGTGAATTCAGTTTTATTTCTAGTAAATTTCTGACTTTCTACTGATTACAATAGTTTGTGTAAATCTGAGATATTTTTTCTCTGTAAGATGAGACTTTTTTCTCTTCAGTTTTCTTTTTTTCTTCTTTTTTCTGATGAGAACAAGAGGCCCTTGATCTTGTTGTGTGTGCAAAATAATTTAAGTATGCATTTAAAAGTAACGTGAAAGTTACTTTTCCAAGTAACTGCTTACTTTAATCATGCAGTAACTCAAAAGTTAGTTATTTTTGAAAAGAAGTAACTAGTAACTGTAATTAGTTACTATTTTTTAGTAACTTGCCCAACACTGGGGCTGGGCAATCTGACCTAAAATCAGCATCAGGTTAATTGACCCTTTGGTCACGTTGGTGTTGGGGGTTTTTTTTCCCCTCCTTTCTTCTCCCTTATAGTTCACTGACAAGGCTCGTAATTAAGCAATATCACAAAAGATTATGGTATCATATCACTACAGTGCAGTAGTAAATGAGCATAATGAGCATAATGTGCAAAATACTGGAGTGGTGGCTCAGTTGGTCAAGCATCCGCCCCACACCCGGGAGGCCTGGGTTCAAATCCTGGCCGGGTCATGCCGAAGACCATATAAAAGTGGAACTTCCTGCCATCCAGCTTGGTGCTCAGCAATAATGGCACGGAGGAGGGAAATTTGTGGCGGCGCTTTGCATGGCAACGACCCCTCTGATTCTAGATGTGATAAACATTGTAGATAAGAGAAACGTAATTTCGATCTACTGTACATGATTGGCTGTATGGACTGAATGACAATAAAGTTGGCTTTACCTTTAATATAGCCTAATAAAGAATAGGACTAATGTTTTTGTTTTATTACATTGTCAACATTTGGTCCAATTAAATTTGGTTTCACATTGCTCTTTATCCAAGCAGACCAAACAACTTGATGCAATGCACTGACGTCTCGTTGTCATGACAATGTTTAGGTAGTTAGCACAGACACTTCAGTTACCGAGTGTGCTACTCACCCTCAGAGGTGTTTTCTGCAGCTTTGAACACATCGGAAACTGCACTTTAAATAGAAACTAGGGCTGTATGATATGACCAAAATTTCACATTTCAATATAAGCAATCTTAATGTATACCCCAATAACAATATATATCCTAATATACATTTTGTGTAAATTCTATAGTTTATATACAACAGGGTTTCCTTTGGTAACATGTCTCGGTGGCGGGCCACCGCGCCAGAAATGTTACCGCCTCGCCAAGGAGATATGAATTTATTAAGAAAAATATATGAAGCAAAGACTTTCCTCAAGCGCGCACACGAACAACGCGCATGGCCGTTATCCGCGCTGAGTTTAGAAGCGCCCCGCCCACGCGAGTTTTCCAGTCAGTCAGCAAACAGTGTCTCGCTAAGCATGACTGTGGGACAGAAACATGAGTTTGTTAAAGTACTTTAAACGTGTAAAAAATCATAAGAGGTATGTAAGCACTGGAGGAGTTTATCATGGTTTTAACCCGCTGTTAACGGGAGCAATAATGGAAGAGTCACTTAGCTAAGAGATGTGGTTAGAATTCATATGCAGCTGGCTTCATATGAAGGGAAAGGCAAGGGGGACTGATGAATTGCTGAGGATATATTTCACCAGCCACTACAATATTATGTTATGTTCTGTAGGAATTGCAGGAATGAAGAGACTGGCAATTTCTCTCTTTTCTCGCATGAGCAGGCGTGCTGTTTTTATTCTCCAGCAGCAGTGACAAAAAGCAACAGCTGAAAGCGCTAGCTCTCTTCACTCTAAACTGAGGTCCTTCAGGGGCTGCCATGAGAGGTGCCTGATGAGAAAGCCTGAGAGCACAACTATAACTACAGAAACAGATCATTCTGTCCATGAACACATATTAAGATAAGATAAGATAAGATAAGCCTTTATTAGTCCCACAATGGGGAAATTCCAGGATTGCAACAGCACAGGGATAGCAACACTCAGAGCAACAATCAGAAGGCAAGAAAAAACAACATCTAGCAAACATATGTCCATATTACTATAAATGTATATATATAGACACACAGTGCAGAGCATTATGGTTGGTGGATGTGCAGCAGAAAGTCTAAGCTCTCTCTCCGCGGATGCAGCGGGCCAGCTGGAAGTCTTTGGGCATGATGGTGACCCCCTTAGCGAAGAAGAGACCACCAGGTGGGTCTCGCTGGTCTCCTGCAGAGCCATGACGGCGAAACTCAGGAAACGCAGGACGGTCTTGAAGTCCTGAGCGATCTCCCTCACCAGGCGCTGGACGGGCAGCTTACGGATGAGCAGCTCCGTGGATTTCTGGTAGCGACGGATCTCTCTCAGAGCCACGGACCTGTGACGGCGAGGCCTCTTCACTCTGCCGGTGGCCAGAGCGCCTCTCCGAGCAGCCCTGTGGCTAGCTGTCTCCTGGGGGGCTTCTTCCTCCAGTAGATTTTACGGGCGGTCTGCTTGGTTCTTGCCATCGCTCTTTATTATTCTGTCTTATATTTCTTTCACGCCGCCTAAACTCCAGCCCGGCACCCGCTTCGTTTTCGCTACAGCTCCCGGTATGTCGAGTTTCCCATTAGCACCGGGCGGCGGCCAAGTGCTAGCTAGCACTAGCTCCTCCCCGCTGTAACGTCTCCCGCTGCAAACCGTGGCTCCGTCCGCTGACCCGGGAGACCCCCGGGGCGATCCGTGCGTCCGTGATATATATACAGAGTGAAAGGTGTAGAAAGAAGAAGGAAGATAAAAAAAAAGGCTGTTGCAACAGGCAGCCGACTCGTGTGGCGCCACCGGTCCGGCAGAGCCGGACCGGTTAACTACAAATATTATTATTATACGCTGCCAATATCCAGTATGGGCCATAAACAAAGGGAAACAGCAAGTCAAAAACAAAGAAAATAAACAGGACACAAGACATAGAACAAAAGCTGAAATCAAAAACAAGGACACCATAACTATACCATACATACGAGGGATCACGGAACCAATTCAAAGGATCATGAAAAAATACAAAATAAACACAGCAGTCAAACCACACAAAAAATTAAGACAGTTATTAGTACACCCCAAGGACAGAATAGAACAAGACAATAAATGCAATGTATTATATGAAATATCATGCAGATCATGCAACAAAACCTACATTGGAGAAACCGGAAGATTATTCACCACAAGAAAAAAAGAACACCAAAAGGAATGTGAGAAGGAAACGCAAGGACGACTCACAAGATCACAAAAAGAAAAAGCAGAACAAGAAACATTAAAATCAGCTATATCGGACCACTGCAAAAGAAATAATCACATCATGGACTGGGACAACACAAAAATTATTGGATCGGAGAGCAACAGACACAAACGTTGGATCAAGGAGGCAATAGAGATCAGAAAGCGGGGAAAAGACACCATGAACCGAGATGAGGGGGCCTTTATGCTTTCTCACACCTGGGACCACATTCTCCAGAGACCATCTGACGGCGGGAGGCGGGGCCGGCTCGGTGGATCTGACAGATCTGCTGAGCTGGCCCCGCCTACGAAAAGCTACGAAGCTACGCCTACGAAAATATTGTGGTGAATTATGTCTTTAAAATCCGCTATGGTTCCCCATTATGGACCTGGCAGGTTAAGATGACCGAAATTCACAAAGTCAGTGACTTTAATCCGTCAGCAGCCTTCTGATAAAGTAACGTGCCAACATTGGATTTCAAAATAAGGGAGGATTTTCCTGCTGTCTGGGGGGTGAGGAGATTTCTTAAAAAAAACAAAAAACAAAACTATAAATATAAAGAAATATTATAAGAGAAATAACGGCATCCTTGGTCATTTAAGTTACTTTATTTCATTAAATACAATTTTATTAATTTTTTTTGTAATCAGAGTTAAATTATTGTTCTGTTCTAACTGCAAAGTTATGGTCAAAAATGTAAATTGTTATAAGGAAAAAGTAAAAAAAAAAAAAATACCACAGTCTGTTTCAAATTTATCTAAAAAAAAAAACTAATTTTATTTTAAAAAACAGACAAAAATTAGTCATAAAATAATCCACAAATTTATAATAAAGTTTCAAATGTCCAAGAAAAGTCAATTTTACAGGAGGAAATTACAAATTTGAAGAACATGGTTTCAACTGCAGATTTACAGAGAAAAGTAGAAAACTATAAGAAAATTGTTATAAATTTTTTGAAAAAAAAAACAAAACAAAAAACTAAAACCTTCAAGATTGAAGTCATTACTCAAGTTTTTAAGTGGGTGTTCCTTGTACCCTTAACTCAACTGGAAATTTTTGGTTGCCTACTTTTAATTATTAATTTCAAAGCACTGCTTTTACATAAGTAGAATTTCTGGTTACTATACCCACCTGATCATATAATTTAAGTATGCACAAGTACATTACTATTATGAATGTTTCTTTCCCTTCCCTACTCTCTCAATCGAAAAAAAGAAACACTAGAATAAAAATACAAAAAATACACATATTTTTATCATTTATGTAAACCATGACAAAAAAATCCTGCAGAAAAAAACATGACACTTGATATTTTCTAACCTGTTTGTATACCACCATAAAGAGAGAGAACCTGAATTAGACAGAGCTCAGAGAGGGCAAGATGAGACAGAAGAGAGGAGCCAAGGAGAGGAAAGTGTTCAGGCAGAGGAAGGAGAGAAGGATGACACCACTAAAAAGTCTAAACACAGGATGTCTGGGTGGGACCCCAACTGGCCCAATATTCAAGTCCCGGTTGTACAATACTTCAAATGGTAAGTTCCATATGCAACATTACTGTGTAAAATTTTAAAAAGAAATAAATAGTATAACATTAACATATTCCGGTATGTTTACTTCCCCACCCCCGGGAAAAAATATGTTGCCACCACGCCAAGGTCTTTAACTAACTAACTAACTAACTAACCTGCACTTATATAGCGCTTTTCTAGTCACAAAGACCACTCAAAGCGCTTTCATTAATACTAACCCTCTATTCTAAGGGCCTATAGGAAACAGATATCTAGGGACAATTTAGAACAGCCAATTAACCTAACATGCATGTTTTTGGCATGTGGGAGGAAACCGGAGAAATCCCGGAGTAAACCCACGAAACACGGGGAGAACATGCAAACTCCACACAGATCACTGTTGGTCGGGGGCTGGGATCGAACCCACGATCCCACGATCCCCACAATCCCCCGGCCAAGGGTAAACTGTGCTGCCGCAGTGCTAACCACTGCACCACCGTGCAGCCCAAGCCAGAGGAAACACTGTACAATAAACACATAGAAAGGTCCATCTCTTTATTAACATTTGTATTTATATATTGACAAAAATAATTGTACAAATTCATGTAATTAACTTTCCACTTTTATTTAAAGATGTAATAATATCCACTTAATATTCCTTTAATTTTTCCTCCTCTCCTATCCTAATGGCTGGTTGGAAAATATTAATTATAACGAGGTTTGCTTTGACTGCACACCAACATTTATTTAAACGTTTCACGTGTGTGTTTAACTAGAACATTAAATCCTACATGACCTAAAATGATTAAATATTCGTAAAATACATTTATAAACATTAATAAACTCACCGATGGCTAGATGAAGACAGCTGAAATGGCCGCTGTTGTCCTGTCCATCTTTACAAGTCTTTATTATACAGCATTCCATGAGCAAAAGCCTGTTTTACCGTTTGACTCCGGTGTTTAGTTTTCCCAGCTGATGATTCTTTAGTGCTTCTGTTTTGTAAACGCTCTCTGTAGTCTTTCACATGCGTGCTTCTAGTGGAGGTCGCCATGTTGGAACATGCTGGGCACTAGGCCGGTCGGGGTACGCTCTGTCCGGACTTCGCAAATGCAGACCGTAAACCATCACCAGAATGATGTAAATTTCCTGTGTATTTGTAAATTTTAATTTGCTGTGAAGCACTCTGTGATCTATAGTATAACTGTGAAAAGTGTTATACAAATAAAATTTTCTTGTTTGCTAGCTAAAGACACTGCTGTAAACAGTGTATTTTGTGACACCTCGATATAAACGATAGTTTAATATGAAACGACAGATGTTTTTATCTCGTCATCCAATATGTATCGTCATATCGCACAGCACTAGTAGAAATTCTTTCAGACTCCGTCATATTAGTTAACTAGTTTAGTGAGGCTAGAATATTATTCAGGTCTTCATAAAAAATTACATTTGTCTTTCTCATCAGCTGTGATGATTTTCAGCTGGCATTGCTCCTCCAATCTTCCACATACTCTCCATCACATTCCCTCCAAAAATATCTGGTAAGTTTCTGTATTTCTATGATTTTATTTTAATTGACTATTTATGCCACTAACGGACCATATTTCAATTAAAATCTGGGTCTCTTCCTCCAAGTCATACTGTGGCGTGTTAGTTTCCACACACTTTGCTCACTTTTTCTTGACATCGTCAGATGAAATAGAGTCAATCATCACACACTGTGTGGATGGAGACCACATTCCTTTTCATTACAAGCCATTTTAATTTTTCCATCTGCTTCTGAACAGTGCTAACTGCACTGCTTCTGGGGTGCAGAGTTACTGTATGTGCGGGCACGTCTTAAAGGGGCAGTACATGAAAAGCTCTCTATACACAAGCACACAACTGGGGGAGGGGGGGGGGACATGACATGAGCAAGAGTACATTGGTTTTACACCCCTAGCATCGGTTTTTTCCAGTTATCCCAGGGTTATTTGGGATCAACTCAGTGCTCATTTGATATAACCCTGAATCACAACGTAAACAAAAAAGAAGCCAAACAAAAAGTGACAAAACTTGACAATTAAATGATCACAGTGAAGTCTAATGCTGCCGTAAGTGTGGAGGGGAAGCATCAGAACCATTATGGAACAGGATGTAGTAGACCCACCTGAGGATCATTAGTGAGCATCGGGGATGGAGCAGCAATTTTTCTGTACTCACATAAGATACTAGATGACCCTGACCTAGAACACAATCTGGATACAGACCCACTTGAAGATCATTGTGTGTGTCTGGTGAAAATCAGTGCAACTGCCTAGGACAGGGGTCTGCAACCTGAGGCTCTGGAGCCACATGTGGCTCTTTTGCTCATAGCCAGTGGCTCCCTGAGGGCTTGAAAAAAAACTCCACAAATTTCCAAGAAATGAAGCTACAAATGTTTTTAGAAAAAAGGTTGCACATTCATGAAAAAAAAGCATCATAAAAAGCAAAAAATGAGAAAACCTGAAATTTCAGCCAAAAAACTCTCAAATTTAGAGAAAATGTTGCAGTTTTCTGAGGAAAACATAATCACGATTTACAAGATGAACTCAAACTTTCTGGGAAAAATTTCACAAATTAACTGGAAAAAGCTCTGAGCTTTATGGGAAAAATTTAACTCTTTAGCTGTCCCAGTCGCCATATGGCGATTGTGACGGTTAAAGGGTGGTCAAGGCTCCTAGTGGTCAAGAGTGGTAAAAAAAATTTTGTCAATAAAATAGTTCAGATTTCCAAGGCCATAACTTGAAAGTTGCAAGAGATAATGGCTCACTGTCAATTAGAAAGATGTAGAATATGATCCAAAGTTTCAGATAGGAATAAATTTATGCATCTAATTTGCATAATGTCGCAGCAGCTACATAAATTACATAACTCAGTCAAAAGTGGACTTTGGACACATTTACACAAAGAATGGTTTGTTTGGGGTTTTTTTTACACCGTTTTGTCTACGGGGTATGTTTTTATCTAATCTTCAAAGTATATGAACCAGAAAATCAATAAAATGTAAAATATATATATATACAGTGGGGTAAAAAAGTATTGAGTCAGTCACCAATTGTGCGAGTTCTCCCACTTAAAAGATGAGAGAGGTCTCCAATTTTCATCACAGGTATACCTCAACTATGAGAGACAAAATGAGAAAAAAAAATCCAGAAAATCACACTGTCTGATTTTTAAAGAAATCGCTCATGTGACCGGTCCATTTTCGGCCATCATGGTCGATGTTTTGCGTTTGGTCGATCATTTTACGCTCTCTACCACATCTACAAACACTTATGATTATCCCACGTGAATTTCGTTTGTATTACGTGGCTATTTTTCCCGCTTGATGCATTTTTTCTGTGAAGGTCCATGATGATGTGGGCGCCGCCATCTTGGTGTTGTGAGCTCAGTTTTTCGCCTATCGTGGTCGTTGTTATGTGTTTGGTTGGTCATTTACGCTCTCTACCACATCTACAAACTCTTATGATTATCCCACGTGAATTTCGTTTGTATTACGCGGCTATTTTTCCCCATTTCATACAGTTTCAGTCAGGATCGCCAGCGCCATGACTGATCACGGCAGCGGCCACATTAGTGTTGTGAGCTCAAAGCGGAAAAAGGAAGAATAATAATGAGGATTTCTTCTTCTTTGCTGTATTCCATGTCAGCCATGATTCCTCCGACACGTGTCTGCCACCTTCTGAACTGTCAGATCAGTGCAGATCGGTACAAATTCTCAGTATAGCCGGGGGACGTCAATGAGTTGACAGACGCAGTTGCTGCACTGTGCCACTGGGGGCGCGTGACCTGTCCATGAAATGTGGACAGTTAAAGAGTTAAGACATTTATGTAAAAAAAATGGTGCAGTTTTACTCATGAAAGGTAAGATACATCTAAAATTTTCATGTGTATTTTATAGTTGAAAACTTATGTCAAAAATATTCAAAATTTATAGAAAAAGCTACAATTTTATGAGGGGAAAAAACTCACAAATTTGCAAGAAAAAAAGTCACAAAAGTTCTACAGAAAAAGAAATTTTACAGAAAAAGCTGCAATTTTTGTGTCACATTTACAAGAAAAAAAAGGCTCAATTTTTACCTGGACAAAAGTAACCCCCCCACCCAAAAAAAAAACAAAAACAAAACAAAAACATTTTTATAAGAGCAATGTCTATTAAAAAAAGTTGTCATTTTATTGGGAAAAGGGACACTACATTAAAAAAGTCTTCAATTTATTTGACAAAGGTATCAAATTTGCAAAGGAAAAAATGCCAAATTTATGAAAAAAGCAGAACACATTTATGCAAAAAATATATCAAATTTTTGGGGGAAAATAGTTTAAAGAACCCCCCCCCCCCCAAACCTGCAAGAAAAAAAAATTAAAATTTTTGGCAAATCAAAAATTTACCAAAAAATATCATTTTGTGAGGAGAAAGGTGACAAATTTGAAATCCAAAAAGCTGCAAATTTATGAGGAAAAACACTTTTAATCCTGATTTTGTCAGACCAGGTTGTTTTTGTAACTGTTGTTGTACGTCAGTTTTCAGGATCCGTTATTTTTGTGGCTCTATGCCAATTTTTTGGGGGGGTTTTTTGGACAAAAATCACTCAAAGCAGCTCTTTGTGTAGTACAGGTTACTGACCCCTGGCCTAGGAGGAGCAGCAGCTGCCCTGAAATGTGGATGGACGCATGGATGTGGATGTCACTCCATCCACATTAGCTCCTTTCCACTTTGCCAGAATGAGCTAAAAATCAGTCTGGTGGTTACTGCAGGATGACATCATCACTCAAAGTGGAGTAGTTGTGGGTTCAGATTCAGAACAGCGTTGGATAATGTGCAGTTAGTCGGACTGGTGTACGTTCACAGAGCCACAGAAGAGCAGGGAGCATCACAGCCTTGTTTGAAGGGCATACAGAAGCCTTTCTAAATGGTTATTACTGTGAGCCAGACCTCCCAGGAGCCTGGAGCTTTCCCACTGGGAATCCCACCACAGCCATCAGCCTCTGCTGCTCAGATGCACACAGCCTACCACAAGAGTCTCCGCAAAAAGGAACGGAATCATTGGTTCTAGAAATTCCTGGCATCCTCTCCTGCACAGCTCCAACAAAAACCTTGGCTCCTGCTGCAGAGCGTCTGCGCGGAGCGATCGATGAAATCAAAGTTTTGATTAACACTGCAGTGCATTTAAATGATGAAAGGCAAGTGCAACAGAAATGCTGCTGGAGTTCAACCGACAAAAGCAGCCGTGAATTTGTCTCCTCGCTGACGGAGGGTCTGGTCGAGTTTCTGGGAACGATAAATCAGGATCAGGACAAGACGAGGAAGGAGCACGGGACAGGAAATGGCAACTGTGTGTTGGTGTGCACTTTCTCTGCATGCTGGTCAGCTTATTAGTTCAGTCATTTCCTCTGAGCTCACCCTGCAGTCTATAAAAGTTAATGAGCCCACTAAGGAAGAGTGGACATGGCTTAATGCATGCGTGCACACCAAGGCTGCACGATACTAGGAAAACATGTGATATTGTTGAATATTGTGATAACAACATGGCTTGCAGATCTCTAAAATTACATCTCGTAAGTTTGGGATTTTTCACATAAATGTGCAACTTTTTTTTAACATAAAATCTGCCATTTTTGTCTCATAAATTAATGACTTTTCCACATAAAGATTAATGTGTTTATTTTATTTTTTTCTAATAAGTGATTTTTTTTCTGCATAACTGTGCAAAATTTACACATAAAATATGCTGTTTGTCTTATAAATCTGTGACTTTTTCCACATAAAATATGCTCCTTTTCCCATAATAAATTTGTGACTTTTCCATATAAATTTTTGCAAATTTTAAAAACAATTTTTTTGTTTTTTTCCACATAAATGTGGCTCTTTTTCACATAAAAGTTGCTATTTTAGTCCCATAAATGCATGACTTTTCCACAAAAGTTCATGTAATTTTTGAACTTTTTCTGTTTGTGATTTTTATTCTCACAAATTAAATTTTTTTTCCAACAAAAATTTGCTGCTTTTTCCCCTCTGTAATTTGTGACTTTATGTAAATTTTTGCAACTTTACAAAAAATTATTCTGGGTTTTTTCCCTCACATAAATGTGTCAATTTTTCACATAAAATTAGCTATTTTTATCTCATAAATTTATGACTTTTCCATATAACAATTCATGTGATTTTTGAACTTTTTTCTAATAAGTTTGAGATATTTTTCACATATATTTGCAATTTTTTTCCACATAAAAATTGCTTTTTTGCCCTCATTAATTAATGACTTTTCCCTGTAAATTTTTGTAACTTTTCTAATAAATGTGTTTTTTCCACATTCATGTGTAACTTTGTATAAATTTACTATTTTTGTCTCATAAATTTGTCACTTTTACACATAAAATTTGCTGCTTTTATCCCCTCTTAAATTTGTGACATTTTTTCTAATAAGTTTGTGATTCATTTTTACCTCCGCCAAGGAGGTTATGTTTTCATCGGCGTTGGTTTGTCTGTCTGTCTGTTTGTTTGTTTGTTTGTTTGTTAGCAAGATAACTCAAAAAGTTATGGACGGATTTTCATGAAATTTTCAGAGATTGTCAGAAATGGGGTATCCTACAGATGATTAGATTTTGGCGGTGATCCGGATCACCGTCTGGATCCAGGAATTTTTTTACTTATTGGGATTTCCAAAACGGGAATCACAGTAATTTGCATAATACAGGACAAGTTTTCAACAGCTTCTACAAGACATTTAAGACCTAAGGAAATGTAATAAATCTGGATAATGATGCAAAAAAATGAAAAGATAGGGAACCTTTGAAATTTTTAAAAGAACAAATGAAGCGATAAACACGCAACAAGCATCACAGTATAGCTAATATATGCCACTTGCGAATGGCATTTTTTTCATGGTCAACGAATCTATAAAGTTACACAAAATAAGTGGGGGATTAATATTTATGATGTTAAACACTGTATGGGGGGGAACTGTGGCGCTTGGCGGAGGTCTGCGCTCTCCGAGTGCTTTTCTAGTTCACATTAATATACAATTTTTTCCACATAAAATACTAGGGGTGGGAAAAAAGATCGATTCAGCAATGGATTGTGATACTTGGCACTGCCGACAATGCATCGATCCATAAACGCATAGATTGATCTTTTACTTAAAAAAAATGCGCACACATATACCTTTGGGTTACCAGTTAATCAATGGCATTTTCAGTCCACTAGATGGTGCAAAGTAAACACCCAGTCAAGTGAAGTCGTAGCTTGTCTCTGAGACTTGCAGCCAGCTTTGAAAGTGAGGAAGCAGTTAGCTCAAATGCTGGGCCTTTTTTGATTTTATAACAAAGATGGAAGAAAAGACCTTGACATGACACACAACCCGCAAGAAGCACTGCATGGAAAAAAGGAAACGCACTCGGAATACGGCAAGCCAACACACGTGTCAAAGCAGCGTTAGCAACGGCTAAGCTAAAGAGACACCGGCATGGAGCTTTTTCTACAAGCATCACATAAGTAAAGTTTATTTATGAAGCGCTTTTCAAAGACATATGTGACCCGTGCTGGCAAAATGAGTCACTTTGAGGAAATTATCAAAACTGAGGTAACGTTTTTTTTCCATATTCTGTATTGAAAGACCTTCAAAATGATTTTTAATTTGTAGGAAGTGTGCAAAAACGGACTCGGAAAAAGTCTATTTGTTTATATTTTGGCTAGGTTTAAAACTCACGTTCTATCGGTCGGGAGTTACGTCTTCCACCAAAACATATGTATTTTTAGAAAGTACAATTTCTAAGCTTTACAATTATAGCAGGCACTCACGGGGGTTTTCCCGGGACTTGCCGCTGGCAAAGAAAGAACGAGTCATAATTTATGACTTCTCGTGCCTGTAGCGCATAATGACGCAGTGCACATTCCGACTCATTCTGTCAGCATGGGTCACATATCGTCACAGAGCACTGTACCATAAAATGGAATAAATGGAAGTTGGTAGATAAAAATCATTTTAAAAATACAAATACAAGTTAAAACACAATATTAAAATAATTTGAAAATATCAGACTTACCATTAAAAAGCAGTTGAAACTCAATGGAAAGCCTCCTTAAACAAAAAAGTTTTCAGCTGCTCTGTAAAAGAGTCCACAGAGTCAGCTAGATGTAGCTGGAGTGGGAGTCTATTCCAAACACCGCCTACCGCCCTCCCTGTGTGCAGAGACGTGTCTCCGTGGAAAATGAAGCCCCAAAAATACTTTATTATACGAAAGAGATGTCAACAGTTTTACTTTGGGACATGATTTGAGGTTGAATAAGGTGAAAAAAAATTGAAATATATGGGATGGTGATACTCGATTATCGCGATATCGTGATTATCATTGAATCATGATAGTGTGGCGGGTTGGTGTAACCCCCACAACAGACTGGACAGACACAGCGCTCGGCTAGAGCAATTAACAGAACAGTGAAATGTGTGTATTAATGTCTACAGGCAGCCCCGCTTCTTCTGGCTCACTACTGTGATGTTAATGTGCCTTTCATGCATTGTGTTCATGTGTCCTGTCCTTACTGTGACCTAGAGACTGAGATCAATATGTAGATGTGCCTTGTGACCTCTTTGTCTTGCAGCTGGAGCAGAGGCCAGCAATCTGCCTATTGTGATGTATGTCTCTCAAATGCCAATGTCTCATGCCTGTTCTGCAATCTCTTTGATCATACCAACTGCTGGGGAATGCTCTTTTATGTATTGTTGTAGTTGGGTATATATACTGCACTGTAATCCATGCTCACCCTCTCACTCTCATTCATTCACTTTTCAGCTGCTGCTGCAGACACACACTTTGTGTCTCCTCCTCTGAGAGCCTGAGGATCCCGCTCCGGTCTGCTCACACTTGCACCGGAGCGGGGATCCTGTGAAGGCGGTATGATTCAATAAACTCAACTTAAAACTCCCAACGCTGCTTTATTTCATGCCGCTTCACTGGTGACCCCAAGAATGCACACGCTTTGTGCAACGCAACCTTCTGGTCTGGACGGCCACGCTGGCGACCCAACGCTGAAAAAAACACGCTGCCAGCGAACACAGCAGCCTGACGCAAACGAGCTGCCCTCCCTTCTGCTTCAGGGAGACCTCGACGCGGAGCCAACACAGGCGAGCTACTCTCCGGACATCACCCACGACCGGGAAAACTGCAGAAAACATCATGGCGCGACCCTCGCCTGAGATCGGGACGTCCACGCTGGACCGGCCGAGGGACACAGAACGTTTTCTCCCTCTCACCGCTACTCCTCCCTCTCAGCGATCCTACTCATCTACCCGAGCCTGAGGAACAAAGATCGTCTATCTCCCCTCAACACTCCAACACACCATGACTAATCTGCAGCCACAGCTCATCATAGATGTTTATCAGCGCCGTCTGCGCCGATCTCCACCAAGATTCCTGACCCTGGTTCTCCTCTCCAGCTGGCCCACCCATCACGGAACCCCGGCGCGTGCGTTACGAGGACGGCGCACCACGCACGGGACACATACGGCTCCACTGACCGCCTTCCTTCTGCTGCACACTGGCCCTTCAGGCTTGCTCATACACCTGAGGCACGCAGCTTGCTCACTGGATTTTATGGTCTTAGCCACGGCACACAAGGGGAATTCAGCTGTCTGCGGTTCCCGAGGCTTTAGGGTTGCGCCTGCATCTAAAGTCAACACGCCAAGTCCCTCTGCTTTTGTTCCTTTTTTTTTACTTACAGCCGCTCCTGCTTTTCTTCATGGCCACGAGAGGAGTCAGAGACTAATTTTTCTTCTTGTGATCTCCGCAAGTTCAACGGGACAGCCCCTCGACATCGCGGAACAACAAGCAATTTTTGCGCGGCCAGGACGATTTCACCGCTCCCGGCCGGCACTTATCACCCCCCCCGCCTGCACAGAGCTTCTCCTGCTCGCTGCCCAAGCTGCATGATCGAGACCTCGGCCGCCTGCCGAGCCCTCTGGGAGGGAGCGTGTGGCGGGTTGGTGTAACCCCCACAACAGACTGGACAGACACAGCGCTTGGCTAGAGCAATTAACAGAACAGTGAAATGTGTGTATTAATGTCTACAGGCAGCCCCGCTTCTTCTGGCTCACTACTGTGATGTTAATGTGCCTTTCATGCATTGTGTTCATGCGTCCTGTCCTTACTGTGACCTAGAGACTGAGATCAATACGTAGATGTGCCTTGTAACCTCTTTGTCTTGCAGCTGGAGCAGAGGCCAGCAATCTGCCTATTGTGATGTATGTCTCTCAAATGCAAATGTCTCATGCCTGTTCTGCAATCTCTTTGATCATACCAACTGCTGGGGAATGCTCTTTTATGTATTGTTGTAGTTGGGTATATATACTGCACTGTAATCCATGCTCACCCTCTCACTCTCATTCACTCACTCTTCAGCTGCTGCTGCAGACACACACTTTGTGTCTCCTCCTCTGAGAGCCTGAGGATCCCGCTCCGGTCTGCTCACACTTGCACCGGAGCGGGGATCCTGTGAAGGCGGTATGATTCAATAAACCTGCTTAAAACCTTCACCAACGCTTCATTTATATCATGCCGCTTCAATAGGATCAAATCATATGACCCAAGAATCGCAATCCGAATCGAATTAAGATAAGATAAGATAAGATAAGCCTTTATTAGTCCCACAACGGGGAAATTCCAGGATTGCAACAGCACAGGGATAGTGTGAGGAATTGTGAGGTCCCTCGCGATTCCCACCCCTAAAAAAATATATGTTTTGATGGTATGCTACTTTTCTCATAAATTTGTGGTTCTTCTACATAAAGTTGATTCCTTTTTCTTCATAAATTTATTCCTTTTCATGTAAATTTTGCAAATTTGTTCTAAAATTTTCCCACATGTGCAATTTTTTCCACATAAAATGTACTGCTTTCCCCCCATAAATGTGTGACTTTTCCACATTATTGTGCAACTTTTTTCCAGTAAACCTCTAACTTGTTTATGCATACTCATGAGTCATTCATGTAAACTCTTGTCACTTATTTTCACATAAATCTGTGTTTTTTTCCACTTAAATGTCTAATTTCATTTCACATCAATTTTGCAACATTTTTTTTCTCATATATTTGTCGAATTTGCAATGTAAATTTGTGACTTATGGCAAACTTAGGATGCGTAATCACGTGAAAAATATTCTATTGATTTTCAAGCCAATCTTTTGCAATACGTATGATGCACACATCCATATCATGATAGGGCTGCACATGTGTTCGGATTTTGATCGTGATCACAACTTTGGCTGCCATGGTTAAATTAACGTGATCACTGGCAATATTGACAGTTAAAATGTGGGCTCTACAGCATAGCAAATCAAGCATTTTCTCAACCAACAGCCAGCTGACCACCAGGGGGCTAACGCATGTTAGGGCAACATTAAGCTGCAGAACTGACAAGCGAGCACACCCTGTAGCGGCAGCCTTAAGTTTTCAATAGTGGACAGGTGTGACAGTGAAACACAAACCAGATGTTGGGAGCAGAAGGTGACAGCACAGCAACACGTGGAATTGAGTTGCTAGTGCCTCAAAAGGATCATCATCTGTTGTCTGGACGTGTTTTGGATTCAGGGCAAGTGATGCTGACTAAAAAGAAATTACAAACGTGGACAAAATTGCTGGTACAACCCACAATGGTCACAGAAATAACTTGAATCTGACAAAAGCGGTAATAAATAAAAATTCTATGAAAATTAACCAATGAAAATCAGACAATGCTTTTGAATTGTGGTTCAACAGAATTATTTTAAAAAACAAACTCATGAAACAGGCCTGGACAAAAATGATGGTACCCCTAGAAAAGATAATGTGACCATAGGGACATGTTCAACCAAGATGTGTCCTCTAATTAGCATCACAGGTGTCTACAAACTTGTAATCAGTCAGTCGGCCTATTTAAAGGGTGACAAGTAGTCACTGTGTTGTTTGGTGACATGGTGTGTATCACACTAAACATGGATCAGAGGAAGCAAAGGAGAGAGTTGTCTCAGGAGATTAGAAAGAAAATTATAGACAAGCATGTTAAAGGTAAAGGCTATAAGACCATCTCCAAGCAGCTTGATGTTCCTGTGACTACAGTTACACATATTTTTCAGAAATTTAAGATGCACGGGACTGTAGCCAACCTCCCTGGATGTGGCCACAGGAGAAGACGGATAATACGAATGGTAACAAAAGAGCCCAGAACAACCTCTAAGCACATTCGTGGTGAACTCCAAGGTCAACGTACATCAGTGTCAGATCGCACCATCCGTCGTCGTTTGAGCCAAAGTGGACTTCATGGGAGACGACCAAGGAGGACACCACTGTTGAAAACAAATCATAAAAAAGCCAGACTGGAATTTGCCAAACTGCATGTTGACAAGCCACAAAGCTTCTGAGAGAATGTCCTATGGACAGACGAGACAAAACTGGAACTTTCTGGCAAGGCACATCAGCGCTATATTCACAGACACAAAAATGAAGCATACCAAGAAAAGAACACTGTCCCTACTGTGAAACATGGAGGAGGTCCTGTTATGTTCTGGGGCTGCTTTGCTGCATCTGGCACAGGGTGTCTTGAATCTGTGCAGGGTACAATGAAATCTCAAGACTATCAAGGTATTCTAGAGAGAAATGTGCTGCCCAGTGTCAGACAGCTTGGTCTCAGTCGCAGGTCATGGATCTTGCAACAGGATAATGACCCGAAACACACAGCTAAAAACACCCAAGAAATGAGCGTCCGGTTATGGCTGCCACGTAGGACGGACGTGTCTCGCTCTGCTCTGCTCCTGGAAAAAAAAAAATCGGCAAATAACTCTCTCATTTGGGACAGAACGTATCCCAGCATTTGGGCGAGGATATGTCGGCGAAGCCTAAGGCTGGAAAACCAGGTAGAGGAAAAAGCGAGCCGCCGAAACAGTCCAAATTAACGGACTTTCAGGTCTGTGACGCAGTAAACAAAACTCCATATATGGCGGAGGAGGCTGGCAACGGTGCGATGTCTGCGCGGGGAGGCGCAGATGCGCTGATGGCTGCCATGAGTTCAATGAGAGCGGACTTTTCCTCTAGATTTGATGGGATTATGACAGCGTTGGAAGGAATAAGAAAGGAATTGGGTGACTGTGTAGAACGAACGGCGCAGATGGAGCTCCGTCTCGCTAGTGCTGAAGATGACGTCACCCGTCTTCAATTAAAGGTGCGCACTTTGGAAAAAAAAAATAAATCTCTGGAAGATAATATTTTGGATTTGGAATCTCGGTCGAGACAGAATAATTTGAGGCTGGTGGGTCTTCCAGAGGAATCAGAAGGTCGGGACGTATGTTCCTTTCTAGAAAAGTGGATTCCGGAGGTGCTGGGCAGCGAGGAGTTGCAATCAGCAGTGGTTCTGGAAAAAGCACATCGTATTGGCCCACGGAGAGATAAGGGACCGCCGAGGACCTTAATTATGAAGTTTCTTAGCAACAGAGACAGGATGAAGATCTTCAACGCTGCACGAGCTAAAAAAGGAGAGATTAAACACCAGGACCAGCAGGTGCGGTTCTACCCAGATTTGGCCACAGGAATCCAGCAATTGAGGAAGCAGTTTGATCCCGTACGTAAGGAGCTGCGCAACCTTGGGATTCGTCATGGTGTAATCTATCCTGCGAGACTGCTGACCACGTATGAGGGCAGAACCCACATCTTCAAGACCCCAGAGGAGGCGCAGGAGTTCATCAAGAAGATCAAAGAAGAAGAAGAGACTGGTGGGAGCTAAGCATGAACAAAATATAAGGTAGAATAATTAAGCATTTGCACAGGCATCTGACTGACTTGAAGTAAATAGTAAGTTTACAAAATATAGATTGTATTATATATTAAAAAAACAAAACAAAAACAAAACAAATAAAAAATAAAAAAAAAATAAAAAAAAAACTATGATGTACAAAGTTGTTAAAAATTTTGGAGTTAAGTTGGAAAACTACAGAGGAGAGTTAATGTTACGTCATTAAAAGCAGTAGAGTTAGGGTGATTGGGAGGATGAAGAAGGAGTGGCTTAGGCTGTTCCCCGTGGGTGTGGAACGGTCGATGGCTATATCGGGAGACAGAATTTTTCTTTTGATTTTGGGGGGTTTGCCACAAGTGTGGGAAGGGGAAATTTGTTTGTGTGTAGTTTGTAGGATGAATGTTCAACCACTCATGTTTTTGCTTCTCTGTATGAGCATGTTTACACTGCAAGGTAATCCCAAACTCTCTATTGATCATGGACCAAAGTGTTAATCTTAATTTAACTTCATGGAATTGCAGAGGTCTACAAAATTTAAAAAAACTTAAACAAGTTATGAATAAAATAAAGGACATGGGTTCAAGAATTGTGTTTTTACAAGAAACTCATCTGATAGAGGAGGATGTTAAAAGAATTAGGAGTAGATGGCAGGGAAGTGTATTCACCTCTTCATTTTCATCCCGAGCCAGGGGAGTTATGACTCTCATACAT
This sequence comes from Pholidichthys leucotaenia, assembly GCA_020510985.1. NCBI lineage: Eukaryota > Metazoa > Chordata > Actinopteri > Cichliformes > Pholidichthyidae > Pholidichthys > Pholidichthys leucotaenia. Next base: position 132,315,057 of record CM035843.1, read on the forward strand.
AAATCAGTTCCTTTTCAAGTGAAAAATGTAATTGGAGACAAATTTGGAAGATATGTAATCATTCAAGGTTCTTTGCTATTAGAAAATATAAATCTTGTGAACTTATATGGTCCCAATATAGATGATCAGAAGTTCTTTGCTAATTTATTTCTCATCTTATCATCACTTACAGGGCAACATATAATAGCAGGGGATTTTAATTGTACATTGAATCCAGGTGTGGATAGATCAACAGGACTGGATTGTACGCACATTGGATGTAGGATGACTATTAATCATTTTATGAAAGAATTGAGATTGTTAGATATATGGAGAGAAATGAAACCACAAGTTAAAGCCTATTCTTGTTATTCCAGTACCTACAAGACATTCTCACGTATTGATTATTTTTTGATTTCCACAGAATTAAGGTCCAAGATTCAAAACTGCTTTTATGATAACATCGTGATCTCTGATCATGCACCCTGTTGTCTAATATATGTAGATAAAAAATTGACAAAGGAATCAGGTAGATGGCAATTTCAGCATAAATGGCTTCAGGATGAGGAATTTGTCAAGTATATAGAAAAACAGATAGACGAGTTCTTTGACATCAATACTACACAAACATCAGCATGTGTAAAGTGGGAGGCTTTCAAAGCTTTTATTAGGGGACATATTATTAGTTATACAGGATCAAAATCTAAGAAGACTCGAGAGGAGAGAGCTAAATTGGAACATAAAATAAAAAGTCTTCAGGAAAAAGTGTATGCAGGAAGTGACCCAAGGTTGGAGAATGAATTACTGATTTTGAGAGCTGAATACGACAAAAAATCAGCGAATAGAGCTGCCTCGAGTCTTCTAAGATTGAAACAATCTTTTTATGAACAAGGTGAAAAATCAGGAAAATTATTAGCATGGCAGATTAAACAATTGGAAATTAAAACACCAATTACCAGTATTATAAGTAAGGGACAGGTAGTTATAGATCCTTTAGAAATTAATAGAGCCTTTAGAGATTACTATGAAAAATTATATGATACCAAAAATGAACCTGATTTAACAAAACTAAATGGGTTTTTGAACGAACTATCTATACCGTGTATACCAAATGAAAACAGGGAGATATTGGAGTCTAAAATTAGTCAAGAAGAAGTTGGGCTAGCCATTGATAATATGAAATCAGGAAAAAGTGCAGGACCAGATGGTCTTCCAGTTGACCTTTATAAAAAATTTAAGAATAAATTAATAAAACCTTTTTTGGAAATGGTTTTAGAAGCATTTCAAAATAATAATTTACCATCATACATAAATAATGCCTTAATTATACTGCTGCCAAAACCAGGTAAGCCCTCTAATAAATGTGAAAATATGAGACCAATAAGCCTATTAAACGCCGACCTTAAGATAATCTGTAAAATTTTAGCAAGACGAATACAAGAAATTTTACCAAATATTATTAATCGAGATCAGAATGGCTTTATAAAGGGTAGACAAGGCTTCCATAATGTAAGAAGACTATTTAATATTATTTATTTTAATAAAGAAGCACCGGATACAGCTCTCCTATCATTGGACGCCGAAAAGGCCTTTGATAGAGTTGAATGGCCCTTTCTTTTTGAAGTCCTACAAAGGTTTGGACTTGGAAATAATTTCATAAAATGGGTTCAAATAATATACAATAATGCTACAGCAGAAATCCTAACAAATAACAATATTTCAAAACCAATAAAAATCAATAGAGGATGTCGACAAGGCTGTCCACTTTCACCTTTACTGTTTACTATGGCAATTGAACCTTTAGCGATAGCGATACGTTTACATTCACAAATATATGGAATTAAAGTTGGGCCAACAGAACATAAAATCTCCCTGTACGCCGATGATATAATTTTGTTTATGTCGAATCTAAAAAAATCAATTCCAACCTTGTTGAATTTAATAAAGAATTTTGGGGAAATATCAGGATATAAAATAAATAAAACTAAATCTTCAATATTAATGCTAAATGAGACCCAGAGAAATTACCCAGCCCCTGAGGCAAATCAATTCAATGTTGTAAATCAGTTTAAATATTTAGGAATCCAAATTATGCCTAAGCTAGAATCAGTCGCCAGCGTCAACTATGAAGCCTTAATGTCAGATATCAATGAGTTAACTCAGAGATGGATGTCACTACCAATGTCGATGATCGGGAGAATCAATATACTTAAAAGTAATATTTTACCTAAAATACTTTATTTATTTCAATACATTCCCTTATCACCACCTTTAGATCTATTCTCAAGAATAAAAAAAAAGTTAGTGGAATTTATATGGAACAACAGGAGGGCTAGATTACGTCTGTCTTTATTATATTTACCATTTCATCGTGGAGGTCTGAAATGTCCAAATTTTATGTTGTATTATTGGTCGGCACAACTGAGGTCTATGACATATTATTTTTCATCAAATGATCTCCCTCACTGGACTGAAATGGAATCATACAATTTACCTTTACCTCTTCCCATATTCATATACTCAGATTCGGCAAAAAAATTACAAAAACAAGTTAAAAATCCATTTGTAAAGCATATGATCAAAATATGGTGTGAAGCTAAAAACTATTTAAAAGAACCACAGTTATTGTCACAATTTAGTCCAATATGGGGTAATCAATATTTTAAACCAGGGAGAGCGGACGCTGTATTTAAAGTATGGAATTTAAAAGGGATACAAAAGATTCAGGATTTATATTTGCCATGTGCAGACAACATAATGTCTTTTGAAGAGCTGAGGATCAAATTTAATCTCAATAGAACACATTTTTTTAAATATCTTCAACTTAGAAACTTTATTCGATCAAATCAAAATAAAGCTCTCACTCGACCTATTTATTCATCTTTGGAAAAAATGATGATGAAAGATAGTAAAAGAAAGGGTATTATTTCAGAGTTTTATAACTCATTGACACTATCTTCAAGTGAAAATTCACTGAAAAGATTAAACTACTGGAAAGAAGATCTGCAAATTGAAATTTCGGAGGAACAATGGGAATTGGCTTGTACAGAAGCTCAAACCAAATCAATAAATGCACGCCTTAAATTGATACATTTCAAATGGTTAATGCGGATGTATGTTACACCGGAGGAGTTAAATAGATATAACAAAAATATACCAGATACATGCACAAAATGCATGGAAAGTAAAGGAACCCTATTTCATTGTTTATGGGAATGTAGATTAATAAGAATGTTTTGGGAAGAGGTGAGGGTAACAATTGAAAAAATAATCTCAAAACAAATCATACTGAATCCTAAACTGTTTTTGTTGGGTCTGTACCCAGAAAAGTATAATTTTAATAAAAGTGAAAGAACATTCATAGACCTCAGTTTGCTTAATGCCAAAAAATGTATTGCACTATTATGGAAAAAGACTCATAGACCAGATGTGACTCAGTGGTTAAGACAGATGTTAACAAACCTTCCATTAGAAAGAATAACATATATACTGAAATCAAAGGAAATTGTGTTTGAGAATATATGGAGACCTTTTATTGATTATGTAAAAAATTTAAACATAACTCTTGAAGAAGAAGGTGAATGATGTGTGTGGACCTTGTAAATTCCAAACTGGTGAACATAATATGTATACTTATGTATTGGATTGTCTAGACTAAACAGAGGAGCATTGTTGAAGACTTGATTTTGTTGGTGGTTGTTGGTGTTTTTAGTGCATTTTTTTTTTTTTGTAGTACTTTAGCGTTAGTGTTTGATTGTTTGTATCATGTTTGTTAAAAAAAAAAGGTTCAATAAAGATATTGTGGAAAAAAAAAAAACACCCAAGAATGGCTTAGAGCAAAACATTGGACTATTCTAAAGTGGCCTTCTATGAGCCCTGATCTAAATCCTTTTGAACATCTGTGGAAGGAGCTGAAACATGCCGTCTGGAGAAGGCACCCTTCAAACCTGAGACAACTGGAGCAGTTTGCTCATGAGGAGTGGGCCAAAATACCTGCTGAGAGGTGCAGAAGTCTCATTGACAGTTACAGAAATTGTTTGATTGCAGTGATTGCCTCAAAAGGTTGTGCAACAAAATATTAAGTTAAGGGTACCATCATTTTTGTCCAGGCCTGTTTCATGAATTTGTTTTTTAAAATAATTCTGTTGAACCACAATTCAAAAGCACTGTCTGATTTTCATTGGTTAATTTTCATAGATTTTTTTATTTATAACCACTTTTGTCAGATTCAAGTTATTTCTGTGACCATTGTGGGTTTTTCTTTCATTAACAGAGGGGTACCAACAATTTCGTCCACGGCTGTATATGCAAAGAGTGCTATAGAGCTATGTCTGCGCCACAGGGCAACACAACTAACTTATTCAACCACCTGAAAAACACCGCAAACACAAGTACGACAAATACATGATGACTAAAGTGAATGTCACTAGGGCTGCAGTTAATGACTACTTTATGGCCCGGGTAATCACCCACTCTAATCGAAGATTGCTCGAGTAATCTGATACTTTTTTTTTTGAAGAAACTTGTATTGACCAACATTTGCGGAACTTTCTTTCCTGAAGAGCAGTAGTAATTGTACCAATCACGTACCTTGTCTCGGGTGCGCTGGCTGTGCATGATATGGGATGCTTTCTGCCGAGACACTGTAACATCCTATGTTGTAGCATGCTAGCTCGCCGCCCAGCTTTACTATGTACACACTGCACAATGTTTTCCTTCAATTTGAGCTTGAAATTATTCCATACTTGAGATACTTTTGTCATTTTGAAAAAAATTTCTCTATCTTTGCTGGCCCGTCACTATGCTGCTCTGACATGGTGCCGTTAAACAAATCTGCGTTTTGTTTAGGTAGTGTCACTGGAAGAAGGTCACACCAGAAGATGGTCATATAGACCAGAAGTGCTACACTGAACGACACGTCGACGCCCAAACGAATTTTTTGTAACCAAATTACTCAACTAATTGTTGCAGCCCTAAATGTCACTTCACTAAATCACAGTCTGTGTCTGGCGCCGACCCAGGCAACCATAGTATCAACCCTGCACAGAGCTTCACCCTATTCATCCGCCTCCCAAAGACACGTTAAAGACATGTGTCCAATAAATACTGTATGAGCAATGAAGGCTTCAGAAACATGGTCAAAAAACTGGACAAGAAATACGTGATCCCCACATGATTTTCCAAAGTTGCATTACCTGCACTGTATGAAAAATACAGATGGATACTACAACTGTCGAGTACTTTGCAACTTTGACTGACCTATGGTCAAGGAGAATAACGGGGCCCTACCTGACCCTGGCAATTCACTACAATGATGGAGGTTTTAAAATGAAGAGTCGATGCTTGAAGACATCATTTTTCCCACAAGATCACACAGGAGAAGCTATAGCCCACGGACTGCAGTAAGCACAATCATCCTGGGGCCTGCAGGAGGAGGGACTAGTCTGCATAATAACAGACAGTGGATCTTATTACGTCGTCAAGGCAGCTTCTCTAAATAAATGGACAAGGCTCCAATGCTTTGGCCACAGGCTTCATCTAGCAATTGGTAAGTAGGAGTAGAATGAATTAAAAAAAAATTGAATTTTATGAAATCTGTGTTCTTCCTAACATTAATGAAGAATTGTGATTAATAATCGTGATTTCAATATTGACCAAAAATAATTGTGATCATCATTTCGGCCATAATCCTGCAGCCCTATATCATGATAACAATAAAATGTAAATATATTGTGTAGCCCTAACGCACATGCAAACCCACTGACTCATAGCAGTTTGTTTATATAAAGACAGATTGTAAATAAGCACACGTGTTACCATTAACCCTTCCCCATGTTTAAAACAAACACTCGAGTATCTCACAGTTCTGACTCTCGTGGCTCCAATGAGTTGGAGGAAGGAGATTTCCTCTCCGTCTCCTCAAATTTCACACGCTCTTCTGGTGTAAGCCTCCTTACATAACGTAAGTCCTGAACTTCTGCTGAGCTGCCAGAGACATGAGTGAGTGAGTGAGTGAGTGAGTGAGTGAGTGAGTGAGTGAGTGAGTGAGTGAGTGAGTGAGTGAGTGAGATTCATTGGCCTATGAGGATCCTTTCACTGGCCAGTAATCACTGTTCCATCCTGAAACTGAATTCACTATGCTGGCCAAAAACAGGAACCAAGAAGCCATGGAGGAGGAGAATGAAAGCTAGAAAAATAAACTTGCACTGTTGCACTTAAATGCTTAGAACTGTTGATTTCCTCACATCACAACACAGTATTACTCAATATAAAGCTTCCTCTTCTCTCTTTTGTTATGTACTCTCCTATTGGAGAAGTAAAGCTTTGATTATACTTGATGCACAGTAGTAAATGGCTACAACCGTTTACTGCTGGAGCATGAGGCGCCTCAAGTTTTCACTGTAAGGCCGCCTTCACACTGGATGAAAACCCCGCTACGCTCTCCACGCTCTCCCAGACCGATTAGAACATGGCTGGATTGCAGAAAAATTGGAAAATCTCCTTCATGGCACTGCTATGCTTTTTCTCTGCTATTTTCTACTATTTTCCACATCCCCAAGATGCTTTCCACCACGTTCTATACATCAGCAGCACATTCCCTCGATGATCCTACCCTACACACCCCCGATTGTGGCTTGGCTTGACTCTCCTCAAACCGAGTCAGGATGCAGCTAGACACTAGAAGATCACGTCAGGCTAGCATCACGCAACTGCCACACTTACCAATGTGGTCAATCCTGTTTCAAATTCTTGATGATCAAACCATGCCACAGGAGGTCTTGTGCATGCTCAAAACTCTCCACGCTCTACCACATGTAATCAGGATCCAAGAACATTCTTAATACACTTGCAAAGACCTTGCCAAGACCCTGCAAAGACCATCCATGTTCTGGCTGATTTCTTAGGTCGTAGCAGTCTTGATCCAGTGTGAAGGGGGTTTAATCAACAATAATTTATGTATAATTTTAAGAGAGCAAACTAAAAAAAAAGTACATGTCTTTATTTAATGTTTCATCATACTGAAATTTCCATTGTTGCTGTATAAAACCCCAATTAATGTTTTAAAAATTCACCTGTTGACCTTGACAAAAATTTTTTTTAAAAAATCAACTGGTGCATGATCAGCCAAAACTACACTAAAGCACACCAATCATAACTTCATTTTTTGTGCACGACAACCTAATGGACATCACTGTGGGCAGGTGGGGGCGCATGTGCACGCAGCGACCGGCAGTGGGTGAAAAAGTTTAGCGTCTTAGTCTGTTTTTATGCACTTTAATGTGTTTTAACATAATTCTCTGTTTCGTTTTTGTCCTTGAATGTTTGTGGACTATATAATGAAGAGCTCTTTGGTTCCATCAGTATGGATTTTCTTCTTGTTTTCGCACTGTGGCTTCTTTCTTACCGGCTCTTTGTCTGGGACGTCAGCACGGTCACGCTGGTAAGAATGCAGTATTCCAGAGACATGTTACTGCAGCTAAACATGGATAATCCAGCGTCTGTGTTTGAGTCTGTGCCGCAACTGCCGGACTTTATTTTAAGAGACTTTCATGGACACAGCAATGAAAAGAGGAACAAGAGAAGGAAACGGGGAAAGCGTGGAGGCGTAAGATTAAACCTGAGGAGGCGTCAGCTTAACCGCATTCCTCTTTCTTCCATTATTATGGGGAACGTACAATCCCTGAGAAATAAAGTGGATGAAATTCAAGGAAATGTCCGATATCAGAAGGATTTCAAGAACTGCTGTGTCATGGCTTACACGGAGACGTGGCTTACAGACCATGACCGGGATCCGGACCTTTGTATTGACGGTTTTGGAGCCCCACTTCGCTTGGATCGGCAGGAAGAGGTAACGGGGAAATGTCAGGGAGGCGGCGTATGTTTGTATATTAATAAACAGTACTGTACATCTGTCACGGTCAGAGAGTGCATCTGTACACCAGATGTGGAGCTTCTGTCCGTATCACTACGCCCCTTTTATCTGCCTCGCGAGTTCCCCCAACTTTTCATAACGACTGTGTACATTCACCCGAGGGCAGATGCTGCCACTGCTTCCAGCACCGTCTTTGATGTGGTACAGCGGTTGCAGTCGATTTCCCCAGAGACTCCAAATTTTATCCTTTTTTTTTTTTTTTTGGTTACTTATTTGTACCCGTAGGTAGATTTGGTTTGCAGTCTGGTGACAAGCCACTGGCTGCTGGTCGCTGCGTGCGCGAGTGCCCTAAACCTACATGTTTTTGGTATGCAGGAGGAAACCGGAGAAATCCTGGAGTAAACCAACGCAACACGGGGAGAACATGCAAACTCCACACAGCTCACTGTTGGTCGGGGGCTGGGATCGAACCCACAATCTCATGATCCCCACGATCCCCCGGCCGAGGGTAAAACTGTGCTGCCACAGTGCTAAACCACTGCGCCACCGTGCAGCCCTTGGGGGTCTAAGGTTAAAGTCCTTGGGGACTTTAACCATGTGTCTTTAAAGAAGACACTTAAAAAATTTTATCAGTACGTCTCCTGCCCAACCAGGCGAGAAAAGACATTGGACCTGTGCTATGGATCTATCGAGGGAGCCTTTAAAGTAGAACTAAACTCACCTTTTTGCCAAAAAAGTAGAATAGCACATTAATTCCTTATTACCTATTGTATTTTTCAACACATAAAAGAAATTTTTAGGCCGTGCGATGGCCAAGCTATAAGCCGATAAACTTTTGCCTCTGGCTGGCAGTGCCAAACAAACCGGAAGTAGTGCAGACGACGCTGCGTGACGTCACGAGTGTGACCCTTATCAAAACAACACTGGCAGATGATAGCAGTTCCAGCAGTCAAGAACACCAGAGTTTTCAGAGTGAAGAGGCATTCAGGATCGGCGACAAGACAGAGGAGGATGCAGGAGTGTCAAGTGAACAGGAAGAGAGCGAGGGAGGCATCGAACCGTACAGATTAGAGCCAGAATTTTCGGGGGATTCCGGCACCGACTCAGACCGCAGCAGTGATGGGGAGGAGAGTCGCTTATTGAATACAGAATGGTGAGTCTTTACTTTGGCATGTTTGGGGTGTCAGGATAAGGAAAATTAACAATAAAAAAGAAAGGGAAAAAAAAACATCAGCATTTTTCCAACTTATTACAGTGATCCCTCACTTATCGCGTTTAATGGGGACCAGAACCGACCGCGAAAAGTGAAAAACCGCGAAGTAGCGTCACCCCCCCCCCCCCAAGGACGTCACAAGCACTATTTTGCACAAAAAGGCACAAGAGAACAGCGAAAAGTGCCACTAAGCAACACGAGCGATAAAGAACAATGAATGCGGTCTTCCTTCGCTGGGTATAGGCGCTCGGCAGGGAGCGAAGCTGGGTAAAACGTCTCCGCCAATCAGCTTGCGAGGTAAAACGTCTCGGCCAATCAGCTTGCGAGATTCCCGAGCGGGCTGGGGAGCCGGGGAGAGCGGGCTCTCCGTGTTGATACCTGATGTTCTAATGTAGTCTCCCTGCCTTCTCATTAGAACATCAGGTATCAACACGGAGAGCCCGCACAGCTCAAAATCTATCTCTCTGACCACCGCTCCACTCCTCTCCGCCCACCTCTTCACCGCTCGGGAATCTCGCAAGCTGATTGGCCGAGACGTTTTACCCAGCGAAGGAAGACCACATTCATTGTTCTTTATCGCTCGTGTTGCTTAGTGGCACTTTTCGCTGTTCTCTTGTGCCTTTTTGTGCAAAATAGTGCTTGTGACGCCCTTGGGGGGGGGTGACGCTACTTCGCGGTTTTTCACTTTTCGCGGTCGGTTCTGGTCCCCATTAAACGCGATAAGTGAGGGATCACTGTATATCTAGAAACGCATCGCTTCCCGGTCGCTTTTCCTCCCCCTTTCTTTTCTTTCGTCGCCATGACAGCTTTCCTTGGCCACTGAACAGATCTTCCCAGGTGTTGGAAGTGTTTTGTAGTCGACTATCACGACAAAATGTGCCAAAAACAACCAGTGTCGACGTGCTCGCAATGGTAAACATGAGGACTGGGTCACACTCGTGACGTCACGCGGAACTCCGGCTGCACTTCGGCGGATTTGTCTGATTTTTCAGGGCGGGAAATTCAAAATCGCGATTTTCTCCAAGATTCCGGGATTTGTGGAGGGGGTGCCAATGATAAATTATCTTTATAATTGTATGTACTATCACCCAGTGCCGTTCAATGCCGTTCAGTTCAGTTCTATTTTAAATCTCTTCCCCTTCCTCCTTTAGGATCCTCAGATCACAAATGTGTACATTTGCTGCTGACATATAAAACTGCTCTCAGAAGAGAAAAGATGAAGACCAGGGTCATGAAGGTCTGGACAGATGATTCAGTGTTTTGCCTCCAGGAATGTTTTAACTGTACGGACTGGGAGGTGTTCACACTGTCCTGCAGGGATGATTTGGACTCTTTGGTGGACGTGACATGCTCTTACATGGCTTTTTGCAGGGATATGATCGTTCCACGTAAACGTGTCAAAATATATCCCAACAATAAGCCACGGGTTACTAAATCAGTTAAATCCTGCTTACAGAGGAAAGCACTGGCCTTTAAACAGGGGGTTGTTTCTGAGCTGCAGGTTGCCACAAAAGAGCTGAAGGCCGAAATTTTAAGAGCAAAACAGAATTATAAATCAGAATTGGAAAGCAAGATGGCAACAAAGATGCTTGGTTCAGCCTGGGCTAGTATGAAAACTATTGCAGGCCTTCAGAGCACAAAGCGGAGTAATCGTGTGTTTTTAGATGTTTTGATTCAGACACAGAGCTGGCTAATGCTCTTAATTGTTTTTATGGTCATTTTGATTCTTGGGATTTTAGCACAGAAACCCAAGATTTGAAGCAGAAACTCAAAGACAATCAGCACTTCAATATTGAGGTGCAGGATGTTAAAATGGCGTTCTGTGCTGTAAAAGTGAACAAAAGGCAGGGCCCTGATAATATATGTGGACACTTGGTAAAGTCCTGTGCACGTGAATTGAGTCCTATGTTTCACTACATTTTTAACAAGTCCTTACAGACACAACATGTGCCTAAGGCCTGGAAAGATGCTGTAGTTGTCCCTGTTCCAAAATCCAGCTGTCCTAAAACAGTAAATGATTTTAGACCAGTTGCCTTGACTTCAATTTTAATGAAAATTTTTGAAAAACTGGTCAGATTTGAGGTCCTAAAGCAGACTGAGCATGCATTGGATCCGTTGCAGTTTGCCTATAGGCCTCACAGAGGAGTGGAGGATGCCACTGTCACTCTGCTTAACATGCTTTTTAAACATCTGAATTTTAATGGGACACACGCCAGGCTTTTATTTGTGGACTTTTCTTCTGCTTTTAATACAATCCAACCTCCATATTTTAGTTGAAAGGCTCCTGCAACAATTTGATTTGAGTAATACAGGGATGAGAATGGTGTTTGGGAAAAAAAGAGGAAACTAAGCCGGGGGTCTTGCCGGAGCCGGATCCAAAGCGGAGCCTTGGCAGGGGGTCTTGGGGGGCAACGCCCCCCAGAAGCTAACAAAATCTGGTGTTTTAGAATGCTCAAATGGGGTCTTATATTTAAAGTTAGAAGTAAGTACAAATGCATTTATAGTTTACCTTTTTAATCTGCTGCTGCATCACGTGTAAATTTATGATATCTGAATGGTATGTTGATGTAATAATACTAAATTATATTTTACTACTATTTAATATGTTTAGAACTGACACAGAATGACATTTACATAGTTCTAGAACAGACAAAATAATTTAACCAAGTAAAATAAATTATAAATATTAACAAAATTCCATCACCAAGTCCATCACCCATTTATTAAAATATACTGACATTCTGCAAACATTTTGATTTATTAATGTGTGCATTTGTTAGTGTTACTAGGAATATAAAAAAAGTTGCATATTAGTATATTTTAATATTTGAAAGATAATCTAAGAAAGTAAGTAAAACCTAAAAGATGTTTAATATTTTTATGCAATGACCATAAAGAAATTATGTTTACTAATAAAAGCAAAGATATCTTAGGAAAGGCAACCCATCACCACCCATGACAAAAAAACTTACACATACATTATGTAACTCCTCCTACTGAAACAAAAAATGATAAATTATATTCAAAATTCTTAGACTGCATTTCAAATTGTGAGAAAATATCTAATAACATTCATCTATTAACAATCGATAATCAGCATTCAAATGCAATTAGTGTTTCAAAACAGGCATGACGTCACAACTTACACATGCTATTTCATAACAAATTCATTACGCGAAAATTCTCAAGTACATTGCTTATAACGAGAAAAAAATCTTACCTCGGAATGTGTCTTCCGATCACTAATTGCTGTAATCGGGGCCGATTGTGATGAACTTTGATTGACTGGCATCTGAATTTGACCGTGTCCATCGATCGTTTTGAATGCAGCACGAGCGAGTAGTTCGATCTCTTGTAGCCACAATTTTGAGATGTTTCTGTTTTGAACCGTGTTCAACTAAGGCAACACAACCACGAGATCCATAACTCAAGAAATCGTTACAATAAACACACTGGGCTTTCCCTGGTACTTCGCATTTCGCTATGAAGTCGGCCATTTTTTCAACTACAACTTCGGTATTTTTACCGATCTTTACAGTCATTGACACAGTTTTTTCGAGCCATTCCCAACGAAACTTGTTCCTTATCCCTTTGTCGATTTCTAAAATTCTTGCTTTGTTGTCTTTCGTGCGTGAGTTTTAGGTTCACCATTTTCACGAAATCGGGAAAACTCAGTTGATTGAACTGTCCGCCATTTGCATTTCGCTCCGTGTGTTGGATATGACAAAGGAATAACAAAATCGCCGATTGGTTGCTTCAATAAGTATCAGCCAATCAGTGGCCTTGTTACATTACATTACTGATCTCGCTGAGTAGTGCATTCTGCACGGTGGATTTTAGCAGCCGATCGAAAATACGACTCGCCGCTCATAACAGACCTCACCCCCCCCCCCCCTAAAATTTTCTCCTCGAATTTAGACGATTCACTAGAATGACCCTAGACATGATCAAATCCGAGGAATTCCGCGGATCCGCGGAGGATTCTCATCCCTGGTAATAATCTGGTGGGTTGGATTCTGAGTTTTTTAACCAACAGGACACAGAGAGTAAGGGTCAATGGTACACTGTCTGACCAAAAGTGTTCTTCTACTGGCTCTCCTCAGGGGTGTGTGTTGTCACCGTTACTCTTCATCCTGTACACAAACATGTGTCAGAGCAGACATGACAACAGACACATTATAAAGTATGCTGATGATTCAGTTATTGACAGTCTCCTTCAGGATGGTGAGAGTGGCCACGGCCCAGTAGTTGATGATTTTGTTCACTGGCGTGAGGATTCCTACCTGCAGCTGAATACGACAAAAACTAAAGATATGATTATTGACTTTAGGAGGAAAACTCCCAGGCACGAAGTCGCTGTACTAAAAGGCCAGACCATTGAATGTGTGCAATCCTACAAATATCTTGGGACGATTATTGATAATAATTTAAACTTTGAAGAGAACTGTCAAAGGGTGTGCAAAAAGGGTCAGCAACATTTGCATTGTTTAAGGAAACTCGCACACTTCCAAACTGACCGAACCACAATGACAATGTTTTATCGGGCTTTTATTGAATCTGTTTTATCCTTTTCTTTAGTGTCATGGTTTGGTCAGATAAAACTGAAACAGAGGAAATCCTTAGACCAGGTAGTTAGATGGTCCAGTCGTTTGCTTGGTGAGTCACAGCTGAGCCTGACATCCCTGTACACCAGCCAGGTACAGAGGATTGCTACCTCCATTTTAAATGATGACTCCCACCCTTTGCACTGCCACTTTCAGCTTCTTCCCTCCAGACGGAGGTTTGTTGTCCCAAAATGTAAAACCCAGCACTACAAAAACAGCTTTGTTCCTTCTGCTGTCAAAGAGTTGAACAAGATGTAGCAATATATTGCACATAATCTAGTTATCTATTTATTAATTTTTATTTTATATTTATTTATTTTTGTAGGTTTTTTATTTGGGTTTTAAATCTTTTATTGGGTTTAGACTTTTGAGTTTTTAATCTCTTTGACTTAATTTTTAACTTTTTTAATATGACCCTTCTTTCTTATCTGTTTTTTCTCTTATCTCTTTGTCTTATGTCCTGATTGGTGGAGCCTTGAGTACTTTCATCGTGTTTATAGTCAGCTTCATGTGTGCCTGTGTTTGTGTTCATGTTGAATGTAATTGTGGTTTGTAAATATGTGTCTAAAAGGATGTCACCTGACTGCAAAACAAAGCTACCTACGGGTACAAATGAAGTAACCTGAACCTGAACTGTTTCTACCTGGTTCACTAATCCACAGTTGATAATATATCTCGTGTCATTCTGGCTTATTTTGCTATTCCATTTTTTCCGTGATGCTACATAGAGTTCTGCTAGCATTAACTTGGCTAGGCAGTCGGTCGGCATTGGTCACGTGACTGACAGGCAGCCTAGCATTAGCTTAACTGTTGAGCCAGTCAATTTGGATCGCTATTTTCTATAAATTCTACCAACATCTATCAAGATATGACCACATATTTGAATATGGTGGTCTTACATGTTATTTTGTGAGGTTAGCTAACACCAGCTAGCTGCTAATGTCAACAAGATGCCTTAAAGCTAGCAGTCTAGCCACTGTTTCATTAATGTTTCTGTGCTTACTGTTCTTCAGGAATGGTCATATCCTATCGACCACTGAAACCACACACCCCTGTCAAACCAGTGATGCATTACTTCATTCATTCTTTAAAACAAACGTTAGTTGGCTCAGGGTTAACAGGTCAAGTCGGCCCCAAAGTCCGCCCTGGGATCCCTATCGGCACAAGCCTGCCCCAAAAGGTCTCGGGACCAATCCAACCTGTATTCGGCTCAGGATACATCTGAGCTAAAGGCTAGGAGCTAGCCAGTCAATGTTAGCAATAGTATGTAAGAAGCAGAGTGGAGTTGAATCCAGTGTGAAGATTTAAAGGTATATACACTCCAGTTTTCAGAAAGACTGGAACTTTTTTTTTTTAATTGCTGCAATAATTAAAGAAAATTTGAACAAAGTATGTCACAAACATTTCATTAAGATGTGTCAGCCATTAAAATGTAGAAAAAAAAAAGTGCCATCAATGACCTCTTTAAAGGCGTCGGCCGGACGAAAATTCAATATCGCTAAATCATATCTTAAATTGTTGTGTGAGACGAGCTAATTTGAACCGCACATGTTTTGGTGTCAACAAATGTCGCATAAGGTGACAATGCGCTATTGAAGTATGATTTCCTTGAGAGCTGTCTGACTGCCAAGCGATCAGCGGCTAAAATGGCCACTGACTGTGTGACGTCAGGTCAGGAAACGACCAGCAAACACTCAACGGATATTGCGTGTTTACGTTTTAAAATCGGCGATAACGGATATTTACCTCCGCCAGGCCGAAAGGCCAGGAGGAGGTAATGTTTTTGCCGGGGTTTGTCTGTGTGTTTGTCTGTTTGTCTGTCTGTCTGTCTGTTGGTTAGCAAGATAACTCAAAAACTTTTGGACGGATTTCAATGAAACTTTCAGGCGTTGTTGGAAATGGTACAAGGAAGAACTGATTAAATTTTGGGGATGATCCACATCACCGTCTGCATACAGGAATTTTTTAAAGCATTTTTCCACACTGTGACATACGGCCATTTTCAACATGTGCGCAGGCGCAATGGAGGGCGCTGGGCGTCGTGTCTGACCAACACAAACTCCGCCTTCTTCAACGTTTTAGCCACAAAAGCATGCGGAAAACACTGGTGGCCTGGGCCCGCCAGCGTGCCTGTGCCAGCCATAGGCGCTGCGCACATTGCGCTGGTCGTCGTGTATGACCAACACAAACTCCGCGTTCTTCAACGTTTTAGGCACAAAAGCACGCGGAAAACACTGCTGGCCTGGGCCCGCCAGCGTGCCTGTTTTTGCGCCACGCTGCAAAACCTGACACGGCCACCTGTCCGCCGCCCCATTATTTGCCACAAATTCCCCGCCCAGCTATAGGCGCTGCGTAAAAACGACCTCTCTGCCGGGGAAGATTCTAAATTCTGTTTTGCCGCGGAGCGCAACCCCAATATAATATAAAACCCACGGCAACCTGTCTAACCAATCTGCATCCGTCAGTGGAGGAGATGGACACACCAACACTTCAGTTTATTACCTCCGCCAAGGAGGCAATGCTTTTACAACCGTAAAACGGGGCTATAAGGGACGGCGGGGTAATATGGGACACTTTTCTAAATGTAATTCTGCTTTTTTAATTTTGCTTCCGCCTAGATTTGATGAAGGATTCATGGATATTTGACAATAACAACGCAACTCAGCGTCCTGCTCAAAATAAAAAAAGCAGAATTACATTTAAAACATTTCCCAGAAAAGTGTCCCTTATTAACCCGCCGTCCCTTATAGCCCCGTTTTACACTACTGAACCACTAATCCTATCACTATCACATTGATTGTCATTCATTAATTGTCTGTTTATTGCACTGTCCATGTCAAATAAACAAATAATCATTGTGAATCCAATTGCTAGTCATATCTCTTCATGCTCAGGGAATCTGAAAACGTACACACAAACACTGTATGGGGGGAACTGTGCCGCTTGGCGGAGGTCTGCGCTCTCCGAGTGCTTTTCTAGTTCTAGGAGTACTTGTGGATTACAGATAGAGTATTTATTACGATTAGGATTTCAGTGATCGAATTAATTATGGTTTGGCGTTGTGTTGTCTATGGGTGCGACGGTATACCGGAGGAGCATGCGGTGAGTGTTTATGAATTTCCCCTGCCTGGGAAAATCAGAACCGCATGGGTGAAATTCGTTCAGAAAACGCGAAAAAATTGGAATGATGTCGTTAAATCACCCAACATGTGCAGTAGACATTTCGTTGACAGCGATTTTGAGAATAAGATGCAATTGGAAATGAAATCAGCAAAAAGATTGCTGATAAAAAAATCGGCTGTTCCAACTATATATCCGTTCATTTCAAAGTCCCACTCTCAGACAAGTGTCAGTGACAGTGGCGTGAAAAGCAAGGGTGATCTACCGATGCGATCTGCTGTCAGAAAAACAGAAGTAAACAGAGTAAGTTTTTTTTTTTAATATTCACTGCCAATATTTACTAAAATTATTTACAAGCAATGAATTTCATTGACTTAACAACTTATCAAATATTAGAATTTTAGGGTATTCATACTAATCAAATATGAAATATTCAGTGCTGTATAGGGAGGTGGTTGTGCCTGTTTGCTCAAGTTATATTTCTATATATGTAATCCAATTTGACACCTCTGGAATGAAATTATGTTGATCTACTGTTTTTGCAGATGTTATCCACTGTCACTCAACCTTCAAATACTGTGGATTTTTCTGACCAAGCAGAGGAAGCTGATGACCAGGACTTTTATGTAAATCCACTTTCAGATCCACTAAACCAACATGTCCCACCTACACTAAATACAGCCCAGGCTATACCAGATCCTCTTCTGACAACACCCAATCCAGATCTCAAAGCCGAACCATCACTGCAACCCAAGTACAAAGATGCGAGCACTACATACGATCCACCAGCTCCTGAGAGACTGCAACCTAACACAAAAAACAATTTCACACAAACCAGAAAGTTAATTGTCCGACCAGAGAAAAAAACGGTAAAACGTGAGTGTCACTGATTTGAAATCAACAATTTATTTACATTATTGTTCATGTGAACTATCAGAATAACTTGTTAACCCTAATACATTGTTAAAATTATTGATCTCCAGGCTCACACTCTCAGACCGATCCGAAGATCACACAATGGGACACAAGTCATCCGAGCACATGCGATACGTGCCGTAGATCACTGGCAACAACAGGGCCTCGCACATCGACACCAAGGAAAGCAAAGAGGAAGTTTGAGGACGTTGACACGGATGATATTGACTCTGTGTCGTCTTGCGCCTCTAACAATGACCCACATGATGTTACATACCATCCAAGTTTTATGGATGTATCAGACCAAAGGTATGATTCAAATTAATGAAACATTTCAAGACATAAAATGAAATATGAATTTTGTAATTTTTTTTTATAATACTAAAGATATGAGATGAGATGAGATGAGATTCAACTTTATTGTCATTACACATGTATGAATACAAGGTAACGAAACGTGACTTGGCATTTGGGCACGCTCTGCAGAGCGCATCCAAGGCCGGGGCAGCCGCTAGGCGCCAGTCATAAAGAGATATATAATACATATATAATACTAAATAATATAATATTAAAATCTATATACACTGTTTGTTTATAACATTTCAGTTTCAACCAAAAGGAGTCCCATAACCACCACGAGGAGGACAAATACATAGTTTACAAAAGTTGCCTCTGGAAATTATTCAGCAATTGTCCTCATTGCAGTCATCCATGTGAGGTAACAAGTCACACTAAAGGCTCTCTGTTGGTGATCAAACAACATTGTCCGCATTGTGTTGAGGATTGATCCTGGCACAGCCAGCCGATGATCAGGGACATGCCAGCTGGTAACATACAGCTTTCATCCGCCATTCTCTTCACTGGTGCGTCATATGTCAAGGTCCTCAGAGTTCTAAATGCAGCCGGTATCGTTGGAATTTCCACGACCACTTACAAGGAGCTTTCGATTTCTAATTTTTATTAAATTAATTTTATTTCAGAATATGTGGATGATCTGATGAATACTCTTTTCGACAAAACCTTGGTTGATCCAACCCACTTATTGGAGCAGTGGCACTCTGTACAAGCCAGAGTTCCCGCAACATTGAGTGCCAAATTTCAGCGTCCCATCAAAGCTGATGCTGTTGAGCAACATGTATCTAGATTTTCAAAATCAAACATGTAAAAGTAGAATAAATTTCCAATTAGCAATGAAAGTTCAGCTTTCAATTGTTAGGGAAGCAACATATTTTGCTAAGACAAACAAATATAAGCCTAAGATTTTTAGAGAAATGTGCTTTTAAAAATTGAACACGAATTTTACACCATAAAATGGTAGAAAAATTAGTCTAATGTATATGAGATCCGACTTTGATGAATGCTGAAATATTAGAATTATAAAATTGACATGCACATTAATAAACTCAATATATGATTTTACAAAACTTTATTTAAATATCATTTTTCACAAATCTAATCTTGGTAGGCAAAATCCCTTGTAGTGATCCGACGGGAATGTTTCTCTGATGAGGCTCACAGCACAGGCAGGCAATATCACCCTCACTTCTTCCTGAGCTGACGTCACTGCTGCCTGCCCCTATCGACAGATGGCGGTACTGCAGCATCACTAAGTGAAAGATGGGCTATTACCAAATAAAGTCATTTATGGAGGCTGGTGACACATATTAAATCACGGGAATGGCCAGAATGGAATATTTTCATACAATCAGTTTATTGGTTCAATAAAAAAAATGTCACCGTCCGAGGACTTTAAGGGTGAGTTACTTTTGCCTTACTGGCAATTGTTGCTGCCCTGCTCTATATGTTACACCAGCCCATTATGTACCAACAAACCACCGCACATGACGGAAACAGCCATCTAATCACTTTCCCATTAAACCACATCCTTCCTTTCACATCACTCTCCAACCACAACTGTCCTGTTTGGTCATACTAAGCTTTACTGAGCTCTCATATATTCCTGCTGATGAGAATCCATCAAAACATGAGCACTGAGTGACTCTTCAACTTTATTGGAAGACTGAACACTTTGCTGAGCTATCACCTGAATAATGGCTCGTATATCATGAAAAAAAATGCAGCCTTTTGGCTACATTTTCAGCACCAGCTTGAGTCATCTCCATTATCGTTATGGTCAGAACAGCAACAGCCTTTCCTGAGTTGAGTTTTCTGCCAGCTCTACGGGTTTCCTCAGGACTGAGTGGCCTTGCCAGAGACCGACAAAACCACCAGGCTGGTGTTGCGCCAAGTTTTCAGGCACACATGAAAGAGGCTGAGCTGCTGTTCAGTTCTACCAAACAGAAATAGCTGGTGGCTTCCAGGCCCAAATATAAAAAGTAAAAAAAAAAAAAAAAAAAATTAAAAACAGGAGGGAGGAAGAAATAAACCGTGATGGAGGGATTAAATGGAAAGAGGCTTGTTGACTTTTCTTTCTCAAGGCTAACCTATGTTTTCTCAAATGCGTGAAGGTCAAACATCCTTTTTGCTTTCCATCCTCACCTCTGTAAACCACTGCACGTCGCCCTACCTGCTCCTGCCATCCTATTCTGACCGTCAGCTTGGTGGTAACAAACGTGCATCCTGACGCTCAGCCGAACCCGCAACATCCGACTCCTCATCCGCACAGAGCCACACAGTACAGTCCTGTATCTGATTTCTTGCGCAAGATCAAATTGATCTACATGCTAGCGATGCATCTCCTGGGCCCCAGCCGCAATCAGCACTCCAAACAATACATAGAAATCCATGCTGTACAGTCAATTGTCTGGAAGCACAGCTTGAGAGAAAGAGAGTGAAAGTGCATGTGTCACAGGAGAATAACTCAATACTCAGCAGAAAGCGCCAAGCAAAACCTTTCTCTGGCCCACAATAAGTTCCTGTGTGCTTATAAAGGCCATCTCTGACTCTGCGTGCTCCGTGGTTACAGCCCTTGTTCTCAACAACATGTCTCTTGACGCTATAAACAGACCAAAGTGCCCAAGCCTTCTGACCACCTCAGCAAGACCTTGGAGTGAAACAGAAAAGCTCTGACCTTTACCTTCCTTGCTGCAGTTCTCATTTCGGCATCTGTGGGTGTGCGGCAGCTACAGTGCAGCTCTCATCTGAACGGACTCACACCTTTGAAGCCACGGCCGGGTCAAAGGGCTACATAATGATAGGAAGGTGCGCTCGGTGCTGAGGGTGAGATCACAAAGCGAGGCATATTTCTGAGGTCGTCATCTGATAATGAATCCTTTAGACATGAGGGAAAAAAATGTGTGTTCATATGCAGGCTGGTATGTAGGTACAAGGGCTGAGCAATAAATTGATTTTGAACTGAAATTTGAATTTTTGGTTTGAAAAAACGCAAAAAATGACTATCGTGAAAATCGATTTTCCAACTCATAAGAGTAACTATGATAGCCTCCAGCTCTAACCCCTCCCCCACCCTGAACAGTTAATTTTGTAAAAGTGATGCTGTATTTTATTAAATCAGAAATGTGGAGATTCATCTTTGATCAAAGCATTCAAGGAGCAGCAAATGCTGACGAACAGCAATTTTTGGATCTGAATTTTTGTGGCAAATGTCAGCGAAAATCAAGCTGGTAATTCACATATTGAAGAATGCTGAGGAACGTTCAAGAATGGTGCAACTGTTGGATTTCATCAGGGTTCGTAAAAGGCTGAACAGCTGTTGGCACATAGTTTTTAAGGTCGCAGGTTTGTCGTGAATTTTCTTTAACAGATGCTAATGTTCTCTACAACAATAATTTTATCAACACATATTCCAACAGTTTGCAAACGCTTACATCCATTTTGCAAATGTTTGCAGAAAAATACATCCACACAAAAATTTTTTGAACAAAAAGAAGAAAAAGTGTTTGCAAACTGTTTTACAACCTTTTATGAACCCTGACGAATTCAGCACAACCAGATTACGCAGAGTTGACACTTTATATGTCACTCAAATTGAATTGGTCCATGACCAACTCATGACCTTAAAAACTGTGCAGTCCGTTTTGCAACCTCTTACAAACCCTGACAAAACCCAGCAATCACTACGTTTGTGAACATTCCCTCCTTTCTTCTCCCTTATAGTTCATTGACAAGGCATTTAATTAAGCCACGACAGTGGGCATTAATGAATATATCACTGCAGTGATTCAGCTGTAAATGAGCATAATAAAATAAAGAATAGAATCATTGCCACCCCACACTCATACAACCAAAATAAACACTGTCTGGTGCAGAAGTCAGTGTCTACACATACTTCTTCAGGGCCCATGGCCCATGCGACTCGTCCCAGCAGCCAGGCAGCTGCTCTGGGGAGCCCTTCACCTAGTCACAACCATGCCATCACCTCACAGGAACTATGAATCTCTGTTCAGGTTCTTAAATACAGGCTTAGCTTGTCCACCTCCACTGCAAAACGGCTAATAACATGAACAGCAGTCAGAGGCCAACAGGTCCCAGCCTCGGCACACTGAAGCCAGCCCCTTCAGACCCCGCACGCACCCTCCGAGCATCCCCAGATGGCAATAAGAGTCAATCCTCTCATACTATGTGGACAAACACTGCATTTTCAGTACAAGCAGCTTTATTTTTTCAGCTGTGCTTTGCTGCATCAAAGTCCTGCAACTGTGACACGTATTAAAAGGGCAGTACATGAAAGCTCTCACATACACACACACAGAACAGGAAGTTGGGAGGAACCAAAATAACTGACATGAGTAAAATTATGCCAGTTCTATGTCCCGATGGTCTGTTCCAATTTTAATTCAGTTAATCGCCGAGACGTCAGTAACCAATAATGGCCATGTGAGTCCTCACTAATGCCACTCCTCCGGGTTTATAGAAATTAGAGGGGAAAAAAGGCTTCAAAGCACAGCTTGAATCCCTTTCAGATCATTCGCAAATGACATCAAACCCTCCTGTGCAGCACCTCTCTCCATTTCCTCCCTCACCCCCCTCCTCCTCCTCAGGGGACACCAGGTCCCTCCCTCACATCACTGTGACTACAGACCAGGTTAAGAAACAGCTGGAGAGACTCCGTCAGCGGAAGGCTGAGGGCCCTGATGGCATCTCAGCCAGGATCCTGAGGACCTGTGCCAACCAGCTAGCTCTGGTACTGAAACACCTGTACAACCTGAGCCTGAGTCTGGAAAGAATACTGGTGCTGTGGAAGACGTCCTGCCTGGTTCCTGTCCCCAAGAAGTCATCTCCATCGGACATGAATGACTATCGACCAGTTGCCCTCAAATTTTGTGTGCTGAAGGTCCTGGAGAGACTGGTCTTAGCCCACCTTAGGCTGGAGGTGAAGACATGGCTGGACCCTCTGCAGTTTGCATACCAGCCCCATTTAGGAGTTGAAGATGTTGTCATCTATCTGCTGCAACAAGCCCATCTGCTCCTGGATGGCGGAGAAGACACTGTGAGAATCACATTTTCTGATTTCTCCAGTGCCTTTAACACCATCCAGCCACTGCTGCTGGGTGAGAAGCTGTGAGTGATGGGGGTCGACAGTTCTATGATCTCCTGGATTACTGACTACTTGACAGGCAGGCCACAGTTTGTCCGGCTGGGCAGTGTTTTGTCTGACATGGTGGTTAGTGATACAGGAGCTCCACAGGGGAATGTGCTCTCTCCTTTTCTCTTTACCTTATACACCACTGACTTTCAGGACAACACTGAGTCATGCCACCTGCAAAAATTCTCTGACGACTCAGCAGTTGTGGGGTGTATAAGAGGAGGAGAGGATGGGGAGTACAGGGCACCGGTAGACAGATTTGTGGAGTGGACAGAGCATAATCACCTGAGGCTGAATGTCAGCAAGACCAGAGAGATGGTGTTTGACTTTGGGAAGAAGAGGACACTTTCTCAGCCATTGCAGATTAGGGGGGAGGATGTGGGGGTGGTTGAGGACTACAAATATCTGGGTGTCAGGATCAGCAACAGGCTGGACTGGAGATCCAACACTGATGCTGCACACAAGAAGGGGATGAGCAGACTCTACTTCCTGAGGAAGCTGAACTCCTTCAAAGTGTGCAGCAGGGTGCTGGAGCTTTTCTACCAGACCGCTGTCGCCAGCGACATCTTCTTTGCTGCGGTCTGCTGGGGTTGCAGTATCAGAGCCAGTGACAACAACAGACTTGACAAGATTATCAAGAGGGCTGGCTCTGTAATTGGTCTCAGGCCAGAGACCTTTGAGACAATGGTGGAGAAGAAGACACTAAATAAACTGCAATCCATCATGGACAATCCTGATCACCCCCTCCACCACACACTGGTCAGACGGTGGAGCACTTTCTCCTGCAGACTACCACAGCTACACCGTCGAACAGTTAGGTACAGGAAGTCTTTCCTGCCGCATGCCATTTCACTGTACAATAACTCACTATGATGTTGTATTCTGGTCATAACTATGCTGCCATACTGCACCTTACAGTCTAATTGGTACCTCACATTTCACGCTGCTCCTGATAGTCCTGCATTGTGCAGCGGGTATGATTCATGTGTTTATATGGGTCACCATCTATTCAGCTATGATGTATATAGGTTTTTTTATAGTAGTGTTAGTTTTACTTTACAAAGGTAATCCTTTTGTCTGTCATGCGTGTGTTTTCTGTTGTTTGGTTGTCTACTGTCATGCTGCTGTTACACTGCAATTTCCCAGTTTGGGATCAATAAAGTACATCTACCCATCTATCTACCTATCCATCTAAACGTCTCACACCGTAGAAACAGAAGCTTATGCAGCGCATTGGACCCTCTACTGACAATACTGAAGGAGCCATGAGGGTTGATTATGTGTTGATTTGTGTTAACAGAACCCATGATTTTAACCCGCCAATTCTGGTTTGAAAGCGGCTTTAGTAGCTCAAATTCAGCACAGCCAGACTGTGCAGAGTTGATACTTTGTCACTCAAATTGAATGTTATTTTCCCAACTTCAGTCAGTGATCCATGAAACTCAGTCACTAGCACCAATCTGCTAAAAGACACTAACAATGAGTCTGATGCATTGATTTTAAAATTTACAACCTTTTTTTAAGTGCTTTCCCTTCAATTACTCTGAAAATGACAGTTCCTGCTTTTCCTCCATCAGTCCGACATGACATCACCCCTTTGGCACCGACTGTGGTCACAGATTTGACAGTTTTCCTTCACTGGAAAACTGATCATTGGCTAAAACCGTAAACCTGCCATCTGTCTTTTTCCAGCCTTTTCTCCAAAATGTCAACGCTCTTCTCTCGGCGCTCATTTGGAATGAATAATAATCAGTCACTTTGTCTTTTGTTTGTAACTGCCAGAAAAGACGTACGGTCAGGCATTAACATGGATACCTCCCACTTGAAGCTGCAATTTATTTTCATGGATGGTACTTTTGTTTCTTCGTCATTAAGCAAAAATGGTTTGACGTGACAGCGGCAAACCGCAGTAAGTGCTCCGAGGGTTTCAGAAAATGGCTTAATAACAGTAGGGATGGTGCTGAGGAAAAATTACACTGTTCAGACAATATTGCCTACCACAACAAACCTGAACTAATCTATGAAATTACGACAATTGCAGGTCAGTCTGGAAATGGATGTTTACAGCAGGATCTTTTCACTTTTCTCCTAAACTGTTTTAATGAAGGCCAAACAGATACTAAAGAAACAACGGTATACCATCTGGTTACTTATTTGACAATGCATGATAATCATCATAAATAATATCCTGCTATTGTTTCAGAATCTTGATGTGCTAGTTATATTATATTAAGAAACTATTACCCTTTTCCATACATTTTGCAAAGTACATTTGATGCATTTTTTAAGTGTTGCTCACCAGTTCATCTATATTTATGGTCAATAACTGCCTATAACTATTTCTTTTAAAAAATTAAAGACATCTTTGGTTTTAAGCAGAGGAGTCTGACACATGTCCCAACATATTTTGATGCCCGAATCATTTTGGGCACCAGACCTGCCCCCCACCCCCATTCATAGGTGTAAATTAAGAGGGGGGGCGGCATTGGCTCCCCCAACCTGGAAAAAAGAGAGAATTATCCCCCCAGTATCAGCATTAAACTTTCTATATCATGTTACATAAATGAATATCATGACTTTGAACCACCAATACTAAGCAGAAATGCAAAAGAGAAAAAAAAAATCCTATTATCCCTGTGGCTGTTGCAATCCTGGAATTTTCCCATTGTGGGACTAAT
The DNA here is from genome assembly GCA_020510985.1 of Pholidichthys leucotaenia. NCBI lineage: Eukaryota > Metazoa > Chordata > Actinopteri > Cichliformes > Pholidichthyidae > Pholidichthys > Pholidichthys leucotaenia. The sequence goes on from CM035843.1 coordinate 132,340,945, forward strand.
AAAGACTTATCTTATCTTATCTTATAACAAATCCTACAACTTTTTTTGTCATAGATTTGCAACTTTTTCCTCAAAAACTGGTGACTTTTCTCATACATTTTAGAAAAAAAATTTCTTGTAAATTTGCATGTTTTTTCTCATTAATTTGCATTGCTCATCTGGATGCCTGTCACATTTTTATTTAGTGTAATTAAATTGTAATTTGCAACTCTGTCCAGGGTGTACCCTGCCTCTCGCCCAAAGATGCTGGGATAGGCTCCAGCACCCCTGCAACCCAAAAAGGATTAAGCGGAAAAAAATGGATGGATGGATGGAAATTGTAATTTGCAACTTTTTCATTTTTAAATTGCCATCTTTTATCATATATTTGCTCCTTTATTTTTGTAAATTTGCACCTATTTTACATTTATGTCTGTACCTTGATATCAATATGCACAATATGCAAATCACAAAAGATGGCTTTAACAGTGGTAACATATATATTTCATGTCTTTAGGCATTCACGTGTTGCCATTTTGGAGCATTATTTACTTTTACAATAGGAAAAGTACAAAAGCAAATTAAAAAGGTATGTAGAAAAAAGTCACATCTACAAGAAAAGTCACAAATTTAAGTTAAAAAAGTTGCAAATTATTGGGGAAAAACTGTAAATTTATGTTTAAAAAAATTGCAAGTCTGAGAAGAAGTCATAAATTTAAAAGAAAAAAGTTGGAAATCTATGTGAAAAAGTAAAAAGAAAAAAATGCAAGTTTATAAGTTCAATTTTTGCAGAAAAAATTGCAAATTTACAGAAAAAATATCGCAAATTTAAACAAAAAGTCACAAATTTACAAGTTTAAATTTTATGTGAAAACAGATGCAAATTTACAACAAAAACAGTGTAATTTCATGTGAAAAAAGTGCATATTTTGTGACAAAAGCTGCAAATACACTACCGTTCAAAAGTTTGGGGTCACCTCAGACAATTTTGTGTTTTCCATGAAAAGTCACACTTTTATTTACCACCATGAGTTGTAAAATGAATAGAAAATATAGTCAAGACATTGACAAGGTTAGAAATAATGATTTGTATTTGAAATATTTTTTTCCTTCAAACTTTGCTTTCATCAAAGAATCCTCCATTTGCAGCAATTACAGCATTGCAGACCTAACATGATTGCACAAGGGTTTTCTAATCATCCATTAGCCTTCTGATGCAATGAGCAAACACATTGTACCATTAGAACACTGGAGTGATAGTTGCTGGAAATGGGCCTCTATACACCTATGTAGATATTGCACCAAAAACCAGACATTTGCAGTTAGAATAGTCATTTACCACATTAGCAATGCATAGAGTGTATTTCTGATTAGTTTAAAGTTATCTTCATTGAAAAAAAGTGCTTTTCTTTCAAAAATAAGGAAATTTCTAAGTGACCCCAAACTTTTGAACGGTAGTGTACATGAGGAACAAGTCAAATTTATGTGAAAAAACTGTATATACAAAATAATTTGAGGTTATAAGAAAGAAAAGTAACTAATTTACAAATTATGTAAAATAAGTAATTTTTTTTAGATAACGCAAGTCATATCCTTATTGCAATATCTAACAACAATATCTAATATTTTCACAATACTGTGCAGCCCCATTAAAATACTAAAAGTTAAGACAATTTTGGGGTTTACATTAGAAAATGTGTGTTAAAAATGTTAACTTCCTGTAAATAATATAAATGTTTCCTAGATGCAACAAACCCTCTCTCTAGGAATCAAAGGTTCAGTTTTTCTATGTCTTACCCATGTTTTTGGATGATTTATCAATGTTTTTACTGCAGGGGTCTAAATCTTGGTGTATGGTTACAGAGCTCTGTCCAGTAGGCGTCATGTGTCTCTTAATCCAAGCTAAAGCTAAGATTAGCCCACATATGGACACATACACAACCCAAGGGTCACACGCGGACCCCCGCCTCCCACACACTCACAAACTAAGAGATCACATACACCCTGCATGGGTGGGGTGACACCAACTTACAAACACACAGTCTCACACGGACAGATGCACACAAGAGGCGAGAGCCTTCCTTCTCTGTGGCTACTTTAGTGAAAGATGGGACAACGCCAAGCCTTTCACACGGCTCAACAACCAAAGAGGAATTTTTAATTGTTAATATTTGCAAATTGCCCCCCCCCCAAAAAAAAAATAAAAAATCAGGCTCTTAGTTTATATGGTACCATTCTGTCTAACATTCTGTGAGAAACCTTGGAGTGATTATTCATCAGGATTTGTCATTTAATTTGCATATCAAATAAATTTCCAAGACCATTTTTTTATCATTTAGGTAGTGATTTTTATCATTTGAGTTTGAGAGTGATGCTGAAAAATCACTCCAAGCTTTTGTTAGTTCTAGTCTTTAAAGACCAATTCCCACATTGGTCACACCAGTTAATGTTTTGAGAGATGATTCTTGCAATTCTTTATAATCTGGTTGTCCTTAACAGCTACTAAACAGAGAGCTCATATCTCTCCTGTTTTGACCTCCCTTCACTGGCTTCCTAAAACCCTTCTTCTCAATTTTGAAGCTCTTAATGATCTGGTCCTTTATTGCCCATCAGTGCTCTATTATCATCCTAAAGCACAAGTTATGCACCCACATCGACATGCAATGACATGTATTCCTATTGAGTCGCCTGATGTGCACCTCTCCAGAGAAGGAGAGGTGCACATTGGCAAGGCAGGCCGTAAGAGCTGTGATTGGTCCACTTTGTCTCCTCCTTCACATTTCCTGCTCCGCTCTCTGCCTGTTGACGGCAGCACAACTTCCGAGGTGAGTCAGTTAAACAGCGGTCTAAATTCAAAAGAATATTGAGCTAGTAAGCACATATTGAACAGTTTTTGGCTCGTCATAATCCCAGTAATTACACATATTGTCAAAACGACAGCAGCGACTTCCGGTTATGGCGGCCACGTAGGAAGACGTGTTTCACTCTGCTCTGCTCCTAAAAATAAAAAGTTGGCTAAAACTCTCTCAATTGGAACAAAAACCTATCTCAGCGTTTGGGCGCGGATATGGTAAAGCCTAAGGCTGGGAAATTAGGCGGAGGAAAAAGTGAATCGTCGAAACAGTCCAAGCTAACAGACTTCCACGCTCGTGATGAAGCAGAAAAATCTCCAGAGATAATGACGGAGGAGGGAGCTAGCAGCGGAGTGGTGACTGCTGGGGAGGGCACGAGTGCAGTGCTCGCTGCCATCAGCTCCATGAGAGCAGACTTTTCCTCTAAATTCGATGGGATTATAGCAGCGATAGAAGGAATGAGAAAGGAAATAAGCGACTGTATGGAGCGAGTATCGCAGGCGGAGTTCCAAATCTCCAGCGCTGAGGATGACGTCACCAGCCTACAATTAAAGGTGCAAACACTGGAATTAAAAAATAAACGTCTGGAAGATAATGTCCTGGACTTAGAATCCCGGTCGCGACGGAACAATCTGAGGCTGGTGGGCCTCCCGGAGGGAGCGGAGGGACGGGATACATGTTCCTTTATGGAAAAGTGGATTCCAGAAGCGCTGAACAACGCGGATCTGCAGTCATCGGTCGTCTTAGAGAGCGCTCACCGAATCGGCCCACCGAGAGATAATAAGACACCACCGAGAACACTGATTATGACGTTCCTCAACTACAGAGACAAGATGACGGTCACCAACGCGGCGCGAGCTAAAGGACAGATTAAATACCAAGATCAACAGGTGCGGTTCTACCCAGATTTGGCTACAGGAATCCAACAATTAAGGAAACAGTTTGACCCTGCCCGTAAAGAGCTGCGCAATCTCGGAATTCGTCACGGAGTGATTCATCCGGCAAGACTGCTGGTCACATATAAAGGGAGAACCCATATCTTCAAGACCCCTCAGGAGGCGCAGGAGTTTATCAAGCAGATCCAAGGAGAGACTGGTGGGAGCTAAGCATGAAGCATGAACAAGATATAAAGGTAGAATATTTAAGCATTTGCACAGGCATCTGACTGATCTGAAACATACAGCAAGTTTACAAAATATATATTGTATTATATAAAAAAAAAACCCTATGATGTACAAAGTTGCGATAAAATTTTGGAGTTAAGTTGGAAAAACTACAGAAGAGAGTTAATGTTATGTCATTAAAAGCAATAGAGTCAGGGTGATTGAGAGGAGAAAGAAAGAGTGGTTTGACTGATCCTCACGGGTGTGGAGCAGTCACTGGCTATAGCGGGAGACAGAATTTTTTTTTGATTTTGGGGGGGGATTACCACGAATGTGGGGAGGGGGAATTTGTTTGTGTGTAGTTTGTGGGACGAATGTTCAACCACTCATGTTTTTGCTTCTCTGTATGAGCATGTTTATATTGCGAGGTAATCTCAAACTCCTTATTGATCATAGACCAAAGCGTTAATCTCAATTTAACTTCATGGAATTGCAGAGGTCTACAAAATCTAAAAAAAGTTAAACAAGTTATGAATAAAATAAAAGACATAGGTTCAAAAATTGTGTTTTTACAAGAAACTCATCTAATAGAGGAGGATGTAAAAAGAATTAGGAGAAGATTACTACTAACTAACCTGCACTTATATAGCGCTTTTCTAGTCACAAAGACCACTCAAAGCGCTTTCATTAATACTAACCCTCTATTCTAAGGGCCTATAGGAAACAGATATCTAGGGACAATTTAGAACAGCCAATTAACCTAACATGCGTGTTTTTGGCATGTGGGAGGAAACCGGAGAAATCCCGGAGTAAACCCACGCAACACGGGGAGAACATGCAAACTCCAGACAGATCACTGTTGGTCGGGGGCTGGGATCGAACCCACGATCCCACGATCCCCACAATCCCCCGGCCAAGGGTAAACTGTGCTGCCGCAGTGCTAACCACTGCGTCACCGTGCAGCCCCAGAGAAATGTGTTCACCTCATCATTTTCATCCCGAGCCAGGGGAGTTATGACTCTCATACATAAAACAGTCCCATTTCAAGTGAAAAATGTAATTGGAGACAAATTAGGAAGATATCTAATCATCCAAGGATCTTTGTTATTAGAAAATATAAATCTGGTGAACTTATACGGTCCCAATATAGATGATCAAAACTTCTTTGCTAATTTATTTCTTATTTTATCATCACTTACAGGGCAACATATAATAGCAGGGGATTTTAATTGTACATTGAATCCCAGTATAGATGCATCAACAGGACTGGACTGTACGCACAATGGATGCAGGATGACCATTAATCATTTTATGAAAGAATTGAGATTGCTAGATATATGGAGAGAAATGAAACCACAAGTCAAAGCCTACTCTTGTTATTCTAATACCTACAAGACATTCTCACGTATTGACTATTTTTTTATCTCCACAGAATTAAGGTCCAAGATTCAAAACTGTTTCTATGATAACATCGTGATATCTGATCATGCACCCTGCTGTCTAATATATGTAGATAAGAAATTGACAAAGGATCCAGGTAGGTGGCAATTTCAGCATAAATGGCTTCAGGATGAGGAATTTGTTAAGTACATAGAAAAACAGATAGATGAGTTCTTTGATATCAATACTACACAAACATCAGCATGTATAAAGTGGGAGGCTTTCAAAACTTTTATTAGGGGGCATATTATTAGTTATACAGGTTCAAAATCTAAGAAGACTCGAGAGGAGAGAGTCCAATTGGAACATAAAATAAAAATTCTTCAAGAAAAAGTGTATGCAGGAAGTGACCCAAAGTTAGAGAATGAATTACTGATTCTGAGAACTGAATATGACAAAAAATCAGCGAATAGAGCTGTCTCGAGTCTTCTAAGACTGAAGCAATCTTTTCATGAACAAGGTGAAAAATCAGGGAAATTATTGGCATGGCAGATTAAACAATTAGAATTTAAAACACCAATTACCAGTATTATAAGTAACGGACAGGCAGTTGTAGATCCTTTAGAAATTAATAGTGCATTTAGAGATTATTATGAAAAACTATATGATACAAAAAATGAAACTGACTTAACAAGACTAAATGGGTTTTTGGACGGATTATCTATACCGTGTATTCCAAATGAAAACAGGGAGATACTGGAGTCTAAAATTAGTCAAGAAGAAGTTGGGCTAGCCATTGATAATATGAAATCAGGAAAAAAGTGCAGGACCAGATGGTCTTCCAGTTGACCTCTATAAAAAATTTAAGAATAAATTAATAAAACCACTTTTGGAAATGGTTTTAGAAGCATTTCAAAATAGTAATTTACCACCATACATGAATAATGCCTTAATTATACTGTTGCCAAAACCAGGTAAACACTCTAATAAATGTGAAAACATGAGACCAATAAGCCTATTAAATGCTGACCTTAAGATAATCTGTAAAATTTTAGTAAAACGACTACAAGAAATATTACCAAATATTATTAACCGAGATCAGAATGGCTTTATAATGGGAAGACAAGGCTTCCATAATGTAAGAAGACTATTTAATATCTATTTATTCTAATAAAGAAGCACCGGATACAGCTCTCCTATCATTGGATGCCGAAAAGCCCTTTGATAGGGTCGAATGGCCCCTTCTTTTTGAAGTCCTACAAAGGTTTGGACTTGGAAATAATTTCATAAAATGGGTCCAGATAATATACAATAATGCTACAGCAGAAATTCTAACAAACAGCAATATCTCAAAATCAATAAAAATCAATACAGGATGTCGACAAGGCTGTCCACTTTCACCTTTACTGTTTACTATGGCAATTGAACCTTTAGCGATGGCAGTACGTTTACATCCACAAATATATGGAATTAAAGTTGGACCAACAGAACATAAAATCTCCCTGTATGCCGATGACATAATTTTGTTTACGTCGAATCTTAAAAAATCAATTCCGACCTTGTTAAATTTAATAAAGAACTTTGGGGAAATATCAGGATATAAAATAAATAAAACTAAATCTTCAATATTAATGCTAAATGAGACCCAGAGAAATCACCCAGCTCCTGAGGTAAATCAATTCAATGTTGTAAATCAGTTTAAATATTTAGGAATTCAAATTGTGCCTAAGCTAGAATCAGTCACCAGTGCCAACTATGAAGCCTTAATGACAGACATTAATGAGTTACTTCAGAGATGGATGCCACTACCAATGTCGATGATCGGGAGAATTAATATACTTAAAAGTAATATCTTACCCAAAATACTTTATTTATTTCAATACATTCCTTTACCACCACCTTCAGATCTATTCTCAAGAATTAAAAAAAAGTTAGTGGAACTTATATGGAACAATAGGAAGGCTAGATTACGTCTGTCCTTACTATATTTACCATTTGATCGTGGAGGTCTGAAATGTCCAAACTTTATGTTGTATTACTGGTCAGCACAACTGAGGTCAATGACATATTACTTTTCATCAAATGATCCTCCTCACTGGACTGAAATGGAATCATACAATTTACCTTTACCTCTTCCCATATTCATATACTCAGACTCGGCTAAAAAATTACAGAAACAAGTTAAAAATCCAATTGTAAAGCATATGACCAAAATATGGTGTGAAACCAAAAAATATTTAAAAGAATCACACTTATTGTCACAATTTAGCCCAATATGGGGTAATCAATATTTTACACCAGGGAGAGCGGATGCTGTATTTAAAGTATGGAATTTAAAAGGGATTCAAAAGATTCAAGACTTATATTTGTCATGTTCAGATAACATAATGTCTTTTGAAGAACTGAGGATCAAATTTAATCTTAATAGAACACATTTTTTTAAATATCTTCAGCTTAGGAATTTTATTCGATCAAATCAAAATAATGCTCTCACCCGACCTACTTATTCATCCTTGGAAAAAATTTTGATGAAAGATAGTAAGAGAAAGGGTATTATTTCAGAGTTTTACAACTCATTGACACTATCCTCAAGTGAAAACTCACAGAAAAGACTGAATTATTGGAAAGAAGACCTGCAAACTGAAATTTCAGAGGAACAATGGGAATTGGCTTGTACAGAAGCTCAAACCAAATCAATAAATGTACATCTTAAATTGATACATTTTAAATGGTTAATGCGGATGTATGTTACACCGGTGGAGTTAAATAGATATAACAAAAACATACCAGATACGTGCACAAAATGTATGGAAAGTAAAGGAACCCTATTTCATTGTTTATGGGAATGTAGAAAAATTAGAATGTTTTGGGAAGAGGTGAGGGTAACAATTGAAAAAATAATTTCAAAACAATTCATATTGAATCCTAAATTGTTTTTGTTGGGTCTGTATCCAGAAAAGCATAACTTTAATAAGAGTGAAAGAGCATTCATAGACCTCAGTTTGCTTAATGCCAAAAAATGTATTGCACTACTGTGGAAAAAGACTCATAGACCAGATGTGACTCAGTGGTTAAGACAGATGTTAACAAACCTTCCACTAGAAAGAATAACATACATACTGAAATAAAAGGAAAATGTGTTTGAGAATATATGGAGACCTTTCATTGATTATGTAAAGAAATTAAACATAGCTTTTGAAGAAGAAGGTGAATGATGTGTGTGGACCTTGTAAATTCCAAATTGGTGAATGTATAATATGTATACTTATGTAATGGATTGCCTAGACTAAACAGAGGAGCATTGTTGAAGACTTGCCTTTGTTAGTGGTTGTTGGTGTTTTTAGTACATTTTTTTAAATTACTTTAGTGTTAGTGTTTGATTGTTTGTGTTATGTTTGTAAAAAAAAAAGGTTCAATAAAAAATATTGTGGAAAAAAAAAAAAAACGACAGCAGCGATGGTCTCACGCATCGTTTTCGCCTACTTCTTTTTTTCTCTGTGCAACGATTGTATTAAAAGTTGCTTTTCTTTACATTTTTTAGCTCTAACTCCATCACAATCTGCTCTTGTCCGTCGCCATTTCATAAACAAAAACGCACGACAAACACAAATTACTACACACATCGGCTGAAACCCATTTTGGTAACAGAACAAAGCATTTCACCCAACACACAAGAAAAAATAGCCGATCACTGCATCTGCGACGGACGTCA